>JAZGUH010000152.1:0-1200000 GCA_037893225.1 Hippasteria phrygiana
CCACAACAGGCTAATATTATTCCATATTTTATTCTTTCCGTAATGGAATAAGGATAATAAGTGTACATCGCACAGTAGCTCAAAAGCCTGACAAATCCGTCAAAATGCCCCCCGTTTTTCGGGTTCACAGCGCCCTCTCGTGAACAATTAGGGATATCTTTAAATTGGTCCCGTAATTTTTCTTCATTGACAAACCACTCGCTCGGGCGGCGGGTACCAGCCAGTCTCGTTGAAGATGGCGGCCACCACGGACGTTATGGGGATCGAGGATGCAATAAAAAGTGAAAATCTCGGTCTTTCCGAGGCTGAAAAGATTCGCCTAGAGACTGTTTGAAAAGAGCTAAGGTAGGTTAAAGATTCGGAGAAAATGATTAGGCACTTTTCTGTGATTTATGCCACAACAACGGTCAGCAACCAAAATAGCACAATAGTCGGCACCTTCAATATCAAAGTTCGGAGATGGATATGGGATTATTAAATAGTCCGAGTAACTTTAACCCTTTATCGCCTTTTTTAACATTTGGACATGATCTGGCGATAGTACTTTTACTAGTAGGGTCCAAGGCAATTGCGCGATAGAGAATGCGCGTAGGAAAATTGCATTTTCTGCCGCAATAAGCTGTTAAAAAAACCGATGTCAATAGAATTAAGAGAAGTCTGCTTTAGGTTGAAAAAGTCATTTTGGAATTTTAAAAAAATACCCTTGACTCTTATATGATCAAAACTAACGAGGGGCACTACACACAACAATTGCCCTGTTTTTGACCTTATATCTAAACCCAAAATGCAAAATTTGTGGTCTTCAAACAATGATAATTTAGCGGTCCAAAACACAAAAAAGTGAAGTATTATATGGACAAAAGGGTTATCTTATTATTCATCTACTAATTCACAAACTTGGAGGTGAGAAAGTTACTTCAGAAGTTGCCATTGTTATAAGATACCAGAGATGTACCGTAGTCGAGTCCATCACAAGTCCCTGCAAGTCCATCACAAGCCCTCCAGTCCTAATCCCAATCACAAGCTATTCAAATGAGCTTTGACAAAGGCATTCCTTTGTCATTGTTCATCCAGTTACTTGTGACCGGCTTTATGAAAGGACTTCTGACTGGGCTTGTGAAAGGACTTGCAGGGACTCGACTCCAACTCCAATAATATCGAAACATTTTTCACAAAATCTGAACCAAAGAAAACGCTTCAAAACGCATTCCTGTGTAGACAGATTAGATCTTTGTGAACACAATGCTATTGATAATAATGTCAGCACGTTAGGCGCACATGGTCGCCATGTAACCGTTATTTCTTTTATCCTGTTTTCCTTGCACAGGAAGTGGAGGAAGAAGATTTCTTCAGGTAAGATGTTTGGCAGAACAATTGCAGAATTTCTTTTACTTTAAAGGGACACGTTGCTTTGGATTTGGCGATTTGGGCTATAAAAATTAAATGGATATGGTTGGGAAGCTTTTTTTTTAAGTAGAATATAAAGATTCACATTTAACTATCCCTTCAAATTGCGTGGTTTTTGTTTAATTTTGTGACAAATAACGGTCCGCCATTTTGTAGAACCAAATGTTTGACTCCACAAAATGGCGGACCGTGTTCACCAGTCGTATTTCCAGTCGCAGCTGGTTGAAGTACGTCTGGGCAATTATTATTGATCCATTTTGATGTACTGTGGCACGGCGCGCAGCACTGGCGATATGTGTCGCGAGGTAGAGAATGGTACCTGGCGATCATCTGATAGGTTTACAAGGCCACTGGCTGCGGCGCCAGCCTAAAGACACTTACAGCGTATTTTGCGCATTATTTAGACGGTGGTATTGACTACTGGAAATAAGTCTATGTTTTGCGGGTCAGATGTCAGGGGTCAGAGGCCAATTTTTTGTTTTGTAATCACTACTCACTATTACAACACATTATACGTATTTTTTGCATGAACAACTCTTATAAAAGATAAGGAACATTTCCAAACAGCACAATTTCATGACATTTAAGGGCAATGTGTCCCTTTAATACCCCCCACCAAAATCGGTAAGGAACAACAAATCTTGGAAAATAACCATCCATTTGTGTTCATTTTTACAAACACTTGGCACAGCCTCTAATTTTGAGAATTTGTTGGGACATTTTAGTGCAATATAGGGGAAGAAAGTTTGTGTTTCACTCAAAGTGTTCACATACATGTTGATTTCTTCCTCTTTTTTTTTTATACAGATTTTGCTGACATAAGTCTTGAAATAGCAGGTTGTGCCACATGTTTAGACAGTTGTTATCAAGGAGGGTTGGTTATTTACAAGATTTTGCTGTTCTTGACCGATTTTGGTGGGGGGGTATCAAAGTAAAAAAAATGCAAAACACAACAAAATAGGTTGAACGTTGTCAGAACTACTGTTAAAGGTAATATACAACATTTGCAAACATCAACGAACAAAACTACTGAATTATTGCGAAATACCATACCAGACTGTAAGTAGTACATGTAAATAGCAGTCTCAAACATCCTGTGAAATCATGGCACCTGGTGTGCTGTCATTTTCAAGAAAAGTTGAAATTTATATTGTTTTCCAAAGATTGTCGGCCGACAATCGTTGGAAATAGTCTAGTTCCCCGACCTGATAATTCCCTGACGTCTGTAGATTTCTCCGATTTGTCTAAAGTAGGGTCAGGGAAACAGACTACTAGAACATAATTTTTTTCTCGCCATTTTCCCAGCATCTATGCACACAAAACTTTAAACGGGTCAGTGTTACAGTATTTGCTAGCACGCTATAAAATAATAACCCCCAAATCCATTTATTTCTGACAATTACAGCAAAAGCTGTATACTACCTTTTTACCAGGCCCTGAAACAAATCATACACAATATCACCAGGGCTTGAAATGAACGACGGCCACGACGGCCAGTGCCGTCGTTGCCTTCTTACTGGCCGAGGTGCCCCACACAAAATCTCCGTCTTCACGGCCAGTTTTGCCTTGCCCCAAATTTACCTTGGCCGTCGTGCCGTTTTTGCAAAAACACAGCCACTACAATCCTTCATATCATTTGTTTTTTCGATGTCATGCCAGCCCTTCATAAAATCTCGCTGCACAACACATTGGCGATCGCGCGTACAGAATCACAGTACATGCACACAAAACTATTAATCTGGTCCAGTTTCGGAGTGTGCCGATACTTCAAGCATCAACACCCCCACCGCAAGATTAAATGTGTGTATTCGTACGTACACACAAAGCAGCAGGAGTATGTACATGTACGGCAACGTTTACGTGCAGTCAACTGACTTTCTTTTTCTCAGTACTTGCACGTGTGCGCCTCACAATAGGCATCGATGTTCGTGTACGAGGAAACGCGCTCTTGTAGGCGGCGCTATGAAGCACGCCTTCGACGCGCTACATACGTACAGTAACTTCATGAACTTTGGTCACAACACGCGGTGTTCCGATTGTCAAAAGTTTCGATGAATAATTAGGCCCAAAAAATCGATAGAGAAAGAAGATTTCTGCACGTTAATTCACAGAACTTAATCTATTTTGTCTGTATGCATTTTCCGTGTTCATGAATTTATTTCGAGGTTGTACCGCTTGTACACCGCAGCGTGTTTCTCCGACATTTCCTGCCGCAACACGAGGTTTATCGCCCGCCACACAAAGTGCATCACGCACGCTTACCACCTTACGATAAACCATGGAGGAAGGATGTTCCTTCCTCCATAAGCTCCATGGATAAACCATGGAGAAATGTATTTATCCATGGATAAACGGACAGTGTTGGCCAGTTTCCCATCGTGGTTAGCGTTATGGTTAGCGTTGTGCATAGTGATGTGTACGACCTAAATTCTCCATGATTTTTAAGAATTATCGACCGTAAATATTTTTGACATTAATTAAGGGAAGTTTTGATAATTTATTTTGGCAATTTTTTGTTATAGCTTTCGTAGCGTAAACGGAAATAGTTTAGGCTGAAATTCACATATAATTGAATACCCATGTGATCGGAAGCAGTATGTTTTTGGCCTCATAGTCTTACTCTTACTCTTATGGTTAAATACGTTTTTAACGGAAAAAAAACAGTGCCGCGCCCTCCCTGCAGATATAATTTGGCCTTGGTGCCCTACTTACTGGCCTTGGTGCCCTCCATAATTTTGCTTTATTCAAGGCCAAAGTGGCCTTGCCCTAAAAATTTCCAAATTCAAGGCCTGTATCACTCACATTCCGATAATCTTCAGGATTTCAAACTGAGTGATACAAGTATAGTATCTGTGGCTGCGTTCGAGTAGCTCACCTGGGTCGACTCGGGTTAGCCCCGTGCCGTTCGATTAGCTCTGACGTCATACTCGGGGGCTCACTCGGGTCAGCCACCACAGACCCTGCTCACTGGTGGAATTACGTCACACGCATGCGTAGTTGAGTCCGATTACCCACAGATTCTACTGGAGCGGGGAATTAAAATTTGTGACTCGAGGGTGATTGTGTAGTTAAGGGCCCTGTTCCTACAGGAGAACAAAATCCACTTTTAAGTTATTGGACTTGGCAAACTAGATTGCGACATTAAAAAACCAACAGGTGTATCGCAGATACAGGGCAGGGTTTTTGATTATTTTGTAGGAAATTTTTGGGTAAAACGACGACAAAAGGTGGCACTAAAAAATAAAGATGGCGATCACCACGACGCACAGTAAACGAGTAAAACCGCACTGATTCGCAAGACACCAACTGCAAAACACTTAAGAAAATTGCATTTTCTACTGCAAGAAAATGACAAAAAATACGTCATTGTATACTTTAGGTCGATAAATTCATTTTGGAATGATAAAAACGACCTTGACTCAAAATGGATCAAATATAGCGAGAGGGGCCCATAACTACACAATCGCCGACTCAAGTAATAATAATAACCGGCATTTAAGAACGCTCAACATAGTTGACTATATCACAGTGCTTACAATATTATTACCCCTGCTCATCGGGCCCATTAATCATTCCTGAAGCCTTCTCAACTCCCTGAGGAGTATACAGCTCCGGCTGCAAGTTAAGCGCACATGGGCTAATCAAACACATAACCATCACTGCCCTCACAGGTACCCAATTTAGTCCTGGGTAGAGAGAAGCAACTTATGACAAAGTGCCTTGCTCAAGGACACAGGCACAGCCTTTCTCGAACCCACAATCTGCAGTATCACTGAAATCTTGAGTTCGGTACACTAAGCCACGAGGCCACAGCACGGTGACAGGGTTCGCCCTTAACACTGGTCCGCTGGCCAAATGCCAGTTAAAACGGTGGCGGACTAGTTAAAACACTCTCCAAAAAGTCCGGCGGGCCAGTTAAAATCCTCCATGGTATAGTGCATGCATAGCAAAACGAGCTCGTGCAGAAAACTATGCCAGCTAAGGCCAGGCCTTGAAATGAACGACAGCCAACTGGCCGTCATTGCCTTCTTACTGGCCGAGGTGCCCCACAACAAATCTCCGTCTTCATGGCCAGTTTTGCCTTGCCCATATTTACCTTGGCCGCCGTGCCCTTTTTGCAAAAACACAGCCACTACAATCCTTCATATCATTTGTTTTTTCGATGTCATGCCAGCCCTTCATAAAATCTCGCTGCACAACACGTTGGCGATCGTACAGAATCACATGCACACAATACGTGCAGCATATGCACATACTTTGCACACAAACTGAATCTAGTCCAGTTTAGGAGTATGCCGATACTTCAAGCATCAACACCCCCACCGCAAGATTAAATGTGTGTATTCGTACGTACACACAGTCGTACTTCCCCAATACGTCCGAGGACAATGCTTTGTGTTTCCTTTTGTTCCTTTAATATAACCAACCCATAGACTAAGCACGTATCCTTACGTTCGAGGACCGATTTCAACAAAAGACTCTACGTTCGAGGACTGAAAGGTTTCTTTGTGTTTCCTTTCTTCTCTTGTCCTCGGAGATATATACAGTGCACGTACACACAAATCAGCAGGAGAATGTACATGTACGGCAACGTTTACCTGCAGTCAACTGACTTTCTTTTTCTCAGTACTTGCACGTGTGCGCCTCACAATACGCATCGATGTTCGTGTACGAGGAAACGCGCTACATACAGTAACTTCATGAACTTTGGTCACAACACGCGGTGTTCCGATTGTCAAAAGTTTCGATGAATAATTAGGCTAAAAAATTCGACAGAGAAAGAAGATTTCTGCACGTTAATTCACAGAACTTGATCTATTTTGTCTGTGTATGCATTTTCCGTGTTCATTAATTTATTTTGAGGTTGTACCGCTCGTACACCGCAGCGTGTTTCCCCGACATGTCCTACCGCAACACGAGGTTCATCGCCCGCCACACAAAGTGCATCACGCACGCTTACCACCGTATGATAAACGGACAGTGTTGTGCATAGTGATGTGTACGACCTAAATTCTCCATGATTTTTAAGAATTATCGACCGTAAATATTTTTGACATTAATTAAGGCAAGTTTTGATCATTTTTTTGGGCAATTTTTTGTTATAGCTTTCGTAGCGTAAACAGAAATAGTTTAGGCTGAAATTCACATATATAATTGAATACCCATGTGATCGGAAGCAGTATGTTCTTGGCCTCATAGTCTTACTCTTACTCTTTAGTTAAATACGTTTTGAATGGACAAAATCAACAATGCCGTGCCCTTTCTTCAGATATAATTTGGCCTTGGTGCTCTACTTACTGGCCTTGGTGCCCTCCATAATTTTGCTTTATTCAAGGCCAAAGTGGCCTTGCCCTAAAAATTACCAAATTCAAGGCCTGTAAGGCTGTTCCATTTATTTTAAGTATCATTTTTTATGGAGCTTTTTCTACCACCTCATAATTAAAAAAAGTGGACCAGTGAAAATGCTGGCGGACTAGTTAAATGTCCAACTAACAAGTCCGGCCGGCCAGTGAAAGAAAAAGTTAAGGGGAAACATTGGGTGACATCAACAGGAGAGGGCGTTTGAGCGTTCTATTAGCCCGGCTCTCGTGGCTAACCCCGTCTGCCTTTACCCGAGTCGATCCGGGTGAGCTACTCGAACACACCCTGTATGCGTGCAAAATGAGAGTACTCTTTCTAAACTATCTGCAAAATTAGTATAATGCAGACATACATGTACATGATTACTTGTACTGTACATATATGTATCTCATGAATATTCATGCTTGTAATCCAACAGCCATCCAATGGAAGGCACTCTCAATAAATACACCAATGTCGTTAAAGGATGGCAGAACAGGTGGTTCCTGTTGGATCTGCAGAAGGGAACTCTGGAGTACTATGTGGTGAGTACACACACGACTGCAAAGTTTCTGCCAGAGGGGTGGACCCAGGAATTTTTGCAAGGGAGTGGGGGGAGTTGGAGTGTAAGGCCAAATAAAAAAAAATCCATGTTTAGCGTCCCCGCCCGCTTCCTTTTTTGAAGCCGCCTGCTTTTTTTTTTTTTTTTTTTAAATGAAAAAACACGAAAAAAAATGGAGAATATTTGATCTTTTTCGAAAAAAATAAAATCCCAAAACAAAAAGTCGTATTTTTAGACTCTAGCATCACCTTGTGTATGCTGGCGGCCATCTTGAAAAATAGCCCAGCCGGACGTCTTGGAAAATGTGTCGAGCGGCCATTTTGAAAAAAAAAAAAAAAAAAAAAAAAAGGGCCTCCTCCTTCCTATTTTTTAAAAAGGCAGGACGCTAAACATGTTTTTTGTTTTTTTATTTGGCCTAACAAAGCTTTTATTCACAGGAAAGGGGGCTCCAAGTGCAATGAATAGGACGACTCTATGGTGCCTGTTCTTTGCATTTACGCTTGGCTGTACAGCCCGTTCTTGGCATACCACCCCCCCCCCCCCCCCATCAATAACAGCTGGACACAAGGGGGTAATACTAATAAATGGCAGACACTTTTGCATAACTCCCGTTTGCCAAATAGTTATGCCAGGCACTCTGCAAACAGAAGTGAAAAATTGGGTACAAGTGTTTGCACCTAAACTTCAGATATTTGATTTGATTTGATTTATTCGCAATTTCCACATATAGAAATGATATAAATTAGTTAATTATCTAAAACTATAAAATAAAAAAAATTTAACAGAGAGTCCCCCATACTGTGGAAAGAGCAGGGATAACGCAAAAAAGTAAAAAAAACAACTTATTTCCATTGCGGTCCCAACCACTTCCCCAAAATAGCCCAAGATAGCCCTCAACCCCCCCCCCCCCCCAAAAAAAAATAATTCTGGACAGAAAAATAGATTCGGGCTGACCTTTCTCCTCATTTTGTGGGGGCAATTTGGCTGTGTCTGTGGCATTGGCTGGAAAAATAAGTATTTTATTTCTATTTTTTTATTTTTTTTTATTTCCACAGAATGAGGAATCTCGGAAGACACAGAGACCGAGGGGTCTAGTGCATCTGACGGTAAGCGGGTGAACATTTCATGGAGTTGGCCAAGTACACAAACATTTTACCAGCCATTGACCCCTTGCATACAGATGACGCCATAGGGCGCAAAAAAACAAACAGTGTCACCAGGCCGGATGACGCCACTGGCCGCTGTTTGTGCATTTTCAATCCATTGTTGGATTATTGTGTATGTCATGCTTGACTGCACAAACACATTGTAGCGGTTCGATTTGGCTGCCAGAACCGCTGCAACACCCCGTAAAATACCGTGCTCGAGGGGTTAACCCTAAACCCTGCTAAATGCAACAGAATGCACCAACGGACCAATCGTAAAAAGTTGTTGCATTTAGCAGTCAAGGCATGTCTCCTGGTCTGATGCATTCTTTTGTATTTAGTATTATACATGTATAAGCCTCCAGCAACAAGGCTGGTACAGATGAGTTCACTGCACAGTGCAACATTGCATTTGCCAGGGTTCTTATTTCAGCTGTGTTGCATTCTGTTGCATTTGGCAGGGTGCTCAGAGAATACCTCGTGGGGGTTTATTGTTAATCTCCAATTGTCTTTCCAGTGAAAAAAAATTGTGTTTCTTGTATACTCAAAATACCATAGTGCATTTTTCCGGTCATTTGTGACCCGCTATACAAAAAAAGGTATTATGTCACACCATGTGAAAACACACACAGGGCTGTTCTATGTGAACCAGGCGAAAAAATCTTCACATAATTTTTTTTTTTTTTCTGGTTTGTTGCCTTCTTATATATATATATATATATATATCTATATTTTCATAATTTATTTTCAGAAAACATTAATATTGATGAATATTGACGAATAAGGATGACAAAATTAATGTTTATTGAAATTACTTCTATCTTATTTCTTTGCACTTCTTATGTTTAAAGGGCTATACATGTATGTATCTAAATGCACTTCGGTTAAATTGGAAAATATGAGTATACAAATGTCAAGATATCTCAAGAACACAAAATGCCACAGGGGTCAAACCTACATCAAATTAAAGTTCAGGATGTGACAGATTCAACTATGTATATAACTCATTTTCAAATTTTGCGACGTAATACATGTAATAACAATTTTTGTAGAGCTGGTCACATTTTGTTAAAGGAGAATTCCAGGCTCTATAATATTTTATCTAGTCTAAAAGAACATGCACTAACATACAGACTGCACCAAGAGTTGGATTTTCTTTGTTATGCATGTTATGGAGAACGACACACGCGCCCTTTATATTTACGATTTCTTGCCATTCAGCAGTACAAAGGGCGCGTCCATGCTGTTCGAAATTCCCGTGACATTCGGGAGATTATAACGTAGTGTCCGCACCTCAATGGAAACCCATGGTTGGCTACGTGCTGCATGCACTGGTATCACACCTAGATGCAGCTTACTGCATATGAATACGTATGTTTTATAAGGCGCCCGACTATTGCGTGCATGCGTAAGGCTGATGTTTACTTCGACTTGACGTGCTGCAATTTATCATGGTTTTTCATATTTTTTTAGAAGAGCACAAAGTCTGTTCTGGTCGGGAAGAAAATATGTTAGGCACTGCATCATCTCGGAGATTCTTGGCCTACCCCAGGAGAACTGCCTGCCGATTTTCCTCAAAGCAATCTGGTTCGAAGTCGTCTCGTTTTTATATTGTTCAGCCATGTCTTACAAATATCCGGTCGTTTGGGGGATTGGGAATTTGGAAGAAGCTGAGACCTTTTAGAGAATTTTGTTTATTTGAGCAGCCAAAAGCTTGCCAAATCGTCATGATGTTGCTGTACTACAGCACGACCGAGTTTTGCTTTAGCAGTCGGGCAAAAATTCGCCAGGAATATGGAAAACAGACGTGCGTCAAGGAACAACACTGCCACGTTCTCGTGTGTGTTGCATGTATGGACAATGGTTCACTGCACTCGCACAGCTCAGGCCGCGGGGCCGGCCGGCCGGCTTGGCAGTGCAGCCACTACGTCACAGTATCCCGGATGTACCGATATTTCAGAGCAAAAGGGCGGCTCGCATGACGGCAGGCACGTTATGAAAAAACCTCCGGTTTATACGATTACCGAAACCAGTCAAAATGAAATAGAAAGTAAGTCACAATTGCAATTAACATTCTTTAACATTATGTTATTATAAACTCAGGGTGGACTTTCCCTTTAAGCTATGTGACCTATATCTACTTTTTCCTAATTTTTTCACCTTGCTTCTGCTTTTCCTACTTTTGATTTTTAAAAAATCCTTTTCTTACCAATGTCGAGTTTACTCGACAAGCCACAGCACCCCTGTTGCTTACCAATGTCGAGTTTACTCGGCAAGGAAACCACACACAAATATATTCAGTATCCAAACAACAAATATATTCACCATGTTTCAACGAACTGTAGTGCTTGTGTTTTTCGCTGTCCATACATGATCTTTATACCAACAGAAAGAGCTTGTTCAGATCTTTCCAATGGTGCTATCAAATTCATGTGTCACCATTACAATATTTTGAGAAAACTGTGTCCGAAGTTTCTCTGTCGAGTTATGTGTATGGAGTGCCATTGGTTCATGTGACCAACAACTTTCCTGTTTGATAAAGTGGGCCAGAAGAGAAAACAGCCGTAACTTTGCTATTGCAGCAGTTATGACTTTCATTTTTACACCATATAAAAGTAGAAATTTTCATATAACAAACTTTACACACAACATTTTCCTGTTCAATCATCTCTTGAGGGTGAAATCTTTGGTTGAAAATACAACCATTCAGCAAGTAGGCCGATTTTTGGCAAGGTATGCACACCTGGAGTTGAAAAATGTGTGATAGCATTGCAGCGTGAGCGGTGGCAGCTTTTTGGGTGTTATCACTTTTAAATTTCTTTTTCAAAATGGCCTCTAATATGCTTGTTACCGGATTAATTATATGTGGTAACAAGCATTTTGGCGGCCATTTAACAAAAAAGGTGATAGCACCCAAAAAACTGCCACCGCTGCAAGGCTATCACATAATTATTTTCCAACTACAGGGGTGCATACCTTGCCAAAAATCACCATGAGCATTATTCCCCTCATTTGATACCGACCAACCCCCCCCCCCCCCCCCCCAGGCTGATGGCCTAAAGCAGTCAGCTTCTTTTTCTGCATGACTGAGCAAAGAATGTGGTACTGAGGGAAGCCAATAAACAATGTGGTAAGGAAAGGATTAACTCTTCCGCTACGGCGCGCCGCTCACAGCGGCTCAAAAAAGCCTATTCCTGCCGGCAAGCCGCTCAGAGCGGCTCGTTGTAAACATTCTGTAAAACAATTACGTCACAGCCCCCATTATAATACCGTAGTGAAAGAGTTAAAATGCCTATTTCCCCCCCCCCCCCCACTTTTTCATATTTTTTTGTCCCACAACTCTGTAAAATGAAATGGTACTGCAAAAAAAATCTGCCTTACTGCAATTGATACCAGTGATGTAGTCAAGACCATGCACAAGACCATGCACAAGACCATGCACAAGACCATGCACACAGTCGTACTTCCCCAATACGTCCGAGGACAATGCTTTGTGTTTCCTATTGTTCCTTTAATATAACCAACCCCCATAGACTAAGCACGTATCCTTACGTTCGAGGACCGATTTCAACAAAAGGCTCTACGTTCGAGGACTGAAAGGTTTCATTGTGTTTCCTTTCTTCTCTTGTCCTCGGAGATATATACAGTGCACGTACACAAGACCATGCACACTTGTATCGACCAGTGATGTAGTCAAGACCATCACAAGACCCTGCAAGACCAACACAAGACCATCACAAGACCTTCGGTCTTAATTTAAGGCTCAAGCTATTCAAATGAACTGTAATAAAAGCATTCCTTCGTCATGGTTTATGCCTGTTACTTGTGCCTGTAACAAGCTGGTCTTGTGCATGGTCTTGTGCCTGGTCTTGTGCCTGGTCTTGTGCCTGGTCTTGCACAAGACCATGCACAAGACCATGCACAAGACCATGCACAAGACCATGCACAAGACCATGCACAAGACCATGCACAAGACCATGCACAAGACCATGCACAAGACCATGCACAAGACCATGCACAAGACCAGTTTGTAACAGGCATAAACCATGACAAAGGAATGCTTTTACTACAGTTCATTTTAATAGCTTGAGACTTGAATTAAGACTGAAGGTCTTGTGCTGGTCTTGCAGGGTCTTGTGCAGGTCTTGTGTGGGTCTTGTGCGGTCTTGTGATGGTCTCGACTACATCACTGATTGATACTGTCCCATTTTCAGTATGAAAAGATTCCTAACATATCTCGGGCGCTAACCATATTCAAATCTGTATTAACTCCATAGGGAGCGGTCATTTCTCCTAGCGATGAAGACTCCATGACGTTCAACGTCAACGCAGCCAACGGTGAAGTGTACCGGCTACGGGCTATCGACGCGAAGGAGAGGCAGTTCTGGGTTAGTCGGCTGAGGGCAGTCGTGCAACACCAGGGGGAAGTCATCTCACAGGTACTAAGGGAGCACTGCCTAACCCATGGTCGGGCAGGGCCGTTGAAAAGCCTGGCCACGCCCGGGCCTTCTGGCTTTTAGTCTTGCTATTGTGAGCCACAAATCAAGTTACAATAGAGCATCTACTAATCGATAAAGCCAGGTCTCTGCCAGACTAGGCTGGGCTGTGGCCCCTCCCACATTAATTTGTAGTGATTGCTTTTGTTGTCATTCCATTCACGGGCCGGAGATCAAGTCTGGGTGAACAATGGGAGCTGGCTGGACTCCAGTATTAGTGGGCAGTTTGTGTACAACCAGGGGATTATAGAATCCCCGAAGGCGGGGCATTCCTGGGGCTTGGCCAGGCTTTTCAACGACCTGGCCTGACCATGGGTTAGGCAGTGCTCCCTAAATCTAAATCTAAAACTATAAATGTGGGTGGGGGCTGTTTAATAATTAGGGGGAGGTGAGTTGGTCTTAGCAACGGTGGAATTACCCCACCTGAATCTATAGGTCTGAAAATTGGGATAATTGAGCTAAATGTGTTTTGATGTCTGTCAAAGATTTATCCTCTATGTAGATATGGACCTAGAAAGCCATCTTTTTGACATCAACATTTTGAACATTCCCACTTTCCACAAAGTTTCTGAAAGTTCCCAAAATTCCTAAAAGAAGTCATGGAATTTCATTTTCAATTTTCAGGCCTAGAAAAGTCATGGAATTTTGTAAAAATGACAACAAGTCAAGGAAAAGTCATGGAATTTTGTGAAGACCATCAGAAATCTGATGTTTGTACCTTACATAATGCATCTTATAATTTGACTTACAGGCCTACTTTAGCCCGAGTAACTAGGATGCTACAGTATTGATCAGCATTTTGATGAAATAGGTCATGGATTTTTCATGATATAGTCATGGAAAAGTCATGGAATAGTCATGGAATAGTCATGGAAAAGTCATGGAAAAGTCATGGAAAAGTCATGGAAAAGTCATGGAATTTGATTGTCCTAAAGGTGCAGGAACCCTGTATTAAACCAAAATTGAGTAGTCAGAAGATGGAATGTTTGCGTCGGGGGAATGATGTAAATTAGAACAGAGATGTTTTCTCTTTTGCCCTGTCTGACGTAATGCATGAAGCACTGTATACTCAGTGCTTTCCGAGAGCCTGTGTGAACAAATTCACAGGCTTACTCGGGCGGGATTCGAACCCAAGACTTCCTGCTTACTAGTGCAGACGTCTTAACCACTCGACCACCGAGCTTGCCGGGGTTGGCCGGCTGATTCGAACCCACTGCAGCAGCGGGTACCGCGTAATCAGTCAGAAGATGGAATGCTTGCGTCGGGGATGATGTCAAAATTGAGCACTTATACGTGGTCTCAGAATGTTACTTTTTGTTTGTCTTTAAGTCGCTCGGTGACACAACGTCACCGTCACCGAACCACAGCTCCAACGACTCCCTGCACCACCGGTTAATGTTACGCCGTCCCCGCCACTCCCCCTCTAACTCACTGCCTGACCACAACCGACCGCCATCCCTTACACCTTCGCTGACCCCCTCCATGACCCAGGAATCGCTGCACAACGCCAGGGACATCATCACGATCGCCGAAGAACAACAGAAGATGCTGGTTCAGGCACTAGAGGTAAGGTTAGGTCAAAGTTCAAAGGTCATGTCGATTCCCTGGCTTGCTTGTTTGTTGACCCCCCGACTGTGGCCAATCCCACCACCTCTGTTGTAGCCCTTTACCTAGAGTGGCTTTTAGCCTTGTATTGGATAACTTCCAAAACCAAAACCAAAACCAAAACCAAAACCAAAACCAAAACCAAAACCAAAACCAAAACCAAAACCAAAACCAAAACCAAAACCAAAACCAAAACCAAAACCAAAACCAAAACCAAAACCAAAACCAAAACCAAAACCAAAACCAAAACCAAAACCAAAACCAAAACCAAAACCAAAACCAAAACCAAAACCAAAACCAAAACCAAAACCAAAACCAAAACCAAAACCAAAACCAAAACAATGCTGGTTTGTGCACTGGAGGTAAGTGGTTGGGGTCAAAGTTCATAGGTCATGTCAATTTCCTCATCCTTTTTACATCCAATGAAGCGTTCACATTATGTTTGTATATCGGTAGTATACTGCAATATGCACGAGAACAATTTGGACTGGTATCCACTGCACGTTTCATCTCTAGAATCCGGACGACGCCAATAGCCACGGTTTGAAGAAAAAATACCACCTGGCCAGTTGACGTCTGCAGGCACATTCCTGTGCATACTCAATCCATTCATGTTTCAACAATATTCTTAACTTCTCGCCACCGGTTGACACAAATATGTGCAGATTGAAATTGCCACCTGGCCGGTTGACACATTTTCAATCCATTATTGGGGTATTGTGTACATTATGCTTGGCTGCACAAGCCTCTTGTTTCCGTTTCGCTTGGCTGCATAACCCGGCCTGGTGCCCCGGCACCACCCGGTGGCAAGGGGTTAAATGGGAGCGTAATGAATGGATGCCGTGTTTTAAAACAAAGCTTTCATTCACACGAAAGTGGGAGGCTCCGAGTGCGAGGAATAGGACCACTCTATTCAGTATGGTGCTGCTTTTTGCATTTATGCTTTGCTGCACAACACATTCTTGATATGCCACACCCCATTAACCCTGATGTCACCGAATACTACAAAATACTACTTGTAGTAAACTGTAGTATGCAGTACTCTCACCTACTTGTGTGCAATGCCTGTAGTCATTTTCAGTATTTGGTACTTATGTGACCCGCTCTGGAAAAAGGTATATTATGTCGCAAAATATGAAAAATTAGTTTTATATATGTTTGGAAAGCCCGCAAAGTAAGCTTTCATTTGGTACATGATAGAGCTCCAAAGCCATTTCCGTTCTGGAGATATCAAGTTTTTGCATATTAATTAGTTCTATGGAGTTCAAATTGCACAACAGAGAAAACAGGCTTTGAAATAGCTAATTCTAATACAATGCAATGGAACAATGCACTCTAAAAAGTAATTTTTTTAACTTTATTCACTGAAATGAACATTGTTGTGCACCAAACCTGAAACTTTAGATGTTTAAGATGTCATTAAAGAAAAAAAAAAAAAAAAATGAATTTTGACGAAAATTTCACCTCTCAACTTGAAAGGGCCATTACACGTAAATGCATAGCGCGACTTATATCACCTTTTTCTGGAGCAGGTCACATATGTAGTACTACGGTTGCTGGGTTTAGAGGAAAAATGTTTATCATCTAAGGCGGACAATATGAATTACTGGTTTTCAGAGATGATACATTGTTTTTAATGTGGGTTGGTACCTGTAATACTACAATGTACATCCTATTAGTAAATGGTAGTAGTCAGTAACTTACCTGTATTACCACTATTACATACAAGTAGTATTTTGTAGTTGCCAGTATCTAGACTGCTGTCATTACACACCCATTCATCAGTCACAGAGAGGCTCAGTGCTACAAAATACTAAGTAGTACTCTGTGGTACTCAGTTCTTTACACCAAAGTAATGCCTAGGACGTTGGGTTGATAACAGCCTGAGGTAAGAGGTCAACATCTTTTCTTTTTTTCCAGTCTCTGCCGTCTTCGGGCCACCCTATCAATGCCTTAGACCACGACTGCCTGCTGCTCAAGTCCACATCCCACTCGGCCATGGGCTGCCTCGAAGACTGCCTTAACATACTGCAGAGGCAGGATATAGCGCAAGGTCATAGGTCAAACAGCGGCTTGGAGTTGCAGCGATCCATGGCCAACATCAGGTCAGCCGGGTTCGATAATTCTAAATTAGGGCATAGGGCAAGATAGCTCAGTTGGCAGAGCGCTGACCCGGTATTCCGGAGGTCGCAGGTTCGAATCCCGCTCCTGCCAGTTTTTTTGTTCACTTTGAAAATGTATTCAAAAATTTACCTAGTCAGTTTCCCTTGTGGATTGTTTGACGAATTCTAAATTTCGAAATTTACGTAAACTGCTGCAAACTGCTCACTGACTGGATTGATCTGAATTATACAAATCAAACAAATTTAATAGCTTTCCTAACGTTTCAAATAGGGGTGTGCATCGGAACCAAGTACCCGAATACCCGACCGTTCATGTGAGGAACCGGTTCCAGATTATGGAATCGAGTACCGTAATTTTCGGAATATAGACCGCGGCTTATACGTTGATTCTCACGCTGAAAAATGTCCCTGCGGCTTTTACTCCGGGCGGTTTATACGGCAACAGTTGAAGAATAAAATCAGTCACACAAGGTTCAAAATTCACGACGGCCACGGCGGCCAGTGCCGTCGATGCCCTAAGGCTTAGTTGCCGTGATGCCCCTTATTCACGGCCAGTTGTGCTGTGCTCCATTAATACTTTGGCCGTTGTGCCCTTCTTGCTGAACCAAGCCCTCAAATTGCTCGATTTTTTTGTACCAAACCGTTGCCGGATCCTACAAAACGGCGCTTCTCGATCGCGCTGGTAATTGCCCGTGCGCGTGATGAGCGATCGCGCTAGAGCCCGCACGGCACGTGCGCCCCATGTAAAAACCTTCACAAAACCTCGATTCCCCAAGCAGACTGGTTCCCGTCCGTGCATTATTTTTCTTCTTTCTCACTGGGGCGGGAACCAGTCACAGCCTAAAACAAGCTCTGATTTCGCGGCCGAATCCGCGGCTAGCTTTAGCCAGGTAGCTCTTACTACAGTAACCCGAACCCCCCACAGCCGGCTAAGCCATGTGTGCGGTTTGGCGATGGTCCAGAGGGAGTAGCGTTGCCTGTTCAACTTAACACAACGAACTCCCCTCGTGCAAACGATCGTGCACAGTGTGCATGTGTGCTGCGATGACTCGGACACGTGGAAACTGAAGCGTGTTCTGTTTGCGATTTATTCGACAATTATGCCTTGCATCGCTTAATTAATTAAAACGTTCCAGACAAATTGAACTCGACAAGTCGGCTATTAAGTGCAAGAATGACATGAATCATGATAAAACTCATTTCTGCCCCACGGAACCAAACTCATTTTTACTGGGTGACTTGGAAAAGGAGATCGACAACGTTGACGCTTTTTCCGCCAGCGATATAGCGCACCGTGATTTCCCGAATGGCCCGTGCGGGGCGTGAACGCAACGTGGCCGGTGAAGATGGCGGCAACGCATCGCACGGTAAAACCACTCATGCCATCGCGCGGCATGCCCGGCACGGGCCGTGTTTATCCTCCATGACTATACAACTTAAAAGTTCAGGCAGTGATGGAAATAAGATGCCGTTTACGTTCGCTTTACTCACTTGTTGGAAATAAAGGAAACCAATCTAGAGGGACCGAATAGACTTGCAAATGTACCATAAGTACCGTTCACAATGTACTGTTCGTTTTTGTCTGTTTTATCGTTGTGTAATCCATGTTGTTTATTATTTCACTGGTCAATTGGTGACTGTTGAGCTCAGATTAGTGGTTAAAGTTGTCATTGTCTTTTTTATTCCCCCCGCCCCGTCAAAAAAAAAAGAACTGCCGCGCGGCCCAGCCGGGCCGGACGCTCATACAGCCCGTCAAAATTGGTAATTTCGAGGACTTATGAAAGTTTATTGGGCCCCGTGCGCGTCGAATGAGGGTGCTATCCACAGATACTCGTATACCACCAGTGGGATTGCTTTGTCTGTTTGCCGACTCTCGATAATTGCGTTTTCAAAAAGAATATCATAGCGGGAACCAGACACTTAAATTGAAGTCGGGTAAATTGACGTCGATATTGAACCCAAACTCGCCTTTTCTTTCCGCCTATCTCGTTCTATCTGATTTCGATAGTGGAACCATTTTACATACGAGCGCTATGCAGCACGATGACTTTTGTGGTCGGTCGTCAGCGCCGCGGTGCGGTTTATACGCCGGTGCGGCTAATACGCCAACTTTAAATCTTAATTTGCAGATTTTTGCGTGCTGCGGCTTATACTCCGCGCGGCCTATATTCCGCAAATTACGGTACCCGCATAGTTACTTCCCAGACAGTGAAAAAAGAAAGGTTTTGAATGTTATTTGTCGGGAATTTTCAAAATTTAAACCGGACTATGTGGGAAAACAGCACAGATTTCATATTTATGACGCTCTCGAAAGTTGACAATAAGGGAATTTACTGGTCGTGGTTTTTGCAGTCTGGGTATGGATAAGAGCCTCGACCAGACATAATAGCATGCCTCAATTGTATAAAGCTTCCGGACAAGTCTTTTGTGATGATGCCGGTGTATGCGCGTGCCGGCACACACAAAGGTGAAGAAGTGACCATGTTTACTGGACAGGCATGACTCTAGATTTTCAGAATTTTGTCTGAATTCAGACTTTTTGAATCTCAGAGAAAGATATTATTACAACTTCCTTGATTGGAAGTTTTGGGTTGGGTTTCTTTAACGGGTACCCGGGTACCCGTACTTTTTTCAATCGGGTAGCCGGTTCTTTTAATACCCGTAAATGCACACCCCTAGTTTCAAACTGAAACTTTTGTATTCTGTGGGATTTTGTAGATCTGAGCAGTGAATAAAAGCCTGTTTTGTACTAGATTTTGTAGCACTGAGCAAGTTGTTCAGGTCGAGAGCTGATGGATGTCACAGCGTTGAACAGGGTGTTCAGCCAAAATAGTGCTAGGGTAGAGTTTTCTCAAAATATTATTATGATGACACATGAATTTGATAGTACGGTTTATAGAAAGATCTGAACAAGCTCTTTCTGTTATACAGATCATGTATGAACGGCGAAAAACACAAGCACTACCGTTCGGTGAAACATGGTGAATATATTTGTTGTTTGGATACTCTGGTGTGTGGTTTCCTTGTCGAGTAAACTTGACATTGGTAAGCAACAGGGGTGCTGTGGTTTGTCGAGTAAACTCTACATTTGTAAGGAAAGGGTTAATCCCTGCAGCAGCATACGTAAACAATTCCGACTTGTGTCAAGTCTAGTTATTTATTTCGCCTTTGAGAAAGAACTTGCTTAACCCCTTGTGTACGGATGACGCAAATATGCGCAAAAAAAACAGTGCCACCAGGCCGGATGACGCAATTGGCCGCCGTTTGTGCAGTTTTAATCCATTGTTGGATTATTGTGTATAGGTTACGCTTGACTGCACAAACACATTGTAGCGGTTTGCTTGGCTGCCAGAGCCGCCGCGGCACCCTGACGTCTCCCGTAAAATACCGTACTCAAGGGGTTAAGTTCGAAACGTCAGGCCAGCTAATTTATTTTTTTGTATATTTCAGGTCCATTCAGTCAGTCAGCAGTTTGCAAAAGTTTAATTCATTTTCATATTTATTAAACCCTCCTATTTTTGTTGACGGTCGCACGCGTTTTACTACTTTTAATATTCATCAGCTTAGTATCATACGCCTTATTCTTTTGAGATAACCCAATAAAAGTAGAAATTTTTCGAAAGCTCTTGTTCTCCTCTTTCATTTGGTGCCAAAATCATTTTAAAAATATGAGGGGGTTGAAAGAAGGTCATGACCTACAAAGCTTGAATTCAGGAGGAATTTATTATCCCACATTTTTGATGTCAAGGCTCTTGAAGCATGTAAAAAAAAAAAATCCAGAACACAGCTGGAATCATTCTAAAGGGCCCAAGGAACATAAAATGCATAATTAACTTCACGGGGCTCCGTCACCTCAACGAAACGCATCAAAATCACATCAAAAACGTGTCTTGGATTTGCGTATGTGACATGTATGTTGTGGACATGAACATTACTGAAGCACCTTGGTCCTATACAGGGTGTCCCCCAAAAAATGTCCAGGCCAAACCAGGCAACCTCAGAATCTAGATTTTGACAGATCCTGATGCGGGAACTTCTTACATGAAAAATAGTCTTTATTTCATCAAAATCAGTCAAGCCAATAAGAAGTTATGTCATTTTTGTGTGCAGCAAGGTCAGCCCCCAACTAGGAGTGACTGACTGTGACTTTTTTACATTTTTCATTCCAAGAAGCTGTCCGTCTGTGGTTATAGCAGCCCAGTCATGAAGGGAATCTCTCTGATAATTTCTTGAGTCTGAAGTAAACTCCCTGGGTGGATGGTCTTTTGCTGCATAGGCTCCAGTGTTCTGTTTGTTGATGCACCCGTTCATCCAGGTGATCCAGAGCGGAGGATGCGGTATTGGAGATGGTTCACTGCTGTACGACGACGATTTATCTGTGGTGATGAGGCAAAGTTTCCTCTGAACGGGTGCATCAACAAACGGAACACTAAAGCCTATGCAGCAAAAGACCTCCCACCCAGGGAGTTTACTTCAGACTCAAGAAACGATCAGAGAGGTTCCCTTCATGACTGGGCTGCTATAACCACAGACGGACAGCTGGAATGAAAAATGTAAAAAAGTCAGTCAGTCACTCCTAGTTGGGGGCTGACCTTGCTGTACAAAAAAATGACATAACTTCTGATTGGCTTGACTGATTTTGATGAAATAAAGACTATTTTTCATGTAAGAAGTTCCCGCATCAGGATCTGTCGAACTCTAGATTCTGAGGTTGCCTGGTTTGGCCTGGACATTTTTTTGAGGGACACCCTGTATACCACTTACAATTTACATGTGCAAACCATATTACAACAATCGTCTTCTTCATCCGATAAATTCTCCCCATGATCAGAATCATTCAGAATATCACCCAGCACAGCAGCTACAGCAAGCCTGCCTTTAAAATTAGCATCCGCCATTGCAAGTGAAAGCCGTAAAAAAAACTCAAATTTTGAGCCCAAACTTTGACAAAGTTTTACGGATATATGAACGTGTGAAAAATGGCTGCAATGCTATTTATTTACACTGCAGTGGTCTCGAAGATGATCAGGGCGCCCTCTATTGACATATTTTCTTAAGAGGGTTTCTCTATTATGCATATATGTGACCCGCTCCAGAAAAAGGTGATATAAGTGGCGCTATGTATTTACGTGTAATGGGCCCTTTCAACGTTTAGAGGGTGAACATTTTTGTCAAAATTCATTTTATTTTTTTTTGCCTTTAAATAGAGACATCTTAAATATCTAAAGTTTCAGGTTTGGTGCACAATAATGTTGATTTCAGTGAATAAAGTGAAAAAATAGCATTTTTAGAGTGCATTGTTCCATTGTATTGTATCAAAACTAGCTATTTCAAAGCCTGTTTTCTTTGTTGTGCAATTTGAACTCCACAGAACTAATTAATAAGCAAAAACGCGATATCTCCAGAACGGAAAGGGCTGTTGAGCTCTATCATGTACTAAATGAAAGCTTACAATGCGGGCTTTCCAAACATACATAAAGCTCATTTTTCATATTTTGCGACATAATATACCTTTTTCCAGAGTGGGTCACATATTTAAATCATACGGATTTGTACGATTGACAGTTAAACGGCTACTCGCTGCCACAGTGTGTGCAGAAAAGTCCCACTGTCAAGTCTAGTTACCGGTATTAAATACAGCTGTATGATTTTATTTTCTCACTCGCTTATTACTCGGTGATTTGGTCATGGCCTTTTGTATTTACTTTCTCTGCAGTCTTGATCTACACGTGGCCAATCGACAACCAGGTAATGTAATCAACACAGACAATACCACGCACCTGTCCGGTGATGGGGAGGGCACCAACCAGCGAGTACCATGTAAGTCTGGGTTAAGGATTGGACGATTACGCGTTTAAACGAAAAATAAATTTTCCCAAACGTTTAAACGGAACTCAAATTTCCAAAATGTGACCCGCTCTGCAAAAAGGGCACAAAAGTCGCTGTATGCTTTTACGCATAATGGGCCGTTCCATGTGAAGAGGGTGAAAAATTCTTCAAACAAGTGATTTTAAAGGGAGGGTTTTTTGGGCATCTTTGATACCTATAAAGAATGTGTTTGTGTCGAGTGCTTCAATCTATTGTTTTCCTTTTTGTTTTTTAAATGGCTTGTTTCTCCTTAAGTCATTTCAAGAAATTCCTGAGAACAAACATGCAAATTTCAATATATCTTGTGAATGCAAAATTCTACAGGCCTCAGACATACACCATATGAAAGCTTATAAAATGGCCTTTCCAGCTATGTATATAAAACACTATTTTCAAATTTTGCAACATAATGGCCCTTTTTGCAGAGTGGGTCACAAATTGGACCTTGTATTTACGCAATATACCTTCAAGTTTTATTTACAAAGAATCTCCAATCTTTGAAAATGTATTTAATCTACAATGCCTTTAGTACTTGATCACATTCCATGAAGTTTAATTGATACATCTCTCAATGACTATTGTATCAATGATACACAGTGTATACAGTTGTCTGTGTTTGATGTTTTCAATACGGCCGCTGGGCCAACATTAATGCTCGGCGCGGACGGCACCTCTCCTACCTCCTAGTGTTAGTCTGCTTAAAATAATGTGTTAAATTTGGTTTAGCATAAAATCCGGGCTATTAATACCGGGCCTTTTTTCAATACAGTTTTAACCTCGACTACAATTTTTTATTTTTTTTTTTTAATAAATAATTTGGACTTGGCAGTATCCCCCGAATCGTTTATCCATGTGCATACACAAAATGGGTGAAATTTCATGTTCATTTCAGTTTCCAAGCTCATTTCTTCTTACGGTCTTTAAAACAAATGCCCAAATATAATCCCAACTCAAAGCCTTTCCAGAGAATGATTGACAGCCCCCATTGTTCAAATTGATACAGTGTGTCTCTTGTTTATTACAAAGTATATATTTGGGTTCAGCTGTAGGCCCACTGGACCAGTGTTGTAGTCGAGACCATCACAAGAGCATCACAAGAGCATCACAAGACCGGCACAAGACCGGCACAAGACCGGCACAAGACCGGCACAAGACCGGCACAAGACCGGCACAAGACCGGCACAAGACCGGCACAAGACCGGCACAAGACCGGCACAAGACCGGCACAAGACCGGCACAAGACCGGCACAAGACCGGCACAAGACCGGCACAAGACCGGCACAAGACCGGCACAAGACCGGCACAAGACCGGCACAAGACCGGCACAAGACCGGCAGTCTTAATCCAAGTCTTAAGCTATTCAAATGAACTGTAACAAAAGCATTCCTTTGTCATGGTTTATGCCTGTTACTTGTGCCTGTTACAAGCTGGTCTTGTGAATGGTCTTGCGAATGGTCTTGCACATGGTCTTGTGCCTGGTCTTGAAATGTGGTGTAGCAAATTGGCTGAATGGATTAACCAGATGTTGGTACAGCAGTGGGCTGGGTAAAAAAAGAGGAAAATCCTGGTATGGACAAGACCCTAGTTCTTAACCCTCGGAGCAACTACGGCACTGCAGCGGAAGTAGTTTTTTCGTAATTTTTTAATTACTAAAACATCTTTGGGCCAATATTGCTCAAATTTTTTTTTTAACTCGAGTCGAAAGCCATAGTTCAAACTGTGCAATCAAATTTAGCACAGAGGTCACACACCGGACATGCCAGCCCTGAGAAAGTAAGCCCTCTGGCATGTGTTTGGCTAAGCCCCATTCAAGCGTGTGTTATCTAATGCCTCTGTGGTCGGTATACACAAAAAGTTTCCCCCTGGGCAGACCGCCAGAGCCAATCAATCATTCTCTCATTGCCCACGTTTCTGAATGGCAATAGGATGGTGTCTGACCCAGAAATAGCATCAGGGTACTCCTGGCTGGCCTTACCCATAATACAATAATACTTCCGCTGCAGTGCCTTTGTGTCATCGTGTATATTTTTTTTTTACAAAGTTGCTTCCAGGGTTAAAAGGCGAATTCACCTCAAGTTTGGTATTTTTATCTCCTGTCTCTCCAGTCATCAATCCGGCTGATGAGGTTGAAGATACGGAGCGAGGAGTGGATGAAGACATCGGGGGTGTAGAGGAGCATAAGAGCGTTATCCTTCATCTACTCTCACAACTCAAGCTAGGCATGGATCTCACCAAGGTTAGACATGCATTTCAAATATGGGAGCACTGCCTAACCCATGGTCGGGCCAGGCCGTTGAAAAGCCTGGCCAAGCCCCGGGAATGCCCGAGCCTTCGGGCTTCTATAATCCCCTGGTTGTACACAATAAACTGCCCACTAATGCTGGAGTCCGGCCAGCTCTCATTGTTCACCCAGACTTGATCTCCGGCCTGTGAATAGAATGACAACAAAAGCAATCACCACAGATTAGTGTGGGAGGGGCCCGCAGCTTGGCCTAGCCTGGCAGAGGCCGCAGCTTGGCCCAGCCTGGCAGAGGCCGCAGCTTGGCCTAGCCTGGCATAGCCTGGCAGAGGCCGCAGCTTGGCCTAGCCTGGCATAGCCTGGCAGAGGCCGCAGCTTGGCCTAGCCTGGCAGAGGCCGGGCTTTATCGATTAGTAGAAGCTCTATTGTTAGGTGATCTGTGGCTCACAATAGCAAGGCCAGGCTTTTCAACGGCCTGGCCCGACCATGGGTTAGGCAGTGCTCCCTTAGCCCTAACTCCCTAGGGTGTGTGGAAAATCATATTAAAATTGGAGGATTCAGGACTGTTAGAGTTAGTGAGGTGGTCTGGGAAAACCCTTCACTTTGTGAAATTTATGCATAACATTAATGAAGGCACTGTGTTGTTTTCAAAACTGTTTTATTCATGATTCTAGGATGTCTGTTACTTGAGTTATGCTGTCAGGAATTTAAGAAAACCAGCTGACTTCATTTTGAGGAATCAAGCTTTAAACTTCTGCGTAACTCATTGAGTTTACACAAAAAGTGACTGAACGATTGCAAATTGTTACATTTAAAATGATGGAATTTTTAGGAATGATAATTTAGATTTTTAAATAATTTATTTAGAATAATTTAATTGGTAGCAGAAACTCAAATTGTCAAAAAAAATCATAAATTATTCCAAATAACTCGCTCGTTTTATCTCCATTTGTAGCTGGTTTTACCGACGTTTATCCTTAAATCATTCCCAATAACTCGCTTGTTTATCCCCATTGTAGATGGTTTTACCGACGTTTATCCCTAAATTATATCGAGTAAATCGCTCGTTTTATCTCCATTTGTAGGTGGTTTTTACCGACATTTATCCTTAAATTATTCCAATTAACTCGCTCATTTTATCCCCATTGGTAGATAGTTTTTGCGACGTTTATCTCTAAATTATTCCGAGTAAATCGCTCATTTTATCTCTATTTGTAGGTGGTTTTACCGTCCTTTATCGTTGAATTATTCCCAGTAAATCGCTCGTTTTATCTCCATTTGTAGGTGGTTTTACCGACGTTTATCCCTAAATTATTCCGAGTAAATCACTCATTTTATCTCCATTTGTAGATGGTTTTACCGATGTTTCTCCTAAAATTATTCCCAATAACTCGCTCGTTTTATCTCCATTTGTAGGTGGTTTTACCGATGTTTCTCCTAAAATTATTCCCAATAACTTGCTCGTTTCATCTCCATTTGAAGGTGGTTTTACCGTCGTTTATCGTTGAATTATTCCCAGTAACTCGCTCGTTTTATCTCCATTTGTAGCTGGTTTTACCAACGTGGTTTTACCGACGTTTATCCTTAAATTATTCCCAATAACTCGCTCGCTTTATCTCCATTTTAGATGGTTTTACCGATGTTTCTCCTAAAATTATTCCCAATAACTCGCTCGTTTTATCTCCATTTGTAGGTGGTTTTTACCGACATTTATCCTTAAATTATTCCAATTAACTCGCTCATTTTATCCCCATTGGTAGATAGTTTTTGCGACGTTTATCTCTAAATTATTCCGAGTAAATCGCTCATTTTATCTCTATTTGTAGGTGGTTTTACCGTCCTTTATCGTTGAATTATTCCCAGTAAATCGCTCGTTTTATCTCCATTTGTAGGTGGTTTTACCGACGTTTATCCCTAAATTATTCCGAGTAAATCACTCATTTTATCTCCATTTGTAGATGGTTTTACCGATGTTTCTCCTAAAATTATTCCCAGTAACTCGTTCGTTTTATCTCCATTTGTAGGTGGTTTTACCGATGTTTCTCCTAAAATTATTCCCAATAACTCGCTCGTTTTATCTCCATTTGTAGGTGGTTTTACCGATGTTTCTCCTAAAATTATTCCCAATAACTTGCTCGTTTCATCTCCATTTGAAGGTGGTTTTACCGTCGTTTATCGTTGAATTATTCCCAGTAACTCGCTCGTTTTATCTCCATTTGTAGCTGGTTTTACCAACGTGGTTTTACCGACGTTTATCCTTAAATTATTCCCAATAACTCGCTCGCTTTATCTCCATTTTAGATGGTTTTACCGATGTTTCTCCTAAAATTATTCCCAATAACTCGCTCGTTTTATCTCCATTTGTAGGTGGTTTTACCGACGTTTATCCTTAAATTATTCCCAATAACTCGCTCGTTTTATCTCCATTTGTAGGTGGTCTTACCGACGTTTATCCTTGAAAAACGCTCTCTCCTGGAAATGTATGCGGACTTCATGGCCCATCCAGATATGTTTGCAAGGTGGGACATAAGTGTGTCAATTTCATGACAAATAATATACGAAAAATAATGGATATATCACAAAAAAATTACACGTTCACAAATCTGGCGCTGTCAATAGAGAACAGTCTCCCATCGCAAAAATTAATTTCTAGATTTATATACCATTCGAAAGAACACATCATAAGCTTTAAAATGATGGAAAAAGTATTAAAATCGGAGCAGTATTAAAAAAGCTATGATAATTTTAGTTTTATTAGATAACACAAATTCCGGTGATTATCAGTGAGGTAGCATCATGTTAAATAAATATATTCTAAAAGGAACCAGGATATTAAAGTGATTATCAGTGATTATCAGTGAGTTACCTTGCAAAATCCCTTTTTAAAAACATTTTATTGTACAAAACGAAAACACAGTATCATTTTTATTTTACATAAACTAGCATCTTAACCCCTTGCCACCGGTTGACACAAATATGTGCTGATTGAAAATTGCCACCTGGCCGGTTGACGTCTATTATATGTGCCAATCTCTGCATCTTCAATCCATTATTGGGGTATTGTGTACGTTATGCTTGGCTGCACCAGCCTCTTGTTTCCGTTTCGCTTGGCTGCACACCCGACCTGGTGCCACCCCATGTGACACCCGGTGGCAAAGGGTTGAGCAATAAAACAAAAATCGAAAATTATAACCCTAATTGGATTTTTTTCTGTAGCTCAAAACGGTCCTTTGTAAGAATTCCACGAATAAGCACACACTCACGTGACTTCTGTCTGTACTATTTACTTCATAATACAAATCAACAAAATTAGCTGATCTAATGTTACAAACTTAAGCAAGTTCTTTCTCAAAGGCAAATGACAGTGGTGCAAGAAACAAACTTGGGAAACACACACAAGCACGTAGGGTGGATGGCGAAACACGAGAGATTAAGGACCAAATGGAGTGTAGCAGTACTTTTTTTACCTTTTTCAAAATGAACAAAGAAAATATTCATAAGATGTGATATTATTATTATTTATTTATTTATTTTTTTTGCGTCGGGATGATGTAAATTTGATATTGGGTTTTGCCCTTCACCGACGTATTTCATAAACACTGTATACTCAGTGTTGTCCCGCGAGATTATTTGGAAAAAATCACTCGGGCAGATGTCTTACCACTCGACCACTGAGCTTGTCGGAGTCGGTTGGGCTGGTTCAAATCTGGTATAGCGGCGGGTACCGCAGCCAAACTTTTTTTTCTCCGAATAATCTCTCGGGACAACACTGAGTATAGTGTTTATGAAATACGTCGGTGAAGGGCAAAGCCCAATATTAAATGAACAAAGAAAACTGGCAGGAGTGGGATTCGAACCTGTGACCTCCGGAATACCGTACCGGCGCTGTTGACGGTCTCCCAAATTGTCGGTATCTTTGTTAGGGTGGGCGCTAGTCAGGCCCTTGTGGATTGTTTGACGAATTAATTTTTTACTTGTTAGTTAATAAATGTACCCGAAAGACATTGCTATATTGTGAGAAAGGAAAGCAAAATGTAAAAAAAATTACGTTCCAATGAACATAAACTGCTTTTATAAATTGACCCAAGTCTAAACGTAGTGTACATGATTGGTCATTGTTGCAATTTTCAGAAATAGGCAGATTTGAGGGTTAGTATTTTATAGGAAAAATCGTTTCACTGACCTGTTCAAAGTTTTGCATTCTTGGATGGCGAAAAAACGAGAGAAAAACTGCGTTCTTTTTCAACCGTCGGGCGGCAGTTAAGTGGATTTGTTACAGCGCCCTCTTGTGAAATAAGCCCAATTTTTGTAAACGGGATCGTTTTCAATTGGTAACATAACTAGGCCGAGCCGACTGGTTACAACCCGGTCGCTTCCGTCCACTATGCATACGACATGTATATATACACACACATACTATAATTGCAACCTTGCGCCCGTTTTCGGATTGTTAACCCATTTCAGACACAAGGCGGACTAACCACATTCAGTCAATAGAGGGCAGTATTAAAAAGTATTTTTTCCAACGATTGCCGGCCGGCAATCGCTGGAAAACGACATAATTTTCCACATTTCTTGAAAACAACAGCACACCAGGTTCCATCCTTTCACAGGATGCTTGAGACTGGTATTAACTTACTGTCTAGTCAGGTATTTCGTAATAATTCAATAAAACAAAAATTGGGAGGATTACCAATCGTGTACACTACTTTTAACAGCGTTTTTCAAAATGTGAATTTTGTGCTGAAGGACACTGAAGGACCTGTGTTTTTTGTGGTGTGGGCGATGATTTTGAAACGGGATTATCTGTTACATTTTGCATTTTTGCTTGTTTTTTTATCCAGAATTCCAAGTTTACCAACTCCGGAAGCGCGCATGTTGGCCGTGGTCGAGTACTACCTCTGCTCATTTCATGTTGGGAGAAAGGTAAACAAGTTTACCATTTTTTGTTGACGCTGTTGGCTTTCGCATTGTAAACAAGGTTTTGTTCACGTGGCAACTGAACTGAGGGCTTGCAAAATTGGCAGTCCGATATCCCAGGACAACAAAAAATGTTTTCGGATAACTTGGTAGTCCGATAGGCAACTGCAATATTCTGCAATACACAACACTTTTATATTCATCCTTAACATTTTTTAACTGGATTCAAGCACGGTACTGGCATATTCATTACTTTAATGACCCCCACCAAAATCAGTCAGGAACAGGAACATTTTAATTCCTTTTTTTTTTGCCTGAGAAGAAAATTTAAGTAGGAAATTTAAAAGTCTGGGCAGCGGGGACGGGTTAAAGTCCAGCAGTGAAGGAAACATATTTGGGTCTATCCACACTAATGACCCCATTTGGTGTGACATGGGAGGAGAATTTCAGATTGTAGTTATTATATAAAATAATTTTCCATTGATTTTTGTCACAAAACATTCAGTACCCATCAACAAGTTTGTTTTAGCAAAATAATCAACATCTAACAGAGTATTTAAGAAGTTGGACCTGGAATCATCTTCAAGATATTATGTTTGTAACATATCAAACATGTACAATTTCTGGACGGACATTTGTCACAAAATGTCCGTCCATGTTTGAACATAAGCTATATCACATCTTAATTTGTTAAAATACCTCAAAATTTGTTATAATTCCCACTGATAACAATCCTGACATTGTTAGAGATGTAAACTGACCAACATTTTGGAATGTTACTAAATTCCTCTTCTTTTTCCAGTCAATAATAGAAAAACGTCCGTCCATGTTACAAACATAATGTCTTGAAGATGACCCTCTAATTTCTTATATATTCCGAGTGTTATCCTATTTTTTATGTCAGTGTGATCACTAACAGCTCTGGAAAGCATCAGAAAAAAGTTTGGGCAAAATACTTGATTTGATGTCCCTCTTCTTCCATGTCTAATACTCACATTGCTATCTTTTGATGCTAAATGGTCCCTTTAGTGTGGACAGACCCATTTTCAAATTCTTAACCTTTTAAATACGAGACGGCCACAGTCGCGGTTTAAGAAAAAGACCACCTGTCCGGTTGTTGACACACGCATTCCTGTGCATACTCAATCCATTCATGTTTCGACTAAAGTAAGATTTGAGGCTTTGCATGGCGGAGATACTAATAAATGAAAGGTTTGCGGAAACACCGTGTGGAAATATTTCTGGTTCTTTTCAGAACCATTCTCTCAATTCGGTCGATTCACAACTCAGTGCGCCGCCAGCGGCAAGCCGGGATAGGCCAATTTCCCACTTTCGGGGTCGACATCGCTTCTATCGCGTTGTATAAGATGGTGGACAGTACAGCAGTATGGATTTCGCGCGAATGCGAGTGGATGAGTTAAAGCAATTTTTGACTAATCGGGGAATACCTTGTGCGGGAAAAAAGAGAGAGGAGTTGATAGATTTAGCGGAGAAGGGGTGTAAGAAGTACGGTCGATGCATTGGCGAAACCCACTTCCGGTTTTGCGATGTCGACTTTTTCCCATGATGCACTGCGTAATTTGGCCTCTCCCCGGTTGCCGCTGGCGGCGCACCGAGTTGTGAATCGACCGAATTGAGAAATATTTCCGCATGGTGTTTCCGCAAAGCTTTCATTTGTGGGACTATATTGTTCTTGAATGGGAGTGTAATGAATAGATGGAGCTTTTTCAAACAAAGCTTTAATTCACATGAAAGGGGGCTCCAACTGGGATGAGTAGGACCACTCTATTCAGTGTGGTGCCTATTGTTTGCGTTTACGCTTGGATGCACAGCCCGTTCTTGGCATACCAGCACCCATGAATAACAGCCGGACCCAAGGGGTTAAAAAAAAAAAACACAAAAAAATTGAAAATGTCACCACAACAGCTGCTACCCATACTAAAGTGGTAGCCCGTCGATTTTTTTTTTAATTCCGAGCCCCGAATCTTCTGAATTCATAATTACCTCATATAACTCCAGGTTTCGATCGCCAAGAAGCCCTATAACCCCATTATCGGGGAGACGTACCACTGTTCCTGGGATTTGCCCTCCAATTCCGGCCAATCAGACGGCCCCTCCGAGAACAGCAGAGTTACTTTCGTCGCCGAGCAGGTGTCCCATCATCCTCCTGGTCAGTTGGAACATTTGACTATTTTTGTACGACACTTTTCCGATAAAGATAATATTCCTCATGCTTCTACGTGCTTGGAATGATCCGTTAATTTCTGTATGACCTATTTTTCATTCTTTATGTGACAATATCATCAAGCAAACCACAAGGGAAACTGACTAGTCAGTTAAAACTAAAATTACCTGGTCAACTTTCAGATTTCAGATTTCAGATTTCAGATTTCAGATTTCAGATTTCAGATTTCAGATTTCAGATTTCAGATTCCCTTATGGTTTGCTTGATATTGTAAGTTAAAAAAGTCGTATCCTCATTGAGTGATCCCCACAATGTCGCTTCCCAGGTTTTATCGTAAAATTGGGTGTGATCCCTGGCTATACGGCATTCTGGGTTTATGACTTCTGACTAGCGCCCACCCGAACAAAGATACTGACAATTTGGGAGACCGCCAACATAGGGCAAGATAGCTCAGTTGGTAGAGTGCCGGTACGGTATTCCGGAGGTCGCAGGTTCGAATCCCGCTCCTATCGGTTCGCTTTGTTCACTTCGAATATTCTTTCTGTGACAAATGTAAAAGAAAAGTGTGCGATATATACTGAATTTTAAAACATTTTCAAAGTGAACAAAGAAACTGGCAGGAGCGGGATTCGAACCTGCGACCTCCGGGTTACTGTACCGGCGCTCTACCAACTGAGCTATCTTGCCCTATGTTGGCGGTCTCCCGAATTGTCAGTATCTTTGTTCGGGTGGGCGCTAGTCAGAAGCCATAAACCCAGAATGCCGTGTAGCCAGGGATCACACCCAATTTTACGATAAAACCTGGGAAGCGACATTGTGGGGATCACTCAATGAGGATACGACTTTTTAACTTCTAATTCATCAAACAATCCACAAGGGAAACTGACTAGGTAAATTTGAATACATTTTCAAAGTGAACAAAGAAACTGGCAGGAGCGGGATTTGAACCTGCGACCTCCGGGTTACCGTACCGGCGCTTTTAAAACAGTTAATATGTGATGTATTTGGGGTTCAACTTCTGTATACAGCCATGCTGTATTCTGTGTTCTGCCGGCACTCGTTTGATAACTAATAATTTTCATGTTTTTTTCTCTAGTATCAGCATTCTACTCCGAGTGCCCCAGTATGAAAATCTGTATGAACACTTGGGTATGGACCAAGTCCAAATTCCTTGGAATGTCGGTCGGGGTCAATAATGTTGGAGAAGGTAATAGTTAGGCAAAAGTCAATGATTACACTGTTAGAGTTAGGCAGTTATAGACTGTGTAAGTCTCGCGCATAAAGGTCACGATTGAACTTCCGGGCACCTCCGAGCCGCCGGCTATAGGACTTTTACGTGTGGTTGATTTTGTTTTCTATAAAACTTTGTTTTTACGAAGATCTGAACCATGAAACGGCCATAAGTATGGATGATAAATTCAAAATTAATTTGACAATATATGAAAACATGCATGACTGTCTATAAAATATTGAAGAAAAGTAGGAAAAAATGTTTGACCTGAGCGTCAGGTTTGCAACGTGATTGGCTCATTGTCGGAAAGAGAGAGCCCGGCCCCCAAAACCCCTGTACTTGCATGCGCACGCTGCGGACGTAAGTGAACGTACGTACATAAATTATATGCAACGACCACCTTATACTGCACATGGTCTGCACTATTAAGACTGGCGCGTGAACCGCCAGAACAACAGGGAATGACGTACGTATGACGTACTAGATTTTTTTGTTCTCCTTTTCCCTAATGTGATATATCGTTCACATTCTGTAAATTGAAATGAAAAATAATATTTTGCTAAAGGTTTGTATCTACCTTTCAGTAAAAAGAACAGCGTCAAAACAAATTATTTCAAGAAAACTCGCTTTACACGTTGAAGCTCCTATTCGAGGTGTCCGGAAGTTCGGTTTCTCGTAAACTTTCGTACGTTCTCGAGGTCAACTACGCTCTATTACCTTTGCAGTGTTGCAAAATTAGTCAAAATTTGGAAGTCTTGCATCTATAATTTAGCTATTAAATGCAAGTGTAGCTTTTTTTGTTTATATTTTTGATTAAAATTGAGTTAATGACTTCATCAAGTGACAAAATCTAAAAGATTGACCTGTGTGTCCAATTTAACATCACTTTTATTCTTTGTTTTGCTATTCTGATGTTGTTTCACAACCTTGTTTACAATTTCAAAAAGACAAACCCATTTCAGCAACATCTGTTCAATTTGCGCCAGGAAGGGCAGAAATCTCTTCCAATTTCAAATATAAGATTATTGTTTTGCAGAGTATAAGATTCACATTTGTACAGTAACTTACTAAGCCATACAATGAGTGCTTTAATTGACATCACAGCAACCAGCGCCCTCAAGTGTCGGGAAATAACAAGACCATTAAAAATAACGGAAAAGAACCTATTTTTCCCAAAGGAGTTATTCCATTATATTCACACAAATATGGGACATTGATATCTCTGCAAAATACCTTTCAATAAGATGTTCGTTTCACGACACCTTTAAAGGCAGTGTACATGATTGGTCATTGTTGCAATTTTCAGAAATGGGCGGATTTGGGGGTTAGTATTTTATATGAAATATCGTTCCACTGACCTGTTCAAAGTTTTGCGTTGTTGGATGGCGAAAAAAACGAGAGAAAAACGACGCTCGTTTTCAACCGTCGGGCGGATGATAGCCTTTAATAGTCAAGGCGCGCGTGGCTATGGGGGTGTGACGCGCCCCGGATATGCCATGGCCCTATCATGTCCGGGACGCGCCACTTGTCCCGGGTAGCCACGCGCGCCTTGACTAATACGGCTACAGGGCAGTTTTCCAACGATTTCCAGCTATATATTTCCACTTTTCTTGACTACAGCACACATGGTGCCATCATTTCACAGGATGATTGAGACTACTATTATCTTACAGTCTAGTAAGGCATTTCGTAATAATTCAGTAAAAAAACAAAATGGAGGATTACCAATCATGTACACTACATTTAAATGATTTTTTTTCTAAATGCTAGGCACTATTCATGATCTGGAGCACAATGAGGACTATGCAATGACATTCCCTAGTGCCTACGGCCGGTCCATACTCACGGTGCCCTGGATGGAGTTAGGGGGAAGGTGTACAATACAATGCACGCAGTCCGGGTACCAGGCGGCGATAACCTTTCAAACGAAGGTCAGAAATACACCCCTGATGTTTATTTCATATATTTTGCCCAATTTCTCTCTCTTCACCGTGTTTAATGTGATCTGTATTTTTGCGTAGTTTCATATGTGACTGGCTGTGCAAAAAGGGTTATTTTTTTTCATGTTGCAAAATTTGAAAAATGAATTATATACATAGTTGAATTTGTCACATCCTAAGCTTTAATTTGGTGTAGGTTTGACCCCTGTGGCATTTTGTGTTCTCAAGATATCTTGACATTTGTATACTCATATTTTCAAATTTAACAGAAGTGCGTTTAGAGATAGAGGCCTTTTAACACAAAAAGTGCCAAGAAATCAGAAGTAATTTTTATCAACATTTATTTTTTTATCTCTATTCATGAATCTTAATGTTTCTGAAAATAAATTATGAATATATATATATAACAAAAGCCAAGAAACCAAAAACAAAAAAATCACTCATGTGAAGATTTGTTTTCGCCCGCTTCACATAGAACTGCCCTGTGTGTGTTTTCACATAGTGCGGCATAATACCCTTTTTGTAGAGCGGGTCACATATTCTCAATACGAATTGCGAAATGTATTGGCTCCGTGCATGAGTACCCCCTCAACGGATAGAAAGGGAGAGTTTGGGGAGTCACTATTCCCGCCATCTTGCCCGACTTTAATTTGGGTTGTGGAGTGTCTGATTCCCACCTCTATTATTCAGAATCAAAACATTATCAAGAGAGTCTGCGAACAGACTATCCAATCCCCCTGGTATGCGTGTATCACATGGACGAGAAACGGTGTGTGTGAAACCAGTGAAATTGTATGTGACCCGCCCACATAATGTCCATATTCATCAGGATGTCAAACTGAGTGACAATAGAATGCAAAAAAAAAATGACCTTCAGATTCATTTCGAAGGGTCTGATCGGAAATGTGGCCAACCCCACCACCTCAGGGTTTCCACGGTCATGGAAGATCCTGGAAAATCCTGGGGAAAAAAAGTTGTCCTGGAAAGTCATGGTAAAGTCATGGGAAAATTGGGAAAAATAGAAAAAGTCATGGAAAAGTCATGGAAATCAAGATCATGCAAGGGTTATTTTTGATGGGCCGCTTTTGATGTGAGGAGGCGGCCTTTATAAATTGAAACTTATTTTCAAAAGCTGAGAAATGGTTAGCCCAACATCAGCGGTTCATCAGTATCATAATACCAAACAACTTTTCTCTGCAAAATGGCGTTGAATGTCATGAAAATTGTCATATTTTAGTCCTGGAAAGTCCTGGAAAAGTCATGGAATTTGGTTTTCAGATTTCTGTGGGAACCCTGCACCCGAGTCCTTTACCTAGATGGCTTCTAGCCTTGGATTGGGCGACTTCTATAAAAAGAAATGGCTGCCTGCAAGTGCAGGTTCAACTGCCCTGAATATTTTGTCTCTAATCTTGCCTTGCAGCCGTTCTATGGAGGAAAGGTTCATCGTCTGAACGCTGAAGTTAAGAACCCGGCCAACAGCGTCATATGCAGAGTACAGGGGGAATGGAATGGACAGCTTGAATTCTCATACATTGGGGTAAGGGGTAGGCCCGTATCTAGGGTATCACGGATGAGATTTGTCGGGATTTTTTGTCGGGATTTCAGAATTGTTTTAAAGAATCCCTTTTGCAATCTGGAATTCCTGATGTGTTGTCCTAAAGGTGTTTTTACCTTTAATAGTGGATATAGACACAGCGAAAAATTCCCCATTAGTACTGTACCACGGATGGGCACGGCGCGGTGGGAAAAAAGCGCGGCGCTCATTGGTTGGCTCAGTCATGCACGTGCTCGGCTGAGCTGGTGACATCACAGAAACCATTTGGCAAGGGCACGCAAATTCGTACGCACGCACGTATGGTCGGTGCACCACGCACGTACGGCCGGTGCATTCCGAGCCGTGGAAATTCCGAGCCGTACATACACGTACGACCGCGTACGGTCGGATCCGTACGTGCGCATCAAAATCCCCATCGAGCATGCAACGCCATGCATATTCACATGGCGCACTCAAATACACTCATCTCATGGCATAGTACATGTTGCCAATGATTATCTAATGCATCACGATCACATTCAGCCAGCGGCGCGGTTTCATACTAAAATGGTAACAAAAATATTACTTACCAAACTTAGAATATCACCAAAGAATCCGCGAGTTGTTGAGCCTCAGGTGGACATCAAAGAAATCGAATTAAAAACTGAAGGAAACCACTAAATCGTACGATTTTGGTACCATTCGAAAGATCGTCGTGAGCTCGATTGAAGTAGAAACGGATCGAATTGCTGACGCGAAGTATGTGCGCGTGCGCGACAGTTTCATTCATGAAAACTGCCTTATACGGCGAGTATGATGATGTCATATAATGAGGTGGTTGTGTGGCCCTCTCGCGGCCGTTCCGTTCCGTTCCAATTCATGTAAGTCATTTTTCGCTGTGGTAGACCAATAAAAACCGATATTTTAAGGGGGTGCCTTTTAATAGGCAAATACAAACTATATCTTGATCTGGGGTCCTCGTGGATTTTTCATTTTTGGCCAATCTCACCCCTGGGATATGTCTGTCTGTCTGTCTCTGTCAGTCGACTGTCTCTGTCAGTCTGTCTCTGTCAGTCTGTCTATCTTTGTCCTCTTTCTCTGTCTGTCTTTCAGTCTGTCTCTGTCAGTCTGTCTATCTTTGTCAGTCTGTCTATCTTTGTCCTCTTTCTCTGTCTGTCTTTCAGTCTGTCTCTGTCTGTCGGGATGTCTCTGTCAGTCTGCCTTTCTCTGTCTGTCTTTCAGTCTGTCTCTGTCAGTCTGTCTATCTGTGTCAGTCTGTCCATCTTTGTCCTCTTTCTCTGTCTGTCTTTCAGTCTGTCTCTGTCAGTCGGGATGTCTCTGTCAGTCTGTCTATCTTTGTCCTCTTTCTCTGTCTGTCTTTCAGTCTGTCTCTGTCTGTCGGGATGTCTCTGTCAGTCTGTCTATCTTTGTCCTCTTTCTCTGTCTGTCTTTCAGTCTGTCTCTGTCTGTCGGGCTGTCTCTGTCAGTCTGTCCATCTTTGTCCTCTTTCTCTGTCTGTCTTTCAGTCTGTCTCTGTCTGTCGGGATGTCTCTGTCAGTCTGTCCATCTTTGTCCTCTTTCTCTGTCTGTCTTTCAGTCTGTCTCTGTCAGTCGGGATGTCTCTGTCAGTCTGTCTATCTTTGTCCTCTTTCTCTGTCTGTCTTTCAGTCTGTCTCTGTCTGTCGGGCTGTCTCTGTCAGTCTGTCCATCTTTGTCCTCTTTCTCTGTCTGTCTTTCAGTCTGTCTCTGTCTGTCGGGCTGTCTCTGTCAGTCTGTCCATCTTTGTCCTCTTTCTCTGTCTGTCTTTCAGTCTGTCTCTGTCTGTCGGGATGTCTCTGTCAGTCTGTCTATCTTTGTCCTCTTTCTCTGTCTGTCTTTCAGTCTGTCTCTGTCAGTCGGGATGTCTCTGTCAGTCTGTCTATCTTTGTCCTCTTTCTCTGTCTGTCTTTCAGTCTGTCTCTGTCTGTCGGGCTGTCTCTGTCAGTCTGTCCATCTTTGTCCTCTTTCTCTGTCTGTCAGTCTGTCTATCTTTATGTCTCTGTCAGTCTGTCTATCTTTGTCTTTCTCTGTCTGTCTTTCAGTCTGTCTCTGTCTGTCGGGATGTCTCTGTCAGTCTGTCTATCTTTGTCCTCTTTCTCTGTCTGTCTTTCAGTCTGTCTCTGTCTGTCTGTCTCTGTCAGTCTGTCTATCTTTGTCCTCTTTCTCTGTCTGTCTTTCAGTCTGTCTCTGTCAGTCTGTCTCTGTCAGTCTGTCTATCTTTGTCAGTCTGTCTATCTTTGTCAGTCTGTCTATCTTTGTCCTCTTTCTCTGTCTGTCTTTCAGTCTGTCTCTGTCTGTCGGGATGTCTCTGTCAGTCTGCCTTTCTCTGTCTGTCTTTCAGTCTGTCTCTGTCAGTCTGTCCATCTTTGTCCTCTTTCTCTGTCTGTCTTTCAGTCTGTCTCTGTCAGTCGGGATGTCTCTGTCAGTCTGTCTATCTTTGTCCTCTTTCTCTGTCTGTCTTTCAGTCTGTCGGGATGTCTCTGTCAGTCTGTCTATCTTTGTCCTCTTTCTCTGTCTGTCTTTCAGTCTGTCTCTGTCTGTCGGGCTGTCTCTGTCAGTCTGTCCATCTTTGTCCTCTTTCTCTGTCTGTCGGGATGTCTCTGTCAGTCTGTCTATCTTTGTCTTTCTCTGTCTGTCTTTCAGTCTGTCTCTGTCTGTCGGGATGTCTCTGTCAGTCTTTCAGTCTGTCTCTGTCAGTCGGGATGTCTCTGTCAGTCTGTCTATCTTTGTCCTCTTTCTCTGTCTGTCTTTCAGTCTGTCTCTGTCTGTCGGGATGTCTCTGTCAGTCTGTCTATCTTTGTCCTCTTTCTCTGTCTGTCTTTCAGTCTGTCTCTGTCAGTCGGGATGTCTCTGTCAGTCTGTCTATCTTTGTCCTCTTTCTCTGTCTGTCTTTCAGTCTGTCTCTGTCTGTCGGGATGTCTCTGTCAGTCTGTCTATCTTTGTCCTCTTTCTCTGTCTGTCTTTCAGTCTGTCTCTGTCTGTCGGGCTGTCTCTGTCTGTCTGTCCATCTTTGTCCTCTTTCTCTGTCTGTCTTTCAGTCTGTCTCTGTCTGTCGGGATGTCTCTGTCAGTCTGTCTATCTTTGTCCTCTTTCTCTGTCTGTCTTTCAGTCTGTCTCTGTCTGTCGGGATGTCTCTGTCAGTCTGTCTATCTTTGTCCTCTTTCTCTGTCTGTCTTTCAGTCTGTCTCTGTCTGTCGGGCTGTCTCTCTCAGTCTGTCCATCTTTGTCCTCTTTCTCTGTCTGTCAGTCTGTCTATCTTTGTCCTCTTTCTCTGTCTGTCGGGATGTCTCTGTCAGTCTGTCTATCTTTGTCTTTCTCTGTCTGTCTTTCAGTCTGTCTCTGTCTGTCGGGATGTCTCTGTCAGTCTGTCTATCTTTGTCCTCTTTCTCTGTCTGTCTTTCAGTCTGTCTCTGTCAGTCGGGATGTCTCTGTCAGTCTGTCTATCTTTGTCCTCTTTCTCTGTCTGTCTTTCAGTCTGTCTCTGTCTGTCTGTCTCTGTCAGTCTATCTATCTTTGTCCTCTTTCTCTGTCTGTCTGTGTACATTGATAATTGCTATATTAAAATGGTACGATACGGTGTCGAGATAGAAATTTGAGTATCACGATACTCAAGATTACTGAAAATTGATTAAATCTTCCAGACAAGTTAACAAAAGGGCAGACTCTACCTAGGCAATATGGTTACTGGCTGTCCAAAACGGTTTTAAAAAACAAAAAAAACACTACACATGTATATGTATGGTGATCCAATAGCAAATTTGGTTGGATTCTGCTACCCTGCTGAATCCAACACAATACAACTGAAATGTTACAAAAAGTCTGCTTCCACCCTGCTTAACCAGTTCGCGCCGGGATTATTTTTGCCGAAAATTTATATTTTCAAAAAAGGCAAAATATAGCAGCCAACTTCTGATATACAGCCAAATGCCACAAATACTGATTTGCAAGAGTTATTTCAACAGTATTTGTACAATATTTCTTGCCGAAACCTCATATATTTCAATACTCCGGGTGCGCCCACCGGAGCGTAAATTGTAGAACAACAGGCCGTGCACAGCGTCCAAGTTCAAGTTCAACACACGGTCCGCCTCCACAGACTTCTCGGACTTTGTGTGTGTGTACAAAACAAATGAGGGATTAGCGTGTTGAGATGTCACCCGGAGGTGAGTTGAGGCAAGCTTGACGTTTTAACCTGTCAGCCATGCCGTGTATAAAAACAGCCAGATCGTGATAACACGTCCTCCGACGCGAACTGGTTAATACAACAAGATCCAACTGGTATATTCAGAGCTGCCAATGGAAGTACGAATTTGGGTTTAAAAATACGTATTTTGTGAAATCCGACCATAATAATCAGACATGTGAAATTTTCGCTGTTTTCTGCGCTTTTCGTTTCCCGCGATGCTTTTTTTGTGTGACTCCGCGTTTTAAAATCCGTCCGCACACGTAGGCTTGCAATTTGTTCCTTGGCCAGCGCTGCGCTGATGATGCCGAGTTTGAAGTCGCTAGTGCTATTTGAGGCCGTGTCCGAATCACTTCGTATACACAAAGATCGTATACGTCTTGTCGATGTTCGGCTTGGAATACATGTACCGGTACATGCGCATGCAGCAAAGTATGGACTCCTATGGGAACAACCTTTTGAGCGTGCATATTGTGCAGAGTGATTCCGTTGTTTGGGGGACTGCCAATCATGCAACACCGAAATTCATAGTCGGGTTTCGCCTGCATGTAGTTAAGAATGCCCGTGTATCAAGTCTGGTAGCTAGACATGCATGCTTTTTACATGCAATTGCAAAATGATTTTGGAACCTCATACTCGACGAGATTTGCCCACAAAATCCCGCCGATAACCAACAAACAGTTGGATCAACAAGGATAGTCATCTATTTCAATCAAAACTTTTGACAAATTGCGACAAGAACTGGGGCGGATCCAGGGTTGTATGCAGGGGGTTTCTTAATTTGTTTTTCCGTACATTTGCCCAAAATGTTTGTCAACGTTGGTGGCACCATTTAACCTCTTTGTTTTGTTCTTACCCGTACACGCAAAATAAGACCTTTACGAGGTTTTGCTTTTATTTTCTGCCATGGTTTGCTATGGTACCTAGGCGTAGTGGACCAGTGGTTGAGTGTGTGATAAATGACTGTGTGGATAATTCCACATGTGGCCAACGTGTTAACCCTGCGAGCTGCGAAGCCAAAAAAATCACGCCGAGCGCCGGAGGTGCCCACACGGGGGGCCGGTTTCGATTTCGCGTATAAAATACATCCCCTACCACCCACCTCCCCCCCACCCCCACCCCACCCCCTCCCCACCCCCACCCCACCCCCACAGTACAGCCTTTGGTGCCTTTGGGCCAGCAGTAGGATGATTGATGATATTGTTGTGAGGGCAAAGTCAACTAGGCGGTGAAAAAACCAAAAAAATTTGTGCACAACTAAATGGGTTTTTTTTTTTTTTGGCTGGAGGGCCAACTTTCCCAGGGTCGGCTGACCGCGACTGAACTCCTACATGAAAAGCGATGATACCATCTCGAACCACAAGGTTCCCTTGAGGATTACATGTAGTTTCAATGGAATTGGGCGAAAGCTTCATATAAAAAAAGAAAAAAGAAAAAAAAGTGCCCCCCGTGTGGGCACCTTTGAAGCTCGCAGGGTTAATGCACCGTGCATGGGGCTGCTAGTTGGCCGGGCACGCCGGCCCCTTGTATGTATGGCATGGAATACTTTATCGTACCACAGCACAGTGACTCTGTGCGAGCAGTTTGTGACGTTTGGTTTGTGAGAGATATGGTGACATTTGCTGATTAATATCAATTAAATGAATATCAATCATGCATGCTATTTTAGTATGTTCATTCTTTGTTCTGAATAAAACATTATTGCGATCCCAACTGAACGGATGCAACTTTACCTTTGAAAATAAACAAAGAAATAAGGAAACGGTCCATCCAGCGCGTGGGTTCGATAAACCATTGCCGTTACAGTAGTATGTGTAGACTATCCTGCTCGGAAGAAATCTGACTTTCAGGTAATGTGTAAATTTCATGAAAAATACTGATTTTTTTTTGCTTTCTGAATACTGAAATTCGCTTTAAAAGGTTGGCAGAGTTGTATATTTAGCTTCCATCCTGCTAAATACAACAAAATCCAACAAAATCCAACACAGCCTGTAGTTTGTGTTGACTGCTAAATCCAACAAATTACAACAGCTTTTTACCACTGTTTGATTTTGTTGGATTTTGTTGGATTTTGTTGGATTTTGTTGGATTTTGCTGGATTTAGCAGGGTTAACCCCTTGAGTACGGTTATTTACAGGAGGCACCGGGGTGTCACGCCGGCCTTTGCAGCCAAGCAAAACAGCCACAGTGTGCTTGTGTAGTCAAGCGTAACATACACAATAATCCAACAATGGATTGAAACTGCACAAATAGCGGCAAATGGCGTCATCCGGCATGGTGGCAATTTGTTTCATTTTTTTTCGCCATTTGGCGTCTTCCGTACGCAAGGGGGTTAAGGTTAATATATCACTCATAAGCAGTCCATATTTGTGTAATATCCGAGAGGTTCTCCGGTCGAATTTAGCAAGTGGCAAAATTGGAACCTACATGTAATTGTAATCATTTCGGATTTTTGGTGTTAATTTTTTTTTTGAAGGGCGAAAAGAAAGTGATCGATCTGACCAAGTTGACCAGTATTCCGAAGCGGATCCGACCTGTCGGATCACAGGGGGCGTTCGAGTCTCGTCGCCTGTGGCAGAACGTGACCAACGCCCTGAAAATAGGCGACATCAACACAGCCACGGAGCACAAGCAATATGTGAGTTTACCATAGACTTGAAGACAAGTCGTTAGACAGTCGCGTTTTGTCCGCAGGCGCCTTCATTATCATATTACCAGCGCGGTACATTATGTTAATATGCCCGCCGTTCGTGAAGTTCTGACATGTCTAATGACTTGACTAACATGTCTCCGGGCGGATATTTAAATATGCAACCAGCGCATGCATGCATCATAAAGTAGCCAATGGTAGCCTATCTGACATAATAAGAAGCATTCATTAAAGGTATGGGGATTTGTTTTGTTTTTTCTAGGTCAGTGTAAGTTTGTTTGTTTTTTCGACAAAGCAAAAACTGAACTACAAGGCATTATCTCAAACCCCCTTCAAAGAATGAGGGCGTGCCTGTTGTAAATGTAACTCTATCGAGCGCTCACGCGCGCGTGACGCCCGGTACCTGTACGACCTTATTTCTAGCTGTGTACTGTATGCCTTGCGCGATACGCCATGCGGTTAGCACTGAAAGATGTAACATGGATATTCATATTCCCCTGATTCTTAACCAATCAGACTGCTCCGTCTCATTTCGGTAGCGAGCCCCATATGTTGTGCGCAAAGCGGAGAATGTATTATTCAAGTCGGTAATTGGATTTGAAGCGCCCGCATGTTGGGATCGAGGATGTATGTACCGTCCCCGCAACTGAAACGGTATGCACTATATTATATACCCCGGCCCCGGACGAATAAAACCGTCCAATTACCGACTTAATTTCAAGTCTATGTTTACCATAGAGCTGTATTAACAATAATTGACATTTACAATGCTCCTTTTTTTGTGTGGGTATCGCCCAACACAAGGCCAAAAGGCCACTCAAGGTGTGGGCTACAAAAGACAAGAAAAGACAGAAATCACAGGCATAGAAGGTATCTATTCACATTTCGTTTGAATTGTGAAAGATTATAGGTGGAAGGGAAGCGGGTTACAGGTAAGGAGTTCCAAAGAGAGGCAGTACGAGGGAAAAAAAAATTGCAGTATCTCACAGTACTAGTCTTTTTATTACCCAGAACTCCCTCCACCAATTTTCCTCCATGTAACCTGAATCCTCCAACATCCTCTTATGGGGACCATTGCATGAATCCTGCAAAATCCTCTAGGTTTTTTTTGTAAACACCCTAGTAACCTCAATCCTCCGAAATCAACCAGCATCAGATTGGGCCTGATGACCTGGATCCTCCATTTTCCTCCAGAGGCAAAATCCTCTGATGCCCTCAATCACTGCAAAATCCTCCGATGCTTCAACTTCCAAAGACCCTCAATCCTCCAAATTCCTCCTTTTGGCAAAGAGGATTTTGGAGGATTTTGGAAGGTTAGGGTTAATCTAAATCACATCATTTAACCCTCCTATAGTTATAACTATCACAGCCTATCAAAAAAATCTACCCACCAACTCTCACAGCTTGTGTGTGTTTCAACCTGTCACTTGGTAGGTTTTGATAAATAGGATAGTTGGCTCCATTTTGGCCCTGAGAGAGGGAGGGTTAAAGTTATTGTTCAATCATTCCTGAAACCTTCTCAGCTCCCTGGGGAGTATACAGCCCCGGCTTTAAGTTAAGCGCATGGGCTAATCAAACACATAACCCCCGCTGCTGTCACATGTACCCAACATCTACTTTTTGGGTGGTGAAAAGCAATTTTCCGACAGTGTCTTGCCCAAGGACACAAGCACCATGACCCCTGCTGGACCGGAACCCACAATCTTTAGTATCACCGAGATCTTGAGTCCGGTACACGAGACCACGAGACCACGGCACTTTGATATATACAGTGTGAGTAAAAAAAAACTATACACTTTTATAATTGGCCATAGTTTTATTCTGTAGCAATATAGATAAGATATTTTCATATGTACTTTTAGAGTAACTCTTCCTGCTTCTTTTGGTGACATTTTTACTGGATTAGTTTTCATGCATGACTGCACAGAAGACAATTAAGGGGGTCGTGTGAAATTTGAGTTGCGCCAACTGGTCAGGGCTGGATAAGAAAGAGACAATTTAAAACCAACACAACCATTGTCTAACAAAGAGACAAAAAAGAATTTCATTCGCTTCTAAACTTCGTGTTCATTTAAAAAATTTAAATTGAATTAAAAAGGCAATTAAATTCCACGGTGTCTTATTCCTCAACATGGCCACCATCTCGTTCAATGCACAGCTGGGCTCGGCGCATCATTCCTGCAACAGCACGGCGAATCATCTCCCTGTCTTATCTGAGAATGTCAATTTCACGAGTTATCCTTTCCCGGAGGTCATCCAGATTTGCTGGAGGAGTGGTGAAAACCCGAGCTTTCAGATATCCCCATAAAAAGTAGTCAAGAGGGGTCAGATCAGGAGATCTTGGGGGCCACTTCACCGGTTGATTCAAGGCAATGACCAGTTGGCGCAACTCAGGTTTCACCCGACCCCCTTAATTGTCTCCTGTGCAGTCATGCATGAAAACTAATCCAGTAAAAATGTCACCAAAAGAAGCAGGAAGAGTTACTCTAAAAGTACATATGAAAATATCTTTAATATCTATATTGCTACAGAATAAAACTATGGCTAATTTTAAAAGTGTATAGTTTTTTTTGACTCTCACTGTATATCTGCAAACCTTTGATTTATCCTCAAATAATTAGCTTGAGGAGAGACAACGAAGAGAACAGAGAGAACGTAAGGAGACAAGCACACCGTGGCAGACCAAGCTGTTCAGGAAGAGCGGGGAAGGATGGTGCTACAACCGACTACTGCAGGCGTAGTGTACAGACAGCAAGCAGCAAGTCGATTGGTTGGTCCCTGTGTGCCGAGTGCACGTTGATGTACGTTAACCCGTTCCTTACCACATTGTTCATTGGCTTATCTTCCCCCAGTACCACATTCTTTGTTCAGTCAAGCATAAAACCACTTACGCAGAAAAAGCAGCTGACTGCTTGTTGAATGGTTGTATTTTCAACCAACGATTTCACCCTCAAGAATTGATTGAAAAGGAAAATGTTGGGATACGGCTTTGGATGGAGTGGTAATGTGGCGGACGGCCGTCTACAACTTGAACGGCCAAAGCACAATCCAGATTTTTATATAGACATCAGTGTTACCACATATAATTAATCCGGTAACAAGCATATTAGCGGCCATTTAAAAAAAAACATTAAAAAGTGATAACACCCAAAAAGCTGCCACCGCTCACGCTGCAATGCTATCACACATTTTCCAACTCTAGGTGTGCATACCTTGCCAAAAATCTCTATGAGCATTACCCCTCTCGATCATTTGATACCGGTGGCCCAATTTTTGGACCGAGGCTAATGGCCTACTTGCTGAATGGTTGTATTTTCAACCAAAGATTTCACCCTCAAGAGTTGATTGAACAGGAAAATGTTGTGTGTAAAGTTTGTTATATGAACATTTCTCTTTCATATGGTGTAAAAATGAAAGTCATAACTGCTAAAATAGCAAAGTTACGGCTGTTTTCTCTTCTGGCCCACTTTATCAAACAGGAAAGTTGTTTGTCACATGAACCAATGGCACTCCATACACATAACTGTACAGGGAAACTTCGGATACAATTTTCTCAAAATATTGTAATGGTGACACATGAATTTGATAGCACCATTGGAAAGATCCGAACAAGCTCTTTCTGTTGGTATAAGGATCATGTATGGACAGTGAAAAACACAAGCACTACAGTTCGTTGAAACATGGTGAATATATTTGTTGTTTGGATACTCTAGTGTGTGGTTTCCTTGTCGAGTAAACTCGACATTGGTAAGAAAAGGGTTAAACTGGTGTAAGTCTGTGTAATAGACATTCACATCGCGAACATCCATGATAAGTGTGCAGATTCCGTGGCTCATTATTTTTAAGTTAAAAAGTCGTATCCTCATTGAGTGATCCCCACAATGTCGCTTCCCAGGTTGTATCGTAAAATTGGGTGTGATCCCTGGCTATACGGCATTCTGGGTTTATGACTTCTGACTAGTGCCCACCCGAATATACTGATAATACGTTGGGCAAGATAACTCATTTGATTGAGCGCCGGTACGGTATTCCGGAGGTCGCAGGTTCAAATCCCACTCCTGCCAGTTTTCTTTGTTCACTTTGAAAATTAAAAAATCTTCACAGACTTTATTCAAGGGTTACTTTCTCGAATACATTTCGCCATCATCCCCTGTATTAAAGCTAAAGTCACTCGGAATAATCACTAAAGCTTCGAAAACAATGCTGATTTGCCAGCACAGTGAATATACAGTTTTAGTTCAGCGCATTTTTTGTGTAACAGGGTCAGCTGACAGCTTGCGACCAATCAACAGCCTCCGCTGCCGAATAATGACTTCACAATGGCTCTGGTTGGCTGGCAATGCGGGGTCGCAAAAAATCTGCAATCATGCAGATATTAGACATTGATATTGTCGAATGGATGATACTCGGACTACTCCATTGTATGGAAGTCCCAAAATTTAAAAACAGTAAAAACTGGAATATGTACAACGGATTAGAAAAAAATTGTTGATGAAAGTTCGCGCCGAACAAGGCTAAAAGCCACTCGAGGTACGGAGCTACAAAAAGAAAAAGAATCAAAGAAACTAGAGGTAAGAATTAATATTCCTCTTGAAGCAGGAAAGATCATAAGATGAAGGGAAACATGCACCAGGCAAAGAATTCCATAGAGATACAGAACGAGGGAAAAAGCTATTGGCAAAGCTTTTCGTTCTACATCTAGGTACAGCTAGAGTAGGTGGGAACAGGCGGAGAGCCGAGTTTTACGCTCAAACACTCTAATATCATCAACACTGTACATTGCAGAGAGGAAGTCTCTGTAAAGCCCAATCATATGATTGCTTCTAAAGAGAGAAAGTGACAAACTTAAAATTGGTTCGTAGAGTGATCTCTGTTGAGATAAATATAGATTTTTAAAGGGAACAAAGAAAACTGGCAGGAGAGGGATTCGAAGCTGCGACCTCCGAAAATACCGTACCGGTGCTCTACCAACTGAGCTATCTTGTCCTATGTTGCCCTATGTTGGTGGTCTGCCAAATTGTCAGTTTTCTGACAAAGAAACTGACAATTTTGGAGACCACCAACATAGGGCAAGAAAAATCAGTTGGTAGAGCACCGGTACGGCATTCTGGATGCAGCCGGTTCGAATCCCGCTCCTGCCACTTTAAATAAATTATTCAAATTTACCAAGTCAGTTTCCCTGTTGGTTTGTTTGACGAATTCAAAACTAAGAGATAAATATGTGACCCACTCTGCAAAAAGGGCAATTATGTTGCAAAATTTGAAAATAGTGTTTTATATATAGCTGGAAAGGCCATTTTATAAGCTTTCATATGGTATATGTCTGAGGCCTGTAGCATTTTGCAATCACGAGATATTTGGAAATTTGCTTGTTTGTTTTCAGGAATTTCTTGAAATGACGTTAAGGAGAAACAAGCCATTTAAAAAAACAAAAAGCAAAGTAATAGATGGAAGCACTCGACACAAACAGATTCTTTTTCCAACTTTGTTCACTGAAATCAAAGATTTTGGTTATGAACTAGAATAATATAGGTATCAAAGATGCCAAAATTTCCCTCCCTTAAAAATCACTTGTTTGAAGAATTTCTCACCCTCTTCACATAGAACGGCCCATTACGCATAAAAGCATACAGCGACTTATGTGCCCTTTTTGCAGAGCGGGTAACATATAAGATTGGTTTAGAATGGGGTTGGTCGAAACTTGGTGCTATGTTATTCCTGCGTTGAGGAGATTTGGAGTTGAAGTCTGAAAATGTGATATTTTGTGTTTAGAACCTTTTCCATCATTTGGAACAGAAAACTGCTTTTCATGCACCCGAGCTGGGGATGTTCCTATACGCACGACATTTGAACCGAAATACATGGGTGCACCCTGCTAGCCTTAGGACACCGTGATATAGCATCCCAGCGCAAAAACTGCTCGAGAGGACTATGCTAGAAATTGAGGTTTAAAAATCACAGTTTACCTGTATAAATATGCTTGGCATCATCATCATCGTCTCTGCCAACAGTTTAATGGTCCATCTTTCCCGACAGGTAGAAATATTCCTCCAAATATGTAAAGAAAAGAAGATATTTCCGGCTCAAAATCATCTGGACGCGACGCTGACTTCGCAGACAAGAGGAGCAATACCTTGTCACCTTTTGCACATGCACGAAATGCAAGGCCTGTTTCACGCATTGCGTGGTCCGGTGTGCTTATTTAAATACATGTAGTTGAGAACGTCGCTCTGTCGAGGTATTGCTCCACTTGTTTGCGAAGTGAGCGTCACGTACAGATGATTTTGGAGGAATATTTCTACCCGTCGGGAAAGATGGACTATTAAACTGTTGGCAGAGATGATGATGCCAAGCATATTTATACAGGTAAACTGTGATTTTTTTAACCTCAATTTCTAGATACTATCCCCCTGTGCAGTTTTGTGCGGTAGGACGCCATATCATGGCGTTCTTCTAGGGCTAGGGTGCACCGTAGACAATCCTATGGAGTTTTGTGCGTTAGGACTTTTTGTTTGTCTAATATATTTGCACGTTCTGCGTTGAATTATAACTAACGTGATTGGACAATATTTTGCAAACTAGGTGCACACGATTCTACTGCGATGTAATTGTATGAGTGCATCCATGTAGGATGTTTTTAACGGCATGATTCGAACAAACGCGACATAAGGCAGCATTTCGTAATGTCTGGATGCTTATTGATTGCGGTACCGCTGTTTTTCTTCGCGGGGCCACATTCCGTACTTCAAACCAAGAGCAAGTTCGGTTGGGCGACCAGAGTGACTAGATTTAACCTTAGTCAATCTAGATGTCACTCGAACGCTGCGTGGTTTGACTGGCTAGTGCAACTGGATCAACCTAGCTCCGGACTATGGTTTCTCTAGTCACTCGCGAGTTACGTCACGGTTTCAAGATGGAGGACAGGTAAACTGGACAAGTTTTGCAAACGTTTACGGTAAATTGTTAGTTTTGTCCAATAATGATAATAACTCTTTGCAATAAGATAATGAATTATTTATTGCTAAAGTTAAATAGAGAAAATAAAAGAAATACATAATAGGAAATAAAAATGACTTACCAACATTTGCTTCGTTAACAATTAGTAGACGACATTCTTTACAGTTTGTTGTTGCTACACAAACTAGATTTGACGTAGTTGATCGACTGGATGCGTTCGAGTGAAAACAGACGACGCATGCGTGATATAAATCGCAAAATTGACAAAAGGGACTAGATCAGCAGCACCCGAACTTGCTCCAAGCTAATGAATGGGAAACTGGCGGCTTGAATAACTGAATAATCATGAGGCCAAAACTGGAGCTTGGAGCTCATTAAAGCCCAGTCGGCTTGTCAAAGATTTCTAGTTTGCAGCGGTCATTAAATGCTGAATAGACATTTGCCAGACTGTTGCCAACAAAGCCAATTAGCAGAGTTGTAATCAAGTAGATAGATAGATAGATAGATAGATAAATGGTTAATTACAAACAGCCTCCTAAATAATGGCCACCATAGGCGGAATTGTGTGATAAGCTGTTACAACTTTAAAAAGTAAAAAAATACATTACACATACAAGTCTATCCGCAAGTCACGGCGCAAGTCACGGCTCAAGTCACTGCGCAAGTCACTTCGCTTGTGATTGACGTGTCTGCCTTTTGATCTGACGTGTGATCTGACGTGTGATCTGACGTGTGATCTGACGTGTGATCTGACGTGTGATCTGACGTGTGATCTGACGTGTGATCTGACGTGTGATCTGACGTGTGATCTGACGTGTGATCTGACGTGTGATCTGACGTGTGATCTGACGTGTGATCTGACGTGTGATCTGACGTGTGATCTGACGTGTGATCTGACGTGTGATCTGACGTGTGATCTGACGTGTGATCTGACGTGTGATCTGACGTGTGATCTGACGTGTGATCTGACGTGTGATCTGACTTGTGATCTGACTTGTGATCCGACTTGTGATCTGACTTGTGATCTGACTTGATTACAACTCTGCCAATTAGATGAAGGTCTTGTATTGTTGCAATGAATGTTTACTATTAACAGTTCTGGCTTGGACTACTTTAATTCCCCATTGTCCACCGAGACAGATTAGCCAGAGGGCCAGGGGATTACTGATGCCTGAGGACCACTCACTCCTCATAAATATTGCTGTGACCAAACTGCCTGTGAGCACTAGAATGAGCTTATATCAGCCAGCTGACCGTTAATGATAGTACCGCAAAAAAAACAGCGGTACTGCAACTGATACCGCTTTCAGACAATATGAAATGATCCCTTACCTTTGTTCAGGTTTTTACTGCAAAAAACAGCGGTACTGCAACTGATACCGCTTTCACACAATATGAAATGATCCCTTACCTTTGTTCAGGTTTTTACCGCAAAAAACAGCGGTACTGCAACTGATACCGCTTTCAGACAATATGAAATGATCCCTAACATGGCTGACACTTAAAATTCTGCATTTTGTCATTCATTTTCATCATAAAAGCATTCTGCTGTTGTTTTGAATTATTCAAATATACAGTATTCAAATTCATATTAGCCGATATTCAGATTATCTGTACTTAAAAGTATAGAGAAAAAAATAAGTTTAATATTTTGTACCACTTTTCTGATACGTGTCATAAACTATTGAATTGTACTTTGTTCTTGCAATATGACTGTACGTGCATTTTAACATTGTCGTAATCCTCTGGAAAGCAAAGCTTAACCAAAACATAATCTATTCTCAACTGATCCTCACTTCTGGTAGCCATTTCTTTTATGGAAGTCGCTCAATACAAGGCTAAAAGCCACTCTAGGTAAAGGACTACAACAGAGGTGGTGGGGTTGGCCACATTTTAGGTTGCCAGCCCTACCACCCTAACAGTTTTCCTGCATCCAGATCTAAATGGAGAATAAATCTTTAATAGATACCTAAGAAACTATCCCAACTCGGCTCCCCCATTAAGATGAAAAAAGCACATTTTTTTATTTTTTAGATATATACAGGATGTTTACCAAACAAACCAATGTATACGGGTTATTCCATAAATTAGGGTGCCAACTTGTGACATTTTGACCCAAAATGGAAAAATTGATTGATAGGGGATTTATTAATAATTTTAGGTATAACTTAAAGATATTGACATTCCTCATTGATTGTAGCCAAAATCAGACATTATTTACTCCAGAAATGCCAAAATATCATGTCAAAACCCATTCACGGTTTCACGTGTAAAGGGGACACCAAATTAGTTTTCTGCTATTTTTGTGATAATTCATGCTCAATGTGGTGTGTTTATTGGGTTTTCCGAAATTTTTCGGAAAACCCTTTGTTTTTGTTCTGATTTTTTTTTTTTTTCTTCTTCTTCTCCTTCTTGTTCTTCTATCAAAATTGCCATAGACAAAGCACACGTTTTATTCTCGCCGCCACTTTTGCCATTAAACAAACTTTAATCTTAATGAGAGTTTGCATAGACTTGGACCCTGTACCGAACTCGTGCATATTACTCTGACGTCATGATGACGTCATCACGTGGCACGTGACGTCATCTCAAAAGTGCGTTTTTGAAGGGCCTATATCTAGAGAACCCTACGTCAGATTCAGCTCAAACTTGGTTTGTTGGTGGACCGGCTTGTGTTATAGATGAAAATCGACGTGACGTCATGATGACGTCATCGTACGATTTTGCAGTAATTTTTAAAGTTTTAAACCCTTAAGCCATATCTCATCAACTGAACATGCTAATTTCGAAATTCTTTTTGTAATAGGTTCGTTAGATCATAGATACTTACATACTTACATATAAATGTGAAAAATGTATGACGTCATCATGACGTCATCAAAAATGTGCTTTTTTGAAATACATATAAGGGTAGGTCCGATCGTCACAAAAATGGGTGGGTAGGCAGATATGGTCACTAGCATGCATAATCCGAAGTGACGTCATGATGACGTCATCCGCTGATTTTGTATGATTTTTTTAATGTTTCAAATTTCATTATACACTCAAAAACTTACACTGTCATTGATCAGATTGACTACAAACTCGATCCAGGCCAAGACCACGTTGCAAATGTTTGCTTTGACAAGTACAGTTGTGATGACGTCATCGTGGGTCACGTGACGTCATCTTAAAGGTGCACACTTTAAGGTCCTATATCTAGAGAACCGTAAGTCCGATTGGGTGCAGTCTTAATGCTGATGTGCCAGGATTTGTTACAGATAAAAAAATTGATGTGACGTCACGATGACGTCATTATGACGTCATCTAGAGGTCATTAAATTCAAGTCAAAATTTGGTATATTTAGCAATCTCTTATGACAAAAACCTTCAGAAGTTTTATACACTGTATTTTTGTGTACCTGATTCCAAGTTCCCATGATCATAGCTCACTTCAGCGTCAAAATATACCCATTTCAATATTTAGCCCCAAAACAATATGATAACAAAGGAATTCTGGGAAGGCAGTGTAACCATGGGTGTCGCGTTGCACGTTCTTAATTTATCCTACAATCCAACGTAAACTTGTGTGTGGAGTTGCGCTGTACGAGCGAAATCATATAGCAGTGCATGTTTGGCGTAAACCTGTGTGTTGTTGCGGTGCTTTTTGGAACTGTGCTTTGTATACGGAGCTAGCTTTGAGCGCCAAGGGATACCATTTCCTTGCACTATGATTATACAATGGCGTACGGACTGCATGGATTTTCCTCGATGTGCCTCTCGGAATTGAACGGTAAATTTCACTTTTTATCCGGATGGTAGGTGAACCTTAGTACCTCTATCTTAATCATGGAACTCCACTTGTTCCTCAAGTGGCGTATCTAGTATTTTGGTGGTCGTTTTAATGGTGAAATCCGATGTTTTGTTGGGTCTTCGGACGTACTTAATTAATGAATAGGAAAACGCCGCACACGTACTTAGACACTACTATTGCTAGATCATGTATACAAACCAATGCTGAGGGCAGCAGGCCTGGCAACCTTGTTTCAAAACCGCGGTTCAAAAACTTCCTCAACTCCAACACTTCGTACACTTTTTCTACACAGGGCTTTTGGTGCAAGTGTCCAAATTTGCGCTCGAGTGACCATAACGTGCTTTAAGATTGCGGAAATACTGTATACATTTGTTAATATTACACGTGAATGTTCTTATCATCACTTCCTTTGCTGTGAACGCGAGATAAAGAACATTTTAGCACGGAGTTTCAGCGAAGTCACGCATAGAAAACCACATTCAGCTCAGGTAAGCATGTAGAAAAAATTATATTTCAGTTATAAGACCACAATCTCAAAAAGGTTTTCGCACTGTGCATATAACGTCGCATCATTTGAACTCACACGTTGTCAGCATATTTTATTTCTTTGTGCGTGTGCAATACACATATTGTACGTAAAGAGTTTGATGTTTGAAATAGAAACTTGGAAATAATTTACCACAATACCCCCATTAAAATCAGTCAGGAATAGCAAAATCTTGGAAAATAACAACAACCCCCCCCCCCCTTGATAAAGGTGTCTAAACATACAACCTGTTATTTCAAGATTCATGTCAGCAAAATTAGTGAAAACTAATGAGGCAGAAATAAACAATGCCAAGAGCATCTAATTTCACAGAAAACAAAAGCCTTCTTCCCTTGTATTGCACAAACAATTCCCAATTAGTCTCAAAATTAAAGGTTGTGCCAAGTTTTTACACAAATGGAGAAATACTTAAGAGAGGGCGCTAGACTGACCTAACGGTCTTAAACTGCACGAGTGCAGTTCGGGACCGTTAGGTTAGTCGAGCGCCCTCTTTTGAGTATTTTTGAGGCTGTTGAGGACAGCACATGGAATGAGACGTGATGCGATAATAAGAAAATTAATTTACTGATCGGGTAGCAAGCCGTACATTTTATATATATTGCTGATCTTCATCTCGGGCTCCGCAAGTGTCGATAATAGCCTCATCATATTGTGGAATTAAAAATTATTGAGAATTTCATTCAATCATTTGTATTTTGTTGCTATGTTGGACTACATGTTCCCCTTGCCAAACAAATCTAACAAAAGTTGATGTATTTTTCTGTTGAAACAAATATGTAACATTTTTGTTCTTCTCTCAAATGGTGTCTAAAGCCCTGATGATAAATGTCAGACTTTCATAAAAGTAAAGATGATGGTCATAACCAATAACGAAATTGAATCAATTCAGTAAGCAAAATATAATATTTACCCAGCATCATTCACTCAGTTAAAATATTTGGAGAAGGGAAGCATACCTTTGTGTCTATTTGTGCCTATTGTGAAACTTGGGGTCTGAATCAATTCCTTTTGCAATAGCTTTAGTATGGCGTATTATGTGCACAAAGTCGGGCAAAATATGTGACGTCCCGATGACCTCATCAAAAAAGTGCATTTTGAAGGTCCTATATATACACACCGTACGTGTGATTGTGTTCAATTGTGACATGCAGATGAGCCGGCATGTATTTTAGATAAAAACGTATGTGACGTCATGTTGACATAACGACATGAAAATTGGTGGGTAGGTAGATATTGTCACTAGCATACATAATCCAAAGTGACGTCATGATGACGTCATCAACTGATTTTTCAAATGTTTTTAAATATATTTCTACTCCCAAAATTTGACAGTCATTGATCAGACTGCAATCTGGACACATGACAAGACCACATTCCGAATGTTTGCTTTCACAAGTGCCCTAGTGATGACGTCATCACGTGTCACATGACATCATCTTAAATGTGCATTTTTGAATGGCCTATATTTAGAGAACCGTAGGTAGGCTGGTAGGTGAACATGTTATAGATGAAAATTGATGTGACGTCATGATGACGTCATCATATGATTTTATAGTACTGTTTCAGTTTTTGGACCTTAAAGCCATATATCATCAACAGAACATGCTAATTTAGAAATTCTTTTTGTAATAGGTTTGTTAGATCATACATAATTGTATATAAATGTGAAAAATGTGTGTTGTCATGAGGACGTCATCAAAAAATGTGCTTTTTTGAAACACGTATAAGGGTACATCCGATCGTCACGAAAATTGGTGGGTATACAGATATTGTCACAAGAATGCAAACTCCGAAGTGACGTCATTATGTGTCACGTGACGTCACCTTAAAGGTGCGTTTTTAAAAGGGGCCATATCTAGACAGTTGTTGGACCGATTAGGGTGAAACCTGGTATGTTGAAAGGCCGGTAATTGAATATGATTTTAACATGGTTACGTTCTTGAATCTGTAAGCCATATCCCGTCAACAGAACAAACTACTTTCGAAATTCTTTTTGAAATAAGTTTGTTAGGTCATAAATAATATGTAAAAAATAGAGGCGATTGATGTGGAACATCATAATGACGTTATTAAAGGCGTAATTTATAGACACATATAAATTGGTAGATCCGTCGGATTGTCACGAAACTTGGTGGGTAGTCGAATTTCTCATTAGTAGGCAATATTCTAAGTGACATTATTTTTCTTTTTTCTTTTTCTTTTTGGGTACCCAGTCCCATAGACTTTGTACACGGTTCCTTCTGCCCTCTACTTTTAACAGAAAACAAAGTCCTATTCCCATAAAACTTAACACATATGAAGACCTCATAGTGAAGACGTGTCCCGAACATAGACGTCATGATGACGTCACCAGGGGTCACGTGACGTCATCTTAAAGGTGCGTTTTTGAAGGGCCCATATATAGAGAACCGTTGGTCCGATTGACTTCAAAGTTGCTATGTGGGTAGACAGGCATGTGTTATAGATGAAAATATCATGCGATTTTATAGTAATTTTTAAGTTTTTGGACCTTTAAGCCATATCTCATCAACGAACATGCTAATTTCGAAATTCTTTTTGCAATAGGTTTGTCAGAACATATAAATGTGAAAAATGTGTGACGTCATGATGACGCCATCAAAAATGTGCTTTTTTGAAACATGTATAAGGGTATGCCCGATTGCCATGAAAATTGGTGGGTAGGTAGATATTGTCACTAGTATGCAAAATCCGAAGTGACGTCATGATGACGTCATTGGCTGATTTTCTATGAATTTTTCAATGTTTTATATTTAATTCTACTCTCAAAATTGTACACTGTAATTCATCAGATTGACACCAAATATGACACAAACCAAGACCACGTGTGAAGTGTTTGTTTAGACAAGTGCCGTTGTGATGACCTCATTGTGGGTCACGTGACGTCATCTTAAAGTTGCACACTTTAAGGTCCTATTTCTAGAGAACCGTAAATTTGATTGGGTTCAATATAGGTATGCAGGTAGACAAGGATGTCTTATTGATGAAAATGGATGTGACGTCATGATGACGTAATCGTACGAATTTATAGTAATTTTAAATTTGTTTAATTTTTAAGCCATATCTCATTAACAGAACATGTTAATTTCGAAATTCTTTTTGTAACAGGTTTGATAGGTCATAGATATCTAGACAAAAATGAGAACAATTTTGGGAGGTTTATAAAATTAAAACGCGTTTACCATAACACGCTTTTCTGGGGAATGAGGGCACACCATAATATAAAACAAATGGAAGATCCATGGAAAGTAAATAGCGCCCTCTATCGGTTGATAATTATTAGTTGATACCTTTTGGGACGGACGTAGGTCATTATTGTGTGCTGCGTCCAACCATCGATGAAGTTTCTGTTCCTTCATCTATGGTCCAACAAAATTATTTCATTGAAGTGTTTAAAAACTCTCCGATTTATTTGAAACTTTGCTTTGCTAACACCTTTCAAAATATTTCAAAATTTCAAAATTTGGTTTCTTAATTAAATGTCGGATTCAGCCTTAAACTCAACTTTAAGGGTTTGTTTATTGTCTGTACGTTTAATTTCAAAATTTTCTTAAACGTTCCAGAAAATACATTTTTCAAACGTCACAAAAAAACGTTTAATTTAGATACATTTTCTAACATCCCCAAAACATTTTACAAACATCCCAAAAAAACGTTTCATGTAGGTACTTTTTCTAACATCCGCAAAACTTTATTAAAACGTCCTGGAAAAACCTCTCCATTTGTACCTAAACAACAACATTTTATACACATTTTTAAAAAGACCTTTAAGACGAACACATAAGTGACCTAGTACAACCTAACCAAAACGTTTTTTTACCGTTTAATGTTTGCTGGGTTAATAACATCATCTTTAATTCATATTTTTCTGCAATATTTCTCTGTATACCTATGAAACCTATTAAACAAAATTCCCTGTCTATATTCACACCAAGTATCAAACCAATAGCACATCTTCCTCCAGAAATATAGATCCTCCAAAATTGAACGTTTTATATATAACACATGATAACCTAATCATAACATTTATATCTATAATACGTCCCTGTCTGTGTACATACCAAATATATGAACCAAAATGCACTTATATCAACATAATACAACTTTAAAAGATCCACCTTTAACGTTTCTCAATTTCACACCTGACACATCATTACATCACATCAATTTCTATCTATAACACGTCCATATCCATACAAAATAGCTTCTAAATTAACACCTTTAATATTATGTAACTCATAACATCTTCAAGACCTCGCATCAATTTCCATAAACAGATCCATATACATGTATATTAGCATGCAAAATATGCATAAACCCAATGTATGCCTGTACACCCACATGCACACAAACTACATCTTCATGTCACAAAAACATTAAGTATAGGGCCTATAGACCTACATATTCGTAAGGTTTTGTGTCCTCAGAAATTGCTTAATATACAAAAAGCTACCTTTACTTCTAACACCTACAAACAACATTACGGTAATATCACACACAAATTTACTCTCGCACTTGCCACAAATCATTTGCAATAAAAATAGACTAAGCAAGTGTCTTCATTTTTTCAAATATGCACTAAAAAAATATCATTTATTCCTCCAACCATTACAGAAGAACTAATCACATCATTATTTATCCAGCAAAATCTTCTCTTCCACACAGTAACCACAAAAGCTAACAAACAGGACAGTGGAAAACCCATGAGTTCTGTTCTAAAACAGACTCATAATGTCTAGTTTTAAAATGTATTTTTTGTCTTACCCAGGATAACACATCAAGGTTTATTGTGAAAATAACTTGATTGGACTAAAAATAACAATTTGGTGCATGATTGCGTATTGGGGACACCATTTGGTGTCCCATTTACACGTGAAACCTAGTAAATGGCCCAAAATTTAATATTTTCAAGCATGCAATCTTTGTTATGATTTCACACTTATCAAGTGGGACATGTAATTAATGGTGATAGATTTGGATTTGCCAGTGAACCCAATTATCTTTTTATTTCTCAGAAACATAACACAAATTTCACGTGTAAAAGGGACACCAAAAAAGTGGGTCTTGTTTATACGTGAAACATTTGGGCTAACACACTGTCAATCTCTGTCAACTAGTTGAAAAATCATTTAAATATGGTGCCATTCTTAAGCAGTATTAACATGCTTTAACACAATGAAGGGCAATTTTTCATACATACATGTACATGTATATGTGCACATGGTAGTATTTGAGAACCAAACAATGCATTTCAACAGCTCAGTTTTTGAAATGTCGCAGCTTTGGTGTCCCTTTTACACGTGAAACCGTGAACTATTTAGGACACCATACTGTCAGGAAATTTGCTACCAGATATTTAGGTACAAGTACTATAATTTGAGCAACTAAAATCATCTGTATATATTTCACTGTTGGTAATACTAGGGAAACAAATATCACAATGTAAAGAGGGACACCAAAAGTCATTGGCCCCCACATTTATGGAAACACCCATTATACACACTGTGTCCTAAACAGTCCAAACCAAATTTCATAACTGAGTGAAATAAACGGATTAAATATGAAAACCACATTTTAGTTTTTCCACTGCAGTAGTCACTTTTCTTTATATCACCAAGTCAGTAAGAGTTCAACCAAGTATAAGAAAATGCAAATACGTTCGGTCCGATGGTTTTGTTAGGACAGAATTAGATTGGCGTTCCGCCCACATGCGGTTGGCTCTGGTAGACGTGCATAAATTAGTGATTTACACATTTGTGTTCGTTAACCTCATTTATGCGTATCTTATGTAATTATGTACTAATGATTCCTGTAGTGGAATATTATGCAGAATGGTTATGCTGCTGATGTGATAACAGCAAGTCACTGCAACAGAAAACCAACGGCCCACTCTTAAATACTTAAATTGGTCTTTGAATAAAAAACAAAACAAATTCTTACAAGAGTGCTTTTTGCCCTTTCCCGAAGTGGTGTATGAAGGGGAAAAAGTTCACAAATTCCATCTGTTAATTTTTTTTTTTATACTAGTGAAAACAGCCCCCCCCCCCCCCCCCCGTCAATTTCACCAAACTATTGTGAATGGCTTGCATAATCACCGTAGCGATTCGTATTGTTACGTCACTCATTGCTTAGCAAATACTACAGGGGCCAATTTCATAAAGCTGTTAAGCACAAAAATTTGCTTAGCATACAAATGCTTCCTTGATAAAAACTGGATTACCAACCAGATTTCCATGTGTGGAATATTGTTTTTGACTGGCATTCAGCTGTTGTTTGCTTAGCATGTAAATTACATGGAATTTTGGCTGGTAACCTGTTTTTACTATTAAGCAAGACATTTTCATGCTAAGCAAATGTTTGTGCTTAACAGCTCTATGAAATTGGCCCCTGGTAATCTTAACCCTAACCCCCTTCGGTGTTTTTCATGTAGCCCTGCTAAATCCAACAAAACTGAAATGAGAAGCCAGTGGATATTGTTGGATTCTGCAGTGTAGCAGCTACACACCATCCTTGGCATTTTCCAGCTACCCTGCTGAATCCAACAAAATACAACAGGTATTTGTTTGTATGAGCCCTGCCAAATCCAACAAAATCCAACCACTATTTTTGGTGGAGATATTAAGTTGTTATATATATATATAGCAATGTTAAAATTAATTTACTAAAAAAGGTATTTGTACATTTTCTACAAGAAAAAGCTGCCTCTCCAATTTTTTTGTTTCATTATTATTTTTTGCCTGTCCGTTGGACAGGTAGACAGATGGTTTAATGAGACACTGTAGTGGAGCCCATGTTTATCTTAGATCAGTGTTGTAATCAAGACATCACAGTTAATTACAAGTCACACGTCCACAAGTCACACGTCCACAAGTCACACGTCCACAAGTCACACGTCCACAAGTCACACGTCCACAAGTCACACGTCCACAAGTCACAAGCTAAATCAGTAGGAACTTTCACATTTTTAGCCTTTGAGAAAGATTCTGCTAGGATCGAAACATCGAGCCCTCCTAACCTTTGTCAACTTTTTAAAAATCCATCATTTCTTTTCTTAAAAAGTAGAAAACTGCATACTCTATATTAGTTCAGTGGTTACTTTTAATTGTGCTAAGTCGGATACTTATTCTACAATTGAAATCTTCAAAGCCAATTTCTGTGTTACATATTTTTAGCTGCTGCCTGCTGGTAACGTGAAACAACAAAGATTGTGCTTTTTGTGAAAGTGTAAACCTTTCAAACGACACTTAAGCGTATCTGTAACACGTTCGCAGACAACTACGAAATTTTGCAAGTGGCCATACGTAGGGAATAGGTACCGTATTCTTTGTTTTTCATGATATCCTTGAAACCAATACACATTGAAAATAAAAGCAATTGATACAAAATTCGGGAGGCAAACTTTACTTTCAATGCATTACTTTTAAAAACGGTCAAAATATGAAAATGTATACTACCTTTAACCTACCCCTAGAACTATGGGGTTCCCGACAGGAACCCCATAAAAAGAAGCCTATTTTTTCCATAGGCTAATACAGCAAGAATAAGAAATGCATTCCCATGCACTCACGTTTGACATGTGCGCACGAAAACCGCTGCACAGTTTTTCCCCAAAATCCGTAATATCCTCATTTACATCCTCACCTTGTGTGCGCCAAGCAAAAGATCGCCGGAAGCGGTTCCAATTTTCGAAAAAAGTGGGAAAAAAATCCGATCCGTACTGACAGCGAATGACACGACATGCACGATGCGACTGTTGCCGGCCGGCCGGGCAAGCTCATGATTATTCATGTGAAAATCTGAAGTACGGCGCGCACGGCACTGCCGTCGTGTCCGTTACCGTCCGCATCGCGCGCATCGCGCGCATCGATCACTACGTACATGTACACACGTACATGTACCCAGTACATGCACTAGTGATCGATGCGCGCGATGCGGACGGTAACGGACACGACGGCAGTGCATGCCGTGCGCGCCGTACTTCAGATTTTTGACATGAATAATCATGAGCTTGTCTGGTCCGACCCGCGCACATGACCCGGCCGGCCGGCAACAGTCGCATCGTGCATGTCGTGTCATTCGCTGTCAGTACGGATCGGATATTTTTTGTTCACCTTTTTTCGAAAATTGGAACCGCTTCCGGCGATCATTTGCTTGGCGCACACAAGGTGAGGATGTAAATGAGGATATTACGGATTTTTGGGGGAAACTGTGCAGCGGTTTTCGTGCGCACAGTGTAAACGTGAGTGCATGGAAATGACTTTCTTATTCTTGCTGTGTTAGCCTATGGAAAAAATGTCGGGAACCCCATAGTTCTAGGGGTACCTTTAACCCTGCGTGCAGCACCGCCCATTAAATGACTGCGATGCACCAAGGGGCTGCTCCGGAAGGCATCCTATTTTACCAGCATTAAACAGTCACAGACTGATAAGCTGGTGGGAAACAGCCCTTGTTGACAACCTATAACTGGGTCAGAAGCACGATGAGTGATAGCTTTCTTTATGCAGGCGGCTGGGGCTGCAGTGAGTGCCGGCAGTGCCGCCTGTACTCAACGAGCATGTTGTATGCGCAATAGAGGAATCCCACAACGACGAGTTTAGCGCCGTTCTGCGCACTTCCGCGTTTGATAACGAGGATCTCAATGTCACAGTAAACAACTTTATGCTGATCGTGGGCCTGTGCTGCCTTTTATGGCCTGATTAATTCATGCATGAATGAATGTGCTGAAAAGCGTTGTTTTGTTTGCCACTGACATTCTCGCTTTCAACCCGGAAGTGCGCAGAAGGGGCTAATGTGAAATTCCTCCATCAATGGGGCTTGGCGTTAAGCCAAAATTTCTCATGGTCGGGCTGACTGGTGGGTGAACCCTGCATTAAAGGTGACTATACGGTGATTGTCCGAAGGGTTATTAGTCCGAAGGTTCGTTAGTCCGAAGGGCCCATTAGTCCGAAAAGAGAATAAGGTTAAATAATCCGAAGGTTCGATAGTCCGAATAGACGATAGGGTGCCACAGTCCGAATCGACGATAAGGTTCGATATCCCGAATAGACGATAGGGTTCGATGGTCGGACTATCGGACCTTATTTTCAATTCGGACTATCGAACCTTGTGTGCTTTCGGAATAATGAGCCTTCGGACTATTGAACCTTACTTTCGTTTCGGACTTTTGAACATTCGGACTAATTAACCTCATTCTAAATTAATTCGGACTACCGAACCTTCGGACCAATGAACCTTCGGACTATTGCATCAAATGTTCGGATTAACGAACCTTATTTCATTTTCGGACTAACGAACCCCCTCTTATGGGGAATTTGTACGTTCGGAATATCGAACCTTCGGATTAATAAACCTTGGACAATCGAACCTTCGGACTATCGGGCGGACACAGACTATACAGGGTCGAAGAGGGGGGTCCAACTTAGGAATACGTGTAGTTTGACCGGAATTGACCCAAAGGTTTTACGTAAATAACAAAAACGTGCCTAACCAAACAGGTTGCGACTTCTATTGTTGCCAGCAATACTAAAGTATTGTTATTTTTGCACTAAAACAATACCCAGATGCAATAAAACAAATGATTAAAAATACAGTAGATTAACACCTAACTATGAAAACGGTACCACAGTTAAGAAATACGAGTTTGTCAGAAGATGTTTTCGTTTTTGGAAATGCTGTCATTCAACTTGTGATATAATTACTTTGGAATTATGAATCCCATTTAAAATTAATATCGAATTATTGTAACCACTTTGAGCTTCTACAAGCCTATTTCAGAAAGTTCTGTTTAGTTTCTCCATGTCATATCGTGTATTTATATGTAAGTATAATTATGTACATGTATATATATTATGTAAATGAGGGATGAGAATACAATGAATATTTATGATCAGGTGATTTTTGATTTAATGTTAGTTTATCAGTTGGACATTAAAAAAAAAATAAAAAGACTCGGGTAATAAATGAGGAGGACATTTATGTTCGAGGTGAATTATTAGAGGTACGAGGTTGGACAAACTTACATCTCCCCTCGTTCTGATTTGGAGGTTGAAGGCTGACATATCATTGACTGGTAAAACAGTAGTTATCCCAATTTTATTTCCATTCATGAATGCCTTTGTACCTATACAAAAAACAAAACTTTGACTTCTTCTAAAAGGGTAAAATCCTTAGATCAGCTTCAAAAGGATTTAGGGGAATTTACGCCAGAACCACGTTGAGAGAAAGTTGGGACAACTTAAGACTTTGAACTACACATGTTCGTTGTGCGTAGAGTGGACTTTGTTCGGGTGGGCGCTAGTCAGAAGTCATAATGCCGTATATAGCCGGGGATCACACCCAATTTTACGATACAACCTGGGAAGCGACATTGTGGGGATCACTCAATGAGGATACGACTTTTTAACATATAATTCGTCAAACAATCCACAGGGTTTATGACTTCTGACTAGCGCCCACCCGAACAAAGATACTGACAATTTGGGAGACCGCCAACATGGGGCAAGATAGCTCAGTTGGTAGAGCGCCGGTACGGTATTCTGGAGGTCGCAGGTTCGAATCCCGCTCCTGCCAGTTTTCTTTGTTCTCTTTGAAAATGTATTACCTTGTCAGTTTCCCTTGTGGATTGTTTGACGAATTATAATTTAAAAAGTCGTATCCTCATTGAGTGATCCCCACAATGTCGCTTCCCATGTTGTATCGTAAAATTGGGTGTGATCCCTGGCTATACGGCATTCTGGGTTTATGACTTTTGACTGGCGCCAACCCGAACAAAGATACTGACAATTTGGGAGACCGCCAACATAGGGCAAGATAGCTCAGTTGGTAGAGCGCCGGTACGGTATTCTGGAGGTCGCAGATTCGAAGCCCACTCCTGCCAGTTTTCTTTGTTCACTTTGAAAATGTATTCAATATTATGTTATCAAAATATATTCAAGCAAATTGTCTCTTATTTACAACCAAATGCTACAGATTCCCAAATCCAAGTTGTAAAATGACACTCAAATGACCGGATGCAATTTTACATTAAATCTCATCTAAAATGCCAAGTACTTGTCACCAAGCTCACAATTTCACCGTTATAAAATGGTATCAAAATTTGAAAGTAGACTTTATTACGTTGAACTGTACACAAGTTATTTTGACTCTAAAATTCAATATTCATTGTATCCAGAAAACTATTGAATAAATCGGTTAAATGTATCAAGAATGAGTTGTGTCTCTTATTAAATTCAAATACCTGTGTGCTTTAATCTAGATTGAAAACTCCATTAATACATCAGGTTTATCAACCCTTAAAACCTTTCACTTTCAAACCATAAATTGTCAAATATCTCTTCCAACCTTCAATTTCAAAATTGCTCTCCAAATTCAGTGAATCTTTTTACTCCAACTAACAGTATTCCAAGTATTCTTAAAGGAACCATGCTTCTCAAATTGACCGGATCACATTTTATTTCATAAATAAATTCATTTATATGTATTAAATGTGAATTAAAAGCCAAACTGGTTCAAGCGAAGTTTTAGTGTGATTATTTGCCGCTCAAAAATTGACCCCCCTTTTTGAAATTTGTTGAGACTCAAATTGAGGGCGCTGTTCGTGACGTAGACCGAGGCACCGAAATTCATGGATCGACTCGATAGTCTGGACCCGGCCCGTATACACACACTAGGTCTACACGTGCAATTTCGTAAGTTGCAACAACAACTAACATCGAACTTACCCTGATTTTCTCCCTTTTAGCGAAGGCTCCTCGGGGAATGGGCCGTTTAACTGCTTTCGCCTTTATCTTACTCACATCTGGGAACTTTGTTGGGATGGCAGTGGACTTGAGCATATTTTTAATGGTCATCCCAAAGGATTTGAAAATACCAGTATCGAAACACGACGGCTCAAAGTGGTCGCTACATAACGCTGAAAAACTGCTGGGGCCGGACCTCTTTGCTCTTGTCACCTTCACTTTCGCCGTCCAAATTCTCCGATATTTCGCTTCAGTTGGAAATAAATGAAGGCTTACTCCACCCGTCGTTGTTTTGCTGCACCCAGCAGCCACACACCTTGTCGGCATGGCCGAAAAACACTATATTTTGCTTAGATTTTGGACGAAGAATTTTCGCCGTACAATGTACACACAATGCATACCCGTGATGAATGGGTAATGTGCCTCGATCTACGTCACACACTTATGTTAATGAGGGTCCCACTCAGGGGGCGGAGTAGCTTGGACAAACATTTTCAAAAATTGTTTTCTCATATTTAATCTGGGAAATAATTGTCTCTGGACACAAAATATCATTGTCAAGATAATACTTTATTGTTTTAAGCAGGAATAATGCAATATAAATCCTAAATCATGTTTCCTTTAAGTCTCAATTTATAATAATGCACGTCTTCAAATCACAAATCAACCCTTTAGGTTCAAACCTTCATTCTCAATGACTGGATCCTCAACGTTAAAATTCACAATTTGATCCTCAGATTCACTTATCAAAATTCACAATTTGGATTTCAAATTAATTGGTATCAACTCTTTCCTTCCCTTTTATGTTGGTTTCTTCGGTTTCTTCTCCAAAACTTTTGATAAACATTTCTGGTTCTAGATTTATCACATTAATGTTTTAAATCATGAAATTTAATATTTTTTCTTTAAAATGTTTCAACTCTTCTTTCTGGATTAATACACTTGTGTTTCAAGTTTTTCTTTAATATCAAGTAATCCTATTTATCAAACTTCCAAACTTGCTAATTAAACCAAAATTAATTATATCTTGCATTCAAAATTCAAATCAAATCTGTGCAATTAACTACATTTAATACAACCAAACATTAAAAGAAACATGATTTAGGATTTATGTTGCATTATTCCTGCTTAAAACAATAAAGTATTATCTTGACAATGATATTTTGTGTCCAGAGACAATTATTTCCCAGATTAAATATGAGAAAAAAGTCTTGAAAATGTTTGTCCAAGCTACTCCGCCCCCCGAGTGGGACCCTCATTAACATAAGTGTGTGACGTAGATCGAGGCACATTACATATTCTGCTCGAGCCGGCCCCATTCATCACGCGTATGCATCGAGTGTACATTCTTCGTCCAAAATCTAAGCAAAATAGTGTTTTTCGGCCATGCCGACAAGGTGTGTGGCTGCTGGGTGCAGCAAAACAACGAAGGCTGGAGTAAGCCTTCATTTATTTCCAACTGATGCGAAATATCAGAGAATTTGGACGGCGAAAGTGAAGGTGACAAGAGCGTTGTAGCGATTGAGCCGTCGTGTTTCGATACTATTACTGGTAATAGTGGTATTTTCAAATCATGGGATGACCATTAAAAATATGCTCAAGTCCACTGCCATCCCAACAAAGTTCTAAGATGTGAGTAAGGTATAGGCGAAAGCAGTTAAACGGCCCATTCCCCGAGGAGCCTTCGCTAAAAGGGAGAAAATCAGGGTAAGTTCGATGTTAGTTGTTGCAACTTACGAAATTGCACGTGTAGACCTAGTGTACGTGTGTATACGATGTACATGCATCATTTACCGGGTCCAGTCGATCCATGAATTTCGGTGCCTTGGTCTACGCCACGAACAGCGCCCTCAATTTGAGTCTCAACAAATTCCAAAAAGGGGGGGGGGGGGGGTCAATTTTTGGGCGGCAAATAATCACACTAAAACTTCATTTGAACCAGTTTGGCTTTTAATTCACATTTAATACATATAAATGAATTTATTCATGAAATAAAATGTGATCCGGCCAGTTTGAGAAGCATGTTTCCTTTAAGGATGCTGCCAGTACTGCCGCGTGAATGCCTCACTGTAAAATGACTCCGCAGCCACAATGATCTTGTGTTTCTAAAATATGCCCGGCAGAGATAGATACCCTCGAAAAGCTGATAATGTAGTTCCGAGGCTCATTCTATATACATAGTAGTAATACATTAAACTCCCAGCTCTTCGTGCCACAGTTAGCATCATTGTGGAATCTCTTCAATCAGCATTTACATTAGGTCTTTCTGCCGATCACACACCATAACCGATAATACTTGCAGTATAGGTGGTTGTTGCCTGTTCAGGTCAAGTCAGAAGCGGCATTGAATCAAGGTAACCGCCTACAACATTACTATTTGGACAGAATAGGTCCTCTCTCAAGCAAGTCTGGCAAGCAACTGCCCTTGTCGCATGAATATCCGTCTCCCTGAAAAGCCGACTTAGTGGTTGTACTGCGCATGCCTAAGTGAAGATAATTACGACAGTGACCGGTCACGTGAGAGGGTTTAACCAATAATAGGGAAGAGAAGCCAAAATTTCATGGGAGTCGGATATTCATACGACACCCCTAGTAGCTCAGTGTCGGTAACACTGAGCCACTCACAAGGAATTTGAAACTTGGAAGGCATTTGACATAAATTTAATACTAATACATTGCAACTAATACATTGCAATAAAACCACATCATGATTGATTTGTCAGATATGGGGTCTGCAAACGTGGCTAATTAAATATTCATGAGGTCATAGGTTGAAAACTACTGACGTCATCGTTCTAGGACCATATGAGCAAGTTAGTCAATCTCTCCTTACCCAACGCGCATGCGCAAATGCAGTCCGCTCGAACGGTTCTCGTCGAACTACATGTATTGTTGAAAAGATGGCGACCGTATAACGTCACTGGTTCTCCCTCTCCATGTTTTCTTATGCAAAGAGCTATTGATAACCAGCGATGCAACCGTGCCGGGCCCCGGTCACTGATCTCTATACACTGGATTGGCAGCGCAGCAGTGATTGCCTATGCGTGAATTGAAGCCACCGCGCGGCCATCTTGCTATATTCAAAACAATGGCCGTTTTCCAAGCTCCAGGCTTCAGCTCCGTCTCCAACTTCAGCCCATTCATAAACTACATGCATGAATGCAGTTTGGCAATGGGCTGAATTCGGAGATGAAGCTGAAGCCAGGGGCTTGGAAAACGGCCATTGTGTTGAATATAGCAAGATGGCCGCGCAGTGGCTTCAATCGCAGAGCTTCGCAGCCAATCCAGTGTATAGAGATCAGTGGGTCCGGTTCCAAATAGTCGACTGGAGTAGTCCAACCATCCTGCGTTCGAGTGACGCTAGTCGAACTATGGTTAACCATAGTTCGCGCCCGAACTTGCTCTATGCTATATGGTCTTTGTTTTGGCAAGTCATGGGGACTACGCGAGCTTTAACAGTGTGAAATTAGGTGGAAACGGGAGTTGTGTACAAAACCGATAGCGAAATGGAAGGAAAAAAGAAGAAAACAAATACAAAGAAAAACATCTTAACGAAAACAATAGCTGCTGCGCGGCGAAGTAGCTATAATAACAACATGTTATATACACCAAAATAATCATGTTATGTAGAGTAGTTAGATGCCTTGATGAATAACCAGTGGCGATAACGTGATCTTCACCAGTGAATTGATGGTAACTGTAGGCTACAACCAAACCTATTGGTGTTTCAAAAACGAAATAATCTCCTATTCTAAACTGCCACAAATTGACGGATTGAAAACCCGTTATTCGGTCAATATATCAAGTGAATGAAGTGAATGTGATGTACGCCACGTTACTTTATCCACGTGATTACCAGGTGATTTTGAAGTGTGATTAGAACGTGAAAACAAATCCCTCCAAAACCAAGAGAAATTACGTGATTAAAACGTGAACATCTGGTTTAAAAACTACCAAACCTAAAACTCAATAACAACTCACTAAAAAAAATGGTTCTTTTCTGGTGTTTTGTTTACTGGAAACGTTACCAAGGATTCCAATTTCCAAGTCCATACGTCGACTTTTTGTTATCCGTACTTTCGTCCGATTTTCTACATGATTGTCCAAAATTGGTTTTCCCTACGGGCCCTCTTTTCATCAACTCGCCCCTTTTCCCTTTTTCAATGACTGGTATAAGATCGCAAAATATGGATGGGGCATACGTTTCTTCCATTACCCGATTAATGCCAATACTGCCTTTGTATTGCCATTCCAAATACCGAACATATAGTTCGGGTTTGGAATCCAATAGTTTCAAGTAGTCTGCCAACTCTTCAATATTTTTATAATCCCCAATGTAGATGAATGAGTTAGGGGGCAATAACTCCTCATAACTCTTCCGTCTAGCACCATAAACGACGGGGACCACACCCTGCATAAGAGGTTTATGCCATACTTTCTCAGTGATATATTCCTCACATTCAGAATTCTCTAGGGATAGATAGAACTTGTATTGGCGCAACAAGTCCACATTGCATTTAGACGACCATCTGGGCCAACACTTCAGGTTTCCGCATTGGCCGTACACGTCAACTTCAATGTACTTCTTTAGCTCCTTTACAAACGCAGTCCTCGGCCAAGAAGTATAGTTGCAATTCTTGGCCATCCATGAAATAAGCTTCGTTTTCCCCTTCAACCAATCACCCACCGACTTTGTGTGATTTGTCATTGGTGTCCCGGGCACGTAGAACCCGAGCGGTAAGGTAATGTCGGACCCCCTGGAATAGCTCCAAACAACCTGAGATGGAAACAGGGCAACATTTTTACGGCTTCTAGTTAGAAAGGGTGTCTCCCACGTAAAGTAGATCCATTTCTGGTTAGGGTTCATACTTGCTGGAGGCAGGGTCTTGGGAATGAGACGGTTCCTGAAGTTAAAGATGACGGCATCCATGCCAGTAAACCTTTTCTTATCGTCAGCAATTGTGATCTGAATGATGCAGTCACTGGTACATGACACATTGGCCTTAACACCTGGGCCTTTGGACAGTCGCACAATGCTGCGAAGTTCAACTGCCTTCTTGGTGAGCATATTGTCTCTGTCGTACACTTGGACCTTATAATAACACTGGCCAGAATGTGGTATTTGAGATATTGATTTCAAAGTTTTGGGCTCTTTCACAAGGTGATGTGGCATTAGAATTCTGCCAGGTTTATTCCCGGAATGTGCTGAGCCGTTTGAATGCACTTCCAAATGACTGATATTGGTAACCATCATGCTTCTTAGCAATGGTTCGGAGTTGCTCAGCAGTAGAAGATACGCACCCACCAGCAGGCTAATGTTAACGATGCACAGAAATAATTCTTTCTGGAAACAAATCAGGAACGTAAAATAAGATTACTTTTTTATTATTTTTAACAAAACATCACTTTCTTAAAAACATATCGGGACCTTTTGTTTTATTGTGAATGATTTCAAGCTACATTTTGAAACATCGGGGGTACTGTTCTCGCGCAATGCAACTATTTCCAACAATGGGTAAACACTACTTTGGTCGCTTCAATGACCTTGTATAGGCCCTACATGTAGAAACCGTGTGTACTTGTGTTTTTTTGGGATGGGGCGTAATCATACATGCAGACTATATGTTACGATTTTGAGTCAATGTGATGGAACTTTTGTTTCAGGGCCTTGGTTAACCGATTGTTCATTTTGGTTGAACTTTTTGTTCTTTACAATATGCATCCCCTTTATAGCATTCAGGTCTTACTTGCAGCCAAACTGACAATTTAGAGTCCATCCAAAAAAGAGTGTGCCGTATCATACTTGGCCCATTGTACATTCAATATGACCATGCATTAACTGTTCTTGGACTAGAAACACTAGCTAACAGAAGAATTAATCTATGTACTACATTTGCATTAAAGGCATTTAATACCAACATTTGTAATAGATGGTTTATTAAATCGAAAAATACACATACAATGAATCTCAGATCCAACAGAACACTTCAAGAATTTTCATCAAAAATTAAGCGTTTTTTATCAATAGCCCGGTCCCATATTTTGCTATACTTGTGAATTTATCCACCCTATCCCCACCGCTCATTTCCAAGTAATTTTGTTAGTTTATGTGTATTGTTTTCTTGTGTGTGTGTTAAGTACAATCATATATATATATTATTTTGTTGATGTTTGTAATTTCTATAATTTTATGTTTGTTTAATTGTATAACGTTTTAACTTCATTGTCTGTAATAACTGTTTTTAATTCAGCCTTCAGGCTGCTATGACAGTTTTAATAAACCAGTAATAATAATAATAATAATAATAAAAAGTGCTTTTTAGATTTTGAAAATAGCAAGAAAGAAAGAACCGGTGTGTGCAGGCAAAATTCAAGGAATGATCAGTTTATCTTATTTGTTTTGATCAATGCAGGAAAAGGCCGCAGTGAGTCAACATTCGTTTAGGGGAGAGGGAGGGTGGGGGTTGTTAAAGGCACCAACAAAATCATTACTCTTTCTCTTTCCATTCTTTTTATTTGTGGGAAAGGTTGGAGGAAGAAAGATTCTGTTGAGCAAAGTCTCGTGATCGGTTTATACGTAAGTGACTGGTCTTGCAGAAATTGTTTTTGTATATTTACGCATAGGTTGGTGGGTATGCCAGCCGTGTGGATGTGTGACTGACCCACCCGAGGCGTAATTTCTTTCTTCTTTTAAGGTGGAATACGCTTCGACGAGGGAGTCAGTTTTAGCATGGAGGTATTAAAAGGATACCTCCATGGTTTATTTAGCCACTATTTCTGCAAGATAACAGTCCCGATATGTGCTGGCTACGTTAGAAGAATAATCAGTGGATTCTTTGATGGATCATTCCAAGAAGTAGCCGCAGCGAGTCCGAACTTCTCAGGGGGAAGGGGAGGGATTTGTAAAGTCATCATCAACAAAGCCGATCCTCATTCTTCATTGTTAAAAAAACACAAAAAACAAACAAAAACACTGTAAAACATTGGTGAAGTTGGAGGATGAACGAATCTGCTGGTGATGCTCTCCTATTTAATAATTTTATATTGGTGACTGGTCTGCAGAAACTGTTTTTGTGTATCTATACGATTCCGCTGGTTGGTATGCCAGCCGTGTGGCTGTATAACCGACTCACCCCCAGAGCGTGGTTATTAATCCTTTCTTATCTGTGGAGCACGCCTCTCGGGAGTCGGTTTATGGCCACTGTTTTTGCTATACCCAGCACGATATGGGGCAGAGGGGTACCCCCCTTTTTGTCCCTATACCCTATACACTCTCCAGACTATTGTTACCTAACACATCCCCCCTAGACTTCTGAAAAGAATTCCCAAGATTCCGGGAACACAATGACCAACACAAAAGAGGGGGGGGGGGGGGGGGGGGGGTTCGCTCTGCCCCATATCGTGCATCATATGGTTTTTGCAGGGTGTCAGTCAGCGGGTTAGTTTCGTGGCACTGTCAATACACCAAACGTCCGGTGGCCAATTATTTATGTCTTTCCCAGAGAGCGGGAGTTTCAAGAATTCGTCTCTGGTCTTGGCCACGCCAGGACATGTTTCTCCGTAACAACATATGGCTTCTTGTTATAGTTTACTCAATGACTTATTTTTACTGGTGAAAATATGCTGCGCCCCATGCTTTTCTTTTTTGGAGAGGGGTAGCAAAGCATATTTTCTGTGCTTTTTTCGCACTTCATCAGTCACCATCTTTTCCGTTTTTTCCTTTTGTATGCACGCTCATGATAGCAGAGAAATCTTGCACATTTCAGCCATTCTTTTTAGATGATCGAAGCAAGGGGATTTAGACACATATTTTATTTTAAAGGAAACATGATTTAGGATATATATTGCATTATTCCTGCTTAAAACAATAAAGTATTATCTTGACAATGATATTTTGTGTCCAGAGACAATTATTTCCCAGATTATGAGAAAACAATTTTTGAAAATGTTTGTCCAAGCTACTCCGCCCCCTGAGTGGGACCCTTATTAACATAAGTGTGTGACGTAGATCGAGGCACATTACCCATTCATCACGGTTATGCATTGTGTGTACATTGTACGAAGAAAATTCTTCGTCCAAAATCTAAGCAAAATATAGTGTTTTTCGGCCATGCCGACAAGGTGTGTGGCAGCTGGGTGCAGCAAAACAACGACGGGTGGAGTAAGCCTTCATTTATTTCCAACTGAAGCGAAATATCTGAGAATTTGGACGGCGAAAGTGAAGGTGACAAGAGCAAAGAGGTCCGGCCCCAGCAGCTTTTCAGCGTTATGTAGCGACCACTTTGAGCCGTCGTGTTTCGATACTGGTATTTTCAAATCCTTTGGGATGACCATTAAAAATATGCTCAAGTCCACTGCCATCCCAACAAAGTTCCCAGATGTAAGTGTAAGGATATGGGGTTTTAATGAATAATTCATTAGGGAGCATGCATGATGCAGTGACTATTTAGTGCAGTTCATTTCAGTGTACATACCCCCGCTAATTTAACGATCCTAGTGAGCAAGTTTGAACCTTTTTTTTATAGATATCATGTTATTTGATAACGGCATCTAAAGAATGATTATTTTTAATGGCTTTTCATCATCATCGTCAAAGTAATTAAAGCAAATGCTTATTCTTAGTTCATTTTTACGAAGAACGAGGGGTTATACTCAATGTGGGAAGAGCGCTCACATGTTTTGGTCTTTTTACAAGCGTGCCTTGAAACTCGCCAGACTGAGCCGATCCTTGCCTGAAAATCAGCCACTTTTCTCCCATTTTGGGGCATAGCTGAGACTTGCTAAGCTACGATACAAGCCTAACCGTTGTTGTACAACACAAACATACAGTACAGGGCCTTTCTTTTGTATCAGGGGTCTTTGTCTCCTCCATTGTCTTTGTCTTCATCTTTGGATTATTTTGTATTCCTACCTGGTCATCCCGTTAAGCGAGATTTTGTCGTATAGACAACTGGAGAATGTGAATTAAATCAAATCAACTCTAATCAGTTTAAACAACAGTCTGAGTGTTGAAGGTTTCCTTTCTACCCTACTCATCTTCACGAGAGTGAATCTGACGGCCCATTCCCCGAGGAGCCTTCGCTAAAAGGGAGAAAATCAGGGTAAGTTCGATGTTAGTTGTTGTTGCAACTTATGAAATTGCACGTGTAGACCTAGTGTGTGTATATGGGCCGGGTCCAGACTATCGAGTCGATCCATGAATTTCGGTGCCTCGGTCTACGTCACGAACAGCGCCCTCAATTTGAGTCTCAACAAATTTAAAAAAAGGGGGGGGGGCAATTTTTGAGCGGCAAATAATCACACTAAAACTTCGCTTGAACCAGTTTGGCTTTTAATTCACATTAAATACATATAAATGAATTTATTTATGAAATATAATGTGATCCGGTCAATTTGAGAAGCATGGTTCCTTTAAGGTTTGAAATCCCCTGCTTTAATACTGATCATTATTTTGTTCTTCTAGTAGTCCTAACAGGATTTGAACATTCTCCTCATCCAGATTTTTTTCTTAGTCGGATTGTGGAGGTGTTCTTATCCTAGACCGAACCAGGTCATCTTTTATGTTTTTATGCCGTTTGTATGCCAAGATGGGTTGGGTTTCGAATATCGCATTCAGATATTCATTTTCGCTTATTAAATGCCAATGTTTTAGCAGGGCTCGTTGGAGAGCTGGGTGTTCTATGTGTGGGTAGTATGGTAGGATGAAAAAAGCGGGATGTTTTTTCTCGTTTTTGTGACGCTTAGAGTTCACGGGAGTCTCGCGTATTTGAGGAAGGAGGGCTAAATCTTCTTTTTTGTATCCGCGTTTTTGAAGTTTGTCTCTGAAGAATTTAACCTTCCTTAAAATCTTCTGAGTGTGTACATATGTGGTTATATCTCGCTGTTTCTCCCGGTGTGCTGAATCTCGAGCCAGATACTGAAATGTGTCAGTCTTTTTGGTAGCTACTCGAGAATCCAGTTTCCCTATATTTTTTAAGCCGTTTTTGCCTTTGTAGATGACGAGGTCAAGAAAGGTGACTTGGCGATTTGAGATTTCAGACGTGAACTTCAGTCACACACCCACACGGCTGGCATACCCACCAACCTATTCGTAAATATACAAAAACAATTTCCGCAAGACCAGTCACTTACGTATAAACCGATCACGAGACTTCGCTCAACAGAATCTTTCGTCCTCCAACCTTTCCCACAAAAAAAAGGAATGGAAAGAGATATTTTGTTGGTGTCTTTAACAACCCCCACCCTCCCTCTCCCCTAAACAATTTTTGACTCACTGCGGCTATTTCCTGAGATAATCAAAAAAATAGATAAACTGATCATTCCTTGAATTTTGCCTGCACACACCGGTTCTTTCTTGCTTGCTATTTTCAAAATTTGAAAAGCACTTAATCTTGTAAAGAACAAAAAGTTCAACCAAAATGAACAATCGGTTAACCAAGGCCCTGAAACAAAAGTTCCATCACATTGACTCAAAATCGTAACATATAGTCTGCATGTATGATTACGCCCCCTCCCAATAGACACAACGCAGGAAAATGACATCAGCGAAGACTTTACACAAAGCTCAGTCTCCGTCTTGCGTTAATCAAGCCCAATTCCTTATAATTCTTTGTAACCCAAATCATATGCGTTGAAAGTCACAAATTTCAGAGTTAGATTTTCAGACTTCTTTTGTCCAAAAAAATCAGGAATCTTATCTTTGAGAATCACAAAAAATGTAATGATGAAATAATAATAGTTCGACTTACAGTTCCGGCCATTTCTTCAAGTAAGCTCGAAAATAGGTTTCTCCAAAAGAGGACTTCAGTATTTCCTATCTATAATCAATAAGAAAATATAATTCTTCATTAGAAATAAAATTCGGAACTCACGTGCAGATTTTGAAATTCTTACAAAAATTACAGCCATCAAAACAATGCCATCCCAATCATTGAAAATTTCCTAGCCTTGTGAGATTTTCCTATACTTTTTTGTAGGCCCTATGGCACTTCAAAACCCTTCAGATATCCTCATGTTAACTATACAGTGTAGAGTATATAGGGATTCCTGGGTTAATCTTAATAATTGTTATCTCATGTTACCCCATGTTGTTATTATCAATTTACCGTTCTCCTGTTTATTCACTTCACTGTATAACCGATGCCGCACGACCAGTCACAAATACTTACTGGAGTTCACACACGAAAACAAAATGAACTTTGAGCTGGTTGTAACTTCTTACACGTAGTTCATGTGTGACATAAAATTTGAAGTTGGGCACTTTTTTTGTTTAAAATTTAAATGAGTAACAACACTAGTTATTTTTTTTCAGTCTGTGCTGTCAATTATTCACTTGTCATGTACTGTACGGTAACCGTACCATGATTTTCATTGCTTTTATTTCACAGAATAATGAGATTGTTGTTTGTCATAAACTCCCTTATTTTAAACGCTCATGATTATAGACTGGTGTTATGATAGTTTAAAAGAGGATTAATAAGTCTAAGTAGTGATTTTTGCGAGATGATTTATGGAGCACTGTGGCTAATGCACGAGGGTTTGCGTAGCCCACGTTTGTACCGATGGCATGCATATAGCTAGTCTATGGAATAGGCGCTCGTGCAATGCATGCAACATCTGATACTCAGTCTAGCATAATTATAGCGTGACCATGTGCGGTGCATGCATGCGCTGCAGGCTCGTCGTTCTTTTCAACTGATTATACACCCACAATTTTGTGTTTCTTTTTACAAAAGTGTTAATGTCCGTAAGTCTTATTAATTTAAGTCAAGTCAAATCAAATCGCAAGTCATGTTCCTTCTAGTCCAGTCAAGTCAAGTCCTAAGCCAAACAAATCGCGACTCGAGTACAATTCAGCGACTCGATCGAGTCAACAAGGGCTAGGGGGCGCAGCGCCATTAGCGCGCGCACATAACTTAATGCATTCGATGGCCATTCAATTTCAGCAAACCTGCGGGGTAAAAGAAAATATCGCCGATTATTTTAAAGAAAAATGTAGGTTAAGAAGAAAATCGCTGATTTTTAAAACCATCAGCGATATTTAGATATTTTTTTAAAAGTAGGCGATTTCGATATTTTTTTTCAAATATCGTATCGTCGCGATTTTATCGTATCGTCCAGCGCTTGGGCCTATACATATTAGTGTACAGCTAGACGCAAACAGTCCGCCCGCGAAGAGCATAGAACAGAACACGCAAACGAGCTATCCAAACATGCACACCGCGAGACCAGCTTGAGCTCGATGGCGCGCTTGCATCGCCGGTCGGCTGCGCGCTGTCCACAAATCACGCAATAATAGCCCCGTATATATCGCTGAGCGCTATATTCTTCACACTTTAGGCTACAGTGCGTACATGGCCCTATACACCTATGAGTTCAAATGAGCTAAAATTGTCGGTCATTTTTTTGGTAGCGGGAATTTAGTTGAAAAAAATATGGAATGAAAAACTTATCAGTCTGAAGAAAACTATAGACTCCTGGGATCATATTGAAGTTGGAGGATTCAGGACTTATAGGGTAAATGGAGACGGTTTCCCTTTTTTTTTGCTAGGAATAACTTCTTTCTAATTAATACATGTTGCACATTTGTTGATATACAAATGTTTCAATTTCCTTTAACATGATCTTGTACAAACCTTTGTAAAACGACAGTCATGCATTATTATATAGAATAAACTGCATCTGTGAAAATTCCATGCTCTGTCATGAGCCTGGTATTTTTTATACTAGCCATGTACCACACACACAAACAAATCCAATATTATTCAGCGAGTAGGCCTCGTACATGTATAACCAATATTAAATTGAATGAATTTGAAGTTCACCGATTTCGTAGTTCGGCCAACAAATAATACCAATAACACTTAATAACACATAATAATAACACTTAATAACAGAAAATAATTTTTAAATAATAGAAGAAAAAAAAAGCAAAAAAAAAGAAGCTATAGCCACTATGCCCCTGCAACCGTATATCCCGTTGTGGAGTTTGATTGCAGTATACAGATACAGATACATAACAGTAAAATTATGTCAATGAGATATTATAGGAATTCCGCAAGTATTTCCTGCAGTGTCCTGTCGATACTCTTGTGCCGTTGGTTGCACAATCCAAGACATGTCGATGAAACTGACAATGCATAATTTATCATTTGGAAAGTCAAATTTAATAGGCCTACTTACAAAAGTGGATGCTGTTATCCGGTAAATCCGTCCTGTAATTACATTTATGCCGTTTGATTTCCAGTGCGTCTGTTTGTCACAGTCCACAAAATGTAAAAATAACTGGTAAATATGCTACGGTAAAGTTTCCTACTCAGATATAGCCCTCCAGACTACTACTGCGTCACAGCGCGACACGTACACAGTTACTGTCTACAGCCTCGCATTTGTTGGTGTGGCACGAAATATCAGTCCGCCAGTCAGTAAGACCACGTCAAAATGTATTTGATAGAGGAATTTCACATTGGCCCCTTCTGCGCACTTTCGGGTTGAAAGCGAGAATGTCAGTGGCAAACAAAACAACGCTTTTCAGCATATTTATTCATGCATGAATGAATCAGGCCATAAAAGGAAGCGCAGGCGCACGATCAGCATAAAGTTGTTTGCTGTGACATTGGGATCCTCGTTTTCAAACGCGGAAGTGCGCAGATCGGAGCTAAACTCGTCGTTGTGGGATTCCTCTATTGGACGAAACTCGGTCAACGGGGCGAATGTATCGAATCAGCAAAGACTTACTAAAATTCTCCTTGCGCAGATCAATGGATTTGCATAAGGAGAATTTTTAGCGCATTATTGCCAATCATTCTTTATTTCCAAAGAACAAAATTGCATTTAAATTGTACATGAATGTATGAGTTATTATCAGCATTATTATCGGCCTGGGTCATTATCAGCGTCCAGGCCCCAATGCGATTTTAAAGGTACACACCGGCCTCTTGGGCGATTATTGGGCAATTTTTGGGCGATTTTAGGCGCTAAATTAGATTCCACCATGACTGAAAGGGTTTTCTTCATTAGAATATAAAGGTCCAATCGCGACAACTTGAAATTTTCCCGTTTTCGTGTAATTTAAAAAAGAAAAATTAGTCACGTGACTTTCTTGCACCAAATTTTGGTTCATAAAACTCACGTGATCACTTAGGGCTAGTTTTACTTCCAGCCGTAAAACCTTTCAATAACTGAACCAAATTCCAGTATAATTTAACCATAATAATCATGACTATTTTTCCAAACTGTACCTATTGTTTAATTGTTAATTATACTTCAATTTGGCGAAATTTTGGCGAAAGTCGTAACACTTTTCCCAAAGACCGGGCGACGGACCCAAGTTTCACGAGACACGGCGTGGGACCAGCGCGGCATAGCACCCGCGGCCGGCGGGGCGAAGACCCAGCACAGCTGCCGCATAAATCTATCAACGCTGCACTCTACTGCACTGTGCATCGGTACGGTGATCATGGTACTGGCGCCGGCTGTGTGTAGCCTACTACTGGTCGGCGGCTTGCGTCGACGCGTCGCAGAGCTGGTATCAGCACTGCAGGCATGGCACCCCGTTGAATTAGGCATGATCCCCGTCGTTGACACATGCAAATTGCAGTTTTACTCCTAAATCTGTGAAACAGCGAAATGTCTACTACTCCAAAGGCAAAGAGGAAAACGTCGTTTAGTGGTGGGGGCCGTCCTGCCAAATCATCCGCAGAGAAACGGAGGATATTGAGCGTACGGGCAGCCCGGAGAAGGGCCGACCGCTTTCGTCAAGCTGGTGAGGACCGCCTAGCGAAAGTGGTTGGACCAGCTAACCTAGCCAGATGGAAAACGCTGAGGGACCAAGCACTCAAGTCGGACTTGAGACTGATCATGAAGACAGTATGAAAGATGCAGTAGGCCTATTTCCCAGAATTTTGCTGGATAGGTATGTAAAAATGACGTTTGGCAGTGATGCTGTAGGGGCCTGACCATGTCTACCTAGTCACAAAAACATATGATGCACAATATGGGGCAGAGGGAGATACACTTTCTTACCGTTGGTGGCGCCATTTAACCTCTGTTTTGTTCTCACTCATAGGCAATTGCAAGGCGTAGGTCCCTACAAGCAACAAACAAACAAACAAACAAACAAACACAAATGGCAACGAGCAGGGGGGGGGGTTCGACCCCCAACCCCCCCCCCCTGGATCCGTGCCTGCTTAGGGCCACTTTTATTCATTTTTTATAGTAGTGATTTACCATCTTGTATACCCCAAAATTGCAACATATTTATGTATGCAGGTGACTCCACGTTAACGTGTAGCTCCTCTAGTATTAACGAAATAGAAAGGAACTTGAATGTAGCTCTTGCTAGTATTCACAACTGGTGCCTGAGAAACAAATTAGCATTAAATGCCAACAAAACCAATGCTTAGGCCTATTGGTTCAAGGCAGAAAATATTCAATGTGTGCATTGCTGATAAGGTTATCGAAAAAGTGAAATCTTGTAAATGCTTGGGTGTACATGTAGTTGTTGATGAAACATTAAGTTAGGGTACACATGTTGAATACGTAAGGAAGACTATTTCGTCTAAATTTGGGTGTGTTAAACAGAATTCGTGATTACGTTCCCAAAGCAGCCTGCACACACTCTTTGTAAGTGTAGTTATGCCATCTTTAGAGTATTGCTGTACGGTGTGGGGAGGAAGGTACATATCTCACGACAATACCCTCAAGCTCAACAAATGTCTAAAAAGAGCCGCATATAATATAATCCGCATATAATCCTTAAATGTACCTCCCTCACCCCCTCAGCTGATATGTTTGCCAGACTAAATTGGATTCCTTTTAATGAAAGAGTTCAGTCCAAAAAGGCTATCCTTGTTTTAAAAGCCTTAACAAAATTACTCCTTTGTACATGACAAATCTGTTCACACCACTTACAGTGATTCGTGAAACACGACAATCGACCCAAATGGCACTGAAAGTTCCTTTCGCCAAAAAGGAATGCTACGTGACAAGTTTCGCTGTGAGTGGTGCCAGTATATGGAATAATCTGCCTGAACAAATGAGAACCATAAACTCCTTAAGTACATTTAAATCGGAGCTGTACTTCTGACTTCTGACTAGCGCCCACTCGAACAAAGATACTGACAATTTGGGAGACCGCCAACATAGGGCAAGATAGCTCAGTTGGTAGAGCGCCGGTGCGGTGGCCCGGAGGTCGCAGGTTCGAATCCCGCTCGTACCAGTTTCTTTGTTCACTTTGAAAATGTATTCAAATTTACCTAGTCAGTTTCCCTTGTGGATTGTGTGACGAATTATAAGTTAAAAAGTCGTATCCTGAAACGCCACCCACAGTTCATGAAACGTATCATGAAACGCCACCCACAGTTGATTATCACCATGGGGGGAAGGCAACCTCAGGCAGTCTGTCTACATATATCCCACCTCAACGACGTTATTCCATTCTTCAGCTTCATGCCCTGCGGAGTAATGTACATATTGCTCTGTCTAAACATACATGGAACTGTTTAAAACTGATGGGCATTATGAAACGTCTGCGAGGAACTAGGGGTGGACGACATCTTAGACGACGCTCAAGACGACTTTCTGAGACTAGAAGCAATGCTATACCCACTGTCATATCAAACAGAATCCCGTCATCTGTGATACAGGAGACTCGACCAAGAGTTTTAACTTCAGTTAACTGTCAAGCAGAGGGACCTTTATACAAAGCTTCATTGTTATCACAACAGAGTTCGTCATTTTGTTATAAAATTCCTGTCATCATTAACGAACGACCTTGTTTGGATCCACAACGTTCTTCTAGTTTAAATTCAAGGACATTGATCAGTATTCCTCGTCTCGAACATGTCCACAGTCACTCTCAGGAAAACGTTTGCCTGGTGATGTGCTCTTTAAACGTACGTTCGATAAAAAATAAAATTGCAGACTGGATTGACTATGTTTGTTCTAGTGGGGCAGATTTGTTTGCATTAACAGAAACATGGCTCAGAGACGTCGATGATGCCTGCCGGATTCAAGCAACACCACCTGGATACATGTTCTTTGACTGTCCTCGTTCGGGTCGAACTGGTGGAGGCACGGCGTTGATTGTCCGTGAGGAACTCAAAGTCACCAAACTTGCTGGAGGGGAACATTCATCTTTTGAATTTTCTGAATGGCTAGTCAAATCTAGTTTGCAGTCAGTGAGGCTAGTTATTATTTATCGACCGCCATATTCCGCTTCTCACCAGGTTTCGGTTACCACATTTTTTACTGAATTTTCAAATTATCTTGAATCTGTTGTCTTGTGTAGGGAATTATTAGTCATCACTGGAGATTTTAATGTCCATGTTGATGTTGGTCATAACTCTGATACATTGCAATTTCATGAAATGCTTGATTCTATGAATCTTGAACAACATGTTCATTTTCCAACTCATGTATTAGGTCATACGCTTGACTTAATAATTACCCGTCAATCAGAGTTCATTGTTAATGATCTGGTTTCTGGTCGTTTGTTTTCTGATCATTTTGCAATTAAATGTAAGTTAAACATTGGACGACCAAATCTATTAGTGAAAACTGTGTCATTTAGGAAGATCAGTGCTCTTGATCTTGAATCATTTGGTGAAGAAATCACTCTTAGATTAAGTAATCCCTCACTCACGGAAGACAATTCTGATGTTGATGAGCTTGCAAGTTTTTATGATTCAGTTCTTCGCTCATTGCTTGACTCCTATGCTCCAGTTAAGACAAAAACAATCATTGCTCGACCATTGGTGCCCTGGTTTAATAATGATATAAAACTAGCTAAATATCAAAGAAGGAAATTAGAAAGAATATGGCGAGGGACTAAATCTCAGAGTGATTTTGTTCTTTTTAGACATATGAAAAACAAGGTTACATTTTTGATGAATCAGGCTCGTCGTGATTATTATACAAATCTTATACATGAAACTTGTGGGGACCCAAAGGGATTTTTTAAAGTCTGTGGATCACTCTTCCGCAGTAAGGCATCCTTTTTTCCTCCGCACTGTGATGATACCGAACTTGCTAATGATTTTGGTAATTTCTTTGTACGAAAGATTAAGGGTATACGATCGAGGTTGAGTAATGATTTGAATTTACATGTCTCTTTTCAACAGAATCTGGTTTTGCATACTAGTGTGGGCGTTTGTTTCACTACATTTGATTGTTTGTCTCAGGAGTCTGTCAGGAAACTGATTTCTAGTTCTAGTAAGAAATCATGTTTGCTTGATCGCATTCCTACAAACTTATTTGTTAAGAATATTGATGCATTATTACCATTCATCACTGGAATACTAAATAATTCTTTGCAGTCGGGGTGTTTTCCAGAACTCTGGAAATCTGCTGTAGTTATTCCGCTTTTGAAAAAGCCAGGGTTGGAAGCCAGGGTTGAGAATTTTCGTCCCATTAGTAATCTGCAATTTATTTCCAAGTTGTTGGAAAGAGCTGTAGTTAATCAGTTGCATCCTTATCTCATGAAGCATAATTTGTATCCAGTTAACCAATCGGCATATCGCACTCATCACAGTACAGAAACTGCATTACTTAAAGTTAAAAATGATTTATTAATGGCTATGAACAGTAAACATGTCTCTTTAATGGTTTTACTTGATTTAAGTGCAGCGTTTGATACACTAGACCACAATATTTTATTGGAGACACTTCGGAAAAATTTTGGTTTGGGTGGTACTGTTTATAAGTGGTTCAATTCTTATTTGGTCAATAGATCTCAACAAGTTTTGGTTAATGGTAAATTATCTGAGAAGTTTGACTTGGAGTCGGGTGTTCCACAAGGGTCTTGTTTGGGTCCTCTACTTCTTATTTTGTACACAAGTCAGTTGTTTGACATTGTTGAGCGCCATCATCCTCACGTTCACTGTTATGCCGATGATACACAGCTTTATTTGTCTTTTCCACCTGATTTGGAAGGTAGTCAGAATTTGGCTTTGTCATCTATGGAGTCATGTATAAGCGAAATACGACATTGGATGCTTGTTTAATGGGTTGTGCTTAAATGACAGTAAATCTGAATGTATAATTATTGGTTCTCGTCAACAACTTGCTAAGGTCAATATTGACAGTGTCCGAGTTGGGGGGTCGGTGGTTTTACCCGTATCTTTGGTTCGTAATCTGGGAGTATGGTTTGATGATAATCTATCGATGAATAAACATATTGCTAAAACTTGTAAGACAGCATTTTATTATCTCCATAATTTTAAGTTAATTAGAAAGTATCTATCGCAAAAGAGTATGGAGGTGTTAGTACATGCATTTATTACAAGTCGGCTGGATTATTGTAATAGTTTATATTACGGTTTGCCAGAAACTCAGATAGGTAGACTCCAACGTGTTCAAAATGCTTGTGCAAGATTGGTATGTTTGAAGATTTCTAAGTTTAGTCATATTACTCCTGTATTAATTGATTTACATTGGCTTCCAGTTAAATTTAGAATAAGGTTTAAAATATTATTGCTGACATATAAAATTTTGCATGGATTAGGTCCAGAATATTTAACTAAGCTAATCCGTGTTCGGTTACAATCCCGCTATCGTTTGCGGAGTTCAGACAATGGTGTTTTTCTTTCTTATCCCTCGGTTCATAGTAAGGTTACAATGGGGGACCGTGCATTTGAATGGGGGACCGTGCATGGTTTTTCGCCCATCCCGTATCAGCAATAGGCTTCTACTGGAGAGTTGAAAAGTTAACCGAAAATAGATCTATTTGTGTAAACATTATTGTATTTGTTTAAATATTTTGTATGAATGTGTATTCAGTTTTAACTAATAATATGCAGGGCCCCCAATGGAAACCAGTTTTAAACTGTTTGGGCACAACCTAAGTAAAGAAATGTAATAAATAAATCTGGAATGTTGCGTGGGTGTGCTTTTTACGCAACTTTTTCTGAAATTGTCAAGTGTATGGCTATAATGAGTCGTAATGACCGAGTCAAAAGCTCTGTACCAAACCATGCAAAACGATTTCCAATCATCTATCATAAATGACGGGCATTCATCTCAATTGTCCAACCTTCCAAAGATTTTGTCGTCAATACGTGATCAATGCTTGCTTCCCATAGAACTCTGGTCTATTTTGCTCATTGAAAGTGCAAGGACAGATTTGTATTGTCGAAGGAATCACCAGACGGTGGAGACTAGACATATCGTCACAGTTTTCACGAACAGACGAATTTTGCCTCTCCGCACTAAACTAAAGTTACAAGAAAATCAGGTTTTAAGTGAAAACCCAAAATCCATTTTCTGGCAATATTTTTCCCTTCACAGCCCTATTGTATTAACACGGAGTTCAAATTCGTCTCTTCGTGGAAACCCAAAATCCATTTTCTGGCAATTTTGCCCTTCACAGCCCCGAGTTCGAATTTGGCTCTTCGTGATGAAAACCCAAAATCCATTTTTTGGAAATTGTGCCCTTCTCAGCCATAATATACGCCCCAGACTACTTCCTCTGGGGTTACCTGAAGGAGAGAGTCTACCAGGACAACCCTGACACCATTGAGAGACTGAAAGAAACATCAGGAGAGAAATAAGGAGAATTTCAAGAGACATGTTGGAGAGAGTTGTCAACAACTTTAATGTTAGGGTGGCAGCTGTGATTCAGCAGCGAGGGGCTTGTATCGAACATGTTATTAATTACTAGAAAAAGTAAGGGAAAAAGTGAACATATAAAAATGCTTTTCACAGTAAAAACTTACAGTGGTATCCCACCCCTGGCAGAAAAATCTTGGGGAAAACTGCAACATTTGTAAAAATTATGACAAAACAAAAAGTGTCAGTAATTCTGGACCACCCTGTAGGCCCTACTTGTTGGTTTTTAACCACACAGAAAAGTAAAACTGTTTTTTGTTCGATATTACTAAGTGCAAAAGCTTAACCATGCAGAAGATCTAAATTTGTTTGGTGGTGTGTTTTTGTGTTGCTTTTGTTTTATGTTGGCTAACTATAACAGGCTACATGCATGTAGACCTACATCATGCAGATCATTTTGAATTGTATTGCAATTTCAACCAAATATCCCTCACACTCGCATGTTTATGTGTTGTAGTTGGTCAAGCAATAGACAGAGCTACAGTCATGTGTACGTTTGAGAACTAGTAAAACAAAACTTGAAAGGCCTATAGAATCAAATGCTGAATGAAAGTATAGAGAATTTGGCATGATGAACACAAGTACATGTACGGGTTCGATTACTCAGTCATCATGGCATTGACACAAATCGTGGTTTATGCAGTTTAGAAAATACCCATTGTCAAATGCCAGGAACCTCCGATACCGTGTGTGTAAAAAGTGACTGCACCTCATGCACCTGTGCACTAGCACATATTTGTCCCAAAATCATGAACACTTGAGGCTCTTGTCGAGAAACGTCTGAGGCACTTGAAGTGATAGTGTCACTTTTACCACTAGCACCTCATGCAATATTTCCACTAGCACCACTTTGTCCCAAAATCATGAACACATGAGGTGCACTTTACACCTCATGCACATGAGGTGTTTCATATTTGCGACCTTACTTGCACATAAACTGCGTGTATGTTTTCACTTCAGCCGTATCTGGACTTGCACTTGAAGTGCTATTACCACTAGTACCTGAGGCATTATACAAAATAGGGCAGTTCATGTGCTAGTGGGTTGAGCAGCTTGACAAGCACCTGAGCTGCTGAAGTGAGAAAAACACCTCACGTGTTCATGATTTTGGGACAAATTGGTGCTAGTGCATGCTCATGTGCTAGTGGTTTGAGTGCTAGTGGCCTTCTAACTAACACCTCAAATGATGCACATGGTCACAATGCCCAATCACGATGAACACATGAGGTGTTTTGCACTTCAGAAGCTAAAGTGCGCATCAGGTGTATACAGTCACCACAACACATTGACTGCGAGGCGAGCTGCAGCTGCTGTTTCAAGTTGTATAATGCCTCAGGTACCTCAGGTGTTTCTCTGGAGACAAAAATACAAGAACATGGCTCGAATTCATTGTTACAATTCTTCTGAAATGTTTCTTTAATCTTGTAATCTTTCAATTTATATGTATTGTAAATGATTTTAAAAAGAACAGTTGGACAGTGTTAGAACGCTTTGCTTATATTCAAAGAATTTACTGACCATACGTGTGGAAGACTAAATTCTTGATGATAAACCAGATTATCCTCAACTCTAAACATATCACATACATCAAATATTAAGTGTACAGAACTAACCTCGGCTGGTTTTCAACTGTAAACCTATACAAGTACAGTTTGTCTCCACTCTCAATATCCTCAACACTTACAAGATCTTTAAAATGATAGACTAAGAGAGTACCTGTTTAGAAATTATGAAATATTTCAGGTACAACAATAAAGTGTCCATTTTAGAAATGATGAAATATTTCAGGTACAATAAAGTGTCAATTGTACAGCTCACATTAACAGTTTGTCCTCATTTTCAATATCCTCAACACTTACAAGATCTTTAAAATGATAGACTAAGAGAGTACCTGTTTAGAAATTATGAAATATTTCAGGTACAACAATAAAGTGTCCATTTTAGAAATGATGAAATATTTCAGGTACAATAAAGTGTCAATTGTACAGCTCACATTAACAGTTTGTCCTCATTTTCAATATCCTCAACATTTACAGCAAGTTACCTATTAACAGTTTGTTTTCGCTTTCAAGATCTTCAACATTTATAGAAAGACCTTAAGAACAAATGAAAGACTTGTCGATTTAGATGCGCATTGCTGTACAGCTTCAACCGAAGACTCCTGTATCTGAAAAACAATAAAACACAGTAAAATAGGATTTAAATATTTAATACTTTTAAGACCTGAATGACTAAGTGGATAGCATTTTACTTATGACTAGTATACATTTTTGTTTTAGCTGAATGATATCAAATGCGATTTAATCTCCTGTTACATGTACTTAAGTAATTAATTTGTAGAGGAGAAACAACCTTTAGTCATATTCTTTCAAATTTAGTTTGAACAACGGTTTTTGTTTCTGAAAACTTGCATCATGAGAATACAATTAATATAATAAAATGTTGCAATGGCTACCAAAGAAAGATGCTGAATAGAGATTCCAGAGGGATATTATTCCAAATTGGAGACTGGGTGGCAGATTGTATCACCAACATCAATCTAGAACTATGTTCAAATACTTATTCAAGTCACAATGATCAGGACTTTGCTACAAATTTGAGAGGTCTCTTGTATGCCAGTTACTATCCACTAATAGATGGATTAATGAGTGAAGTGTCAGATAAACTACTGTGGGAGGTATTGATCATGCAATAAAAAACAAACGGATGCAATCTTTGTTAATAATGATCTCTGAGGATTCTAGGAAAAAGGTATAAATCACATCAAAACATGCTGAGGAGAGTGTTTTGACATGAGGCGTGTGGCATCCTTGAAATTACTGCTATGAGTTAAGAGTCTATAATTTCTTACCGAAATAACTCAACTCCATCCACACTCTTGATCCAGCAGCTAAAGGGCTTCGAAGTTTTCTTTTGGCTGTCAAAACATTTATAAATAAATTGAGATGAATTCAGACACAATTGCTTAAATAATTAAATTATGGGGTTTCGGATATAAAGTAATGCGTACCTTATTCAAACACCTATAGGATATAAGAACACAGTCTCATACAAAAATGCATGCGCTATGGATTTTATAAATTGTTCAATTTATCTTGAGAATAATACAAATTCTGATAGACCATCAATGAGATAAACACGGAATGTTTTTGAAGAAACTTGTTTCAACTTTGCAAAATAGTTGTGCACTGTGAATGATTTCTTTCATGCTTTATGCAGAAAGCCAGGGGAAAACCATTGCCAAGTTTTATAACCGGAGGAAAAATATAATCTTTACTTTTTTTTAATGAAAAGAGTTTGTGCATGTCTATTGTTGTTGTAATTCTTTCTAGTAATGAAAGAATTCCTTAATAGTGCATATATCGCATTGTAGCTGGAAAGCCTGAACCTGTAGGAAGACGACAAAGAATTTTTTCAGTTTCAGAGGTGAGAGAAAAAAACAGAATATCAGGGCAGGGATTGAAAATCCAACCAACATGTCGTCCTTGTGGGATTTGAACCCGGGTCACAGTGGTGGAAGGCGAGGAAATACCACTAAACCAACCCGACTCCCAAAGCTCTTAACAAATTAATACCTTTGAGGGTTCACTCGGGACCATCCCAGGTTGATCAGGACATTGCTGTATTTGTTTCTGTAGTAGTCCATGGCACAAACATTCCAGTAAAAGTGGTTACACTGGACATTTTAACGTTAGTTAAAGGATTTTACTTTCCGCAAACTGTAACGTTAGTCTGTCTAGTGTAGTGTGTACTACTAAGTTAAAGGGACACATTGCCTTCAAATGTCATGAAATTTTACTGTTTGGAAATGTTCCTTATCTTTTATAAGAGTTGTTCATGCAAAAAAACACGTATAATGTGTTGTAATTAGTGATTAGTGATTACGAAACAAAAACATTGGCCGCTTACCCCTGACATCTGACCCGCGATACATAGACGTATTTCCAGTACTAAATACCACCGTCTAATGCGCAAAATACGCTGTAAGAGTCTTTAGGCTGGCGCCGCAGCCAGTGGCCTTGTGAACCTATCAGATGATCGCCAGGTACAATTCTCTACCTCTCGACATATCGCCAGTGCTGCGCGCCGTGCCACAGTACATCAAAATGGATCAACAGAACGTACTTCAACCAGATGCGACTGGAAATACGACTGGTGAACACAGTCCGCCATTTTGTGGAGTCAAAAATTTGGTTCTACAAAATGGCGGACTGCTATTTGTCACGAAATTAAACAAAAACCACGCAATTTGAAGGGATAGTTATGTGAATCTTTATATTCTACTTTTAAAAAAGCTTCCCAACCATATCCATTTCAGTTTTATAGCCTAAATCGCAAAATCCAAAGCAATGTGTACCTTTAAGTAAGGCCTAGTTTCAGTCTATTCAGTCTATGGCAATCCGCTTCGTTCAACCATAGTTTTGATATTGGCTTATGAAGTGCTCATGCTTACCTTCGATGTTTGAAGCAATTCCATCGTTAATTCCGTTTTCACGGATATAATCTACAAGTTCTTCACACTGAGAGAAAGCAGACATCCGACGCCATGATGACATGTCGACACGTAACGTAAACGTACACTCACGGTCACATAAATGGGAGCGATTTTGGTGCGCGTTTCTTTCCCACGTCCCGAGTAACCATTGTGACGTCTCATCCAGGCGGTATTTGCGATAAGGTCTATCAGACCTTATCGCAAATACCGCCTGGATGAGACGTCACAATGGTTACTAGGGACGTGGGAAAGAAACGCGCACCAAAATCACTCCCATTTCCTTCCCACAATCCCTTGTGACCATTGTGACGTCTCGACCAGGCGGTATTTGCGATATGGTCTATGTACACGTATGTACATGTATATGTACCACTGATCTCCATGGAGATCAGTGGTATGCATACGCGCGCGCGCATCATCAGCATTAATTATATACATCAAGCCAAATGTAGGTTATCAGCAAGAAAACATAGTCCGACGTTACTCAAAGTTTTTTATGAGATGAAACTGTTCATTTTGTGGGAAATACCATCACTTAAAGGGGCTGTATCGTCACGATCATAGCAGGCTTGCGGCTGTACACTGAATCCCGAACTGATGAACGCAGATGAACTCAGTAACTGCAAATAAGGCCGTGTCCGAAATGGGCGTCTAGAGCTACAGCTACGGCTACGTCACGCGTAGTTGTAATGGACGAACACCTACCTAGAAAATAGCCCTAGACAAGCGATTCGGCGGACGCAGCCTTATACCCCACGACCGCGCGCTGACCTACAGGGCGCGCGCGCGCTGACCTACAGGGCGCGCGCGCGCTGACCTACAGGGCGCGCGCGCGCTAACCTACAGGGCGCGCGCGCGCTGACCTACAGGGCGCGCGCGCGCTGACCTACAGGGCGCGCGCGCGCTGACCTACAGGGCGCGCGCGCGCTGACCTACAGGGCGCGCGCGCTGACCCACAGGGCGCGCCAGATCAGATTACAATTGCAATGACTGCTGCATGCATGATCCTGTAATTATGATACATACTGCATGCATGTACAAGTATTTTGTATGTGTTTGTGCCACCAAAAATATACGACAGGCGCAGGCCTACAGTCGAAAATAGTCCGTGCCACCCACTCGCTAGTCTATGGAATTATAACCGCTCGTGCAACGCGACGAGCGTCTATGATAACTGTGCAGAATTGGCGATAATTATGCAAGACAACCGCCTCTTGACCTCTACATTTTGACCAATCAGCCTGCTCGTTTTGTTTTCCTTTTTTTGACACTTGATCAAGGCGCGCCCCGGATATGCATGTCTTTGAGAAATGTAAACATTTCTGCACGCGCACAGAATCATGTTGCAGTTGTACTGTGCGTAGTATAGCACTGCGTACCGCGTGCGCGTGCTGGGGAAGCACGCGACACGCGCGGCGGCATTTGAATTATTTTATAACTGCCATCGCATGCTACATACGCGCCGTGATGAATACAGAGAAACTGGGTCAGTTGACACCTACCAACCAATCAGTACCTTCGTCCACATTTCTGATCGAAATGACGTCACAAGTTTGCAAAGTCCACTCCGATTGGCTGGCGCGCGGGGTCGCACAAATATGTCCGCATATATCAGACGTTGATATGCAATGCATTGCATGCAACGTCTGATACTCAGTCTGCCCACCCGCCGGCCAAACGCCAAAATGTACCATGACAGAACCAAACAAAAATAAGTAAATAAGTAAGTCTGTATTTATAATTGTAAAATAAATAATGTACCAGCCCCTTCCTATACAAAAATAAAGTTGTAGGCCTATGTATCGAAATAAATTTTGACTAAAATCGGCTGTGCGTGCAATGATGAGCAAATCAAAGTAAAACAGCTATACTGATGGCGATATTGAGTCCACGACCTTGTGTTACATTTGACAGCAGGACTTTATGGAAAGTCATAAGAGTTATTTCAACACTATCAAATAATAAACACAATAATAACAGTTATTACCAATAAATAATATACGCCAATGAAATGAGATTTCACCAGTGGCGAGTAAATCCGTGTCGAAAAGTGGGGATGATTATTGAATTTGTCAACGAAGTACAGCATCTTGAACTGTTTTCAACGGGGGATACCCCCGCCCCAAACACCGCTTGAAATTTTAAACATCACTTTGTGTACAATTTCCCCTTTTTAAATTTGTTTACGAAACAAAAAAGAAATACAAATCGGCGGGCCCCTGAACCCCTTCCCCGTGTTTACGCCACTGGCGCACAGATCCCCACATCACTATGATAAAGATGATTACCGAAGAAACAAAGAAATAAACACCCCGACAAATATTCAAACAACCCCAATTTTCACCTGTTTTGCACGAATTATTTGCTTATTACGTTTTATGACATGAACAATTCACATACCGAGTACATGGATCGGATGTACTGCACATGTTATGTATGTACTGTACATGTTGACTATACATTACATGTAGACTTGATGTGCGGAAATATTGTTTCACACAGCGAGTTGTTGAGAAGTGCCAGTGGAATAGCGACCAAGTGAAGTTGTTTTAGCTCCACCTATCAACTGTTTAAAAGAAAATGTACTGATAAGTTCTAGATTTTTTTTTTTTTTCGCTGCTAAAGAACTGTCTGCAGCCACTACTATACCCCTCTTTTAGTAGCATGCTAATTTTGTTATTGAAGTGACGGGTCAAAATAAACCTGAAGCTTTTTATCGACCTAAGTTTACAAGCAAGATACAAACAAGATACATCCAAATGAATGTACACATAATACATAGACCCTTTTACGGAGACCCCGCCTGTGGGATTTTGTGTACAAAATTTAGCGCAAACTGTCCCACAGCGACAAGACACGTTGCAGTTTTGCTGTGCACATTTACATGGACAAGCACCCCGTGTGATGTGCCGAGTCGTCCTCTCTTGCAAGAGTTTCGGCATGTACATGGCATAGGTTCTCCAACGTAAGGTTCTACTTCTATATCGCCAACCTCCAATTCCATGCAACTTTCAGACAAATATTCCATGGCACTTTTGTAGGGGAAGGTGTGGCTACTGGACCACTTAAGCACATTTTCAATTCTAACAATACACAAAGGATCGAGAAAAGGGATAGAACCATTTTATTACATGACCAAAACACTTACTTCTTTATTGCAAACAGTTTAAATCAATCACATTCATTCAAACTTATGTGAATGAAATTTTATGAAATAAACAGATGAAGTTTGAACTTTTTTTTATAATAATCTTACTCTTAGAGAACTGAGTGCCACGATGTGTGCTACTTGTTTATAAGTATGTGAACAGATATTCCGTACCCTGTGGAGACATGAACACAATGCGCACAAAGGGACTGAATAGGTCTCCACAGGGCATTTGTATGGGTTAGGATGTCTCCACAAGGAATTTTGTGTACTGAGTCTATGGGGTTTGCTTAACTGCAGGGACAAAGGGGAGAACAATGCCATGTCTCCACAGGGCTGCAAAAAAAGGTGTGTGTGTGTACACGTATGTGTATGTCAGTACGCGCGCAGACGCTGGACATGCGTGCGTGTTCCAGGGGGTGTAGTTTCCAAAAGCCAATTCTCAGAACAGCCATAACAAACAGATGGAGGTTAAAAATAGCACATAACCGAAATGAAGCGCAAGGGGGCGCACTCCAATATTTGATTCGTTAACGCGAGATGGCGCGACGATACAGCCCCTTTAAGGCATCAAAATCCAACTAACAAACTATTTATGCCAAAACAGCCTGGTTTGACAATAATGTGATGCACACACTGGCCCTTTGCTTAAACACAGCTTATTTTGTGCGCAAGGCAATTGGGGAACTGATAACGAAATTGGAATTTCATGTTTTGTATGCGATGTGGCCAAAAATAAAAACAAATTTACAGTTCAGTAGACTAGAGCCAGAACTGTGAGTGTGATTTGAAAGAAACAAAAAGGATCCCCTCTCCCCCGCTTCCCAAATAACTATAATAATGCATGCACAATACCAAAAGTTCCACTTTGGGGTTTGACGAAACTCCCTAATCTCCGGGCAGGATACGATATAAAACCTGCAAAACGTGAAGAATGTTTTTCATTCATACGACTCAATATGTCTAGTTTCCACCGTCTGGTGATTCCTTCGACAATTAAAATCTGTCCTTGCACTTTCCATGGATGTGGTGTGCAAAAAAGGACCATTGCTATGGGAAGCAAGCATCACGTTTCTTTTGTGACGAAAACATCGTTGAAAGGTTGGATAATTGAGAAGAATGCCCGTCATTGATGATTGAAAATCGTTTTGCTTGGTTTGGTACATATCTTTTGTACAACCATTACACTTGACAATTGAAAAAACAATGTGCGAGGCCAGATTTGCATGTGAAGCAGATATGGGGGAAAAAGGGACCCCCCCCCCCCTCTTTTGTGTTGGTCATTGTGTTCCCGGAATCTCCATGTAAAATGTAAAATGTGCACAGCAAAACTGCAACGTGTCTGTTGCTGTGGGACAGTTTTTGCTAAATTCTGTACACAAAGTCCCACAGGCGGGGTATCCGTAAAAGGGTCTATGTATATGTGTACATTCATTTGGATGTATCTTGTTTGTATCTTGCATGTAAACTTAGGTCGATAAAAAGCTTCAGGCGTATTTTGACCTGTCACTTTCATAACAAAATGATCATGCTACTAAAGAGGGGTAGTGGCTGCAGACAGTTCTTTAGCAGCGAACAAAAAAATTAAAATCTAGAACTTATCAGTACATTTTTTTTGAAACAGTTGATAGATGGAGCTGAAACAACTTCACTTGGTCGCTATTCCACTGGCACTTGTCAACAACTCGCTGTGTGAAATAATATTTCTGCACATCAAGTCTACATGTAATGTACATGTACATGTGAATGTACAGTACATACATTACATGTACAGTACATCCGATCCATGTACTCGGTATGTGAATTGTTCATGTCATCAAAATAATAATAAGCGAATAATTCGTGCAAAACAGGTGAAAATTAGGGTTGTTTGAATATTTGTCGGGGTGTTTATTTCTTTGTTTCTTCGGTAGTCAGCCAAACTGGAGAGGAGAAAGGCTGAACGCAAATGGAGACTTTCGAATTTTCAACAGGATTTAGACTCATTTAAATTTCATAGAAATATAGTCATCCTTTTAATGAACCGTGCTCGTCGTGAGTTTTACACCAATTTTGTTGACAAGAATAGTCATGATCAAAGGAAAATTTTTAAGGCAAGCAGATCTTGACAAGTCTGCCATTCTGCCATGTCACTTGGATGATATTTCCGTGGCCAATGATATGGGTTCCTTCTTTGTTCGGAAGATTGCCAATATTCGGTCGAGGCTAAGTAATGTATAATCTGCTCGCCTATATTTGATCTTTCGGATTTGACATCCTCAGCTATTGGTACTCTAACTGAATTCACTCAGCTTTCGGAATTTTCAGTTCGTAAGCTTCTTTTAGGCTCTAGTAGGAAATGCTGTATTCTCGATCCCATACCAACAGGACTACTAGTTGATAGTTTATATGTTATCTTACCTGTTATCACTAATATGATTAATAGTTCTCTGCGCACTGGTCATTTCGCTACAACGTGGAAATCAGCCATCGTGTCCCCGTTGTTGAAAAACCTGGCCTTGACTTAGTGGTTGAGAATTATCGGCCTGTCAGTAATTTGCAATTTATCTCTAAATTAGTGGGGCAAGCAGTTGCAGATGAATTGAAAGCCCATTTAGAATTGCATAACCTATATCCCATTGTTCAGTCTGCCTACCTTAAGTACCACAGCACAGAGACGGCTTTACTCAAGATTAGAAATGATTTATTAATGGCTATGGATAGACAACATGTTTCTCTGTTAGTTTTGCTCGGTTTGAGTGCCGCCTTTGATACTTTAGATCACAATATTTTATTGAATACCCTCCAGTCTAAATTTGGAATTTATGGTACTGCTCTTAATGGTTTACTTGTCTGGTAGATCCCGAAGAGTTTCTGTAAATGGCGAACTCTCACAGCAATTTAATCTGGATTATGGTGTTCCACAGGGCTCCTGTCTATGGCCTTTGTTATTTATTTCGTATACTAGCCCATTGTTTGACATTGTTAAGACCCACCTTCCACAGGTTCATTGTTATGCAGATAATACTCAGCTGTATATCTCTTTCAGTCCTGAAAATCATAGGTCGTCTTTAGTAGCTATGGAACGCTGTATTCATGATTTACGTGACTGGATGTCATCCAATTGTTTAATGCTGAATGACAGTAAAACTGAATTTATGATAATTGGGACCCGTCAACAGTTGTCTAAAGTTAACTTTGATTGCATTCATATTGGTGATTGTATGGTAACACCTGTGCCCATCACTTGTAATTTAGGTTCATGGTTTGATGCACATATGTCTATGACTACTCATGTTACTAAGGTTTGTGGTAGTGCATTTTACTTTTTACATAACATCAGGCGCATTAGAAAATATCTGACTAGTAAGTGTACTGAAACATTGATTCATGCATTAATTTCTAGTCGACTGGATTACTGTAACAGTCTTCTATATGGCTTACCTGACTGTCAGATAAATACACTTCAACGAGTGCAAAACGCCTGCGCTCGACTTGTTTTTAAGTCGTATAAATTTTGTCATGTAACCCCATTGTTTATTGACCTTCATTGGCTTCCTGTAAGGTTAAGGATAATTTTTAAAATATTATTATTATAAAATATTTTAAAAACATTTAAAAATATTATTAATATATATTATTATTATTATTATTATTATTTAAATGTTGTTATGGTTTTGCTCCAGTTTACCTCAGCCAACCTATCATAAAGAAGCCCTCTTCTCGTTACTGTCTTCGTAGTTCTAATGATGACACTCTTCTGGGCTACCCTATTTACCGTACCAAATTTACTCTGGGGGGTCGTGCCTTTGTTAATGTTGCTCCTTAACTCTAGAATGCCCTTCCTATTCATATTAGGAGAGCCAGTAGTTTGACCACTTTTAAGTCATTGTTAAAAACACATCTTTTTAAGTTGGCCTTTTACTAATTTTACATTTACATTTAACTATTATTGTTCTTATTTTTGAGTTGATTGATGTTATTTATTTAAATCTTGGTGCCGCCAAATTTGGTGTCGCCCTATTGTGAAAGTCGCCCCTTTGGAGTGTTTTTTAGTAAGGCGCGTTGGGAAAGTACTCGTGTCGCCCCAATGAGGTTATTTCGGGAAGAGTCGCCCATTTGCCGCATCCAGGAGACTTCTAATTCTTGTTATTATTATAATTTTCCTCAATTGCCGGTTAGGGCGACACATAATCCTGGAAAAGAGCGGGTTAGGGTGACCTGGTCGAATAGGGCGACAATTTGGTGTCGCCCTATTGTGAAAGTCGCCCCTTTGGAGTGTTTTTTAGTAAGGCGCGTTGGGAAAGTGCTCTAAAAGGGCGACACTCGTGTCGCCCAAATAGAGTTATTTCGGGAAGAGTCGCCCATTTGCCGCATCCAGGGGATTTCTAATTATTATTATAATTATTAGAATTATTATTATTTTCCTCAATTGCCGGTTAGGGCGACACATAATCCTGGAAAAGAGTGGGTTAGGGTGACCTGGTCGAATAGGGCGACAATTTGGTGTCGCCCTATTGTTAAAGTCGCCCCTTTGGAGTGTTTTTTAGTAAGGCGCGTGGGGAAAGTGCTCTAAAAGGGCGACACTCGTGTCGCCCCAATAAGGTTATTTCGGGAAGAGTCGCCCATTTGCCGCATCCAGGGGATTTATAATTATTATTATTATTATTATTATTATTATCATAGTGATTTGGGGATCTGTGCGCCAGTGGCGTAAACTCGGGGAAGGAGTTCAGGGGCCCACCGATTTGTACTTCTTTTTTGTTTCGTAAACAAATTAAAAAAGGGGACATTGTACACAAAGTGATGTTTAAAATTTCAAGCGGTGTTTGGGGCGGGGCCGGGTATCCCCCATTGAGAACAGTTCGAGATGCAGTAGGTACTTCGTTGACAAATTCAATAATCATCACCACTTTTCGACACGGATTTACTCGCCACTGGTGAAATCTCATTTCATTGGCGTATATTATTTATTGGTAATAACTGTTATTATTGTGTTTATTATTTGCTAGTGTTGAAATAACTCTTATGATGTAACTTTCCATAAAGTCCTGCCGTCAAATGTAACACAAGGTCGTGGACTCAATATCGCCATCAGTATAGCTGTTTTACACTTTGATTTGCTCATCATTGCACGCACAGCCGATTTTAAGTCAAACTAGAAACTGGTGTTTGTGTACAAACACAGGGCTGTTTCGGGTGTTTTTTTTTTTTTTGTGGGAGTATGATTCTAATTCTTGATGAGATATCAATGGTAGATGAAACAAAATCTTGTTTTACATTCAAGCAATTACGTATCCTTAATCATAATTGTTTTGGAAATGTGAGCATACTTGCAGTTTGTGACCATGATGATGTCATTGTGATGTCACACATTTTGCACATTCATATGTAAGTACCTATCACCTAACAAATGTATTACAAATTGTTTTTTGAAATTAGCATGTAGGTTTGATGAGATATGGCTTTGGGGTTTAAAAACTTAAAAATTACTAGAAAATCGTATAATGATGTCATCATGACGTCATGTAATTTTTGTCAATAACGCCTGCTAGCATACCTACATATCACGTTTCAATTTCATTGGACTTGTAATTCTGTAGATATATGGCTTCGAAGAATCCACCTTTAAGATGACGTCACGTGACATGTGATGACATCATCATAATGTCATGTCAATTTTCATCTATAAACTTGCAGACGTACCTAGATATTACATTTCAACTTAATCGAACTTGTACTTTTGTTTATATGTGGCTTCAAAAACTGCCCCTTTAAGATGACGTCAGGTGACATGTGATGAAGTCATCATAACGTCATGTCAATTTTCATCTATAAACCTGCTGGCCTACTTAGATATTACATTTCAACTTAATCGAGCTTGTACTTTTGTAGATATGGCTTCAAAAACTGCCCCTTTAAGATGACATCACGTGACATGTGATGACATCATGATAATGTCATGTCAATTTTCAGCTATAAACCTACTGGGCTACCTAGATATTACTTTTCAACTTAATCGAACTTGTAATTTTGTTTATATATGGCTTCAAAAACTGCCCCTTTAAGATGACGTCACGTGACATGTGATGACGTCATCATAACGTCAATTCAATTTTTATCTATAAACCTACTAGGCTACCTAGATATTACTTTTAAACTTAATCGGACTTGTGCTTTTGTAGACATATGGCTTCAAAAACTGCCCCTTTAAGATGACGTCACGTGACATGTGATGACATCAATTATGATAATGTCATGTCAATTTTCAGCTATAAACCTACTGGGCTACCTAGATATTACTTTTCAACTTAATCGAATTTGTACTTTTGTAGATATATGGCTTCAAAAACTGCCCCTTTAAGATGACGTCACGTGGCATGTGATGACGTCATCAAGAGGTAAAAGTTCGGCACACATTGTGAGCAGTTAGTCTAAGTGTCTGTCAAGTTTAAAAGTACCCAAAGTGCCGGTAAGAAAGAAAACGTGTACAAATGCTATAGGCAATAATCTAACGAGTGCCCCTTTAAGATGACACCACGTGACATGTTATGACTTGATCATAACGTCATGTCAATTTTCATCTATAACACCAGGTGGCATACCTTACGTTCCAACTGAATCGGACTTGTACTTTTGTAGATATATGGCTTCGAAAAATGCCCCTTTAAGATGACGTCACGTGACATGTGATGACGTCATCAGGACGTAAAAGTTCGGCACACATTGTGAGCAGTTGGGGTAAGTGTCTGCCAAGTTTAAAAGTAGCCAATGTGGCCGGTAAGAAAGTAAACGTTTACAAATGCTATGGGCAATATTCTATCGACTTGAAAAAAGAATTTTTTTTATGACGTCATCATGACGTCACACAATTTTCGCTTTTTAGGGCATATCTTTGAGACATACCAAAGCTATAACAAAAAGAATTTTGAAAATATCTTGTTTTGTTCGCTAGATATATTGAAAAGAATGTTACGATTTAAAAAAATTAAAGATTCAGCGACTTGAAAAAAGACTAGAAATCAACCCTTTTATAAACATCAAGCACATAATAGCCATGGTTATCTGCCCGTCCCAGAATTCCTTTGTGTTATATTGAATTTGGTCTAAATTTTGAAATGGCTGTCATTTCTTACTTGAGTGAGCTACGATCATGAAATTTTGGAAATGGGTACAGGAAAATTCAATGTATACATTTTTGTAATCGGATTGACCCTTACATGCGTTTAAAAAAAAACATATTTTTGATGACGTCATCATGACGTCACACAATTTTCGCTTTTTAGGGCATATCTTTGAGACATACCAAAGCTGTAACAAAAAGAATTTTGAAAATATCTTGTTTTGTTCGCTAGATATATTGAAAAGAATGTTACGATTTTAAAACTTCAAAAATTCAGCGACTTGAAAAAAGACTACAAATCAACCCCTTTTATAAACAGCAAGCTCATAATAGCCATGGTTATCAGCCCGTCCCAGAATTCCTTTGTGTTATATTGAATTTGGTCTAAATTTTGAAATGGCTGTCATTTCTTACTTGAGTGAGCCACGATCATGAAATTTTGGAATTGGGTACAGAAAAATACAATGTATACATTTTTGTAATCGGATTGACCCTTACATGCGTTAAAAAAAAAACATATTTTTGATGACGTCATCATGACGTCACACAATTTTCGCCTTTTAGGGCATATCTTTGAGACATACCAAAGCTATAACAAAAATAATTTTGAAAATATCTTGTTTTGTTCGCTAGATATATTGAAAAGAATGTTACGATTTTAATACTTCAAAAATTCAGCGACTTGAAAAAAGACTAGAAATCAACCCCTTTTATAAACAGCAAGCTCATAATAGCCATGGTTATCAGCCCGTCCCAGAATTCCTTTGTGTTATATTGAATTTGGTCTAAATTTTGAAATGGCTGTCATTTCTTACTTGAGTGAGCCACGATCATGAAATTTTGGAATTGGGTACAGCAAAATTCAATATATACATTTTTGTAATCAGATTGACCCTTACATGCGTTAAAAAAAAAAAGCATTTTTGATGACGTCATCATGACGTCACACAGTTTTCGCAATTTAGGGCATATCTTTGAGACATACCAAAGCTATAAGAAAAAGAATTTTGAAAATATCTTGTTTTGTTCGCTAGATATAATTTAATGAATGTTACGATTTTCAAAATTCAAAAATTCATAAAAAATCACGTGATGACGTCATCATGACGTAAAAGTTCGGCATGCATCCTGAGCAGTTGGTCTAAGTGTCTGCTAAGTTTAAAGGCAATCGGCTGCATAAAAGTAGCCAAAGTGCCTGGTAGAAAGAAATCGTGTACAAATGCTATGGGCAAAAGTCTGAAAAAGAAAAAAAAAAAGAACTAGAGCTTTGGTGTTTGTGGACAAACACAGGGCTGTTTCGTTTGGGGGGTTTTTGGTAGTTTGATTCTTAATTTTTGAGATTTCAATGGTGGATCAAAAAATCTCGTTTTACATTCATGGTCGTCTACGACAGGTCATGCAATCACGTAGGCTTATTCATAATCGTTTTGGAAATGTGAGCATACAAGGAGTTGATGACCATGATTACGTCATCAGACGTCACACATTTTTCACATTTATATTTAAGTGTGTATGACCTAAAAATATATTACAAGAATTATCAAAAATTGTTTAAAATTCATGTTAGATACCACGTTTCAACTTAATCGAACTTGTACTTTTGTAGATAGATGGCTTCAAAAACTGCCCCTTTAAGATGACGTCACGTGACATGTGATGAAGTCATCATAATGTCATGTCAATTTTCATCTATGAACCTGCAGATCTGCCTGGATATTACATTTCAACTTAATCGAACTTGTACTTTTGTTTATATGTGGCTTCAAAAACTGCCCCTTTAAGATGACGTCAGGTGACATGTGATGAAGTCATCATAACGTCATGTCAATTTTCATCTATAAACCTGCTGGCCTACTTAGATATTACATTTCAACTTAATCGAGCTTGTACTTTTGTAGATATGGCTTCAAAAACTGCCCCTTTAAGATGACGTCACGTGACATGTGATGACATCATGATAATGTCATGTCAATTTTCAGCTATAAACCTACTGGGCTACCTAGATATTACTTTTCAACTTAATCGAACTTGTAATTTTGTTTATATATGGCTTCAAAAACTGCCCCTTTAAGATGACGTCACGTGACATGTGATGACGTCATCATAACGTCAATTCAATTTTTATCTATAAACCTAGTGGGCTACCTAGATATTACTTTTGAACTTAATCGGACTTGTGCTTTTGTAGACATATGGCTTCAAAAACTGCCCCTTTAAGATGACGTCACGTGACATGTGATGACATCAATTATGATAATGTCATGTCAATTTTCAGCTATAAACCTACTGGGCTACCTAGATATTACTTTTCAACTTAATCGAATTTGTACTTTTGTAGATATATGGCTTCAAAAACTGCCCCTTTAAGATGACGTCACGTGGCATGTCATGACGTCATCAAGAGGTAAAAGTTCGGCACACATTGTGAGCAGTTAGTCTAAGTGTCTGCCAAGTTTAAAAGTACCCAAAGTGCCGGTAAGAAAGAAAACGTGTACAAATGCTATAGGCAATAATCTAGCGAGTGCCCCTTTAAGATGACACCACGTGACATGTTATGACTTGATCATAACGTCATGTCAATTTTCATCTATAACACCAGGTGGCATACCTTACGTTCCAACTGAATCGGACTTGTACTTTTGTAGATATATGGCTTCGAAAAATGCCCCTTTAAGATGACGTCACGTGACATGTGATGACGTCATCAGGACGTAAAAGTTCGGCACACATTGTGAGCAGTTGGGGTAAGTGTCTGCCAAGTTTAAAAGTAGCCAATGTGGCCGGTAAGAAAGTAAACGTTTACAAATGCTATGGGCAATATTCTATCGACTTGAAAAAAGAATTTTTTTATGACGTCATCATGACGTCACACAATTTTCGCTTTTTAGGGCATATCTTTGAGACATACCAAAGCTGTAACAAAAAGAATTTTGAAAATATCTTGTTTTGTTCGCTAGATATATTGAAAAGAATGTTACGATTTTAAAACTTCAAAAATTCAGCGACTTGAAAAAAGACTAGAAATCAACCCCTTTTATAAACAGCAAGCTCATAATAGCCATGGTTATCAGCCCGTCCCAGAATTCCTTTGTGTTATATTGAATTTGGTCTAAATTTTGAAATGGCTGTCATTTCTTACTTGAGTGAGCCACGATCATGAAATTTTGGAATTGGGTACAGAAAAATACAATGTATACATTTTTGTAATCGGATTGACCCTTACATGCGTTAAAAAAAAACCACATTTTTGATGACGTCATCATGACGTCACACAATTTTCGCTTTTTAAGGCATATCTTTGAGACATACCAAAGCTATAAGAAAAAGAATTTTGAAAATATCTTGTTTTGTTCGCTAGATATCATTTAATGAATGTTACGATTTTCAAAATTCAAAAATTCATAAAAAATCACGTGATGACGTCATCATGACGTAAAAGTTCGGCATACATTCTGAGCAGTTGGTCTAAGTGTCTGTTAAGTTTAAAGGCAATCGGCTGCATAAAAGTAGCCAAAGTGCCTGGCAGAAAGAAATCGTGTACAAACCCTATGGGCAAAAGTCTGAAAAAGAAAAAAAAAAAAAACGAGAGATGTGTGACTGTTGATGAACAGTACACATAGCTTTTCCGCTCTCCATTTTCTTTTTTTTTTACATGAAAGGAATTAAGGAATAAAGAGTAAGTTTAAAGAGTGAAAGTATTAAGAGTGAAAGTATAATAAAGGTTGCATGAAATATACCTTAGATTTGTAGATATGTTTTCTTTGCGATTATAAGTATCGCACTTTGATGTGTTTTGGTACATGTTGGTTCACGTCATTATGGTCTTAATTTGGAGAATTAAAAACACAGAATTTTAAAAGGGAATCATTTACAACTCTATTTGTGGGGTTAGCACTGTACATTGTGTACAAATGATGTATATGCGCGATGCGCGGCTGTTCGAGTGGCAAATTTTTTTCTCTAGGAAGGTTAGGGGCAATTACCATAAATGGGCGTATCTAGACCGCTATTACGATCAAGCATATTCATGATTAAGTTAATTTATATAATAAGCATCGCACGCATTATTCAGACAGCTATATAAGGTTGAAGTAAAAATATTTTGTCTGGCTACTGTTGTGGCTATAATTGGTTGAGCACTGAAAGCTTTAAACTACAGAGGCCTGGGTTCGAATCCTCTGCCCGATTTATATTTCAAGGGAAAACACAACGTCTATTTATGACAATTGACCCTAACTTATCTCACTTCCGTTTTGGACCGGAAGGAAGGGTCACGTGAATTTGCACGTAATATAAAAAATGAAGACCCTGGATTATTCTATCGGTTCCCATAAAAATCAAAATCAGATCTCTCTCGATTGATTTTTATATTGATTTTCAAAGATTAAACTTTCAAGTTATAAGGCACTTCCGGTTTGGACCGGAAGGAAGGGTCACGTGACTTTGCACGTAATATAAAAAATGAAGACCCTGGATTATTCTATCAGTTGCCGTAAAAAGCAAAATCAGATCTCTCTCGATTGATTTTATATTGATTTTCAAAGATTAAACTTTCAAGTTATAAGGCACTTCCGGTTTAGACCGGAAGGAAGGGTCACGTGAATTTGCACGTAATATAAAAAATGAAGACCCTGGATTATTCTATCGGTTCCCGTAAAAATCAAAATCAGATCTCTCTCGATTGATTTTTATATTGATTTTCAAAGATTAAACTTTCAAATTATAAGGCACTTCCGGTTTGGACCGGAAGGAAGGGTCACGTGACTTTGCACGTAATATAAAAAATGAAGACCCTGGATTATTCTATCAGTTGCCGTAAAAAGCAAAATCAGATCTCTCTCGATTGATTTTATATTGATTTTCAAAGATTAAACTTTCAAGTTATAAGGCACTTCCGGTTTAGACCGGAAGGAAGGGTCACGTGACTTTGCACGTAATATAAAAAAAGAAGACCCTGGATTATTCTATCAGTTGCCGTAAAAAGCAAAATCAGATCTCTCTCGATTGATTTTATATTGATTTTCAAAGATTAAACTTTCAAATTATAAGGCACTTCCGGTTTGGACCGGAAGGAAGGGTCACGTGACTTTGCACGTAATATAAAAAATGAAGACCCTGGATTATTCTATCGGTTCCCGTAAAAAGCAAAATCAGATCTCTCTCGATTGATTTTATATTGATTTTCAAAGATTAAACTTTCAAATTATAAGGCACTTCCGGTTTGGACCGGAAGGAAGGGTCACGTGACTTTGCACGTAATACAAAAAATGAAGATCCTGGATTATTCTATCAGTTCACATTAAAGCAAAATCAGATCTCTCACGGTTGATTTTATATTGATTTTCAAAAACTAAATCTAGAAATCTTTGGTTGCTTGTAATCTGATACTTGATGACGTCATCGTGACGTCATTATCGGAAAACTCGAGAACTATGTAAACTATGCTATCTGAAGAAGAAATCTGCATTATATCTCCTGCGGTTGATTTTTCAGCAATTTTTTTAGGTTTAAAGGTCTTTTCATTGCAACTTCCGGTCTGGTGACGTCATCAATCTTTCTCCACCTCAACTTGTTCTTAGCGTGAAGCCGATTACATACATCAATTATAGAGTGATTTCAGCAAACTTCGCCACACACATCGACCGATTATTCATTTTAAGCATTTTTCAACTTGCCGCTAGAGGGCGCTCGAACATTTTATGACGTCACAAATAATTTTTTTGTGAAGTACAACCTAGTCGGAGACCAACATCGTTGAAAGCAAGTTCCCATCTTTTTCCACTTTCAAATGATGAGGCACTTCCGGTTTGGACCGGAAGGAAGGGTCACGTGATTTGACGCACACGAGATAAAATAAAGGTCCTGGATTATACTATCAATTCCCACAAAAATCAAGTTCCGGGCTCTCACGGTTGATTTTATATTGATTTTCAAAGATTAAATCTGCTAATCTTTAATTGCTTGTAATTTGATACATGATGACGTCATCATGACGTCAGAGTAATATGCACGAGTTCAGTACAGGGTCTGAGTGTATGCCAACTCTCATTAAGATTGAAGTTTGTTTAAGGGCAAAAGTGCCGATTAGAAAAAACGTGCATAAAGTTTATGGGGTTTTGGGGAGAAAAAGAAAAAGAAGACGAAGAAGAAGAAACGAGAGATGTGTGACTGTTGATGAACAGTACACATAGCTTTTCCGCTCTCCATTTTCTTTTTTTTTTACATGAAAGGAATTAAGGAATAAAGAGTAAGTTTAAAGAGTGAAAGTATTAAGAGTGAAAGTATAATAAAGGTTGCATGAAATATACCTTAGATTTGTAGATATGTTTTCTTTGCGATTATAAGTATCGCACTTTTGGTACATGTTGGTTCACGTCATTATGGTCTTAATTTGGAGAATTAAAAACACAGAATTTTAAAAGGGAATCATTTACAACTCTATTTGTGGGGTTAGCACTGTACATTGTGTACAAATGATGTATATGCGCGATGCGCGGCTGTTCGAGTGGCAAATTTTTGTCTCTAGGAAGGTTAGGGGCAATTACCATAAATGGGCGTATCTAGACCGCTATTACGATCAAGCATATTCATGATTAAGTTAATTTATATAATAAGCATCGCACGCATTATTCAGACAGCTATATAAGGTTGAAGTAAAAATATTTTGTCTAGCTACTGTTGTGGCTATATTGGTAGAGCACTGAAAGCTTTAGACTACAGAGGCCTGGGTTCGAATCCTCTGCCCGATTTATATTTCAAGGGAAAACACAACGTCTATTTATGACAATTGACCCTAACTTATCTCACTTCCGTTTTGGACCGGAAGGAAGGGTCACGTGACTTTGCACGTAATATAAAAAATGAAGACCCTGGATTATTCTATCAGTTGCCGTAAAAAGCAAAATCAGATCTCTCTCGATTGATTTTATATTGATTTTCAAAGATTAAACTTTCAAGTTATAAGGCACTTCCGGTTTAGACCGGAAGGAAGGGTCACGTGACTTTGCACGTAATATAAAAAAAGAAGACCCTGGATTATTCTATCAGTTGCCGTAAAAAGCAAAATCAGATCTCTCTCGATTGATTTTATATTGATTTTCAAAGATTAAACTTTCAAATTATAAGGCACTTCCGGTTTGGACCGGAAGGAAGGGTCACGTGACTTTGCACGTAATATAAAAAATGAAGACCCTGGATTATTCTATCGGTTCCCGTAAAAAGCAAAATCAGATCTCTCTCGATTGATTTTATATTGATTTTCAAAGATTAAACTTTCAAATTATAAGGCACTTCCGGTTTGGACCGGAAGGAAGGGTCACGTGACTTTGCACGTAATACAAAAAATGAAGATCCTGGATTATTCTATCAGTTCACATTAAAGCAAAATCAGATCTCTCACGGTTGATTTTATATTGATTTTCAAAAACTAAATCTAGAAATCTTTGGTTGCTTGTAATCTGATACTTGATGACGTCATCGTGACGTCATTATCGGAAAACTCGAGAACTATGTAAACTGTGCTATCTGAAGAAGAAATCTGCATTATATCTCCTGCGGTTGATTTTTCAGCAATTTTTTTAGGTTTAAAGGTCTTTTCATTGCAACTTCCGGTCTGGTGACGTCATCAATCTTTCTCCACCTCAACTTGTTCTTAGCGTGAAGCCGATTACATACATCAATTATAGAGTGATTTCAGCAAACTTCGCCACACACATCGACCGATTATTCATTTTAAGCATTTTTCAACTTGCCGCTAGAGGGCGCTCGAACATTTTATGACGTCACAAATAATTTTTTTGTGAAGTACAACCTAGTCGGAGACCAACATCGTTGAAAGCAAGTTCCCATCTTTTTCCACTTTCAAATGATGAGGCACTTCCGGTTTGGACCGGAAGGAAGGGTCACGTGATTTGACGCACACGAGATAAAATAAAGGTCCTGGATTATACTATCAATTCCCACAAAAATCAAGTTCCGGGCTCTCACGGTTGATTTTATATTGATTTTCAAAGATTAAATCTGCTTATCTTTAATTGCTTGTAATTTGATACATGATGACGTCATCATGACGTCAGAGTAATATGCACGAGTTCAGTACAGGGTCTGAGTGTATGCCAACTCTCATTAAGATTGAAGTTTGTTTAAGGGCAAAAGTGCCGATTAGAAAAAACGTGCATAAAGTTTATGGGGTTTTGGGGAGAAAAAGAAAAAGAAGACGAAGAAGAAGAAAACGAGAGATGTGTGACTGTTGATGAACAGTACACATAGCTTTTCCGCTCTGCATTTTTTTTTTTTTTTACATGAAAGGAATTAAGGAATAAAGAGTAAGTTTAAAGAGTGAAAGTATTAAGAGCGAAAGTATAATAAAGGTTGCATGAAATATACCTTAGATTTGTAGATATGTTTTCTTTGCGATTATAAGTATCGCACTTTGATGTGTTTTGGTACATGTTGGTTCACGTCATTATGGTCTTAATTTGGAGAATTAAAAACACAGAATTTAAAAAGGGAATCATTTACAACTCTATTTGTGGGGCTAGCACTGTACATTGTGTACAAATGATGTATATGCGCGATGCGCGGCTGTTCGAGTGGCAAATTTTTTTCTCTAGGAAGGTTAGGGGCAATTACCATAAATGGGCGTATCTAGACCGCTATTACGATCAAGCATATTCATGATTAAGTTAATTTATATAACAAGCATCGCACGCATTATTCAGACAGCTATATAAGGTTGAAGTAAAAATATTTTGTCTAGCTACTGTTGTGGCTATATTGGTAGAGCACTGAAAGCTTTAGACTACAGAGGCCTGGGTTCGAATCCTCTGCCCGATTTATATTTCAAGGGAAAACACAACGTCTATTTATGACAATTGACCCTAACTTATCTCACTTCCGTGTTGGACCGGAAGGAAGGGTCACGTGACTTTGCACGTAATATAAAAAATGAAGACCCTGGATTATTCTATCGGTTCCCGTAAAAAGCAAAATCAGATCTCTCTCGATTGATTCTATATTGATTTTCAAAGATTAAACTTTCAAGTTGTAAGGCACTTCCGCTTTGGACCGGAAGGAAGGGTCACGTGACTTTGCACGTAATATAAAAAATGAAGACCCTGGATTATTCTATCAGTTGCCGTAAAAAGCAAAGTCAGATCTCTCTCGATTGATTTTATATTGATTTTCAAAGATTAAACATTCAAGTTATAAGGCACTTCCGGTTTAGACCGGAAGGAAGGGTCACGTGACTTTGCACGTAATATAAAAAAAGAAGACCCTGGATTATTCTATCAGTTGCCGTAAAAAGCAAAATCAGATCTCTCTCGATTGATTTTATATTGATTTTCAAAGATTAAACTTTCAAATTATAAGGCACTTCCGGTTTGGACCGGAAGGAAGGGTCACGTGACTTTGCACATAATATAAAAAATGAAGACCCTGGATTATTCTATCAGTTCACATTAAAGCAAAATCAGATCTCTCACGGTTGATTTTATATTGATTTTTAAAAACTAAATCTAGAAATCTTTGGTTGCTTGTAATCTGATACTTGATGACGTCATCGTGACGTCATTATCGGAAAACTCGAGAGCTATGTAAACTATGCTATCTGAAGCAGAAATCTGCATTATATCTCCTGCGGTTGATTTTTCAGCAATTTTTTTAGGTTTAAAGGTCTTTTCATTGCAACTTCCGGTCTGGTGACGTCATCAATCTTTCTCCACCTCAACTTGTTCTTAGCGTGAAGCCGATTACATACATCAATTATAGAGTGATTTCAACAAACTTCGCCACACACATCGACCGATTATTCATTTTAAGCATTTTTCAACTTGCCGCTAGAGGGCGCTCGAACATTTTATGACGTCACAAATAATTTGTTTGTGAAGTACAACCTAGTCGGAGACCAACATCGTTGAAAGCAAGTTCCCATCTTTTTCCACTTTCAAATGATGAGGCACTTCCGGTTTGGACCGGAAGGAAGGGTCACGTGATTTGACGCACACGAGATAAAATAAAGATCCTGGATTATACTATCAATTCCCACAAAAATCAAGTTCCGGGCTCTCACGGTTGATTTTATATTGATTTTCAAAGATTAAATCTGCTAATCTTTAATTGCTTGTAATTTGATACGTGATGACGTCATCATGACGTCAGAGTAATATGCACGAGTTCAGTACAGGGTCTGAGTGTATGCCAACTCTCATTAAGATTGAAGTTTGTTTAAGGGCAAAAGTGCCGATTAGAAAAAACGTGCATAAAGTTTATGGGGTTTGGGGGAGAAAAAGATGAAGAAGAAGAAAAAACTAGAGGTCTATGTTTTTAAGAACATAGGGCTTTTCCATATGTTTTTATGATGTCACTTCGAATTTTGTAAACTAGTGACAAATCTACCTAACCACCAAGTTTCGTGACGATTAGACATGGTCTATCCATATGTCTTTCAAGAAATCATGCCTTTAATGACGTCATTATGACTTCAGTAATTTTTCGCATTTATATAAAAGAATGTACGAGCTAACAAAGCTATTACAAAAGGAATTTGGAATTGAACATGTTCTGTTAATGAGATGTGGTTTTAAGAATCTTTAACGTTAAAATTTTGAAATTACCATAAAAATTAGATGATGACGTCATTATGACGTCACCTCAATTTTGATTTATAACATGTACTTGTTTAGCCAACATACCAGGTTTGAATGCAATTGGACTTACGGTTCTCTTGATATGGGCCCTTGAAAAATGAGCCTTTAAGATGACATCACGTAACACATAATGACGTCATCGTGACATCACTCTTCGGCACACAATTTCAGATTAGGGTCTATGTTTGGGTTAAGTTTGCTTAAGATCTGATGTTGTTTAGTGACCAAAGTGCCGCAGACAAAATTCGTGTTTAAGAAGAAACCAAAATAGTGGGTATTGTGTAGTTTAGGATTTCTGTATTAATTGTGTTCATGTTAGCTTCTGGAGTATTTGATTATTCCAAAAGCCTTTTTTTGTTACTAAAGTAGACTTCTCTGAATCCCAATGACACGTGCTTTTGTGATTTGGAAAGGTTTTTTAAGGCGGAAAATACGATTTTCTTACGTTGTGTCACGTTTTGGCTCGGTCAACTACTCTCCCACCAGCTATATATCCGTGTAAAGCTGGGTATTGCGCAATCACGTATTTTGTTACCTCTTAGCTAACGATTTCACTCCAAAAAACCCCTGCAGATGTTCTTCGACGTGGCCCTTTGTTCTGAATGTGGCAAAACGAACAATTTTCAAGTAGATTGTGTTCATGCCTGGGCGAAAGTGTACTAAACTACACAATCGCGCGAACAGAACAAAAACAAAGGCTTTCCTGCTGTAGCGGAAACGCCAAAAAATGTGCGTCTGTTGTAAACATACGCATGGCTTTTCCTTTTTTTCTTTTTTATTTATTAACATAAAGTATCAGAAGGTCTATGTCTTTGCTAAGTTTAAGATCTGAGATTATTTTATGATTAACATTTCGTACTCCGAACTTGACCTTTAAGTTCATGTTACATGCCACACGAAGACGTCATTATGACGTCACTCTTCGCGGCACGACTTTGCATCAGGGTCTATACCTATGCTAACTCTGACTAAGATTCGATGTTGTTTGATGACAAAAGTGCCGATCAGAAAATATATGCACAAAGTCTATGGGATTTGGGATAGAACTAAAATAAGAAGCAGAAAAAAAATAGATATAGGGCCTTCAAAAATGCAAATTTAAGATGACGTCACGTGACATGTGATGACGTCATCATGACGTCATGATTCGGCACCCATCTCGAGTAGATAGTCAATGCATATGCCAAGTTTGAAGTTCATGGCATTTGAAGAAGTGCAAAATTTTAAGAGTACAATGAAATTTGAAACATTTACAAATTCATAAAAAATCAGTCGATGACGTCATCATGACGTCACCTCGGATTTTGCATGCTAGTGGCACTATCTACCTACCCACCAATTTTTATGACGATCGGACGTACCCTTATGTGTGTTTCAGAAATGCACATTTTTGATGACGTCATGATGACGTCACACATTTTTCAAATGTATGTGAAAGAATATAGGAGCTAACAAAGCTATTACAAAAAGAATTTTGAATTTAGCATGTTCTGTTGGTGAGATATGGCTTTAAGAAACTTTGAAGTTGAAAAACTTTAATATTACTGTAAAATCGTATGATGACGTCATCATGACGTCACCTTAATTTTCATCTATAACACGAGCTACCATACCAACATACCAGGTTTGAAGGCAATCGGACCTACCGTTCTCTAGATATAGGCTCTTGAAAAATGCACATTTAAGATGACGTCACATGACACGTGATGACGTCATCATGACGTCACGTTTCGGCTTACATTTTCAGCTTAGGGTCTATGTTTGTGTTAAGTCTGATTAAGATCCGAGGTTGTTTAGTGACCAAAGTGCCACTTACAAAATTCGTGTACAAAGTCCATGGGATTTGGGATAGAACTAAAAAATTCACAGAAAATCAGCCGATGACGTCATCATGACGTCACCTCGGATTTTACATGCTATTAGCACTATCTACCTACCCACTAATTTTTATGACGATCGGACGTACCCTTATGTGTGTTTCAGAAATGCACATTTTTGATGACGTCATGATGACGTCACACATTTTTCAAATGTATGTGAAAGAATATAGGAGCTAACAAAGCTATTACAAAAAGAATTTTGAATTTAGCATGTTCTGTTGGTGAGATATGGCTTTAAGAAACTTTGAAGTTCAAAAACTTTAATATTACTGTAAAATCGTATGATGACGTGATCATGACGTCACCTTAATTTTCATCTATAACACGAGCTACCATACCAACATACCAGGTTTGAAGGCAATCGGACCTACTGTTCTCTAGATATAGGCCCTAGAAAAATGCACATTTAAGATGACGTCACATGACACGTGATGACGTCATCATGACGTCACGTTTCGGCTTACATTTTCAGCTGAGGGTCTATGTTTGTGTTAAGTCTGATTAAGATCCGAGGTTGTTTAGTGACCAAAGTGCCACTTACAAAATTCGTGTACAAAGTCTATGAGATTTGGGATAGAACTAAAAAATTCACAGAAAATCAGCCGATGACGTCATCATGACGTCACCTCCGATTTTACATGCTAGTAGCACTATCTACCTACCCACTAATTTTTATGACGATCGGACGTACCCTTATGTGTGTTTCAGAAATGCACATTTTTGATGACGTCATGATGACGTCACACATTTTTCACATGTATGTGAAAGAATATAGGAGCTAACAAAGCTATTACAAAAAGAATTTTGAATTTAGCATGTTCTGTTGGTGAGATATGGCTTTAAGAAACTTTGAAGTTGAAAAACTTTAATATTACTGTAAAATCGTATGATGACGTCATCATGACGTCACCTTAATTTTCATCTATAACACGAGCTCCCATAACATACCAGGTTTGAAGGCAATCGGACCTACCGTTCTCTAGATATAGGCCCTTGAAAAATGCACATTTAAGATGACGTCACATGACACGTGATGACGTCATCATGACGTCACGTTTCGGCTTACATTTTCAGCTGAGGGTCTATGTTTGTGTTAAGTCTGATTAAGATCCGAGGTTGTTTAGTGACCAAAGTGCCACTTACAAAATTCGTGTACAAAGTCTATGGGATTTGGGATAGAACTAAAAAATTCACAGAAAATCAGCCGATGACGTCATCATGACGTCACCTCGGATTTTACATGCTAGTAGCACTATCTACCTACCCACTAATTTTTATGACGATCGGACGTACCCTTATGTGTGTTTCAGAAATGCACATTTTTGATGACGTCATGATGACGTCACACATTTTTCAAATGTATGTGAAAGAATATAGGAGCTAACAAAGCTATTACAAAAAGAATTTTGAATTTAGCATGTTCTGTTGATGAGATATGGCTTTAAGAAACTTTGAATTTCAAAAACTTAAAAATTACTATAAAATCGTATGATGACGTCATCTTGACGTCACCTCAAATTTCATCTATAACACGAGCTAGCCTACCAAAATATCAGGTTTGAAGGAAATCGGACCTACCGTTCTCTAGATATGGGCCCTTGAAAAACGCACATTTAAGATGACGTCACGTGACACGTGATGACGTCATCATGACGTCACTCTTCGACATACTATTTCAGCTTAGGGTCTATGTTTGAGGTAAGTTTGGTTAAGATCTAAAGTTTTTTAAGACCTAAAGTGCCGCGGAGAAAATTCGTGTACAAAGTCTATGGGCTTTTGGTCAGAACTAAAAGAAGAAGAAAAAAAAAAAAAATCAGAACAAAAACAAAGCCTTTTCCGAAGGATTTCGGAAAAGCCAAAAAAACCGGAACGAAAACAATACCTTTTCCGCAGGTATGCGGAAAAGCTAAAAACGAGAGATGTGTGACTGTTGATGAACAGTACACATAGCTTTTCCGCTTGCATTTTGTTTTGTTTTTAACATGAAAGGAATTAAGGAATAAAGAGTAAGTTTAAAGAGTGAAAGTATTAAGAGTGAAAGTATAATAAAGGTTGCATGAAATATACCTTAGATTTGTAGATATGTTTTCTTTGCGATTATAAGTATCGCACTTTGATGTGTTTTGGTTCATGTTGGTTCACGTTGACCCTAACCCGGTCTGGTGACGTCATCAATCTTTGCCCCCACTCAACTTGTTCTTAGCATGAAGCCGATTACATACATCAATTATAAAGTGATTTCAGCAAACTTCGCCACACACATCTACCGATTATTTATTTTAAAAAAAATTCAACCTGCCGCTAGAGGGCGCTCGAACATTTTATGACGTCACAATTTTGTGTGTGTAAAGTACAACCTAGCCAGAGACTAACATCGTTGAAAGGAAGTTTACATATTTTTTCACTTTCAAATGATGAGGCACTTCCGTTTTGGACCGGAAGGAAGGGTCACGTGACTTTGCACGTAATATAAAAAATGAAGACCCTGGATTATTCTATCGGTTCCCGTAAAAATCAAAATCAGATCTCTCTCGATTGATTTTTATATTGATTTTCAAAGATTAAACTTTCAAGTTATAAGGCACTTCCGGTTTGGGCCGGAAGGAAGGGTCACGTGACTTTGCACGTAATATAGAAAATGAAGACCCTGGATTATTCTATCGGTTCCCGTAAAAAGCAAAATCAGATCTCTCTCGATTGATTCTATATTGATTTTCAAAGATTAAACTTTCAAGTTGTAAGGCACTTCCGGTTTGGACCGGAAGGAAGGGTCACGTGACTTTGCACGTAATATAAAAAATGAAGACCATGGATTATTCTATCAGTTGCCGTAAAAAGCAAAATCAGATCTCTCTTGATTGATTTTATATTGATTTTCAAAGATTAAACTTTCAAGTTATAAGGCACTTCCGGTTTAGACCGGAAGGAAGGGTCACGTGACTTTGCACGTAATATAAAAAAAGAAGACCCTGGATTATTCTATCAGTTGCCGTAAAAAGCAAAATCAGATCTCTCTCGATTGATTTTATATTGATTTTCAAAGATTAAACTTTCAAATTATAAGGCACTTCCGGTTTGGACCGGAAGGAAGGGTCACGTGACTTTGCACGTAATATAAAAAATGAAGACCCTGGATTATTCTATCGGTTCCCGTAAAAAGCAAAATCAGATCTCTCTCGATTGATTTTATATTGATTTTCAAAGATTAAACTTTCAAGTTATAAGGCACTTCCGGTTTAGACCGGAAGGAAGGGTCACGTGACTTTGCACGTAATACAAAAAATGAAGACCCTGGATTATTCTATCAGTTCACATTAAAGCAAAATCAGATCTCTCACGGTTGATTTTATATTGATTTTAAAAAACTGAATCTAGAAATCTTTGGTTGCTTGTAATCTGATACTTGATGACGTCATCGTGACGTCATTATCGGAAAACTCGAGAGCTATGTAAACTATGCTATCTGAAGCAGAAATCTGCATTATATCTCTTGCGGTTGATTTTTCAGCAAATTTTTTAGGTTTAAAGGTCTTTTCATTGCAACTTCCGGTCTGGTGACGTCATCAATCTTTCTCCACCTCAACTTGTTCTTAGCGTGAAGCCGATTACATACATCAATTATAGAGTGATTTCAGCAAACTTCGCCACACACATCGACCGATTATTCATTTTAAGCATTTTTCAACTTGCCGCTAGAGGGCGCTCGAACATTTTATGACGTCACAAATAATTTTTTTGTGAAGTACAACCTAGTCGGAGACCAACAACGTTGAAAGCAAGTTCCCATCTTTTTCCACTTTCAAATGATGAGGCACTTCCGGTTTGGACCGGAAGGAAGGGTCACGTGATTTGACTCACACGAGATAAAATAAAGATCCTGGATTATACTATCAATTCCCACAAAAATCAAGTTCCGGGCTCTCACGGTTGATTTTATATTGATTTTCAAAGATTAAATCTGCTAATCTTTAATTGCTTGTAATTTGATACATGATGACGTCATCATGACGTCAGAGTAATATGCACGAGTTCAGTACAGGGTCTGAGTGTATGCCAACTCTCATTAAGATTGAAGTTTGTTTAAGGGCAAAAGTGCCGTTTAGAAAAAGTATGCACAAAGTTTATGGGGTTTTGGGGAGAAGAATAAAAAGAAGAAGAAGAAAAAAAACCGGAACGAAAACAATACCTTTTCCGCAGGTATGCGGAAAAGCTAAAAAAAAAACCGGAACGAAAACAATACCTTTTCCGCAGGTATGCGGAAAAGCTAAAAAAAAAAAAAAAAAAGAAAAAAAAAAAAAGAAAAAAAAAAAAATCTTAACGAAAACAAGGGCTGTTTCGGAAAACTTCCGAAACAGCCAACTAGACATGTTATGTGTTTGTCCCGTGGACAAACACAGGGCTGTTTCGTGTTTTTTTTATTGTGTTAGTTAGTCAAATGTTTATACAATAATTAACGTTATTGGATTTCTGAAGGATTGGTTTAAAGAAAGAAATCGAGTACAAATGTTATGGGGAATAGTGTAGCGAATGCCCCTTTAAAATGACATCACGTGACATGTGATCACTTCATAACGTCAAGTCAATGTTGACCTATAACACACGGTGGCATACCTAGATACATGTTTCAACTTAATCGGACTTGTACTTTTGTAGATATATGGCTTTGAAAAATGCCTCTTTAAGATGACGTCACGTGACATGTGATGATGTCATCATGACGTAAAAGTTCGACACACATTCTGAGCAGTTGGTCTAAGTGTCTGCCAATTTGAAAAGTAACCAAAGTGCCAATAAGAAAAAAGTGTACAAATGCTATGGGCAATAGTCTAGCGAATGCTCCTTTAAGATGACATCACGTGACATGTGATGTCATCATAACATTATGTCAACTTTCATCTATAACACACCGTGTAGCATACTTAGATATTACGTTTCAACTTAATCGGACTTGTACTTTTGTAGATACACAATGTATGGCTACGAAAAATGCCCCTTTAAGATGACGTCAAGTTGACATGTGATGACGTCATCATGACATAAAAGTTCGACACACATTCTGAGCAGTTGGTCTAAGTGTCTGCCAATTTTAAAAGTACCCAAAGTGCCAGGAAGAAAAAAACATGTACAAATGCAATAGTCTAGCGAATGCCCCTTTAAGATGACATCACGTGACATGTGATGACATCATGATAATGTCATGTCAATTTCCATCTATAAACCTACTGGCCTACCTAGATATTACGTTTCAACTTAATTGAACTTGTACCTTTGTTGATATATGGCTTCCAAAACTGCCCCTTTAAGATGACGTCACGTGACATGTGATGACGTCGTCCTATTGTCATGTTTATTTTCATCTATGAACCTGCAGACCTACCTGGATATTACATTTCAACTTAATCGAATTTGTACTTTTGTAGATATATGGCTTCAAAACTGCCCCTTTAAGATGACGTCAGTGACATGTGATGACATCAATCATGATAATGTCATGTCAATTTTCAGCTATAAACCTACTGGGCTACCTAGATATTACTTTTCAACTTAATCGAACTTGTACTTTTGTAGATATATAGCTTCAAAAACTGCCCCTTTAAGATGACGTCACGTGGCATGTGATGACGTCATCATGTATGTCTGTAATTCAAAAAGAATGTTATAAGACGCCTGATTGTTTCTGTGCTTTTCACTGAATGCACTTGTTAAATACACAACTTTTTCTCTTCAACATTTTGTTTTCAGGCTTGTATTGGAGTAACTTGCCTCTCAAATTTGAATCTATATTAATATTATGTGATATGTTCTTGATAAAAATGCATGTTGACATTGTGGCACGTAGGAAGCAATAAAAAGAATTCTTTGAAAACAAGACCTTTGAATGAAGAGAGTTATTTAATGAAGTCTTACTGGTATATTTTTATTACAGTATATAATTGAAAGAAAATACGGTCTTATTAACCCTAATAGTCCTGACTTCTCAAATTTTAATATGATTTTCCACACACCCTAGGGAGGTACAGTTAAATGCAAAGAAAGTCCGACATAATCTTGCTGGTCAAAAGTTTCTCTGCCACAATTGACAAACCTGTCAACTTTTTAGCGCAAGAGGGCGGTAGTACTTAAAAAAATACTCCTCTGGTTGTGTTTAGTGAATTGTAGAGGGCAGCATACGAGTTTACTGGTAAAAATTCATTCACGGATTTTGTCCGGTGGCGCCTAGCACTGTATACCAAACTTAACTAACAATTTAAGGCAAACAAACACATAGAGCGGTGGGTGAGACCGAAGCATACCCCCTGTAGTGTTTGAAGACGGAAAACCAGAAATTAACGCAACACACCTTAAAGAATGCACGGCTGAAACAAACTTTATTTGAGCAGTAGAAAATCACAGAACGCATTTGTTTTAATACATTGGGAATTATAAACTGGAAATTAAATGTAAGGTAATCCAAATGACGATTGAGACAACATTTACTTGAGTGGAACAAAATACAATAATTATTTTTGAAAATTATGTTAAATCCTCCCAAATCACAGAACGCAAAACTTGTTTACCTAAGACCTAAAAAGCATATTTCAAAAAGAATTACAATAAGAATTTGGAAAGAATGTTATAAGACGCCTGATTGTTTGTGTGCTTTTCACTGAATGCACTTGTTAAATACACAACTTTTTCTCTTCAACATTTTGTTTTCAGCCTTGTATTGGAGTAACTTGCCTCTCAAATTTGAATCTTTATTAATATTATGTGATATGTTCTTGATAAAAATGCATGTTGACATTGTGGCACGTAGGAAGCAATAAAAAGAATTCTTTGAAAACAAGACCTTTGAATAAAGAGAGTTATTTAATGAATCTTACTAGTATATTTTTATTACAGTATATAATTGAAAGAAAATACGGTCTTATTAACCCTAATAGTCCTGAATTCTCCAATTGTAATATGATTTTCCTCACACCCTAGGGAGGTACAGTTAAATGCAAGGAAAGTTCGACATAATCTTACTGGTCAAAAGTTTCTCTGCCACAATTGACAAACCTGTCAACTTTTTAGCGCAAGAGGGCGGTAGTACTTAAAAAAATACTCCTCTGGTTGTGTTTAGTGAACTGTAGAGGGCAGCATACGAGTTTACTGGTAAAAACTCATTCACGGATTTTGTCCGGTGGCGCCTAGCACTGTATATCAAACTTAACTAACAATTTAAGGCAAACACACACATAGAGCGGTGGGTGAGAGCGAAGCATACCCCATGTAGTGTTTGAAAACGGAAAACCAGTAATTAACGCAACACACCTTAAAGAATAGACGGCTGAAACAAACTTTATTTGAGCAGTAGAAAATCACAGAACGCATTTGTTTTAATACATTGGGAATTATAAACTGGGAATTAAATGTAAGGTAATCCAAATGACGATTGAGACAACATTTACTTGAGTGGAACAAAATACAACAATTATTTTCGAAAATTATGTTAAATCCTCCCAAATCACAGAACGCAAAACTTGTTTACCTATGACGTAAAAAACATATTTCAAAAAGAATTACAATAAGAATTTGGAAAGAATGTTATAAGACGCATGATTGTTTCTGTGCTTTTCACTGAATGCACTTGTTAAATACACAACTTTTTCTCTTCAACATTTTGTTTTCAGGCTTGTATTGGAGTAACTTGCCTCTCAAATTTGAATCTTTATTAATATTATGTGATATGTTCTTGATAAAAATGCATGTTGACATTGTGGCACGTAGGAAGCAATAAAAAGAATTCTTTGAAAACAAGACCTTTGAATAAAGAGAGTTATTTAATGAAGTCTTACTAGTATATTTTTATTACAGTATATAATTGAAAGAAAATACGGTCTTATTAACCCTAATAGTCCTGAATTCTCCAATTGTAATATGATTTTCCTCACACCCTAGGGAGGTACAGTTAAATGCAAGGAAAGTTCGACATAATCTTACTGGTCAAAAGTTTCTCTGCCACAATTGACAAACCTGTCAACTTTTTAGCGCAAGAGGGCGGTAGTACTTAAAAAAATACTCCTCTGGTTGTGTTTAGTGAACTGTAGAGGGCAGCATACGAGTTTACTGGTAAAAACTCATTCACGGATTTTGTCCGGTGGCGCCTAGCACTGTATACCAAACTTAACTAACAATTTAAGGCAAACACACACATAGAGCGGTGGGTGAGAGCGAAGTATACTCCATGTAGTGTTTGAAAACGGAAAACCAGTAATTAACGCAACACACCTTAAAGAATAGACGGCTGAAACAAACTTTATTTGAGCAGTAGAAAATCACAGAACGCATTTTTTTTAATACATTGGGAATTATAAACTGGAAATTAAAAGTAAGGTAATCCAAAATACGATTGAGACAACATTTACTTGAGTGGAACAAAATACAACAACTTTTTTTTCAAAATTATGTTAAATCCTCCCAAATCACAGAACGTAAAACTTGTTTACCTAAAAAACCTATTTCAAAAAGAATTACAATAAGAATTTCGAAATTAGCATGTTCAGTTGATGAGATAGGCCTTATAGCTTAAAGATTCAAAAGTAAAAAAAAATCCTATAAAATCATATGATGACGTCACCATAACGTCGCATCAATTTTCATATATAACACATGCCGGCCTACAAGCATTCCTGACACAAAATTGTTTAAGATAATCTACTGGGCTACCTAGATATTACTTTTCAAGTTAATCTGACTTCTACTTCGGTAAAAATATGGCTTCGAAAAATGCCCCTTTCAGATGACGTCACGTGACATGTGATGACGTCATCATGACGTAAAAGTTCGGCACACATTGTGAGCAGTTGGGGTAAGTGTCTGCCAAGTTTAAAAGTAGCCAAAGTGGCCGGTAAGAAAGAAAACGTTTACAAATGCTATGGGCAATAATCTAGCGAGTGCCCCTTTAAGATGACACCACGTGACATGTTATGACTTGATCATAACGTCATGTCAATGTTCATCTATAACACCCGGTGGCATACCTAGATATTACGTTCCAACTTAATCGGTCTTGTACTTTTGTAAATATATGGCTTCGAAAAATGCCCCTTTAAGATGACGTCACGTGACATGTGATGACGTCATCATGACGTAAAGGTTCGGCACACATTGTGAGCAGTTGGGGTAAGTGTCTGCCAAGTTTAAAAGTAGCCAAAGTGGCCGGTAAGAAAGAAAACGTTTACAAATGCTATGGGCAATATTCTAGCGACTTGAAAAAAGATTTTTTTTTATGACGTCATCATGACGTCACACAATTTTCGCTTTTTAGGGCATATCTTTGAGACATACCAAAGCTATAACAAAAAGAATTTTGAAAATATCTTGTTTTGTTCGCTAGATATATTGAAAAGAATGTTACGATTCCTAAAATTTAACAATTCAGCGACTTGAAAAAAGACTACAAATCAACCCTTTTTATAAACAGCATGCTCATTTAAGCCATGGTTATCTGCCCTTCCCAGAATTCCTTTGTGTTATATTGAATTTGGTCTAAATTTTGAAATGGCTCCTATTTCTTACTTGAGTGAGCCACGATCATGAAATTTTGGAATTACGTACAGAAAAATTCAATGTATACATTTTTGTAATCGGATTGACCCTTACATGCGTTTAAAAAAAAAGATATTGCTGATGACGTCATCATGACGTCACACAATTTTCGCCTTTTAGGGCATATCTTTGAGACATACCAAAGCTATAACAAAAATAATTTTTAAAATATCTTGTTTTGTTCGCTAGATATATTGAAAAGAATGTTACGATTTTAATACTTCAAAAATTCAGCGACTTGAAAAAAGACTAGAAATCAACCCCTTTTATAAACAGCAAGCACATAATAGCCATGGTTATCTGTCCTTCCCAGAATTCCTTTGTGTTATATTGAATTTGGTCTAAATTTTGAAATGGCTGTTATTTCTTACTTGAGTGAGCCACGATCATGAAATTTTGGAATTGGGTACAGCAAAATTCAATATATACATTTTTGTAATCAGATTGACCCTTACATGCGTAAAAAAAAAAAAGCATTTTTGATGACGTCATCATGACGTCACACAATTTTCGCTTTTTAAGGCATATCTTTGAGACATACCAAAGCTATAACAAAAAGAATTTTGAAAATATCTTGTTTTGTTCGCTAGATATAATTTAATGAATGTTACGATTTTCAAAATTCAAAAATTCATAAAAAATCACGTGATGACGTCATCATGACGTAAAAGTTCGGCATGCATTCTGAGCAGTTGGTCTGAGTGTCTGTTAAGTTTAAAGGCAATCGGTTGCATAAAAGTAGCCAAAGTGCCTGGCAGAAAGAAATCGTGTACAAACGCTATGGGCAAAAAGTCTGAAAAAGAAAAAAAAAAAAAAACTAGAAACTGGTGTTTGTGTACAAACACAGGGCTGTTTCGGGTGTTTTTTTTTTTTTTGTGGGAGTATGATTCTAATTCTTGATGAGATATCAATGGTAGATGAAACAAAATCTTGTTTTACATTCAAGCAATTACGTATCCTTAATCATAATTGTTTTGGAAATGTGAGCATACTTGCAGTTTGTGACCATGATGATGTCATTGTGATGTCACACATTTTGCACATTCATATGTAAGTACCTATCACCTAACAAATGTATTACAAATTGTTTTTTGAAATTAGCATGTAGGTTTGATGAGATATGGCTTTGGGGTTTAAAAACTTAAAAATTACTAGAAAATCGTATAATGATGTCATCATGACGTCATGTAATTTTTGTCAATAACGCCTGCTAGCATACCTACATATCACGTTTCAATTTCATTGGACTTGTAATTCTGTAGATATATGGCTTCGAAGAATCCACCTTTAAGATGACGTCACGTGACATGTGATGACATCATCATAATGTCATGTCAATTTTCATCTATAAACTTGCAGACGTACCTAGATATTACATTTCAACTTAATCGAACTTGTACTTTTGTTTATATGTGGCTTCAAAAACTGCCCCTTTAAGATGACGTCAGGTGACGTGTGATGACATCATGATAATGTCATGTCAATTTTCAGCTATAAACCTACTGGGCTACCTAGATATTACTTTTCAACTTAATCGAACTTGTAATTTTGTTTATATATGGCTTCAAAAACTGCCCCTTTAAGATGACGTCACGTGACATGTGATGACGTCATCATAACGTCAATTCAATTTTTATCTATAAACCTACTGGGCTACCTAGATATTACTTTTGAACTTAATCGGACTTGTGCTTTTGTAGACATATGGCTTCAAAAACTGCCCCTTTAAGATGACGTCACGTGACATGTGATGACATCAATTATGATAATGTCATGTCAATTTTCAGCTATAAACCTACTGGGCTACCTAGATATTACTTTTCAACTTAATCGAATTTGTACTTTTGTAGATATATGGCTTCAAAAACTGCTCCTTTAAGATGACGTCACGTGGCATGTCATGACGTCATCAAGAGGTAAAAGTTCGGCACACATTGTGAGCAGTTAGTCTAAGTGTCTGCCAAGTTTAAAAGTACCCAAAGTGCCGGTAGAAAGAAAACGTGTACAAATGCTATAGGCAATAATCTAGCGAGTGCCCCTTTAAGATGACACCACGTGACATGTTATGACTTGATCATAACGTCATGTCAATTTTCATCTATAACACCAGGTGGCATACCTTACGTTCCAACTGAATCGGACTTGTACTTTTGTAGATATATGGCTTCGAAAAATGCCCCTTTAAGATGACGTCACGTGACATGTGATGACGTCATCAGGACGTAAAAGTTCGGCACACATTGTGAGCAGTTGGGGTAAGTGTCTGCCAAGTTTAAAAGTAGCCAATGTGGCCGGTAAGAAAGTAAACGTTTACAAATGCTATGGGCAATATTCTATCGACTTGAAAAAAGAATTTTTTTATGACGTCATCATGACGTCACACAATTTTCGCTTTTTAGGGCATATCTTTGAGACATACCAAAGCTATAACAAAAAGAATTTTGAAAATATCTTGTTTTGTTCGCTAGATATAGTGAAAAGAATGTTACGATTTTAAAACTTCAAAAATTCAGCGACTTGAAAAAAGACTACAAATCAACCCCTTTTATAAACAGCAAGCTCATAATAGCCATGGTTATCAGCCCGTCCCAGAATTCCTTTGTGTTATATTGAATTTGGTCTAAATTTTGAAATGGCTGTCATTTCTTACTTGAGTGAGCCACGATCATGAAATTTTGGAATTGGGTACAGAAAAATACAATGTATACATTTTTGTAATCGGATTGACCCTTACATGCGTTAAAAAAACAACATATTTTTGATGACGTCATCATGACGTCACACAATTTTCGCCTTTTAGGGCATATCTTTGAGACATACCAAAGCTATAACAAAAATAATTTTGAAAATATCTTGTTTTGTTCGCTAGATATATTGAAAAGAATGTTACGATTTTAATACTTCAAAAATTCAGCGACTTGAAAAAAGACTAGAAATCAACCCCTTTTATAAACAGCAAGCTCATAATAGCCATGGTTATCTACCCGTCCCAGAATTCCTTTGTGTTATATTGAATTTGGTCTAAATTTTGAAATGGCTGTTATTTCTTACTTGAGTGAGCCACGATCATGAAATTTTGGAATTGGGTACAGAAAAATACAATGTATACATTTTTGTAATCAGATTGACCCTTACATGCGTTTTTAAAAAAAAATATTGTTGATGACGTCATCATGACGTCACACAATTTTCGCCTTTTAGGGCATATCTTTGAGACATACCAAAGCTATAACAAAAAGAATTTTGAAAATATCTTGTTTTGTTCGCTAGATATATTGAAAAGAATGTTACGATTTTAATACTTCAAAAATTCAGCGACTTGAAAAAAGACTAGAAATCAACCCCTTTTATAAACAGCAAGCTCATAATAGCCATGGTTATCAGCCCGTCCCAGAATTCCTTTGTGTTATATTGAATTTGGTCTAAATTTTGAAATGGCTGTCATTTCTTACTTGAGTGAGCCACGATCATGAAATTTTGGAATTGGGTACAGCAAAATTCAATATATTCATTTTTGTAATCAGATTGACCCTTACATGCGTTAAAAAAAAAAAGCATTTTTGATGACGTCATCATCACGTCACACAGTTTTCGCTTTTTAGGGCATATCTTTGAGACATACCAAAGCTATAAGAAAAAGAATTTTGAAAATATCTTGTTTTGTTCGCTAGATATAATTTAATGAATGTTACGATTTTCAAAATTCAAAAATTCATAAAAAATCACGTGATGACGTCATCATGACGTAAAAGTTCGGCATACATTCTGAGCAGTTGGTCTAAGTGTCTGTTAAGTTTAAAGGCAATCGGCTGCATAAAACTAGCCAAAGTCCCTGGCAGAAAGAAATCGTGTACAAACGCTATGGGCAACTAGACGGACGGTGTTTGTGGACAAACACAGGGCTGTTTCGCTTTTTATTTTTTTTAGTTTGGATGTGAAATGTGAATACAATAATTAAAGTTCGTCAAACAATCGCGCTCCTGCCAGTTTTCTTTGTTAGACTTTGAAAATGATTAAAGTTGTTTGTAATAGTCACTTGTGATGACGTCAAAATAACGTAATGTAAATTTTCATCTGTAAACTTGCTGACCTACCTAGATATTACATTTAAAATAATCAAACTTGTACTTTTGTAGATATACAATGTATGGCTTCAAAAACTGCCCCTTTAAGATAACGTCACGTGACATGTGATGACGTCATCATAACGTCATGTCAATTTTCATCTATAAACCTGCTTGCCTACCCGACTATATATTACATTTCAAATAAATCGGAGCTGTACTTTTGTAGATATATGGCTTCGAAAAATGCCTCTTTAAGATAATGACACGAAACAAGTGATGACGTAATCATGACATCATAATTTTTTAAATTTAAAATACCTACTGGGCTACCTAGATATTACTTTTGAACTTAATCGGACTTGTACTTTTGTTTATATATGGCTTCAAAAACTGCACCTTTAAGATGACGTCATGTAACATGTGATGACATCATAATAATGTCATGTAAATTTTCATCTATAAACCTATTGGGCAACCTAGATATTACTTTTCAACTTAATCAGACATGTACTTCTTAATATATATGGATTCAAAAACTGCCCCTTTAAGATGACGTCACGTAACATGTGATGATGTCATCATAACGTAATGTCAATTTTCATCTATAAACCTACTAGGCTACCTGGATATTACTTTTCAACTTAATCGGACTTGTACTTTTGTAGATATATAGCTTTGAAAAAATGCCCATTTAATATGACGTCACGTGACATGTGATGACATCATCATGACGTAAAAGTTTGGCACACATTGTGAGCAGTTGGGGTAAGTGTCTACCAAGTTTAAAAGTAGCCAAAGTGGCCGGTAAGAAAGTAAACGTTTAAAAATGCTATGGGCAATAATCTAGCAAGTGCCCCTTTAAGATGACACCACGTGACATGTTATGACTTGATCATAACGTTATGTCCATGTTTATCTATAACACCCGGTGGCATACCTAGATATTACGTTCCAACTTAATCGGACTTGTACTTTTGTAGATATATGGCTTCGAAAAATGCCCCTTTAAGATGACGTCACGTGACATGTGATGACGTCATCATAACATCATGTCAATGTTCATCTATAACACCCGGTGGCATACCTAGATATTACGTTTCAACTTAATCGGACTTGTACTTTTGTAGATATATGGCTTCGAAAAAATGCCCCTTTAAGATGACGTCACGTGACATGTGATGACGTCATCATGACGTAAAAGTTCTGCACACATTGTTAGCAGTTGGTGTAAGTGTCTGCCAAGTTTAAAAGTAGCCAAAGTGGCCGGTAAGAAAGAAAACGTTTACAAATGCTATGTGCAATATTCTAGCGACTTGAAAAAAGAATTTTTTTTATGACGTCATCATGACGTCACACAATTTGCGCTTTTTATGGCATATCTTTGAGACATACCAAAGCTATAACAAAAAGAATTTTGAAAATATCTTGTTTTGTTCGCTAGATATATTGAAAAGAATGTTACGATTCTAAAACTTCAAAAATTTAGCGACTTGAAAAAAGACTAGAAATCAATCCCTTTTATAAACAGCAAGCACATAATACCCATGGTTATCAGCCCTTCCCAGAATTCCTTTGTGTTATATTGAATTTGGTCAAAATTTTGAAATGGCTCCTATTTCATACTTGAGTGAGCCACGATCATGAAATTTTGGAATTAGGTACAGGAAAATTCAACGAATACATTTTTGTAATCGCATTGACCCTTAGATGCGTTTTTAAAAAAAAGATTTGTTGATGACGTCATCATGACGTCACACAATTTTCGCTTTTTAGGGCATATCTTTGAGACATACCAAAGCTGTAACAAAAATAATTTTGAAAATATCTTGTTTTGTTCGCTAGATATATTGAAAAGAATGTTACGATTTTAATACTTCAAAAATTTAGCGACTTGAAAAAAGACTAGAAATCAACCCCTTTTATAAACAGCAAGCACATAATACCCATGGTTATCAGCCCTTCCCAGAATTCCTTTGTGTTATATTGAATTTGGTCTAAATTTTGAAATGGCTCCTATTTCATACTTGAGTGAGCCACGATCATGAAATTTTGGAATTAGGTACAGGAAAATTCAATGTATACATTTTTGTGATCGGATTGACCCTTACATGCGTTTACAAAAAAACATATTTTTGATGACGTCATCATGACGTCACACAATTTTCGCAATTTAGGGCATATCTTTGAGACATACCAAAGCTATAAGAAAAAGAATTTTGAAAATATCTTGTTTTGTTCGCTAGATATAATTTAATGAATGTTACGATTTTCAAAATTCAAAAATTCATAAAAAATCACGTGATGACGTCATCATGACGTAAAAGTTCGGCATGCATGCTGAGCAGTTGGTCTAAGTGTCTGTTAAGTTTAAAGGCAATCGGCTGCATAAAAGTAGCCAAAGTCCCTGGCAGAAAGAAATCGTGTACAAACGCTATGGGCAAAAGTCTGAAAAAGAAAAAAAAAAAAAAACTAGAGCTTTGGTGTTTGTGGACAAACACAGGGCTGTTTCGTTTGGGGGGTTTTTGGTAGTTTGATTCTTAATTTTTGAGATTTCAATGGTGGATCAAAAAATCTCGTTTTACATTCATGGTCGTCTACGACAGGTCATGCAATCACGTAGGCTTATTCATAATCGTTTTGGAAATGTGAGCATACAAGGAGTTGATGACCATGATTACGTCATCAGACGTCACACATTTTTCACATTTATATTTAAGTGTGTATGACCTAAAAATATATTACAAGAATTATCAAAAATTGTTTAAAATTCATGTTAGATACCACGTTTCAACTTAATCGAACTTGTACTTTTGTAGATAGATGGCTTCAAAAACTGCCCCTTTAAGATGACGTCACGTGACATGTGATGAAGTCATCATAATGTCATGTCAATTTTCATCTATGAACCTGCAGATCTGCCTGGATATTACATTTCAACTTAATCGAACTTGTACTTTTGTTTATATGTGGCTTCAAAAACTGCCCCTTTAAGATGACGTCACGTGACATGTGATGACATCAATCATGATAATGTCATGTCAATTTTCAGCTATAAACCTACTGGGCTACCTAGATATTACTTTTCAACTTAATCGAACTTGTACTTTTGTAGATATATAGCTTCAAAAACTGCCCCTTTAAGATGACGTCACGTGGCATGTGATGACGTCATCATGTATGTCTGTAATTCAAAAAGAATGTTATAAGACGCCTGATTGTTTCTGTGCTTTTTACTGAATGCACTTGTTAAATACACAACTTTTTCTCTTCAACACTTTGTTTTCAGGCTTGTATTGGAGTAACTTGCCTCTCAAATTTGAATCTTTATTAATATTATGTGATATGTTCTTGCTAAAAATGCATGTTGACATTGTGGCACGTAGGAAGCAATACAAATAATTCTTTGAAAACAAGACCTTTGAATGAAGAGAGTTATTTAATGAAGTCTTACTGGTATATTTTTATTACAGTATATAATTGAAAGAAAATACGGTCTTATTAACCCTAACAGTCCAGAATTCTCCAATTTTAATATGATTTTCCACACACCCTAGGGAGGTACAGATAAATGCAAGGAAAGTCCGACATAATCTTGCTGGTCAAAAGTTTCTCTGCCACAATTGACAAACCTGTCAACTTTTTAGCGCAAGAGGGCGGTAGTACTTAAAAAAATACTCCTCTGGTTGGGTTTAGTGAATTGTAGAGGGCAGCATACGAGTTTACTGGTAAAAATTAGTTGACGGATTTTGTCCGGTGGCGCCTAGCACTGTATACCAAACTTAACTAACAATTTAAGGCAAACACACACATAGAGCGGTGGGTGAGACCGAAGCATACCCAATGTAGTGTTTGAAGACGAAAAACCAGTAATTAACGCAACACACCTTAAAGAATGGACGGCTGAAACAAACTTGATTTGAGCAGTAGAAAATCACAGAACGCATTTTGTTTAATACATTGGGAATTATCAACTGGAAATTAAATGTAAGGTAATCCAAAAGACGATTGAGACAACATTTACTTGAGTGGAACAAAATACAACAATTTTTTTTGAAAATTATGTTAAATCCTCCCAAATCACAGAACGCAAAACTTGTTTACCTATGACGTAAAAAACATATTTCAAAAAGAATTACAATAAGAATTTGGAAAGAATGTTATAAGACGCATGATTGTTTCTGTGCTTTTCACTGAATGCACTTGTTAAATACACAACTTTTTCTCTTCAACATTTTGTTTTCAGGCTTGTATTGGAGTAACTTGCCTCTCAAATTTGAATCTTTATTAATATTATGTGATATGTTCTTGATAAAAATGCATGTTGACATTGTGGCACGTAGGAAGCAATAAAAAGAATTCTTTGAAAACAAGACCTTTGAATAAAGAGAGTTATTTAATGAAGTCTTACTAGTATATTTTTATTACAGTATATAATTGAAAGAAAATACGGTCTTATTAACCCTAATAGTCCTGAATTCTCCAATTGTAATATGATTTTCCACACACCCTAGGGAGGTACAATTAAATGCAAGGAAAGTTCGACATAATCTTACTGGTCAAAAGTTTCTCTGCCACAATTGACAAACCTGTCAACTTTTTAGCGCAAGAGGGCGGTAGTACTTAAAAAAACACTCCTCTGGTTGTGTTTAGTGAACTGTAGAGGGCAGCATACGAGTTTACTGGTAAAAACTCATTCACGGATTTTGTCCGGTGGCGCCTAGCACTGTATACCAAACTTAACTAACAATTTCAGGCAAACACACACATAGAGCGGTGGGTGAGAGCGAAGCATACCCCATGTAGTGTTTGAAAACGGAAAACCAGTAATTAACGCAACACACCTTAAAGAATAGACGGCTGAAACAAACTTTATTTGAGCAGTAGAAAATCACAGAACGCATTTTTTTTAATACATTGGGAATTATAAACTGGAAATTAAAAGTAAGGTAATCCAAAATACGATTGAGACAACATTTACTTGAGTGGAACAAAATACAACAACTATTTTTGAAAATTATGTTAAATCCTCCCAAATCACAGAACGTAAAACTTGTTTACCTAAAAAACCTATTTCAAAAAGAATTACAATAAGAATTTCGAAATTAGCATGTTCAGTTGATGAGATAGGCCTTATAGCTTAAAGATTTAAAAGTAAAAAAATTACTATAAAATCATATGATGACGTCACCATAACGTCGCATCAATTTTCATATATAACACATGCCGGCCTACAAGCATTCCTGACACAAAATTGTTTAAGATAATCTACTGGGCTACCTAGATATTACTTTTCAACTTAATCTGACTTCTACTTCGGTAAAAATATGGCTTCGAAAAATGCCCCTTTCAGATGACGTCACGTGACATGTGATGACGTCATCATGACGTAAAAGTTCGGCACACATTGTGAGCAGTTGGGGTAAGTGTCTGCCAAGTTTAAAAGTAGCCAAACTGGCCGGTAAGAAAGAAAACGTTTACAAATGCTATAGGCAATAATCTAGCGAGTGCCCCTTTAAGATGACACCACGTGACATGTTATGACTTGATCATAACGTCATGTCAATGTTCATCTATAACACCCGGTGGCATACCTAGATATTACGTTCCAACTTAATCGGTCTTGTACTTTTGTAAATATATGGCTTCGAAAAATGCCCCTTTAAGATGACGTCACGTGACATGTGATGACGTCATCATGACGTAAAGGTTCGGCACACATTGTGAGCAGTTGGGGTAAGTGTCTGCCAAGTTTAAAAGTAGCCAATGTGGCCGGTAAGAAAGTAAACGTTTACAAATGCTATGGGCAATATTCTATCGACTTGAAAAAAGATTTTTTTTATGACGTCATCATGACGTCACACAATTTTCGCTTTTTAGGGCATATCTTTGAGACATACCAAAGCTATAACAAAAAGAATTTTGAAAATATCTTGTTTTGTTCGCTAGATATAGTGAAGAGAATGTTACGATTATAAAACTTCAAGAATTCAGCGACTTGAAAAAAGACTACAAATCAACCCTTTTTATAAACAGCATGCACATTTAAGCCATGGTTATCAGCCCTTCCCAGAATTCCTTTGTGTTATATTGAATTTGGTCTAAATTTTGAAATGGCTCCTATTTCTTACTTGAGTGAGCCACGATCACGAAATTTTGGAATTAGGTACAGGAAAATTCAATGTATACATTTTTGTAATCAGATTGACCCTTACATGCGTTTAAAAAAAAAAATATTGTTGATGACGTCATCATGACGTCACACAATTTTCGCCATTTAGGGCATATCTTTGAGACATACCAAAGCTGTAACAAAAATAATTTTGAAAATATCTTGTTTTGTTCGCTAGATATATTGAAAAGAATGTTACGATTTTAAAACTTCAAAAATTCAGCGACTTGAAAAAAGACTAGAAATCAACCCCTTTTATAAACAGCAAGCTCATAATAGCCATGGTTATCAGCCCGTCCCAGAATTCCTTTGTGTTATATTGAATTTGGTCTAAATTTTGAAATGGCTGTCATTTCTTACTTGAGTGAGCCACGATCATGAAATTTTGGAATTGGGTACAGGAAAATTCAATATATACATTTTTGTAATCGGATTGACCCTTACATGCGTTAACAAAAAAACACATTTTTGATGACGTCATCATGACGTCACACAATTTTCGCAATTTAGGGCATATCTTTGAGACATACCAAAGCTATAAGAAAAAGAATTTTGAAAATATCTTGTTTTGTTCGCTAGATATAATTTAATGAATGTTACGATTTTCAAAATTCAAAAATTCATAAAAAATCACGTGATGACGTCATCATGACGTAAAAGTTCGGCATGCATCCTGAGTAGTTGGTCTAAGTGTCTGTTAAGTTTAAAGGCAATCGGCTGCATAAAAGTAGCCAAAGTGCCTGGCAGAACGAAAACGTGTACAAAGTCTATGGGCAAAAAGTCTGAAAAAGAAAAAAAAAAAAAAGAAAAAAAAAAAAGAAAACTAGACGGACGGTGTTTGTGGACAAACACAGGGCTGTTTCGTTTTTTGTTTTTTTTAGTTTGGATGTGAAATGTGAATACAATAATTAAACTTCGTCAAACAATCGCGCTCCTGCCAGTTTTCTTTGTTAGACTTTGAAAATAGTTTAAGTTGTTTGTAATAGTCACTTGTGATGACGTCATCATAACGTAATGTAAATTTACATCTGTAAACTTGCTGACCTACCTAGATATTACATTTAAAATAATCGAACTTGTACTTTTGTAGATATACAATGTATGGCTTTAAAAACTGCCCCTTTAAGATAACGTCACGTGACATGTGATGACGTCATCATAACGTCACGTCAATTTTCATCTATAAACCTGCTTGCCTACCCGACTATATATTACATTTCAAATAAATCGGACCTGTACTTTTGTAGATTTATGGCTTCGAAAAATGCCCCTTTAAGATAATGACACGAAACAAGTGATGACGTAATCATGACATCATACATTTTTCTATTTAAAATACCTACTGGGCTACCTAGATATTACTTTTGAACTTAATCGGACTTGTACTTTTGTATATATGTGGCTTCAAAAACTGCACCTTTAAGATGACGTCATGTGACATGTAATGACATCATAATAATGTCATGTCAATTTTCATCTATAAACCTATTGGGCTACCTAGATATTACTTTTCAACTTAATCGGACTTGTACTTTTGTTTATATATGGCTTCAAAAACTGCCCCTTTAAGATGACGTCACGTAACATGTGATGACGTCATCATAACATCATGTCAATGTTCATCTATAACACCCGGTGGCATACCTAGATATTACGTTTCAACTTAATCGGACTTGTACTTTTGTAGATATATGGCTTCGAAAAAATGCCCCTTTAAGATGACGTCACGTGACATGTGATGACGTCATCATGACGTAAAAGTTCGGCACACATTGTGAGCAGTTGGTGTAAGTGTCTGCCAAGTTTAAAAGTAGCCAAAGTGGCCGGTAAGAAAGAAAACGTTTACAAATGCCATGTGCAATATTCTAGCGACTTGAAAAAAGAATTTTTTTTATGACGTCATCATGACGTCACACAATTTGCGCTTTTTATGGCATATCTTTGAGACATACCAAAGCTATAACAAAAAGAATTTTGAAAATATCTTGTTTTGTTCGCTAGATATATTGAAAAGAATGTTACGATTCTAAAACTTCAAAAATTTAGCGACTTGAAAAAAGACTAGAAATCAACCCCTTTTATAAACAGCAAGCACATAATACCCATGGTTATCAGCCCTTCCCAGAATTCCTTTGTGTTATATTGAATTTGGTCTAAATTTTGAAATGGCTCCTATTTCATACTTGAGTGAGGCACGATCATGAAATTTTGGAATTAGGTACAGGAAAATTCAACGAATACATTTTTGTAATCGGATTGACCCTTACATGCGTTTAAAAAAAAAAGATTTGTTGATGACGTCATCATGACGTCACACAATTTTCGCTTTTTAGGGCATATCTTTGAGACATACCAAAGCTGTAACAAAAATAATTTTGAAAATATCTTGTTTTGTTCGGTAGATATATTGAAAAGAATGTTACGATTTTAATACTTCAAAAATTTAGCGACTTGAAAAAAGACTAGAAATCAACCCCTTTTATAAACAGCAAGCACATAATACCCATGGTTATCAGCCCTTCCCAGAATTCCTTTGTGTTATATTGAATTTGGTCTAAATTTTGAAATGGCTCCTATTTCATACTTGAGTGAGCCACGATCATGAAATTTTGGAATTAGGTACAGGAAAATTCAATGTATACATTTTTGTAATCGGATTGACCCTTACATGCGTTAACAAAAAAACACATTTTTGATGACGTCATCATGACGTCACACAATTTTCGCAATTTAGGGCATATCTTTGAGACATACCAAAGCTATAAGAAAAAGAATTTTGAAAATATCTTGTTTTGTTCGCTAGATATAATTTAATGAATGTTACGATTTTCAAAATTCAAAAATTCATAAAAAATCACGTGATGACGTCATCATGACGTAAAAGTTCGGCATGCATCCTGAGTAGTTGGTCTAAGTGTCTGTTAAGTTTAAAGGCAATCGGCTGCATAAAAGTAGCCAAAGTGCCTGGCAGAACGAAAACGTGTACAAAGTCTATGGGCAAAAAGTCTGAAAAAGAAAAAAAAAAAAAAGAAAAAAAAAAAAGAAAAAAAAAAAAATCTTAACGAAAACAAGGGCTGTTTCGAAAAACTTTCGAAACAGCCAAAAAAAAAAATCTTAACGAAAACAAGGGCTGTTTCGAAAAACTTTCGAAACAGCCAAAAAAAAAAAAAAAAAAAAAAAAAAAGAAAAAAAAAAAAATCTTAACGAAAACAAGGGCTGTTTCGAAAAACTTTCGAAACAGCCAAAAAGTCTGAAAAAGAAAAAAAAAAAAAAAAAAAAAGAAAAACTAGAAACTGGTGTTTGTGTACAAACACAGGGCTGTTTCGGGTGTTTTTGTTTTTTTTGTGGGAGTATGATTCTAATTCTTGATGAGATATCAATGGTAGATGAAACAAAATCTTGTTTTACATTCAAGCAATTACGTATCCTTAATCATAATTGTTTTGGAAATGTGAGCATACTTGCAGTTTGTGACCATGATGATGTCATTGTGATGTCACACATTTTGCACATTCATATGTAAGTACCTATCACCTAACAAATGTATTACAAATTGTTTTTTGAAATTAGCATGTAGGTTTGATGAGATATGGCTTTGGGGTTTAAAAACTTAAAAATTACTAGAAAATCGTATAATGATGTCATCATGACGTCATGTAATTTTTGTCAATAACGCCTGCTAGCATACCTACATATCACGTTTCAATTTCATTGGACTTGTAATTCTGTAGATATATGGCTTCGAAGAATCCACCTTTAAGATGACGTCACGTGACATGTGATGACATCATCATAATGTCATGTCAATTTTCATCTATAAACTTGCAGACGTACCTAGATATTACATTTCAACTTAATCGAACTTGTACTTTTGTTTATATGTGGCTTCAAAAACTGCCCCTTTAAGATGACGTCAGGTGACATGTGATGAAGTCATCATAACGTCATGTCAATTTTCATCTATAAACCTGCTGGCCTACTTAGATATTACATTTCAACTTAATCGAGCTTGTACTTTTGTAGATATGGCTTCAAAAACTGCCCCTTTAAGATGACATCACGTGACATGTGATGACATCATGATAATGTCATGTCAATTTTCAGCTATAAACCTACTGGGCTACCTAGATATTACTTTTCAACTTAATCGAACTTGTAATTTTGTTTATATATGGCTTCAAAAACTGCCCCTTTAAGATGACGTCACGTGACATGTGATGACGTCATCATAACGTCAATTCAATTTTTATCTATAAACCTACTAGGCTACCTAGATATTACTTTTAAACTTAATCGGACTTGTGCTTTTGTAGACATATGGCTTCAAAAACTGCCCCTTTAAGATGACGTCACGTGACATGTGATGACATCAATTATGATAATGTCATGTCAATTTTCAGCTATAAACCTACTGGGCTACCTAGATATTACTTTTCAACTTAATCGAATTTGTACTTTTGTAGATATATGGCTTCAAAAACTGCCCCTTTAAGATGACGTCACGTGGCATGTGATGACGTCATCAAGAGGTAAAAGTTCGGCACACATTGTGAGCAGTTAGTCTAAGTGTCTGTCAAGTTTAAAAGTACCCAAAGTGCCGGTAAGAAAGAAAACGTGTACAAATGCTATAGGCAATAATCTAGCGAGTGCCCCTTTAAGATGATACCACGTGACATGTTATGACTTGATCATAACGTCATGTCAATTTTCATCTATAACACCAGGTGGCATACCTTACGTTCCAACTGAATCGGACTTGTACTTTTGTAGATATATGGCTTCGAAAAATGCCCCTTTAAGATGACGTCACGTGACATGTGATGACGTCATCAGGACGTAAAAGTTCGGCACACATTGTGAGCAGTTGGGGTAAGTGTCTGCCAAGTTTAAAAGTAGCCAATGTGGCCGGTAAGAAAGTAAACGTTTACAAATGCTATGGGCAATATTCTATCGACTTGAAAAAAGAATTTTTTTATGACGTCATCATGACGTCACACAATTTTCGCTTTTTAGGGCATATCTTTGAGACATACCAAAGCTATAACAAAAAGAATTTTGAAAATATCTTGTTTTGTTCGCTAGATATATTGAAAAGAATGTTACGATTTAAAAAAATTAAAGATTCAGCGACTTGAAAAAAGACTAGAAATCAACCCCTTTTATAAACATCAAGCACATAATAGCCATGGTTATCTGCCCGTCCCAGAATTCCTTTGTGTTATATTGAATTTGGTCTAAATTTTGAAATGGCTGTCATTTCTTACTTGAGTGAGCTACGATCATGAAATTTTGGAAATGGGTACAGGAAAATTCAATGTATACATTTTTGTAATCGGATTGACCCTTACATGCGTTTAAAAAAAAACATATTTTTGATGACGTCATCATGACGTCACACAATTTTCGCTTTTTAGGGCATATCTTTGAGACATACCAAAGCTATAACAAAAATAATTTTGAAAATATCTTGTTTTGTTCGCTAGATATATTGAAAAGAATGTTACGATTTTAATACTTCAAAAATTCAGCGACTTGAAAAAAGACTAGAAATCAACCCCTTTTATAAACAGCAAGCTCATAATAGCCATGGTTATCAGCCTGTCCCAGAATTCCTTTGTGTTATATTGAATTTGGTCTAAATTTTGAAATGGCTGTTATTTCTTACTTGAGTGAGCCACGATCATGAAATTTTGGAATTGGGTACAGAAAAATACAATGTATACATTTTTGTAATCGGATTGACCCTTACATGCGTTTAAAAAAAAAAATATTGTTGATGACGTCATCATGACGTCACACAATTTTCGCCATTTAGGGCATATCTTTGAGACATACCAAAGCTGTAACAAAAATAATTTTGAAAATATCTTGTTTTGTTCGCTAGATATATTGAAAAGAATGTTACGATTTTAAAACTTCAAAAATTCAGCGACTTGAAAAAAGACTAGAAATCAACCCCTTTTATAAACAGCAAGCTCATAATAGCCATGGTTATCAGCCCGTCCCAGAATTCCTTTGTGTTATATTGAATTTCGTCTAAATTTTGAAATGGCTGTCATTTCTTACTTGAGTGAGCCACGATCATGAAATTTTGGAATTGGGTACAGGAAAATTCAATATATACATTTTTGTAATCGGATTGACCCTTACATGCGTTAACAAAAAAACACATTTTTGATTACGTCATCATGACGTCACACAATTTTCGCAATTTAGGGCATATCTTTGAGACATACCAAAGCTATAAGAAAAAGAATTTTGAAAATATCTTGTTTTGTTCGCTAGATATAATTTAATGAATGTTACGATTTTCAAAATTCAAAAATTCATAAAAAATCACGTGATGACGTCATCATGACGTAAAAGTTCGGCACGCATTCTGAGCAGTTGGTCTAAGTGTCTGTTAAGTTTAAAGGCAATCGGCTACATAAAAGTAGCAAAAGTGCCTGGTAGAAAGAAATCGTGTACAAATGCTATGGGCAAAAGTCTGAAAAAGAAAAAAAAAAAGAAAAAGAAAAAAAAAAGAAAACTAGAGCTTTGGTGTTTGTGGACAAACACAGGGCTGTTTCGTTTGGGGGGTTTTTGGTAGTTTGATTCTTAATTTTTGAGATTTCAATGGTGGATCAAAAAATCTCGTTTTACATTTATGGTCTTCTACGACAGGTCATGCAATCACGTAGGCTTATTCATAATCGTTTTGGAAATGTGAGCATACAAGGAGTTGATGACCATGATTACGTCATCAGACGTCACACATTTTTCACATTTATATTTAAGTGTGTATGACCTAAAAATATATTACAAGAATTATCAAAAAATTGTTTAAAATTCATGTTAGATACCACGTTTCAACTTAATCGAACTTGTACTTTTGTAGATAGATGGCTTCAAAAACTGCCCCTTTAAGATGACGTCACGTGACATGTGATGAAGTCATCATAATGTCATGTCAATTTTCATCTATGAACCTGCAGATCTGCCTGGATATTACATTTCAACTTAATCGAACTTGTACTTTTGTTTATATGTGGCTTCAAAAACTGCCCCTTTAAGATGACGTCAGGTGACATGTGATGAAGTCATCATAACGTCATGTCAATTTTCATCTATAAACCTGCTGGCCTACTTAGATATTACATTTCAACTTAATCGAGCTTGTACTTTTGTAGATATGGCTTCAAAAACTGCCCCTTTAAGATGACGTCACGTGACATGTGATGACATCATGATAATGTCATGTCAATTTTCAGCTATAAACCTACTGGGCTACCTAGATATTACTTTTCAACTTAATCGAACTTGTAATTTTGTTTATATATGGCTTCAAAAACTGCCCCTTTAAGATGACGTCACGTGACATGTGATGACGTCATCATAACGTCAATTCAATTTTTATCTATAAACCTACTGGGCTACCTAGATATTACTTTTGAACTTAATCGGACTTGTGCTTTTGTAGACATATGGCTTCAAAAACTGCCCCTTTAAGATGACGTCACGTGACATGTGATGACATCAATTATGATAATGTCATGTCAATTTTCAGCTATAAACCTACTGGGCTACCTAGATATTACTTTTCAACTTAATCGAATTTGTACTTTTGTAGATATATGGCTTCAAAAACTGCCCCTTTAAGATGACGTCACGTGGCATGTCATGACGTCATCAAGAGGTAAAAGTTCGGCACACATTGTGAGCAGTTAGTCTAAGTGTCTGCCAAGTTTAAAAGTACCCAAAGTGCCGGTAAGAAAGAAAACGTGTACAAATGCTATAGGCAATAATCTAGCGAGTGCCCCTTTAAGATGACACCACGTGACATGTTATGACTTGATCATAACGTCATGTCAATTTTCATCTATAACACCAGGTGGCATACCTTACGTTCCAACTGAATCGGACTTGTACTTTTGTAGATATATGGCTTCGAAAAATGCCCCTTTAAGATGACGTCACGTGACATGTGATGACGTCATCAGGACGTAAAAGTTCGGCACACATTGTGAGCAGTTGGGGTAAGTGTCTGCCAAGTTTAAAAGTAGCCAATGTGGCCGGTAAGAAAGTAAACGTTTACAAATGCTATGGGCAATATTCTATCGACTTGAAAAAAGAATTTTTTTATGACGTCATCATGACGTCACACAATTTTCGCTTTTTAGGGCATATCTTTGAGACATACCAAAGCTATAACAAAAAGAATTTTGAAAATATCTTGTTTTGTTCGCTAGATATAGTGAAAAGAATGTTACGATTATCAAACTTCAAGAATTCAGCGACTTGAAAAAAGACTACAAATCAACCCTTTTTATAAACAGCATGCACATTTAAGCCATGGTTATCAGCCCTTCCCAGAATTCCTTTGTGTTATATTGAATTTGGTCTACATTTTGAAATGGCTCCTATTTCTTACTTGAGTGAGCGACGATCACGAAATTTTGGAATTAGGTACAGGAAAATTCAATGTATACATTTTTGTAATCAGATTGACCCTTACATGCGTTTTAAAAAAAAATATTGTTGATGACGTCATCATGACGTCACACAATTTTCGCAATTTAGGGCATATCTTTGAGACATACCAAAGCTGTAACAAAAATAATTTTGAAAATATCTTGTTTTGTTCGCTAGATATATTGAAAAGAATGTTACGATTTTAAAACTTCAAAAATTCAGCGACTTGAAAAAAGACTAGAAATCAACCCCTTTTATAAACAGCAAGCTCATAATAGCCATGGTTATCAGCCCGTCCCAGAATTCCTTTGTGTTATATTGAATTTGGTCTAAATTTTGAAATGGCTGTCATTTCTTACTTGAGTGAGCCACGATCATGAAATTTTGGAATTGGGTACAGAAAAATACAATGTATACATTTTTGTAATCAGATTGACCCTTACATGCGTTTAAAAAAAAAAATATTGTTGATGACGTCATCATGACGTCACACAATTTTCGCCATTTAGGGCATATCTTTGAGACATACCAAAGCTGTAACAAAAATAATTTTGAAAATATCTTGTTTTGTTCGCTAGATATATTGAAAAGAATGTTACGATTTTAAAACTTCAAAAATTCAGCGACTTGAAAAAAGACTAGAAATCAACCCCTTTTATAAACAGCAAGCTCATAATAGCCATGGTTATCAGCCCGTCCCAGAATTCCTTTGTGTTATATTGAATTTGGTCTAAATTTTGAAATGGCTGTCATTTCTTACTTGAGTGAGTCACGATCATGAAATTTTGGAATTGGGTACAGCAAAATTCAATATATACATTTTTGTAATCAGATTGACCCTTACATGCGTTAAAAAAAAAAAAGCATTTTTGATGACGTCATCATGACGTCACACAATTTTCGCTTTTTAAGGCATATCTTTGAGACATACCAAAGCTATAAGAAAAAGAATTTTGAAAATATCTTGTTTTGTTCGCTAGATATAATTTAATGAATGTTACGATTTTCAAAATTCAAAAATTCATAAAAAATCACGTGATGACGTCACCATGACGTAAAAGATCGGCATGCATCCTGAGCAGTTGGTCTAAGTGTCTGTTAAGTTTAAAGGCAATCGGCTGCATAAAAGTAGCCAAAGTGCCTGGCAGAAAGAAATCGTGTACAAACCCTATGGGCAAAAAGTCTGAAAAAAAAAAAAAAAAAAAAAAAACTAGAGGCAAGTGTTTGTGGACAAACACAGGGCTGTTTCGAATTTTTTTATTGTTAGTTTGGATGTCAAATGTGTATGCAATATTTAAAGTTGTTTGTTAGTTAACAATGACGGAGGGATGAAGATGTTATTGGATGTGTGAAGGATTGGTTTAAAAAAAGGAATCATGTACAAATGCTATGGGAAATAGCCTAGCGAATGCCCCTTTAAGATGACATCACATAACGTCATGTCAATTTTCATCTATGACACCGGGTGGCATACCTAAATGGTGTGTTTCAACTGAATCGGACTTGTACATTTGTAGATATATGGCTTCGAAAAATGCCCCTTTAAGATGACGTCACGTGACATGTGATGACGTCATCATGACGTAAAAGTTAGGCACACATTCTGAGCAGTTGGGGTAAGTGTCTGCCAAGTTTAAAAGTAGCCAAACTGGCCGGTAAGAAAGAAAATGTTTACAAATGCTATGGGCAATAATCTAGCGAGTGCCCCTTTAAGATGACACCACGTGACATGTTATGACTTGGTCATAACGTCATGTCAATGTTCATCTATAACACCCGGTGGCATACCTAGATATTACGTTCCAACTTAATCGGACTTGTACTTTTGTAGATATATGGTTTCGAAAAATGCCCCTTTAAGATGACGTCACGTGACATGTGATGATGTCATCATGACGTAAATGTTCGGCACACATTGTGAGCAGTTGGAGTAAGTGTCTGCTAAGTTTAAAAGTATCCAAAGTGGCCGGTAAGAAAGAAAAAGTTTACAAATGCTATGGGCAATATTCTAGCGACTTGAAAAAAGATTTTTTTTTATGACGTCATCATGACGTCACACAATTTTCGCTTTTTAGGGCATATCTTTGAGACATACCAAAGCTATAACAAAAAGAATTTTGAAAATATCTTGTTTTGTTCGCTAGATATATTGAAAAGAATGTTACGATTCCAACAATTTAAAATTCAGCGACTTGAAAAAAGACTACAAATCAACCCTTTTTATAAACAGCATGCTCATTTAAGCCATGGTTATCTGCCCTTCCCAGAATTCCTTTGTGTTATATTGAATTTGGTCTAAATTTTGAAATGGTTCCTATTTCTTACTTGAGTGAGCCACGACCATGAAATTTTGGAATTACGTACAGAAAAATTCAATGTATACATTTTTGTAATCGGATTGACCCTTACATGCGTTAAAAAAAAAAGAATTGTTGATGACGTCATCATGACGTCACACAATTTTCGCCTTTTAGGGCATATCTTTGAGACATACCAAAGCTATAACAAAAAGAATTTTGAAAATATCTTGTTTTGTTCGCTAGATATATTGAAAAGAATGTTACGATTTTAATACTTCAAAAATTCAGCGACTTGAAAAAAGACTAGAAATCAACCCCTTTTATAAACATCAAGCACATAATAGCCATGGTTATCTGCCCTTCCCAGAATTCCTTTGTGTTATATTGAATTTGGTCTAAATTTTGAAATGGCTCCTATTTCTTACTTGAGTGAGCCACGATCATGAAATTTTGGAATTTCGTACAGAAAAATTCAATGTATACATTTTTGTAATCGGATTGACCCTTACATGCGTAAAAAAAAAAAAATATTGTTGATGACGTCATCATGACGTCACACAATTTTCGCCTTTTAGGGCATATCTTTGAGACATACCAAAGCTATAACAAAAATAATTTTTAAAATATCTTGTTTTGTTCGCTAGATATATTGAAAAGAATGTTACGATTTTAATACTTCAAAAATTCAGCGACTTGAAAAAAGACTAGAAATCAACCCCTTTTATAAACAGCAAGCACATAATAGCCATGGTTATCTGCCCGTCCCAGAATTCCTTTGTGTTATATTGAATTTGGTCTAAATTTTGAAATGGCTGTCATTTCTTACTTGAGTGAGCCACGATCATGAAATTTTGGAATTGGGTACAGGAAAATACAATGTATACATTTTTGTAATCGAATTGACCCTTACATGCGTTTACAAAAAAACATATTTTTGATGACGTCATCATGACGTCAAACAATTTTCGCTTTTTAGGGCATATCTTTGAGACATACCAAAGCTCTAACAAAAAGAATTTTGAAAATATCTTGTTTTGTTCGCTAGATATAATTTAATGAATGTTACGATTTTCAAATTTCAAAAATTCATAAAAAATCACGTGATGACGTCATCATGACGTAAAAGTTCGGCATGCATTCTGAGCAGTTGGTCTAAGTGTCTGTTAAGTTTAAAGGCAATCGGCTGCATCAAAGTAGCAAAAGTGCCTGGTAGAAAGAAAACGTGTACAAATGCTATGGGCAAAAAGTCTGAAAAAGAAGCAAAAAAAAACTAGAGGTTTGTGTCTGTTTGAAACAGAACACAAGGCTTTTCCTCTTTTTTTGTTTTCCACCCTAAAACTTCAAGTTACGTTCTATGTTTGTGTTAAGTTTGATTAAGATCTGATGTTTATAGTGAGTAAAGTGGTTTGTACAAAATTCGTGTACAAAGTCTATGGGATTTTGGATAGAACTGAAACATTCATAGACAATTAGCCGATGACGTCATCATGACTTCACTTCGGATGTTACATTCTACTGGCACTATCTACCTTCCCACAATTTTTTTATGATACTCAGACCTATTCTTATATATGTTATTAAAAAAAAACATTTTGATGACGTGATGATGACGTCACACATTTTCACATTTACGTGAAAGAATATAGGAGCTAACAAAGCTATTCCAAAAAGAATTTTGAATTTAGCATGTTCTGTTGATGAGATATGGCTTTAAGAAACTTTGACGGTTCAAAAACTTTAAAATTACTATAAAATCGTATGGTGACGTCATCATGACGTCACCTCAATTTTCATCTATAACACGTGGTGGCCCACCAACATACCAGGTTTAAAGGCAATCGGACATACGGTTCTCTAGATATGGGCCCTTGAAAAATGCACGTTTAGGATGACGTCACGTGACACGTGATGACGTCATCATGACGTCACGTTTCGGCATACATTTTCAGCTTAGGGTCTTTGTTTGTGTTAAGCCTGATTAACATCTGTGGTTGTTTAGTGACCAAAGTGCCACTTACAAAATTCGTCTACAAAGTCTATGGGATTTGGGATAGAACTAAAAATTTCATAGAAAATCAGCCGATGACGTCATCATGACGTCACTTTGGATTTTACATGCTAGTAGCATTATCTACCTACCCAGCAATTTTTATGACGATCGAACGTACCCTTATATGTGTTTCAAAAAAGAACATTTTTGATGACGTCATGATGACGTCACACATTTTCCCATTTATGTGAAAGAATATAGGAGCTAACAAAGCTATTCCAAAAAGAATTTTGGATTTAGCATGTTCTGTTCATGAGATATGGCTTTAAGAAACTTTAATGTTCAAAAACTTTAAAATTACTATAAAATCGTATGATGACGTCATCATGACGTCACGTAAATTTTCATCTATAACACGTGGTGGTCTACCAACATACCGGGTTTAAAGGCAATCGGACCTACGGCTCTCTAGATATGGGCCCTTGAAAAATCATCTTTAAGATGACGTCACGTGACATGTGATGACGTCATCATGACGTAAAAGGTCGGCACACACTGTGAGCAGTTGGGGTAAGTGTCTGCCAAGTTTAAAAGTAGCCAAAGTGGCCGGTAAGAAAGAAAACGTTTACAATGCTATGGGCACTATTCAAGCGACTTGAAAACAGATTTATTTTATTACGTCATCATGACGTCACACAATTTTCGCTTTTTAGAGCATATCTTTGAAACATACCAAAGCTATAACAAAAAGAATTTTGAAAATATCTTGTTTTGTTCGCTAGATATATTGAAAAGAATGTTACGATTTTAAAACTTCAAAAATTCAGCGACTTGAAAAAAGACTAGAAATCAACCCCTTTTATAAACAGCAAGCACATAATACCCATGGTTATCTGCCCGTCCCAGAATTCCTTTGTGTTATATTGAATTTGGTCTAAATTTTGAAATGGCTGTTATTTCTTACTTGAGTGAGCCACGATCATGAAATTTTGGAATTAGGTACAGAAAAATTCAATGTATACATTTTTGTAATCGGATTGACACTTACATGCGTTAACAAAAAAACACATTTTTGATGAAGTCATCATGACGTCACACAATTTTCGCTTTTTAGGGCATATCTTTGAGACATACCAAAGCCATAACAAAAAGAATTTTGAAAATATCTTGTTTTGTTCGCTAGATATATTGAAAAGAATGTTACGATTTTCAAAATTCAAAAAATCATAAAAAATCACGTGATGACGTCATTATGACGTCACTCTTCGGCATACAATTTCAGGTATGGGTCTATGTTTGTGTTAAGTTTAATTAAGATCTGAGATTGTTTAGTGACCAAAGTGGCTGTCATAAAATTCGTGTACAAAGTCTATGGGATTTAGGATAGAACTAAAGTAAGAAGAAGAAGAAGAAGAAGAAGAAATAAAAAAAAAAAAATCAGAACAAAAACAAAGCCTTTTCCGACGGATTGTCGGAAAAGCCAAAAAAAAAAAAAAGAAAAAAAAAAAAATCTTAACGAAAACAAGGGCTGTTTCGTAAAACTACGAAACAGCCAAAAAAAAAAAAAAAAAGAAAAAAAAAAAAATCTTAACGAAAACAAGGGCTGTTTCGGAAAACTTCCGAAACAGCCAAAAAAAAAAATCTTAACGAAAACAAAGGCTGTTTCGAAAAACTTTCGAAACAGCCAAAAAAAAAATCTTAACGAAAACAAGGGCTGTTTCGAAAAACTTTCGAAACAGCCAAAAAAAAAAAAAAAAACTAGAGCCAATGGGAGGTGTTTGTGGACAAACACAGGGCTGTTTCGTTTTTGTTTTTTTATTTTTTGGATGTGAAATGAGAATACAATAATTTAAGTTTGTCAAACAATCGCGCTGCTGCCAGTTTTCTTTGTTAGACTTTGAAAATAATTAAAGTTGTTTGTAATAGTCACTTGTGATGACGTCATCATAACGTAATGTACATTTTCATCTGTAAACTTGCTGACCTACCTAGATATTACATTTAAAATAATCGAACTTGTACTTTTGTAGATATACAATGTATGGCTTTAAAAACTGCCCCTTTAAGATAACGTGACGTGACATGTGATGACGTCATCATAACGTCACGTCAATTTTCATCTATAAACCTGCTTGCCTACCCGACTATATATTACATTTCAAATAAATCGGACCTGTACTTTTGAAGATATATGGCTTTGAGAAAAATGCCCCTTTAAGATAATGACACGAAACGAGTGATGACGTAATCATGACATCAATAATTTTGTTATTTAAAATACCTACTGGGCTACCTAGATATTACTTTTGAACTTAATCGGACTTGTACTTTTGTTTATATATGGCTTCAAAAACTGCACCTTTAAGATGACGTCATGTAACATGTGATGACATCATAATAATGTCATGTCAATTTTCATCTATAAACCTATTGGGCTACCTAGATATTACTTTTCAACTTAATCGGACATGTACTTCTTAATATATATGGCTTCAAAAACTGCCCCTTTAAGATGACGTCACGTAACATGTGATGACGTCATCATAACGTCATGTCAATTTCCATCTATAACACCCGGTGGCATACCTAGATATTACGTTTCAACTTAATCGGACTTGTACTTTTGTAGATATATGGCTTCGAAAAAATGCCCCTTTAAGATGGCGTCACGTGACATGTGATGACATCATCATGACGTAAAAGTTCGCCACACGTTGTGAGCAGTTGGGGTAAGTGTCTGCCAAGTTTAAAAGTAGCCAAAGTGGCCAGTAAGAAAGAAAACGTTTACAAATGCTAAGGGCAATAATCTAGCGAGTGCCCCTTTAAGATGACACCACGTGACATGTTATGACTTGATCATAACGTCATGTCAATGTTCATCTATAACACCCGGTGGCATACCTAGATATTACGTTCCAACTTAATCGGACTTCTACTTTTGTAGATATATGGCTTCGAAAAATGCCCCTTTAAGATGACGTCACGTGACATGTGATGACGTCATCATGACGTAAAGGTTCGGCACACATTGTGAGCAGTTGGGGTAAGTGTCTGCCAAGTTTAAAAGTAGCCAATGTGGCCGGTAAGAAAGTAAACGTTTACAAATGCTATGGGCAATATTCTATCGACTTGAAAAAAGAATTTTTTTATGACGTCATCATGACGTCACACAATTTTCGCTTTTTAGGGCATATCTTTGAGACATACCAAAGCTATAACAAAAAGAATTTTGAAAATATCTTGTTTTGTTCGCTAGATATAGTGAAAAGAATGTTACGATTATAAAACTTCAAGAATTCAGCGACTTGAAAAAAGACTACAAATCAACCCTTTATATAAACAGCATGCACATTTTAAGCTATGGTTATCAGATCGTCCCAGAATTCCTTTGTGTTATATTGAATTTGGTCTACATTTTGAAATGGCTCCTATTTCTTACTTGAGTGAGCCACGATCATGAAATTTTGGAATTGGGTACAGAAAAATACAATGTATACATTTTTGTAATCGGATTGACCCTTACATGCGTTAAAAAAAATATATATTTTTGATGACGTCATCATGACGTCACACAATTTTCGCTTTTTAAGGCATATCTTTGAGACATACCAAAGCTATAAGAAAAAGAATTTTGAAAATATCTTGTTTTGTTCGCTAGATATAATTTAATGAATGTTAAGATTTTCAAATTTCAAAAATTCATAAAAAATCACGTGATGACGTCATCATGACGTAAAAGTTCGGCACGCATTCTGAGCAGTTGGTCTAAGTGTCTGTTAAGTTTAAAGGCAATCGGCTACATAAAAGTAGCAAAAGTGCCTGGTAGAAAGAAATCGTGTACAAATGCTATGGGCAAAAGTCTGAAAAAGAAAAAAAACTAGAGGTCTATGTTTTTAAGAACATAGGGCTTTTCCATATGTTTTTATGATGTCACTTCGAATTTTGTAAACTAGTGACAAATCTACCTAACCACCAAGTTTCGTGACGATTAGACATGGTCTATCCATATGTCTTTCAAGAAATCATGCCTTTAATGACGTCATTATGACTTCAGTAATTTTTCGCATTTATATAAAAGAATGTACGAGCTAACAAAGCTATTACAAAAGGAATTTTGAATTGAACATGTTCTGTTAATGAGATGTGGTTTTAAGAATCTTTAACGTTAAAATTTTGAAATTACCATAAAAATCAGATGATGACGTCATTATGACGTCACCTCAATTTTGATTTATAACATGTACTTGTTTAGCCAACATACCAGGTTTGAATGCAATTGGACTTACGGTTCTCTTGATATGGGCCCTTGAAAAATGAGCCTTTAAGATGACATCACGTAACACATAATGACGTCATCATGACATCACTCTTCGGCACACAATTTCAGATTAGGGTCTATGTTTGGGTTAAGTTTGCTTAAGATCTGATGTTGTTTAGTGACCAAAGTGCCGCAGACAAAATTCGTGTTTAAGAAGAAACCAAAATAGTGGGTATTGTGTAGTTTAGGATTTCTGTATTAATTGTGTTCATGTTAGCTTCTGGAGTATTTGATTATTCCAAAAGCCTTTTTTTGTTACTAAAGTAGACTTCTCTGAATCCCAATGACACGTGCTTTTGTGATTTGGAAAGGTTTTTTAAGGCGGAAAATACGATTTTCTTACGTTGTGTCACGTTTTGGCTCGGTCAACTACTCTCCCACCAGCTATATATCCGTGTAAAGCTGGGTATTGCGCAATCACGTATTTTGTTACCTCTTAGCTAACGATTTCACTCCAAAAAACCCCTGCAGATGTTCTTCGACGTGGCCCTTTGTTCTGAATGTGGCAAAACGAACAATTTTCAAGTAGATTGTGTTCATGCCTGGGCGAAAGTGTACTAAACTACACAATCGCGCGAACAGAACAAAAACAAAGGCTTTCCTGCTGTAGCGGAAACGCCAAAAAATGTGCGTCTGTTGTAAACATACGCATGGCTTTTCCTTTTTTTCTTTTTTATTTATTAACATAAAGTATCAGAAGGTCTATGTCTTTGCTAAGTTTAAGATCTGAGATTATTTTATGATTAACATTTCGTACTCCGAACTTGACCTTTAAGTTCATGTTACATGCCACACGAAGACGTCATTATGACGTCACTCTTCGCGGCACGACTTTGCATCAGGGTCTATACCTATGCTAACTCTGACTAAGATTCGATGTTGTTTGATGACAAAAGTGCCGATCAGAAAATCTATGCACAAAGTCTATGGGATTTGGGATAGAACTAAAATAAGAAGCAGAAAAAAAATAGATATAGGGCCTTCAAAAATGCAAATTTAAGATGACGTCACGTGACATGTGATGACGTCATCATGACGTCATGATTCGGCACCCATCTCGAGTAGATAGTCAATGCATATGCCAAGTTTGAAGTTCATGGCATTTGAAGAAGTGCAAAATTTTAAGAGTACAATGAAATTTGAAACATTTACAAATTCATAAAAAATCAGCCGATGACGTCATCATGACGTCACTTCGGATTTTGCATGCTAGTGGCACTATCTACCTACCCACCAATTTTTATGACGATCGGACGTACCCTTATGTGTGTTTCAGAAATGCACATTTTTGATGACGTCATGATGACGTCACACATTTTTCAAATGTATGTGAAAGAATATAGGAGCTAACAAAGCTATTACAAAAAGAATTTTGAATTTAGCATGTTCTGTTGGTGAGATATGGCTTTAAGAAACTTTGAAGTTGAAAAACTTTAATATTACTGTAAAATCGTATGATGACGTCATCATGACGTCACCTTAATTTTCATCTATAACACGAGCTACCATACCAACATACCAGGTTTGAAGGCAATCGGACCTACCGTTCTCTAGATATAGGCCCTTGAAAAATGCACATTTAAGATGACGTCACGTGACACGTGATGACGTCATCATGACGTCACGTTTCGGCTTACATTTTCAGCTGAGGGTCTATGTTTGTGTTAAGTCTGATTAAGATCCGAGGTTGTTTAGTGACCAAAGTGCCACTTACAAAATTCGTGTAGAAAGTCTATGGGATTTGGGATAGAACTAAAAAATTCACAGAAAATCAGCCGATGACGTCATCATGACGTCACCTCGGATTTTACATGCTAGTAGCACTATCTACCTACCCACTAATTTTTATGACGATCGGACGTACCCTTATGTGTGTTTCAGAAATGCACATTTTTGATGACGTCATGATGACGTCACACATTTTTCAAATGTATGTGAAAGAATATAGGAGCTAACAAAGCTATTACAAAAAGAATTTTGAATTTAGCATGTTCTGTTGGTGAGATATGGCTTTAAGAAACTTTGAAGTTGAAAAACTTTAATATTACTGTAAAATCGTATGATGACGTCATCATGACGTCACCTTAATTTTCATCTATAACACGAGCTACCATACCAACATACCAAGGTTTGAAGGCAATCGGACCTACCGTTCTCTAGATATAGGCCCTTGAAAAATGCACATTTAAGATGACGTCACGTGACACGTGATAACGTCATCATGACGTCACGTTTCGGCTTACATTTTCAGCTGAGGGTCTATGTTTGTGTTAAGTCTGATTAAGATCCGAGGTTGTTTAGTGACCAAAGTGCCACTTACAAAATTCGTGTAGAAAGTCTATGGGATTTGGGATAGAACTAAAAAATTCACAGAAAATCAGCCGATGACGTCATCATGACGTCACCTCGGATTTTACATGCTAGTAGCACTATCTACCTACCCACTAATTTTTATGACGATCGGACGTACCCTTATGTGTGTTTCAGAAATGCACATTTTTGATGACGTCATGATGACGTCACACATTTTTCAAATGTATGTGAAAGAATATAGGAGCTAACAAAGCTATTACAAAAAGAATTTTGAATTTAGCATGTTCTGTTGATGAGATATGGCTTTAAGAAACTTTGAATTTCAAAAACTTAAAAATTACTATAAAATCGTATGATGACGTCATCATGACGTCACCTCAAATTTCATCTATAACACGAGCTAGCCTACCAACATATCAGGTTTGAAGGAAATCGGACCTACCGTTCTCTAGATATGGGCCCTTGAAAAACGCACATTTAAGATGACGTCACGTGACACGTGATGACGTCATCATGACGTCACTCTTCGACATACTATTTCAGCTTAGGGTCTATGTTTGAGGTAAGTTTGGTTAAGATCTGAAGTTTTTTAAGACCTAAAGTGCCGCGGAGAAAATTCGTGTACAAAGTCTATGGGCTTTTGGTCAGAACTAAAAGAAGAAAAAAAAAAAAAATCAGAACAAAAACAAAGCCTTTTCCGAAGGATTTCGGAAAAGCCAAAAAGAACGAGAGATGTGTGACTGTTGATGAACAGTACACATAGCTTTTCCGCTCTGCATTTTTTTTTTTTTTTACATGAAAGGAATTAAGGAATAAAGAGTAAGTTTAAAGAGTGAAAGTATTAAGAGTGAAAGTATAATAAAGGTTGCATGAAATATACCTTAGATTTGTAGATATGTTTCCTTTGCGATTATAAGTATCGCACTTTGATGTGTTTTGGTTCATGTTGGTTCACGTCATTATGGTCTTAATTTGGAGAATTAAAAACACAGAATTTAAAAAGGGAATCATTTACAACTCTATTTGTGGGGTTAGCACTGTACATTGTGTACAAATGATGTATGTGCGCGATGCGCGGATGTTCGAGTGGCCAATTTGTTTCTCTAGGAAGGTTAGGGGCAATTACCATAAATGGGCGTATCTAGACCGCTATTACGATCAAGCATATTCATGATTAAGTTAATTTATATAACAAGCATCGCACGCATTATTCAGACAGCTATATCAGGTTGAAGTAAAAATATTTTGTCTAGCTACTGTTGTGGCTATATTGGTAGAGCACTGAAAGCTTTAGACTACAGAGGCCTGGGTTCGAATCCTCTGCCCGATCTATATTTCAAGGGAAAACACAACGTCTATTTATGACAATTGACCCTAACTTATCTCACTTCCGTTTTGGACCGGAAGGAAGGGTCACGTGAATTTGCACGTAATATAAAAAATGAAGACCCTGGATTATTCTATCGGTTCCCGTAAAAATCAAAATCAGATCTCTCTCGATTGATTTTTATATTGATTTTCAAAGATTAAACTTTCAAGTTATAAGGCACTTCCGGTTTGGACCGGAAGGAAGGGTCACGTGACTTTGCACGTAATATAAAAAATGAAGACCCTGGATTATTCTATCGGTTCCCGTACAAAGCAAAATCAGATCTCTCTCGATTGATTCTATATTGATTTTCAAAGATTAAACTTTCAAGTTGTAAGGCACTTCCGGTTTGGACCGGAAGGAAGGGTCACGTGACTTTGCACGTAATATAAAAAATGAAGACCCTGGATTATTCTATCAGTTGCCGTAAAAAGCAAAATCAGATCTCTCTCGATTGATTTTATATTGATTTTCAAAGATTAAACTTTCAAATTATAAGGCACTTCCGGTTTGGACCGGAAGGAAGGGTCACGTGACTTTGCACGTAATATAAAAAATGAAGACCCTGGATTATTCTATCGGTTCCCGTAAAAAGCAAAATCAGATCTCTCTCGATTGATTTTATATTGATTTTCAAAGATTAAACTTTCAAATTATAAGGCACTTCCGGTTTGGACCGGAAGGAAGGGTCACGTGACTTTGCACGTAATACAAAAAATGAAGATCCTGGATTATTCTATCAGTTCACATTAAAGCAAAATCAGATCTCTCACGGTTGATTTTATATTGATTTTCAAAAACTAAATCTAGAAATCTTTGGTTGCTTGTAATCTGATACTTGATGACGTCATCGTGACGTCATTATCGGAAAACTCGAGAGCTATGTAAACTATGCTATCTGAAGCAGAAATCTGCATTATATCTCCTGCGGTTGATTTTTCAGCAAATTTTTTAGGTTTAAAGGTCTTTTCATTGCAACTTCCGGTCTGGTGACGTCATCAATCTTTCTCCACCTCAACTTGTTCTTAGCGTGAAGCCGATTACATACATCAATTATAGAGTGATTTCAGCAAACTTCGCCACACACATCGACCGATTATTCATTTTAAGCATTTTTCAACTTGCCGCTAGAGGGCGCTCGAACATTTTATGACGTCACATGTAATTTTTTTGTGAAGTACAACCTAGTCGGAGACCAACATCGTTGAAAGCAAGTTCCCATCTTTTTCCACTTTCAAATGATGAGGCACTTCCGGTTTGGACCGGAAGGAAGGGTCACGTGATTTGACGCGCACGAGATAAAATAAAGATCCTGGATTATACTATCAATTCCCACAAAAATCAAGTTCCGGGCTCTCACGGTTGATTTTATATTGATTTTCAAAGATTAAATCTGCTAATCTTTAATTGCTTGTAATTTGATACATGATGACGTCATCATGACGTCAGAGTAATATGTACGAGTTCAGTACAGGGTCTGAGTGTATGCCAACTCTCATTAAGATTGAAGTTTGTTTAAGGGCAAAAGTGCCGATTAGAAAAAACGTGCATAAAGTTTATGGGGTTTGGGGGAGAAGAAGAAAAAGAAGAAGAAGAAAAAAAAAAACCGGAACGAAAACAATACCTTTTCCGCAGGTATGCGGAAAAGCTAAAAAGAAAAAAAAAAGCCAAAAACAAAAATCTTAACGAAAACAAAGGCTGTTTCGAAAAACTTTCGAAACAGCCAAAAATCTTAACGAAAACAAGGGCTGTTTCGAAAAACTTTCGAAACAGCCAAAAGGAAAAAAAAAAGAAAAAAAAAAAAATCTTAACGAAAACAAGGGCTGTTTCGAAAAACTTTCGAAACAGCCAATTATTTTTCGATACATAGGCTAGGCCTACAACTTTATGTTTGTATAGGAAGGGGCTGGTACATTATTTATTTTACAATTATAAATACAGATTTACTTATTTACTTATTTTCGTTTGGTTCTGTCATGGTACATTTTGGCGTTTTCCCGGCGGGTGGGTGGCACGGACTATGTTCGACTGTAGGCCTATCGTGTATTTTTGGTGGCACAAACATACAAAATACTTGTACATGCAGTATGTATCATAACTACAGGATCATGCATGAAGCAGTCATTGCAATTGTAATCTGATCTGGCGCGCGCGCCCTGTAGGTCAGCGCGCGGTCGTGGGTATTGCAGTTATTACTGGGTTCATCTGCGTTCATCTCAGTTCGGGATTCAGTGTACAGCCGGTCGCAAGCCTGCTACGATCGTGACGATACAGTCCCTTTAATAGTTGTGTCAGTCAATTGGGCAAACGTGTTCTTTTTAAAAGTTCTCATAAAGCGATAATAAAAAGGTCATTAAATCCTTCCGCCTCATATTCTGCCCAAAGCATATATGCTTCAAGCACTTGAGGCAAAATTCGCCGCTTTTTTCTTACGTAAACATGTTCCATAAGAAAACGGCGTAATAAGCATAAAAGTAGGCCTAAAATATGCCTGTAGGCTCCTACATGACTATTTAGATCCTAAAGGCGTGACGTGCATGAGGTAAAAGATTCTTTTTGTCAGTCATTGGCCTAGTCTCGATTAACATGTCAATGTCCTACGTGTTTCTCTATAATGTAAGGAAAGATTCCAATTGTACCGGTAGGCCTACCATAATTGTATTTTGTGTTTTTTTTTTCAACGGTTCGTATAATATTCATGCACGTCATGCACCTCAAACGCAGCGACTGCTGCCGGGAGGAATGACTGTTTTAATTATCACAACAAGGGCCGCACCTCATGCAACGGCGCCGAAACACGTTTGAAAGTGGGGGGGGGGGGGGGGGGGGGGGAGTATGGTGCCGGCCGGCTGCTACCATAATTTTCTATGTTTTTTTTCTTTATGCGGAACTGTTCGGGAGATATTACATCAGGTGCATGTAATAATAGTTTGGGCTCGCTAACACCTCAAGTGTAAGAGGTTTTCAATCAATAATTCGCACCAACACAAACCCGCAGTTCAAGTGCATGAGGTGTTAGGAAGTTGACAGTTTTCAATCACATGGAGTACTTGATCTACAGGGGGTAACTTTTGATTTAACCTCAGGTGTGTGTAATACCCAACGCTGACACTTCGCGTGCATGGACTTAGTCGATTCACGTGCATGAGGTGGATTCACTTTTTACAGTATCGACGTATTCCACCTCAAACACCTGAGGTGCTACGACCAGGAAAGATAACATCATGGGTTTCACATCAGGTGCATCAAGTAATGGTTTCATTGGGTCAACTTTCACCTCAAGCACGTGAGGTACTCTGGTTTTTAAAATCGCCAACATAGTTTCTACATCAGGTGCATGTGGTAAGAGTTTGGGCTGGCTAAAAGGCACATACTGCACCTCAAGTGTAAGAGGTTCTCAATCAATAATTCGCACCAACACGAACCCGCAGTTCAAGTGCATGAGGTGTTAGGAAGTTGACAGTTTTCAATTACATGGAGTACTTGCTCTACAGGGGGTAACTGTTGATTTAACCTCAGGTGTGTGTATAATTACCCAACGCTGACACTTCGCGTGCATGAACTCAGTCGATTCACGTGCATGAGGTAGAGACACTTTTTACAGTATGGACGTATTCCACCTCAAACGCCTGAGGTGCTACGACCAGGAAAGATAACATCATGGGTTTCACATCAGGTGCATCAAGTAATGGTTTCATTGGGTCAACTTCCACCTCAAGCACGTGAGGTACTCTGGTTTTTAAAATCAATCAATCAATCAAGGTTCTCAATAATTCGCACCAACACAAACCCGCAGTTCAAGTGCATGAGGTGTTAGGAAGGTGACAGTTTTCATCACATGGAGTACTTGATGTACATGAGGTAACTGTTGGTTTAACCTCAGGTGTGTGTATTACCCAACGTTGACACCTCACGTGCATGAACTTTGTCGATTCACGTGCATGAGGTGGAGTCACTTTTTACAGTGAAAGCCTTAACAAAATGACTCCTTTGTACATGACAAATCTGTTCACACCACTTACAGTGATTCGTGAGTAGTGTGTTGGGTCTATAGTGGACTCATTAGCATAATAACAGGAAAAACAAAAGGCACCTAAGAATCTTTAGGGACTCATTAGCATAAAATCAAAAAAAAAAAAAAAAAAAAAAAAAAACAGAAAAAACATAAGAAACCTAAAAATCTTGATAGGACAGCGTAGGACGTAAGAATCTTAATAGGACGGGATATGGATGAACCTAAGAATCTTTAAAGGACCATTAGCATAATTAAAGGAAAAACAAAAGGAACCTATGAATCTCTATAAGACAGCGTAGGACCTAGGAATCTCTATAGGACTCATTTACATGAGCCTGATGCTAAGAATCTCTATAGTATAAGACAGTATAGGACTTAGAAATCTCTACCGGACAGCACATATGAATTGTGAGAGCCTGGAAATCTTCATAGGACTACATGTGAATGGGTGAGCCTAAAAATCTTAATAGAACAGAATTGTTGGAATCTTTAAAAATTAAAAGAACATTAAAAAAATCCAAAAAAATAATACAAAAAAAATTTTTTATTTAAAATTACCAAACAAAACGGGGAAAAATAAAAATAAAAATGGGTCTGTTTGTAGAGCAAGTTAGATCAACCCCATTCGTGTGGGAGGGGTGTTGCGTAAGCGAATTCGGCAATGATTTGCCAACAGACAATTTTATGGAATCGTATTTAAAGAATGAGTTTTGAGGTTATTGGAAATTTAGAAATGACTTTTTAGCGTCAAAGTGAAGAATCAACCCAGAAATAAGATGCCACAGAGCAATGGGAACATATCAGCATGTGCAATGGAACAATTAACCCGCAAGATTTGTTGGGAATGACTCACGTCACCTTCGTAGTCTATTGTGCAATCGCGCGAATGGGTTTTACGTGTGCAGACATGTACCAGTTTGTACCGATCATAATGTCTGTGGTGGCTGAAAATATGAAAACATACGTTTTGTCTTAAAAGTTGTGGTAGTGGAACACTCACCGGTGAGCAGCATATATACAGTCCGACACTGCAGAGATATTCACGGTAAATTCCAGAGAGCAAGTTATAACCCATACGTCCTATAATGGTCAGGACCGGAGTGATGGTCAGCCCCACAAATTGGTCGCACCGATATTCCTCATATCTTATCAGTTGCAATACCAGTTGCACAGAGGATATCCGGCCACACTGCCGCCAGAACAAAGCAAGTAAAACTGTAGATGCTGCGTACGCGATACAAACACCGCGTATAGCTCACTGTTATGTATGGCCGTATTGCGTTACAATTCTGCACCCTCCGTGTTGTACATACATGTACATGCCGAGCTAGCTGGATAGCCTTGGTGGTTCGATTAAGTTTAATCCCCCCCAGATAAAAGCATCCGTTAAAGACGGTTTTGGGTATTCACGCATACACCTCGTTATGGGGACAATTTCTTTTGTTTGAAAAAATCTGTCCCCATAACGTTTTGGGTGTTTAGTACAGGGGTCTAGAGGTAAATTGGGGTTAGGGTTATATGAAAGAAAATGGAGAAAAATACATATTAGGCTGATGTTGAAAATTTTGGGTCGAAAGAATTATCAGGGTTTGAGTATAGAGAGATTTTCCTTAAGCACACGAACCCTACGGGATGTCCCCATAACCCAATGTGGGAAAAGTATGTATAACCTTCATTGTGTATGGTTTCGTCCAAGGATCACCAGAGCCACGGTTACCTATGCTGAGCGTGCCGTACTTGTTTATAATATAGCTGATAAGCTTACGTAATTCCTTAATCGGCAGCTAGGCAATTAAATTATTACCCTGCTCGACCTAATAGACGGTGCGATTATTGTACAAACACAAATGCTAAACTATGGCCTTGATGATTGTCCACAAAGCAAACAGGCAGGGATAGACGGACTTAATGAGGTATACATGTACCTCCATGACGGACTCTGTTAACCGTCATTTTGAAATAAAACTCAACTAAATGTATTTATTTATTTATTTATTTATTTATTTATTTATTTATTTATTTATTTATTTATTTTTACAAACTTCATCGTCCTTTCTATATTTTTTCTTTAAAATGGAAGAACATTGTGTACAGTCCGTCAAATTTACATGATGCGTTTGGGAAACATTCACCGATTCATATCATAACATTAGTTTCTTTGTTTCGTTATAAAAAAAAAACGTCCAAGGTGAGGGACAAAGTGTGAATTTTTCAGTCGACTTTCAGCTTCTTCTTCTATACACGTGTTGGCTTAATCGATCACCTCGGTTCTTTAGCATACCTTCTCTAACGAGTAGGCCTATCCGCTATATGTACACACTTCTGTGTGTGTAAACAACATTGCGTAAGAGCTACCAGCAAAATTATCCCTTTATTTGTTATTGTGACGTGACACGACCATACAAGGCCAAAGAAAGGAAGGAATAAACTCGTATAAACACGATGTTTTCTGTCTACGTTAAGATTGTTGCTCCTAAATTTCTTTGTTTCATCGGACTGGGAAGTACAAAGTGAGCCATGTAACGTAAAGTAAGCGTGCAAAAGGTTCACGTAAAAAATTAAAACATAAAACACAAAACTAGAAATAAACAAAGGAAATTACCCCCCAAAAAACCAAAAAACTAACAAAAACTAAAAGTCAAATGAAAAAAGTACAAATTAAAAGTAAGATCGTAAAATATACGCTAATGTGATTAACGTAAAAACTAAAACAAAATATCAAAGTAAACATACTATGAAAACTCACGAAAACAGAATATGAAGCGATGTAAAAGCAAACGACTAAATAATGTAAAACAACAAAAAAATCAAACTAAAAATAAATATTTAAATAGGGCATGCAAAGTAAAATGTTCAAAGTAACAAAACGTTTTCGACAAAATGTGCACAAATAACATTTAAGGGTTTTTTCTTCTCTTGTTTTTTGTTACTTATATTCTGATATTTTGTATATCTTATGGTATTGTATTTTAAAATTACTTTTCTTATAGTAGGGTATACTGTATACTATACTTACACTTGATTGGGTTTACGTCATCCCATAAAAGTTCAATACAAATGCAAGAACTCAAAGAATAAACTAAGAAAATATGGCTATTACGAGGAAGCAAACTACGAAAAAAAGAATGTAGCATTAAATAGAACAAGACACGGAAACGAATAAATAGACATAATTCATTGAGTGGTCAACTTATGAAGTATTGGAGGGCAAAAGGATTATGTTTTTAATCACCCTACTGTAATGTAGGTCTATATACTATAATAATTGGTCTGTAAATGAGTACATAGTTTATTGGTGGGAATCGTTAATGGTAACCGGTTTGCTCCGTCTATTATTTGGAGACTATGTAGGCCTATTGGGAGCGCTTGTAATAAATGTGTGGGGTCAGCTCGTCCATACACTAGCTCATGGATTGCCTATATTTTGGGATAACCTTCACTGTTAAACTATTTCGACGACCTGTTACCCGGAAATTCTGTGTTTTTGTAAAAGAAACATACAAATTAACCAGGCCGTGAATGGATTCGGTCAGTTATACGGTTGTACACGAGACTTACTTGTAAAGCGACTGCCCAGTTTAAAATGTCAGACTTGTATATTATCCAAGTAAACTGAATCTGGGGTTAAATTATTTAACATTAAACAGTTTATTAACCTTACCGAATAGGCCTAAGCCTTCAATATATTAGTCATCCTCACGATTTGGACGCAATTACAATATTCATGTTCTAAAGAAGTCCGTGCAGCCACATAATTATCTCATGGCAAAGTGATTATAAACCTTTTATGCACAAATCTTAGTAGTAAAGACAGCCTTAAATTAAAAAAAAAAAAACCCTGAATTGCATTTTACCGTCTAGTTGCGTTCGTTGGATATTTTTTGGAACGATGTCTTCTTTGAAATTTAGAGAAAGATATTACACATCTTGTTTTTTAGTGAACCATTCCTTTAATTGTGCCACCAGTTTCTTTTTCACTGTGCCCTGCAGTCAGTTTATAAACGCTAAATGTCTCAAAATAATTCCCACTTGTATGACATATCGAAAGAGCACAATTTTCAAAGTAAACAGTAAACATTTGCAAAAGGCAAAACATCGAAAAGTTATGCCTCACAACAATCACAAGAAGTAACGTTAACAATTCAACACATTATCTACAAGTAAAATCGCGAAAACTAAAATATTTACACGAATATATGACAGGCGTAAAAACAAACAACCGAAAACAGATTATAAAAACAAAAGTATTAATTTATTTAACAAAACGAAAACAAAAAAATAAAACCAAAACAATACAAAAAAAACAGAACAAAACAAAACAAAACAAAACAAAAAAGAAAAACAGAAAAAACAGAAAAAACAGAAAAAACAGAAAAAACAGAAAAAACAGAAAAAACAGAAAAAACAGAAAAAACAGAAAAAACAGAAAAAACAGAAAAAAAAAAAAAAAAAAAAAAAAAAAAAAAAAAAGGAAAACTAAAAAACAGAAAAACAGAAACAAAACAAAAACAAAATAAAAAATAGAAACCTACAAAACTAAAAAAAAACGTCGAAAGTAATGCGTCACAACATGTTTAAATCACAAACAAGAACGAAAATAAAAGTAAAACTGTGAAAACAGTGCGCGTAATCAAACGCGCGTATAAAGCAAAAACCGAAACACACTATTCAAACAAGCATATAATAAAACAGAAAAACGGCACACCTGAACTTTCAAAAGTAAAAACTTTCAAAACAATTTAATGTCAAAACACAAGGCATCGGAAATGTTTGCGTCACAATATGTTTAAATCACGAAAAAGAAGTAACGTTTGCATTTCAACACACAACCACACAAAATTAATCTCACAACTGTGAAACACTTTGCACTAATATAAAACACGTAGTGCACATCAAACAAAAATACTGCAACACATTTACATAACAGATAAACCTACATACAAATACACAAAACTAAATTAATCTTAGGTAAAACTGAAAATAGTCAAGCATACACGAACGCATTTCATGCAAAAACCGTAAAACACAACTTAAAAAGCTTTACAATTTTAATATGACGAACACGTAAATACACAAGCCTGTAAATTTTATAGAGAACATTGAGCGAGTTTGGGGAGATAGAGAACTGGGAACCTTAGAATCCCTATAGGACAGGATATGAATGGAGGGAACCTAGAAATCTCTATAGGACCGGAAGTGCATGAGTTGCAAAATAAAGGGGACCTTGTCCTATGAATCTTAATATGACGGTATATGCATGAGTTGGAACACAAAGAAAACTATGTGGATAGGATTACGTATGGAACAAAGGTAGACCTTGGATGACGGACGGAATAATGCACGAGTTTGAGGGAAGAATGTAATTTGTTAGCATTACCGCGTTAACAACTACGAGTGTAATGGTGTCCCAATGCAGTCCCATTTCACCATGTATAAACTGTTTGTGTAAACAATATGTTCATCCGGTCAATTTCTTTGTTCAACCGCACCCTTAAAATAATTCTTCAAACGGGTTTATTGCAAAATGGAAAGCAAAAAGTAACGTTTGCAATTCAATACACAAGTTTACTGTACACGAAAAATAACTTAAAGTAAAACAACAACAACAAAAACAAAAAACGCTCGTAAGAAAATGCACGTCAAACAATTGAATCGTAAAACACAGAAAATAAAAGCGTTAACAAATCCATTACACGCAAAAGCTTTGCAAAACTAAACTTTCAAAAGTAAAAACTTAAAAATTTGTTAATGTTACACAAAACTTAAACCATAATTGTAAAAACAGTCAAGCACTTACACGAATATAACGTATGCAAAACACCCAACCGAAAACAACCCAAAGCAAAACTGTGAAAACATTGCGCGCAAGAAAACGCTAGCTAAACACATTCGTAAACATAAAAACAAAAGCGTACAGAAATATTAAAACAAATTTATTACACGCAACTGATAAAGCTACGTACAACTAAACTTTCAAAAGTAAAATGTACTTTAAACATCGAAACTCATCGCTACATGTTTAAATCTTGAAAAAGAAGCAACGTAGCAATTCAATACACAACTACACGAAAATTATCCAAAATAAAAGTGTCAAAATTGTCAAGCATTAAAAAGTGATACTTTCGCAACATGAACAAGATCTAAAGTTTGCAAACCAACACTCAGCTACAAGACAATTGCCTAAAGTAAAACCTTTAAAAATAGACAAACATCTAAACGTGTATACAATGCGTACGACACACAACTGTACTAAGACTTATTAAATACACATATCTAAAAAAAAATAATGTCCAACACATCAAACTGCATATGTCATATGTAAAACGTCAGTCATGTAAAACAAGATTGCAATACAAAACGTAAACGCACGAAAACGATGAAAACTACAACTGAGACAACGGTTCAGGACTTGAAAACAGCAAATAACCACTAACAACATAGTCTTGAGCCATGAATACACCCACCACAATATCCACACAATTCAAAACACCCAGTATAATAACACCGTACATTTAAAACAACCTCGGGTACTCAATACAAACGTTAACCCAGTATTAAAACATCCCTGTTCTATCGCAAGGTTTTTGGGTGATCAGGTTTGTCGCAACACCTAATTACTGGTCACTGGTCACAATTTATACATGTTTATTACAGCGTACGCGGTTATCCAGTTAGTCGTTGTCCTAAAAAAGACTTCCAGCCCCTTCTTTGTCCCATAGGTAAATTTAAGTTACACTGATCCACTGTGGGCTATGAATGCAGTATCCATTGTAAACACAGCGTTGTGCTAAAAAGATTTCCAGCCCCCTTTAATTGCGTAAGCAAAACTATGCTTTAATAATCTGCTTGTATGGTGTAAACTCACACGGTCTGGCTATGCAGGAGGCGCCCTTGGATTATTTACCGATTGACTAGCCATTTGCCAATAAATTGGTGTAGGCCTACATATACCATGCCACACACACAACTCTCTCAATGGCCAATCATGCAAAATGTACATGTAGTTACTTATAGGACAGGTGCTCTCACAGGAATTTGAGCCAATGTAAACAAGCACGAGTGTCATCAGTTAATTATTGGTATATCTCGAATGCAGCCCCGTATCTCACCATTTATAAACTTTGTGCATGCAATACTTTAAAGTAAACTAATTGAAAAACAAGTCAAAATAATTTTATAACAAAAAGAATATGATAGAACGCAATTTCCAACGTTTCATTGGACATTATCTGTTATTTATTTCAAGCTGAACTATCAAACATGTGACAAAGTTTATAAATGGTGAGATACGGGGCTGCATTCGAGATATACCAATAATAAACTGATGACACTCGTGCTTGTTTACATTGGCTCAAATTCCTGTGAGAGCACCTGCCCTATAAGTAACTACATGTACATGTATTTTGCATGATTGGCCATTGAGAGAGTTGTGTGTGTGGCATGGTATATGTAGGCCTACACCAATTTATTGGCAAATGGCTAGTCAATCGGTAAATAATCCAAGGGCGCCTCCTGCATAGCCAGACCGTGTGAGTTTACACCATACAAGCAGATTATTAAAGCATAGTTTTGCTTACGCAATTAAAGGGGGCTGGAAATCTTTTTAGCACAACGCTGTGTTTACAATGGATACTGCATTCATAGCCCACAGTGGATCAGTGTAACTTAAATTTACCTATGGGACAAAGAAGGGGCTGGAAGTCTTTTTTAGGACAACGACTAACTGGATAACCGCGTACGCTGTAATAAACATGTATAAATTGTGACCAGTGACCAGTAATTAGGTGTTGCGACAAACCTGATCACCCAAAAACCTTGCGATAGAACAGGGATGTTTTAATACTGGGTTAACGTTTGTATTGAGTACCCGAGGTTGTTTTAAATGTACGGTGTTATTATACTGGGTGTTTTGAATTGTGTGGATATTGTGGTGGGTGTATTCATGGCTCAAGACTATGTTGTTAGTGGTTATTTGCTGTTTTCAAGTCCTGAACCGTTGTCTCAGTTGTAGTTTTCATCGTTTTCGTGCGTTTACGTTTTGTATTGCAATCTTGTTTTACATGACTGACGTTTTACATATGACATATGCAGTTTGATGTGTTGGACATTATTTTTTTTTAGATATGTGTATTTAATAAGTCTTAGTACAGTTGTGTGTCGTACGCATTGTATACACGTTTAGATGTTTGTCTATTTTTAAAGGTTTTACTTTAGGCAATTGTCTTGTAGCTGAGTGTTGGTTTGCAAACTTTAGATCTTGTTCATGTTGCGAAAGTATCACTTTTTAATGCTTGACAATTTTGACACTTTTATTTTGGATAATTTTCGTGTAGTTGTGTATTGAATTGCTACGTTGCTTCTTTTTCAAGATTTAAACATGTAGCGATGAGTTTCGATGTTTAAAGTACATTTTACTTTTGAAAGTTTAGTTGTACGTAGCTTTATCAGTTGCGTGTAATAAATTTGTTTTAATATTTCTGTACGCTTTTGTTTTTATGTTTACGAATGTGTTTAGCTAGCGTTTTCTTGCGCGCAATGTTTTCACAGTTTTGCTTTGGGTTGTTTTCGGTTGGGTGTTTTGCATACGTTATATTCGTGTAAGTGCTTGACTGTTTTTACAATTATGGTTTAAGTTTTGTGTAACATTAACAAATTTTTAAGTTTTTACTTTTGAAAGTTTAGTTTTGCAAAGCTTTTGCGTGTAATGGATTTGTTAACGCTTTTATTTTCTGTGTTTTACGATTCAATTGTTTGACGTGCATTTTCTTACGAGCGTTTTTTGTTTTTGTTGTTGTTGTTTTACTTTAAGTTATTTTTCGTGTACAGTAAACTTGTGTATTGAATTGCAAACGTTACTTTTTGCTTTCCATTTTGCAATAAACCCGTTTGAAGAATTATTTTAAGGGTGCGGTTGAACAAAGAAATTGACCGGATGAACATATTGTTTACACAAACAGTTTATACATGGTGAAATGGGACTGCATTGGGACACCATTACACTCGTAGTTGTTAACGCGGTAATGCTAACAAATTACATTCTTCCCTCAAACTCGTGCATTATTCCGTCCGTCATCCAAGGTCTACCTTTGTTCCATACGTAATCCTATCCACATAGTTTTCTTTGTGTTCCAACTCATGCATATACCGTCATATTAAGATTCATAGGACAAGGTCCCCTTTATTTTGCAACTCATGCACTTCCGGTCCTATAGAGATTTCTAGGTTCCCTCCATTCATATCCTGTCCTATAGGGATTCTAAGGTTCCCAGTTCTCTATCTCCCCAAACTCGCTCAATGTTCTCTATAAAATTTACAGGCTTGTGTATTTACGTGTTCGTCATATTAAAATTGTAAAGCTTTTTAAGTTGTGTTTTACGGTTTTTGCATGAAATGCGTTCGTGTATGCTTGACTATTTTCAGTTTTACCTAAGATTAATTTAGTTTTGTGTATTTGTATGTAGGTTTATCTGTTATGTAAATGTGTTGCAGTATTTTTGTTTGATGTGCACTACGTGTTTTATATTAGTGCAAAGTGTTTCACAGTTGTGAGATTAATTTTGTGTGGTTGTGTGTTGAAATGCAAACGTTACTTCTTTTTCGTGATTTAAACATATTGTGACGCAAACATTTCCGATGCCTTGTGTTTTGACATTAAATTGTTTTGAAAGTTTTTACTTTTGAAAGTTCAGGTGTGCCGTTTTTCTGTTTTATTATATGCTTGTTTGAATAGTGTGTTTCGGTTTTTGCTTTATACGCGCGTTTGATTACGCGCACTGTTTTCACAGTTTTACTTTTATTTTCGTTCTTGTTTGTGATTTAAACATGTTGTGACGCATTACTTTCGACGTTTTTTTTTAGTTTTGTAGGTTTCTATTTTTTATTTTGTTTTTGTTTTGTTTCTGTTTTTCTGTTTTTTAGTTTTCCTTTTTTTTTTTTTTTTTTTTTTTTTTTTTTTTTCTGTTTTTTCTGTTTTTTCTGTTTTTTCTGTTTTTTCTGTTTTTTCTGTTTTTTCTGTTTTTTCTGTTTTTTCTGTTTTTTCTGTTTTTTCTGTTTTTTCTGTTTTTCTTTTTTGTTTTGTTTTGTTTTGTTTTGTTCTGTTTTTTTTGTATTGTTTTGGTTTTATTTTTTTTTTTTCGTTTTGTTAAATAAATTAATACTTTTGTTTTTATAATCTGTTTTCGGTTGTTTGTTTTTACGCCTGTCATATATTCGTGTAAATATTTTAGTTTTCGCGATTTTACTTGTAGATAATGTGTTGAATTGTTAACGTTACTTCTTGTGATTGTTGTGAGGCATAACTTTTCGATGTTTTGCCTTTTGCAAATGTTTACTGTTTACTTTGAAAATTGTGCTCTTTCGATATGTCATACAAGTGGGAATTATTTTGAGACATTTAGCGTTTATAAACTGACTGCAGGGCACAGTGAAAAAGAAACTGGTGGCACAATTAAAGGAATGGTTCACTAAAAAACAAGATGTGTAATATCTTTCTCTAAATTTCAAAGAAGACATCGTTCCAAAAAATATCCAACGAACGCAACTAGACGGTAAAATGCAATTCAGGGTTTTTTTTTTTTTAATTTAAGGCTGTCTTTACTACTAAGATTTGTGCATAAAAGGTTTATAATCACTTTGCCATGAGATAATTATGTGGCTGCACGGACTTCTTTAGAACATGAATATTGTAATTGCGTCCAAATCGTGAGGATGACTAATATATTGAAGGCTTAGGCCTATTCGGTAAGGTTAATAAACTGTTTAATGTTAAATAATTTAACCCCAGATTCAGTTTACTTGGATAATATACAAGTCTGACATTTTAAACTGGGCAGTCGCTTTACAAGTAAGTCTCGTGTACAACCGTATAACTGACCGAATCCATTCACGGCCTGGTTAATTTGTATGTTTCTTTTACAAAAACACAGAATTTCCGGGTAACAGGTCGTCGAAATAGTTTAACAGTGAAGGTTATCCCAAAATATAGGCAATCCATGAGCTAGTGTATGGACGAGCTGACCCCACACATTTATTACAAGCGCTCCCAATAGGCCTACATAGTCTCCAAATAATAGACGGAGCAAACCGGTTACCATTAACGATTCCCACCAATAAACTATGTACTCATTTACAGACCAATTATTATAGTATATAGACCTACATTACAGTAGGGTGATTAAAAACATAATCCTTTTGCCCTCCAATACTTCATAAGTTGACCACTCAATGAATTATGTCTATTTATTCGTTTCCGTGTCTTGTTCTATTTAATGCTACATTCTTTTTTTCGTAGTTTGCTTCCTCGTAATAGCCATATTTTCTTAGTTTATTCTTTGAGTTCTTGCATTTGTATTGAACTTTTATGGGATGACGTAAACCCAATCAAGTGTAAGTATAGTATACAGTATACCCTACTATAAGAAAAGTAATTTTAAAATACAATACCATAAGATATACAAAATATCAGAATATAAGTAACAAAAAACAAGAGAAGAAAAAACCCTTAAATGTTATTTGTGCACATTTTGTCGAAAACGTTTTGTTACTTTGAACATTTTACTTTGCATGCCCTATTTAAATATTTATTTTTAGTTTGATTTTTTTGTTGTTTTACATTATTTAGTCGTTTGCTTTTACATCGCTTCATATTCTGTTTTCGTGAGTTTTCATAGTATGTTTACTTTGATATTTTGTTTTAGTTTTTACGTTAATCACATTAGCGTATATTTTACGATCTTACTTTTAATTTGTACTTTTTTCATTTGACTTTTAGTTTTTGTTAGTTTTTTGGTTTTTTGGGGGGTAATTTCCTTTGTTTATTTCTAGTTTTGTGTTTTATGTTTTAATTTTTTACGTGAACCTTTTGCACGCTTACTTTACGTTACATGGCTCACTTTGTACTTCCCAGTCCGATGAAACAAAGAAATTTAGGAGCAACAATCTTAACGTAGACAGAAAACATCGTGTTTATACGAGTTTATTCCTTCCTTTCTTTGGCCTTGTATGGTCGTGTCACGTCACAATAACAAATAAAGGGATAATTTTGCTGGTAGCTCTTACGCAATGTTGTTTACACACACAGAAGTGTGTACATATAGCGGATAGGCCTACTCGTTAGAGAAGGTATGCTAAAGAACCGAGGTGATCGATTAAGCCAACACGTGTATAGAAGAAGAAGCTGAAAGTCGACTGAAAAATTCACACTTTGTCCCTCACCTTGGACGTTTTTTTTTTATAACGAAACAAAGAAACTAATGTTATGATATGAATCGGTGAATGTTTCCCAAACGCATCATGTAAATTTGACGGACTGTACACAATGTTCTTCCATTTTAAAGAAAAAATATAGAAAGGACGATGAAGTTTGTAAAAATAAATAAATAAATAAATAAATAAATAAATAAATAAATAAATAAATAAATAAATACATTTAGTTGAGTTTTATTTCAAAATGACGGTTAACAGAGTCCGTCATGGAGGTACATGTATACCTCATTAAGTCCGTCTATCCCTGCCTGTTTGCTTTGTGGACAATCATCAAGGCCATAGTTTAGCATTTGTGTTTGTACAATAATCGCACCGTCTATTAGGTCGAGCAGGGTAATAATTTAATTGCCTAGCTGCCGATTAAGGAATTACGTAAGCTTATCAGCTATATTATAAACAAGTACGGCACGCTCAGCATAGGTAACCGTGGCTCTGGTGATCCTTGGACGAAACCATACACAATGAAGGTTATACATACTTTTCCCACATTGGGTTATGGGGACATCCCGTAGGGTTCGTGTGCTTAAGGAAAATCTCTCTATACTCAAACCCTGATAATTCTTTCGACCCAAAATTTTCAACATCAGCCTAATATGTATTTTTCTGCATTTTCTTTCATATAACCCTAACCCCAATTTACCTCTAGACCCCTGTACTAAACACCCAAAACGTTATGGGGACAGATTTTTTCAAACAAAAGAAATTGTCCCCATAACGAGGTGTATGCGTGAATACCCAAAACCGTCTTTAACGGATGCTTTTATCTGGGGGGGATTAAACTTAATCGAACCACCAAGGCTATCCAGCTAGCTCGGCATGTACATGTATGTACAACACGGAGGGTGCAGAATTGTAACGCAATACGGCCATACATAACAGTGAGCTATACGCGGTGTTTGTATCGCGTACGCAGCATCTACAGTTTTACTTGCTTTGTTCTGGCGGCAGTGTGGCCGGATATCCTCTGTGCAACTGGTATTGCAACTGATAAGATATGAGGAATATCGGTGCGACCAATTTGTGGGGCTGACCATCACTCCGGTCCTGACCATTATAGGACGTATGGGTTATAACTTGCTCTCTGGAATTTACCGTGAATATCTCTGCAGTGTCGGACTGTATATATGCTGCTCACCGGTGAGTGTTCCACTACCACAACTTTTAAGACAAAACGTATGTTTTCATATTTTCAGCCACCACAGACATTATGATCGGTACAAACTGGTACATGTCTGCACACGTAAAACCCATTCGCGCGATTGCACAATAGACTACGAAGGTGACGTGAGTCATTCCCAACAAATCTTGCGTGTTAATTGTTCCATTGCACATGCTGATATGTTCCCATTGCTCTGTGGCATCTTATTTCTGGGTTGATTCTTCACTTTGACGCTAAAAAGTCATTTCTAAATTTCCAATAACCTCAAAACTCATTCTTTAAATACGATTCCATAAAATTGTCTGTTGGCAAATCATTGCCGAATTCGCTTACGCAACACCCCTCCCACACGAATGGGGTTGATCTAACTTGCTCTACAAACAGACCCATTTTTATTTTTATTTTTCCCCGTTTTGTTTGGTAATTTTAAATAAAAAAATTTTTTTGTATTATTTTTTTGGATTTTTTTAATGTTCTTTTAATTTTTAAAGATTCCAACAATTCTGTTCTATTAAGATTTTTAGGCTCACCCATTCACATGTAGTCCTATGAAGATTTCCAGGCTCTCACAATTCATATGTGCTGTCCGGTAGAGATTTCTAAGTCCTATACTGTCTTATACTATAGAGATTCTTAGCATCAGGCTCATGTAAATGAGTCCTATAGAGATTCCTAGGTCCTACGCTGTCTTATAGAGATTCATAGGTTCCTTTTGTTTTTCCTTTAATTATGCTAATGGTCCTTTAAAGATTCTTAGGTTCATCCATATCCCGTCCTATTAAGATTCTTACGTCCTACGCTGTCCTATCAAGATTTTTAGGTTTCTTATGTTTTTTGGCTTTTCCGAAATCCTTCGGAAAAGGCTTTGTTTTTGTTCTGATTTTTTTTTTTTTTCTTCTTCTTCTTCTTCTTCTTCTTCTTCTTCTTCTTCTTCTTCTTCTTTTAGTTCTGACCAAAATCCCATAGACTTTGTACACGAATTTTGTCGGCGGCACTTTAGGTCTTAAAAAACGTCAGAACCTAACCAAACTTACATCAAACGTAGACCCTAAGCTGAAATTGTATGTCGTAGAGTGACGTCATGATGACGTCATCACGTGTCACGTGACGTCATCCTAAATGTGCGTTTTTCAAGGGCCCATATCTAGAGAACGGTATATCCAATTTCCTTCAAACCTGGTATGTTTTTAGGCTAGCTCGTGTTATAGATGAAAATTGACGTGACGTCATGATGACGTCATCATGCGATTTTATAGTAATTTTTAAGTTTTTGAACTTTAAAGTTTCTTAAAGCCATATCTCACCAACAGAACATGCTAAATTCAAAATTCTTTTTGTAATAGCTCTGTTAGCTCCTATATTCTTTCACATAAATGTGAAAAATGTGTGACGTCATCATGACGTCATCAAAAATATGCTTTTTTGAAACACATATAAGGGTAGGGACGATCGTCATAAAAATTGGTGTGCAGGTAGATAATGCTACTAGGATGTTAAATCCGAGGTGACGTCATGATGACGTCATCGGCTGATTTTCTATGAATTTTTAGTTCTATCCCAAATCCCATAGACTTTGTACACGAATTTTGTACGGGACACTTTGGTCACTAAACAACATCAGATCTTAATCAAACTTAACACAAACAGGGACCCTAAGCTGAAAATGTATGCCAAAACGTGACGTCATGATGACGTCATCACGTGTCATGTGACGTCATCTTAAAGGTGCATTTTTCAAGGGCCCATATCTAGAGAACGGTAGGTCCGATTGCCTTCAAACCAGGTATGTTGGTATGGTAGATCGTGTTATAGATGAAAATTGAGGTGACGTCATGATGACGTCATCATACGATTTTACAGTAATATTAAAGTTTTTGAACTTCAAAGTTTCTTAAAGCCATATCTCATCAACAGAACATGCTAAATTCAAAATTCTTTTTGTAATAGCTCTGTTAGCTCCTATATTCTTTCACATAAATGTGAAAAATGTGTGACGTCATCATGACGTCATCAAAAATATGCTTTTTTGAAACACATATAAGGGTAGGGACGATCGTCATAAAAATTGGTGTGCAGGTAGATAATGCTACTAGGATGTTAAATCCGAGGTGACGTCATGATGACGTCATCGGCTGATTTTCTATGAATTTTTAGTTCTATCCCAAATCCCATAGACTTTGTACACGAATTTTGTACGGGACACTTTGGTCACTAAACAACATCAGATCTTAATCAAACTTAACACAAACAGGGACCCTAAGCTGAAAATGTATGCCAAAACGTGACGTCATGATGACGTCATCACGTGTCATGTGACGTCATCTTAAAGGTGCATTTTGGAAGGGCCCATATCTAGAGAACGGTAGGTCCGATTGCCTTCAAACCAGGTATGTTGGTATGGTAGATCGTGTTATAGATGAAAATTGAGGTGACGTCATGATGACGTCATCATACGATTTTACAGTGATATTAAAGTTTTTGAACTTCAAAGTTTCTTAAAGCCATATCTCATCAACAGAACATGCTAAATTCAAAAAAAATTTTGTAATAGCTTTGTTAGCTCCTATATTCTTTCACATAAATGTGAAAAATGTGTGACGTCATCATGACGTCATCAAAAATATGCTTTTTTGAAACACATATAAGGGTAGGGACGATCGTTATAAAAATTAGTGTGCAGGTAGATAGTGCTACTAGCATGTTAAATCCGAGGTGACGTCATGATGACGTCATCGGCTGATTTTCTATGATTATTTTAGTTCTATCCCAAATCCCATAGACTTTGTACACGAATTTTGTACGGGACACTTTGGTCACTAAGCAACATCAGATCTTAATCAGGCTTAACACAAACAGAGACCCTAAGCTGAAAATGTATGCCGAAACGTGACGTCATGATGACGTCATCACGTGTCATGTGACGTAATCTTAAAGGTGCATTTTTCAAGGGCCCATATCTAGAGAACGGTACGTCCGATTGCCTTCAAACCAGGTATGTTGGTATGGTAGCTCGTGTTATAGATAAAAATTGAGGTGACGTCATGATGACGTCATCATACAGTTTTACAGTAATATTAAAGTTTTTGAACTTCAAAGTTTCCTAAAGCCATATCTCATCAACAGAACACGCTAAATTCAAAATTCTTTTTGTAATAGCTTTGTTAGCTCGTATATTCTTTCACATAAATGTGAAAAATGTGTGACGTCATCATGACGTCTTCAAAAATATGCTTTTTTGAAACACATATAAGGGTAGGGACGATCGTCATAAAAATTAGTGTGCAGGTAGATAGTGATACTAGCATGTTAAATCCGAGGTGACGTCATGATGACGTCATCGGCTGATTTTCTATGATTATTTTAGTTCTATCCCAAATCCCATAGACTTGGTACACGAATTTTGTACGGGACACTTTGGTCACTAAACAACATCAGATCTTAATCAGGCTTAACACAAACAGAGACCCTAAGCTGAAAATGTATGCCGAAACGTGACGTCATGATGACGTCATCACGTGTCATGTAACATGAACTTAAAGGTCAAGTATGGAGTACGAAATGTGAATCATAAAATAATCTCAGATCTTAAACATAGCAAAGACATAGACCTTCTGATAATTTATGTAAAAGAAAAAACTAAAACGGAAAAGCCATGCGTATGTTTACAACAGACGCAAAATTTTCGGCTTTTCCGCTACAGCAGCAAAGCCTTGGTTTTTGTTCTGTTCGCGCGATTGTGTAGTTTAGTACACTTTCGCCCAGGCATGAACACAATCTACTTGAAAATTGTTCGTTTTGCCACATTCAGAACAAAGGGCCACGTCCAAGAACATCTCCAGGTTTTTTTTTTAATGAAATCGTTAGCTCAGAGGTCAAAAACACATGATTGCACAATACCCAGCTTCACACGGATATATAACTGGTGGGAGAGTAGGAGCTGGTTCGAAATTGACCGAGCCAAAACATAACACAACGGGTGGAAAATCATATTTTCCGCCTTAAAAAACCTTTCCAAATCACAAAAGCACGTGTCATTGGGATTCAGAGAAGTCTACTTTAGTGACAAAAAAGGCTTTTGGAATAATCAAATACTCCAGGAGCTAACATGAACACAATTAATACACAAATCCTAAACTACACAATACCCACTTTTTTGGTTTCTTCTTAAACACGAATTTTGTCTACGGCACTTTAGTCACTAAACAACATCAGATCTTATTCAAACTTAATACAAACATAGACCCTAATCTGAAATTGTGTGCCGAAAAGTGACATCATGATGACGTCATTATGTGTCACGTGATGTCATCTTAAAGGCGCATTTTTCAAGGCCCATATCAAGAGAACCGTAAGTCCAATTGCATTCAAACCTGGTATGTTGCTAGACAAGTACGTTATAAATAAAAATTGAGGTGACGTCATAATGACGTCATCATATGATTTTTATAGTAATTTCAAAGTTTTAACATTAAAGATTCTTAAAACCATATCTCATCAACAGAACATATGTTAAATTCAAAATTCTTTTTGTAATAGCTTTGTTAGCTCGTACATTCTTTTATATAAATGCGAAAAATTTCTGAGGTCATAATGACGACATCAAAGGCATGATTTCTTGAAAGACATATAAGGGTAGACCATGTCTAATCGTCATGAAACTTGGTGGTTAGGTAGATTTGTCACTAGTTTACAAAATTCGAAATAACATCATAAAAACATATGGAAAAGCCCTATGTTCTTAAAAACATAGACCTCTAGTTTCTTTTTCTTCTTCTTTTAGTTCTGACCAAAATCCCATAGACTTTGCACACGAATTTTGTCGGCGGCACTTTAGGTCTTTAAAAACGTCAGAACCTAACCAAACTTACATCAAACATAGACCCTAAGCTGAAATTGTATGTCGTAGAGTGACGTCGTGATGACGTCATCACGTGATTTTTTATGAATTTTTGAATTTTTAAAATCGTAACATTCTTTTAAATATATCTAGCGAACAAAACAAGATAATTTCAAAATTCTTTTTGTTATAGCTTTGGTATGTCTCAAAGATATGCCCTAAAAAGCAAAAATTGTGTGACGTCATGATGACGTCATCAAAAATTAGTTGTTTTTTTAACGCTTGTAAGGGTCAATCCGATTATAAAAATATATACATTGAATTGATCTGTACCTAATTCCAAAATTTCATGATCGTGGCTCACTCAAGTAAGAAATAACAGCAATTTCAAAATTTAGACCAAATTCAATATAACACAAAGGAATTCTGGGAAGGGCAGATAACCATGGCTTAAAAGAGCATGCTGTTCATAAAAGGGGTTGATTTCTAGTCTTTTTTCAAGTCGCTGAATTCTTGAATTGTTAAAATCGTGTCACGTGTCACGTGACGTCATCCTAAATGTGCGTTTTTCAAGGGCCCATATTTAGAGAACGGTATATCCAATTTCCTTCAAACCTGGTATGTTGGTTGGCTAGCTCGTGTTATAGATGAAAATTGACGTGACGTCATGATGACGTCATCATACGATTTTATAGTAATTTTTAAGTTTTTGAACTTCAAAGTTTCTTAAAGCCATATCTCACCAACAGAACATGCTAAATTCAAAATTCTTTTTGTAATAGCTTTGTTAGCTCCTATATTCTTTCGCATAAATGTGAAAAATGTGTGACGTCACCATGACGTCATCAAAAAGAGGCTTTTTTGAAACACATATAAGGGTCAGTCCGATCGTCATAAAAATTAGTGGGTAGGTAGATAGTACTACTAGCATGTAAAATCCGAGGTGACGTCATGATGACGTCATCGGCTGATTTTCTGTGATTTTTTTTAGTTCTATCCCAAATCCCATAGACTTTGTACACGAATTTTGTAAGTGGCACTTTGGTCACTAAACAACCTCAAATCTTAATCAGACTTAACACAAACATAGACCCTAAGCTGAAATTGTATGTCGTAGAGTGACGTCATGATGACGTCATCACGTGTCACGTGACGTCATCTTAAAGGTGCAGTATTCAGGGGCCCCTGTCTAGAGAACGGTATATCCAATTTCCTTCAAACCTGGTATGTTGGTAGGCTAGCTCGTGTTATAGATGAAAATTGACATGACGTCATGATGACGTCATCATACGATTTTATAGTAATTTTTAAGTTTTTGAACTTCAAAGTTTCTTAAAGCCATATCTCACCAACAGAACATGCTAAATTCAAAATTCTTTTTGTAATAGCTTTGTTAGCTCCTATATTCTTTCACATACATTTGAAAAATGTGTGACGTCATCATGACGTCATCAAAAATGTGCATTTCTGAAACACACATAAGGGTACGTCCGATCGTCATAAAAATTAGTGGGTAGGTAGATAGTGCTACTAGCATGTAAAATCCGAGGTGACGTCATGATGATGTCATCGGCTGATTTTCTGTGAATTGTTTAGTTCTATCCCAAATCCCATAGACTTTGTACACGAATTTTGTAAGTGGCACTTTGGTCACTAAACAACCTCGGATCTTAATTAAACTTAACACAAACATAGACCCTGAGCTGAAAATGTAAGCCGAAACGTGACGTCATGATGACGTCATCACGTGTCATGTGACGTCATCTTAAATGTGCGTTTTCCAAGGGCCCATATCTAGAGAACGGTAGGTCCGATTTCCTTCAAACCTGATATGTTGGTAGGCTAGCTCGTGTTATAGATAAAATTTGAGGTGACGTCAAGATGACGTCATCATATGATTTTATATTAATTTTTAAGTTTTTGAACTTCAAAGTTTCTTAAAGCCATATCTCACCAACAGAACATGCTAAATTCAAAATTCTTTTTGTAATAGCTTTGTTAGCTCCTATATTCTTTCACATAAGTTTTAAAAATGTGTGACGTCATCATGACGTCATCACAAATGTGCTTTTTTGAAACACATATAAGGGTACGTCCGATCGTCATACAAATTGGTGGGTAGGTAGATAGTGCCACTAGCATGTAAAATCCAAAGTGACGTCATGATGACGTCATCGTGTGTCATGTAACATGAACTTAAAGGTCAAGTATGGAGTACGAAATGTGAATCATAAAATAATCTCAGATCTTAAACATAGCAAAGACATAGACCTTCTGATAATTTATGTTAAAGAAAAAAAGAAAACGGAAAAGCCATGCGTATGTTTACAACAGACGCAAAATTTTCGGCTTTTCCGCTACAGCAGCAAAGCCTTGGTTTTTGTTCTGTTCGCGCGATTGTGTAGTTTAGTACACTTTCGCCCAGGCATGAACACAATCTACTTGAAAATTGTTCGTTTTGCCACATTCAGAACAAAGGGCCACGTCCAAGAACATCTCCAGGTTTTTTTTTGAATGAAATCGTTAGCTCAGAGGTCAAAAACACATGATTGCACAATACCCAGCTTCACACGGATATATAACTGGTGGGAGAGTAGGAGCTGGTTCGAAATTGACCGAGCCAAAACATGACACAACGGGTGGAAAATCATATTTTCCGCCTTAAAAAACCTTTCCAAATCACAAAAGCACGTGTCATTGGGATTCAGAGAAGTCTACTTTAGTGACAAAAAAGGCTTTTGGAATAATCAAATACTCCAGGAGCTAACATGAACACAATTAATACACAAATCCTAAACTACACAATACCCACTTTTTTGGTTTCTTCTTAAACACGAATTTTGTCTACGGCACTTTAGTCACTAAACAACATCAGATCTTATTCAAACTTAATACAAACATAGACCCTAATCTGAAATTGTGTGCCGAAAAGTGACATCATGATGACGTCATTATGTGTCACGTGATGTCATCTTAAAGGCGCATTTTTCAAGGCCCATATCAAGAGAACCGTAAGTCCAATTGCATTCAAACCTGGTATGTTGCTAGACAAGTACGTTATAAATAAAAATTGAGGTGACGTCATAATGACGTCATCATATGATTTTTATAGTAATTTCAAAGTTTTAACATTAAAGATTCTTAAAACCATATCTCAGCAACAGAACATATGTTAAATTCAAAATTCTTTTTGTAATAGCTTTGTTAGCTCGTACATTCTTTTATATCAATGCGAACAATTTCTGAGGTCATAATGACGTCATCAAAGGCATGATTTCTTGAAAGACATATAAGGGTAGACCATGTCTAATCGTCATGAAACTTGGTGGTTAGGTAGATTTGTCACTAGTTTACAAAATTCGAAATAACATCATAAAAACATATGGAAAAGCCCTATGTTCTTAAAAACATAGACCTCTAGTTCTGTTTTTTTTTTTTTTTTTTTTTTTTTTTGATTTTATGCTAATGAGTCCCTAAAGATTCTTAGGTGCCTTTTGTTTTTCCTGTTATTATGCTAATGAGTCCACTATAGACCCAACACACTACTTTCGTGAAACACGACAATCGATCCAAATGGCACTGAAAGTTCCTTTCGCCAAAAAGGAATGCTACGTGACAAGTTTCGCTGTGAGTGGTGCCAGTATATGGAATAATCTGCCTGAACAAATGAGAACCATAAACTCCTTAAGTACATTTAAATCGGAGCTATATACGTAAAGCCATCTATCAGTGATATTTCTGCCATTTACGCTGATCTGCGGAGTTATAAACTTGGTTGCTAAAATACTTTGGTGCCGGATGGGAATTTCCACTTGTTTTTCACGCTAAAAGGTTTTTTTCGCGGGTTTTTCGCCCATCCCGTATCAGCAATAGGCTTCTACTGGAGAGTTGAAAAGTTAACCGAAAATAGATTTATTTGTGTATTGTATTTGTTTAAATATTTTGTATGAATGTGTATTCAGGTTTAACTAATAATATGCAGGGCCCCCAATGGAAACCAGTTTTAAACTGTTTGGGCACACCCTGGGTAAAGAAATGTAATAAATACATAAATAAATATATCTGGAATGTTGCGTGGGTGTGCTTTTTACGCAACTTTTTCAAAAATTGTCAAGTGTATGGGTTCGGGTTATAATAAGTCGTAATCACCGAGTCAAAAGCTCTGTACCAAACCATGCAAAACGATTTCCAATCATCTATCATCAATGACGGGCATTCATCTCAATTGTCCAACCTTCCAACGATTTTGTCGTCAATACTTGATCAATGCTTGCTTCCCATAGAACTCTGGTCTATTTTGCTCATTGAAAGTGCAAGGACAGATTTGTATTGTCGAAGGAATCACCAGACGGTGGAGACTAGACATATCGTCACAGTTTTCACGAACAGACGAATTTTGCCTCTCCGCACTAAACTAAAGTTACAAGAAAATCAGGTTTTAAGCGGCTCACTTTTTAAATTTAAGATATTACTTGCATTTATACCACATGTTGATTCATTGTTGATACTATGTTAAAGTTCAGTTCTCGGTCTTTCACAAGTCATTGGCAGCTGAGCGATAAGTCAGTTAATTACAGAGTTATGAGTTGATTAATACATTTGTCTCTTCGTGAAAACTCAGAAGCGAGAAATCGCCCGTTTTGCCCCAAAGAGTGTCATTTGTCTCTTCGTGAAAACACAAAATCCATTTTCTGGCAATTTAAATAACACGTTAAATGCTTCAACTGAAGAGCGGCAAGCTCATTAAACCGTAAGAACCCAGCGAAAGACGTCAGGGCCATGGCCAATGTTCCGATATTCAATAAATTGTGAACGGATTGATCTTTACCATATTTTTGTACCATCTCGGAAAGAATTTCTGGTGTTATATGATCTTTCCTGTTCTTTGGCTTAACCAGTGTTCTTTTTAGGCCTTCGGCAGTGTATGACACAAAAGAGTCATTAGTTGGATCGTCCAAACCAGCCATGCGATGACGCCATGACAGTGCTGCCAGCAAACTCGTAATGGACCGATCCGGCCTGTCAATCAAACAGCGCGCATTGACCAATTGGATTACGACTTTTGGTTAGCAACCGTTCCTACAGGCGTGGTCCAGCCATTAGCTCGGTCAAGCTCGGTCAAACTTTGTCACATGCGCTGTGAAAAGTGTACACAAACAAATGTGTTTGGTGCGGCCGGGCACCGTATTTTTTCAATAAAAGTGCGGCTGTAGCCTACAGTGTAGGTGTTTATATTTAATGGAGTAGTTTATATTACTACACCTCATAAATATTCATGAGCAAATTGGAGCACGTCATTTGCCGATTCCGCCGCGCGTCCGGGAAGTAAAAATGATACGCTGCCAGGTGACGTCATCCCGGTGATGGGGTAAATTTACGGGGTTACCGTTCTCGTGCAATTCGGTCGATTCACAACTCAGTGCGCCGCCAGCGACAAGCCGGGAAAGGCCAATTTCCCACTAAAGCCCGGTTCATACTTCATGCGAATGCGAAGCGAATTCCATGACGTCAACAATTGAAGTTTTGAACGTACACAGGGCGGTCATTTACGTCTCAGCCAATGAAATGCCTTGCTTATAACGCTCCGCCCACTGTTACTGCCCACTGTGACCGTCCACTACCTTACCTTTATTATTCAAATTGTACAGCGCTTGTATTAATTATAATAACAGGGCAAGATAGGATTCCAACTCGTCCATCGGTGCAAAAATCAGAATAACAAAAGAGAATTAAACTCGGCTGCGTCTGAAACAGTGAAATGGAGTTGTGTACTGTTTTTTTCCTACTACTGGACGTTATATGACTTGATAAAGGAATGCATTTCAAATACTACATGGGGTCACTTTAGTGCACTACTCATCTCATGTTGAAATTTTTCTAAAAAGTGTATCTACCATATTTTTACCAATAAAAGTAAATACAAAACAATCTTACATGTATACTTTCATATCGTATTTCTTTAATCTCCGCCAAAAATGAAACAAATAAGAATAAAGAATTGTTATCAACAATATCACATGTATTATGAATAAATAATTATAAATGTTGTCTTTGATGAAGGTCTTATTTAAGACCAGAACGGAGGCCAGCTAATTTTGTTTAGTACATTTTGGGTCAATCCAAAAAGAATGTAGTTTCCAGAAATATTTTCAACATGGGTACATACATAACATTTGTTTATTGTAAATTCCATCAAGGTTATTCAGTGTCGTTGGTAATTTGGTTAATATTTCAAGGTTCTTGAAACATTAGGCATTTAGAGAAAAATGTCGACTAAAATGGTCCTACAATATGATTATTAATTAAAATGTGTGCGAAATGTGATGCCCCACTCTAGTCTGTCTGCCAGAGTGACAGTACTTAATGTTGGCTTTTATTTATTTTTGTATTACCCAATGTCGTGCTATTTCTGAATACTGAAAATACCCTTCGCAAGCCTTTGTAAAGCTTAAGTACTGTTTTAATTCTATACCAACCATAGTCTACCTTAATTAACCCTAACATTTCCTAGCGTTCCAAATGCATTGTGTTTTTTATGAATATGGTACCCTACCTATCAGCCTTTAAAATCCTGTGCAGTTTCTATTGTAAATCTAAGTAGTGCCTTACACTGTGAACAAGTAACAATGGATTCAGTGCCCAGTAACAATGGACTTTCATTGTTAGTGCGCCGTTTTTCTTTTGTTAGATGTTCATAGTACTATATGCTTTATTGTTTTCTTGCGTTCCAAATTCTATAAGACCTAGGCCTACGTATAGCCTTTCAAATCCTACGTTCTGTTTCTATTGTAAGTCCAAGTAGTGACCGTACCCCGCCTTAGCCTTATTGTTTTCTTGCGTTCCAAATTCTAAAGACTGAAGGTACCCTACCTAAGCCTTTTAAAATCCTACTTACTGTTTCTATTGTAAGTCTAAGTAGCGACCTACCCCACCTTATAGCCTTATTTTCTTGAGTTAAAAATGCCTTGTTATTCTAAAGACTGACGCTGTCTTACGTTTACGATTTTTTTTAAAGACACAGGCTTTGTTTATGAGCGTACGAATTTGTTGCTGCTCAAATTGTGATTATCACAGATAAATGTATACTTTGCAAGTTTTATGTAACAAGGCATTTGGAACACAAGGAACTCGATAATAAGGCTCAGACAGGTTACAGTCACTACTTAGACCCACAATTTACTAAACAAAATTAGCTGGCCTCTGTTTAGGTCTTAAGTCAAGACAATTTGTTTCTATTATTTATTCCTAATACATGTGATATTGTTGATAAATTCTTTTGGCGGAGATTAAAGCAATAGGATTCCGATGACAGTATACATGTAACTGTAAGATAGATTGGTTTGTATTTACTTTTATTGGTAGGAAAATGGTAGACAAATGTTTTTGAAAAATGTCAACATGAGATTGAATAGCCATTATAATTACCTCAGGTTACGGTTTCAAATGCATTCCTTTATCAAGTCATGACGTCCAGCAGTCGCAATACCGTACACAACTCGATCTCACTATTCGAGACCCTGCCGCGTAGAATTCTCTTTTGTTATTCTGATTTTTGTACCGATAGGTAAGTTGAAATCCTCTTGCCTGTTATTATAATTAATACAAGCGCTGTACAATTTGAATAACAAAAGTAAGGCAGTGGACGGTCACGGTGGGCAGTAACAGTGGGCGGAGCGTTATAAGCAAGGCATTTCATTGGCTGAGACGTAAATGACCGTCCTGTGTACGTTCAAAACGAATGAACACTATTTAGTGGCGGATCTACGGGGGGGGGGGGGGGTTGGGGGTTTAAACCCCCCCCCCCCCCCCCCTTGGGCTGAAACAAAAAAAAATAACCAGTGTCGGGTGTCGAAAAATCGGCACGCTGGGGCGTGTAGGCCAATCACCTCAGGTAAACACCCCCCCCCCCCCTTGGGTAAAACCTAGATCAGCCCATGCTATTGTGACGTTTTCCGTTACCTTAACGAATTCGCTTCGCACACGCATTCGCATGAAGTATGAACCGGGCTTTACGGGGTTGACACGGGCTGAGTTCGGGCGAGTTGTTCTTGTTTGCTCAAGAACAACTCGTGTCTTCGTTCGTGTTCCGCCGCTCGAACGCCAAAGAACATATGATAGCTAAGAGCGCCATCTATCGCTGGTAACCACGCAAAATGTAATGGCTACGCCCATGTACGTTATTTAAGCATTCGTTTAAAATACCTGAATTTCAGACGCAAAATTATTTAACGGAAGCACAATATTTAGACTGCATTTTCCCCTAGTTTGTTCAGAAAAAGCTCTATTTTTCAAAACGTTTGGAAGGGAATTTTAGGCAACATAACGCCGACTTTCATGCTTCGTCAAATCATCCGCCATCTCCGTCTTCTACGTCGCGTCAAATTACGTCATGTTCTTGTAAACCCCGACTGGTTGGTGGTGTGTGATCTTGTTCCGAGTTCGCGGGTCGCGTTCCCGCCGTTCGGGCGCAATAACAGGGAACTCGTGTTAAGAACAGACCGCCCGAACTCAGCCATCACGTCTATCGCGTTGTAAAGATGGTGGACAGTACAGCAGTATGGATTTCGCGCGAATGCGAGTGGATGAGTTAAAGCAATTTTGACTAATCGGGGAATACCTTGTGCGGAAAAGAAGAGAGAGGAGTTGATAGATTTAGCGGAGAAGGGGTTAAGAAGTATGATTTTATAGAACCGATGTCGACTTTTCCCATGATGCCCTGCGTAATTTGGCCTTTTCCCGGCTTGCCGCTGGCGGCGCACCGAGTTGTGAATCGACCGAATTGCAACTACATGTATTTCCAACAATGGGTAAAAACTACTTTGGTCGCTTCAATGACCTTGCATAGGCCCTACATGTAGACACCGTGTGTACTTGCAGGAAAATGACATCAGCGAAGACTTTACACAAAGCTCAGTCTCAGTCTTAATTGAGTTAATCAAGCCCAATTCCTGATATTCTTTGCAACCCAAATCATATGCGTTGAAAGTCACAAATTTCAGAGTTAGATTTTCAGACTTTTTTGTCCTAAACAAATTCAGGAATCTTATCTTTGAGAATCACAAAAAATGTAATTATGAAATAAACATAGTTCGACTTACAGTTCCGGCCATTTCTTGAAGTAAGCTCGAAAATAGGTTTCTTCAAAAGAGGACTTCAGTATTTCCTATCTATAATCAATAAGAAAATATAATTCTTTATTAGAAATAAAATTTGGAACTCACTTGCAGATTTTAAAGGAACCATGCTTCTAAAATTGACCGGATCACATTTTATTTCATAAATAAATTCATTTTAATATATGTATTAAATGTGAATTAAAAGCCAAACTGGTTTAAGCGAAGTTTTAGTGTGATTATTTCCCGCTCAAAAATTTACCCCCCCCCCCCCTTTTTGAAATTTGTTGAGACTCAAATTGAGGGCGCTGTTCGTGACGTAGACCGAGGCACCGAAATTCATGGATCGACTCGATAGTCTGGACCCGGCCCGTATACACACACTAGGTCTGCACGTGCAATTTCGTAAGTTGCAACAACAACTAACATCGAACTTACCCTGATTTTCTCCCTTTTAGCGAAGGCTCCTCGGGGAATGGGCCGTTTAACTGCGTTCGCCTATATCTTACTCACATCTGTGAACTTTGTTGGGATGGCAGTGGACTTGAGCATATTTTTAATGGTCATCCCAAAGGATTTGAAAATACCAGTATCGAAACACGACGGCTCAAAGTGGTCGCTACATAACGCTGAAAAGCTGCTGGGCCGGACCTCTTTGTTCTTGTCACCTTCAGCTAGCTTCGCCGTCCGAATTCTCTGATATTTCGCTTCAGTTGGAAATAAATAAAGGCTTACTCCACCCATCGTTGTTTTGCTGCACCCAGCAGCCACACACCTTGTCGGCATGGCCGAAAAACCACTATATTTTGCTTAGATTTTGGACGAAGAATTTTCGCCGTACAATGTACACACAATGCATACACTGTTAACATAAGTTAGTCATTTTGGCTGATAAATAAGTCAAAATGACTAATTTAGATTAGTCAAGCCTAAATGACTTATTTAATCAACGCAGGACTAACGTAAAGGCAAACACTGACCAGTTTACGTTAGTCATTGCTGATATTTTGACTAATAAAAATCAGTCACGCAATTTGAGCAAAACTTTTTTTTTTCCATTGCTTTTTAGTGAAATTTGCCGGGATTAAATTCTTTGCACTAAAAATAGCGTTGATTTTCAGAATTGTATAGATTTGAAGCATTTTTGCAGTATGTCTTGAATAAATGATGACACTTTTCATTACCCAGACTATTCTTTAAACAGACTGTTGATCCCTTGTGGATTGTTTGACGAATTATTTATTATTTTATTTGAATCAATGTAAAAAATTACAAATTATGGCTTAAATACGTCGCCTTCACCGAATCGGTGATTCGTCGTGTGACCTTGGTGTGACTAAGAACACTATCTTAGCTCTTTGACTAAAAACAACTAGTAACACGAAAGTGATTAAAACCACGTCCGCAATACCGCGCGCTAAAAAAAATCGGCAGGGCCGCCATTTTTTCTAACGGACAGCGTATACATGTAAATGTACGTTGTGCTCTGTCAGTGCAGCTGCGTTTCGCATAACCAGTATTTAATACGAGAATTCTGTTGAAATCATCCTGATGTTTGGTAAATCCTGTTCCTGTTGATACGGCTTTGGAGCTGTTGGATCTCAGGTAAGGCCTAAATCTTTTTACGATTGTAATTTTTGTCGTGAAAACTGTGTAGTGCTCATCCATTGTGATTCATTTATGCAATGGAAAATTGCGTATGCTCTAGGTCTACAAGTACTCTCATGTACATGTAGTACTAGTAGTAGTAGGGTGTTATAATACAAAATAAACGGATATTAAACAGAAAGATTTTACTTTAATACCCCCCCACCAAAATCGGTTAGAAACAACAAATCTTGGAAAATAACCATCCATTTGTGTTCATAATTATATAATAAACACTTGGCACAACTTTTAATTTTGAGAATTCTGTTGAGACATTTTAGTGCAATATAGGGGAAACATTTTTTGTTTTCTGTGTTAGAACTAGAAGTTCTTGGCAGTTGGCACCATGTATAGTCACTCCAAAGTGTGCACATACATGTTGATTTTTTCCTAAGTTTGTACAGATTTTGCTGAAATAAATCTTGAAATAACAGGTTGTGCCACATGTTTAGACAGTTGTTGTCAAGGAGGGTTGGTTACTTTTCAAGATTTTGGTGGGGGTATTAAACTTAAAGTAAAATCTTTCCAACCACAAATCTTTCCAACGAGTCAACTCGTACGTACCGAGTCAACTCGTACGTACCGAGTCAACTCGTACGTACCGAGTCAACTCGTACGTACCGAGTCAACTCGTACGTACCGAGTCAACTCGTACGTACCGAGTCAACTCGTACGTACCGAGTCAACTCGTACGTACCGAGTCAACTCGTACGTACCGAGTCAACTCGTACGTACCGAGTCAACTCGTACGTACCGAGTCAACTCGTACCCATTTTTTCTTTTTTTGTACATTAAAAAACCCGGTAATTTGGTAAACCTTAATTAATGGGTTCGTTTTTTTTTTTTTTTTTCATGGTAATTGATTGGACGTTATGTACACAAATCGAAAAGTCAATCATTATGAATTATCTAAAAATAGGAGAGGGAGTAGCATAAGAAAGTATCATTCAGAATATTAAAACGAAAGCAGATAATAATTCAAACCAATGCAAAAAAAACCTAAATAATGCGGCATTCTCCATGAAAGATGTTCGCACAGTTATCCGTTACCAGTCGTCCAGTTTCTGAGAAAAAAAAGATATGAAGTTTTAAATATTAAAAAGACAGTGGGCATATATGAAAACTTATTAAATACTAAATCATGCACAGAGAGCTAGGGAGTTGACTGTGGGTACAAGTTGACCGGTGGTACGAGTTGACCCAAAATCGGTTTATTGATATGCGCATTATGGGCTTGTTTATTTTCTCCCAAATAATATTTTTTTTGGGGGGGGGGATCTTGAGTGTTTGTAATATGCATACCTGGACCCATGTGGGATGTCGACAACTCAACCGTTGGCCGACTCGAACGTTTACCAAGTCGTCCGTGTCTCAACGGACGACTTGTCTCAAGGGACGACTTGTCTCAACTCTCAACGGACGACTTAAATTCCTATTTGATGCGAAGGCGGTCCAGTTGTCTCGAGTCTAGTCGGCCAACGGTCGAGTTGTCCGAGCTCCCACATGTGATACATGCACATGATAATCATTATGCATAGACAACTTGATTGTCTGTGCATAATAAAAGACTAGTTGTCTGTTAAGAATATGCCTAGCACAGTCAAGTTGTCTCCATGTCAAAGTCTCAACGGACGAGTTGGTAAATGATAGTTGTTGCACTAGTCCAGTTGTCTCAGTCTGACATTCATAATCAGCATATGGATGAGGTATTTTTACACCACGGCACAGTTTGGATTATAAACATAATTTGGCAGTATAATATGCTCGGTTATGTAAAAAAATTAGGCTTTGTTCACATGGTTTTTATCATTGTCTAAATGAAGTGAAAAAAACCCAAAAGTGTCAACCGATCCATCAGAAAATTATACAAGCTTACTAAAATGATTAAAATTGCTGTAAATTCTGTTGTCCAGCATGTCTCTTCCTTTTTTGTAATTTGAACTGTTAAAAAACCTACGGTTGGTAAAAATTTTCAAAAGGAATGGCGGCCATCTTTAAATCAAAAAGTGCCTCCTTCCTTTAAAAAAAAAACCTGTACAATAAAACATTTTTTTTTACTTGGCCTTAGCTACATGTATGGCATTTGTATGCTAACTTTTTTCAAAGTAACATGTATAACATGCCATTTGTCTATGATTTTATTTTACTCTCAGGTGTTCCACAACTGTGACGAGATCTCCAAGCTAAGTTGTGGAAGGATTCTGCCAGCAGAAAGCTCTCAGTCCTGCTCCCAGACAAAAGCCACCGGAGGAACTGCTCACTAGCTACTTGGTAGTGCAAGCTCTGGGCAGTGAACCACCCCCCCCCCCCCCCCCACACCTCCCTGAGAAGGATCATCCTCAGTGACTTGGCTGTGATGGGGAATCTTTTTCCCACCATTTGGCTAAGAGACGACACGAGTTGATTCTGCCAGCAAAATGTTCTCGGTCCTGCTCTCAGACGTTAAGCCAACAGCAACTGTGTTGTAGCTACATCTTTTATTAGTCAAAATGACTAACTTATGTTTACAGTGTACCCGTGATGAATGGGTAATGTGCCTCGATCTACGTCACACACTTATGTTAATGAGGGTCCCACTCAGGGGGCGGAGTAGCTTGGACAAACATTTTCAAAAATTGTTTTCTCATATTTAATCTGGGAAATAATTGTCTCTGGACACAAAATATCATTGTCAAGATAATACTTTATTGTTTTAAGCAGGAATAATGCAATATAAATCCTATATCATGTTTCCTTTAAACACCTTTGGGCCAATTCCGCTCAAACTCCATGTATTCCTACATCGAACCCCCCAGTTGGACCTGGAATAATCACCTTCAAAGCGGGGGTTCCCCAAAAGGCAGGATTTTTTTCGACCGTGGGAAATTTGGGCCGCCATTCATTTGTGTACAAACCTAAGTCCTCTGTGTGTTGTATAACCCAATAGCCGAACTCCCTCCCGGGTCGAGCCAGCCTGCATAAAGGAAACTATCAATCATTCCACTGCTTGCCCGGTGACAGACGGTAAACAACAGCTGTTTTCACCCACAAAGAGCATGTCGGTGACTGTTTCATGTCCATGCTTTTAGAAAGTGCCTTTTTGATGAGCACCTTGGTGCGCGCGAGCAATTCATTTTGCTCTGCGGAGTATTAACAACACTAGTTATTTTTTTAGTCTGTGCTGTGAATTATTCACTTGTCATGTACTGCACGGTAACCCAGTGCTTCCACAATCAAAATGAAAATGTCCTCATCCTGAGAGCCAAATTTCCTTATTTTTCACCCGATTTCCTTATTTTTAATTAAACCACCAGAAGCCTAATATTAGTGCTTTTTTGTGTTCTAGAGGGTAAGCAGAGGTTAGTACAAAGCTCAAAATATCCGGTCTCTTTTAAAGAAAGCAGGTTACGTGCAGCATATGCTCGTAGCGAGACGTCATTCCAATGCGCGACAAGCCTGGCCTGTTGGGCGCTAGTAACCAGTGGCGCGTGCGCGTATTTTACGTGCTGACGAAGGAACTCCGGATAGTCTTGTTTGAAGTCACTCTGAGTCTGAAACTGATAGGGCATTCAATAAAACAGCTAATTTGGAGGATGTTGTAGAATTTGCCACTAATTTTGGGAGAATATTGTAGAATTTGTGCATATTTAATAATTTCCTTAGGATTTCCTTAGATTTGGGGGATTTCCTCAAAATTTCCTTAGTTTTTTTCATTTCCTTAAAAATTCCTTCGAAAGGAAAAATTTCCTTAAAATAAGGAAATTTCCTTGAAAGTGGAAGCACTGCGGTAATACCGTATCATAATTTTTGACAAGGTTTTTATTGCTTTTATTTCACAGAATAATAAGATTGTTGTTTGTCATAAACTCTCTTATTTTATTCGCTCATGATTATAAACTGGTGTGATGATAGAAGAAGTCTAACAGAGGAACTCACAACGGTATCGTAAGGTTCCTGGCATTTGACAATGGTGTAGGGTGTTCATTTAATAACACGTTTGTTTTTTTATTGCTTGTTAGAGTATTTGTTCGCGTTTTGGGGGTGTTTTCTGTGTTTTCTAGACTGCATAAACCACGATTTGTTTCAAAGCCGTGATGACTGAGTAATCAAACCCGTACTTGTGTTCATCATGCCAAATGCTCTACTTTCAGCATTTGATTTAGTCTAGGTTCCAAGACGTTCTTAGCGGTGCGACGTATAGCGCGCACGGCCGGCCGACAGCGCCCTCTCGCTACACACACACACACACACGCCAAGGCCAAATCGCTAAGATAAGACCGTCTAGGGAATTTCGCAAGTTCTGCTCGCGAAATCGCGAGCAGAACTGTGCGGCATTTGCATGCGCGTGTGACGTAGCTGCATTATCGCATGTAAATAGCCAACACTCACTAGTCTAGTTTCTGTACTCACGTCGAAGATTTCTCAATCATGTTTGCCAGTCCAGAATCACTCTGCTCAGAACGTTAACTGACTAGTAAGTTATTACTTAAACATGAGTTTCCTCCAGTGCGCAGGCGCGATTATTCGTTTGACCCGCCTGTTAAATTATGCATAAGCAGGTCGCGCGCGCTCCCTTGCGAAATTCCCAAGACGTTCTTAGCGATTTGGCCTGAAAATGCAATAAGAAAATTCTGCAGGATGTAGTCTACATGCATGTAGCCGGTTTATAGTTGGAAAACATAAAACAAAAACACACCACCAAACAAATTTAGATCTTCTGCATGGTTGAGCTTTTGCACTTAATAATATCGAACAAAAAACAGTTGTACTTTTCTGTGTGGTTAAAAACCAACAAGTAGCATTTGTTGACGAGAACAACAAAACTTTCATGTATGTCCAGATTGAAATTCAGATGTCTTATTGTTCGCGTGGTTAAGTACTTGCAATTCTTAGTTTGACTTATTGCTCTTGTTGTTGGTACATATAACTCGGTAAACAACATACCCACTCACACAGAAAATACAAACACTTATAACTTAAAGAGGAACTAAAACGGCAAATTTATTTTTGACTTTTTTGACTTATCTGATAGTTTATGCCTCCCCAAAGCTAATGTAACAAGTTTCATGATTCTGAAAAAAAAAAAAAAATGTTTTTGAGCCTTTCCTTTCTGAGCCATTTTGACTCGATTCAGAAAAGGCCGAGGTCAACTGCGTGCCGTATCGCGCGAGTATTGACGTATACGTGTAGAAACATATGACGTCACTGTATTATACGACAATGTTTTAGGTAGAGTCTCTTCTAAAAAGGGTAAGATCATTAGATCAGCCTTCAGAAAAATTTGAGGAAATTTACGCCAGAATCATCTTGAGAGAAAGTTGCGACAACTTCATTCGTTGTGTTATTCAATGGGAGACTTTTGAGACGCGTGGTGGCAGCAAACATACTGGTCCTTTTTCATTGATCTCGCCAGTCGTGCGCATGTTTCTTATATACTACGCGTGCATGCTCAGAACTAGCAAAAAGGACCAGGGGCCAATTTCACAGCGATGATAAGCACAAACATTTCGTCACCGTTTTCACGAACTGACACTCACGCGCACCTAGGTGTCAGTTCGTGAAACCGCATACTGAGTAAATTTCGGTTTCACGAACTGACACCCAGGTGTGCGCGCGCACATCGGACACTGATTTGCTAGAGAAGACTTCGTTTTCACGAATTGACACGCAAGCATGTAGCGGAAATACCATTCTAAGAAAAACGCTTTAAAAACTTTGACACGAATCTACTCCATCTGTATACTTGTGGTTTACAGAAACATTGAACTGAAAACCTCTAAACTCGTGAAATTAAGAATGGTTTCAGTTCGTGAAAATGAAAATGTGGTTAGCGCGCGCTTCCCTACTTGGGTGTCAGTTCATGAAAACGAAAATTACTCTGTTCTGTAAAATACGCGCGCGCCCTGGCACTCACGCGCTAGAGAGTGTCAGTTCGTGGTGTTGGTGACGATTTGCTTAGCATAAAAGTCTTCCTTGGTAAATACAGGATTACCACCCAAATTTTGATGTGAAGTGCCTTTCACTGTATAATTGTGGCTGGCATTCAGCTGTTGTTTACTTAGCATGAACATCCCAAGTCCTTTTGGCTGAGGAACCTGTTTTAACTAAGCAAGACTTTTTGGTGGTAAGCAAATTTTTATGCTTGGGAGCTCCGTGAAATTGACCCCAGTATGCCTGCTACCACCAGCGTCCCAAAAGTGTGATCCGCCATGTTTGGTCCAAATTTGTTACTTTTTATGTCGTAATCTGTATACATGACATGTACTTAGGGTAGACTTTCTTAGGATGGTGAAGTGGTTCATGCAGTTGCCCCACCCTTGAACTGGCCCCATGTTTTAATAATGCACCACGTGCCTCTGTTTCTGTAAAGGTACTACCACATGTTAGTGCAGAGACATGTGTGAAATCAAATGAGGCAAAACAATATTCCTGTGTTCCCTCGGACCGACCGACCGACCGACCGTCGACAGAATCCGGGTCGGCTTGTTTTTTTGCTTTTTTAATAACATAACTCAGCCTCTCTGTCTCAAACAGTGTTTTTATTTTGATGTACCTTCTTTACTTTATGCGTATTCATGATGCGTATGCATGAATGAATCGCACCAACGTTTAGCATAAGCGGCTGTTTATTTAGCACTGAGACCCTCTTTTACAAACCCGAAGTGCGCAGATCGGTGCTATTTTCGTCAATTTGGAAATTGTCTATAGGCTTGTTTTGTTTTATTCAACGCTCTACGCACTGGGTGGACGGTATACATATTCATGAACCATTATTAGCCAATCGCAAGACGGCAACGAGTCCAGGACGGGCAGTGAAACAAGGGGCGGCCATCCTAGAAAATATTGCCTGACGAAATCTGAAAACCGAAGTTACAGAAAGGACCTCCTCTTGCCATTTTGAGAAGGGCATATATAGCTAAACATGTTTTGTTTTGTTTTAATTGTTGCTTTTGCTATTTTTTTCCCGCACGTTAAAACTTTGTTCAATGAAGGGACTCTTTATCCAGTTCAGTGTCCGAAAAGATCAGCACATATTTTCAAAATTTTCCCAGGAGACGTGTGCTTTATCCTCCGCTCCCCCCCCCCCCCCCCAACCTTGAGAAATCGCTGCCGCTGGCCTGAGGTTATGGCTCTTCGTGTTTTGACCAGCAGCTATCGAAAACCGAATTTTTATTTTTGTTTTTGTTTTGTTTTGTTTCTTCTTTATCATGGAGTGGGAACTCGGGAGGGTTCCATGAATTAAAAAAAAATTGAAAAACGGAATTGGGGTGGGGGCATTTGTTCCCGCCATGTAGGCCGGACGTATTAGCAGCTGTCCATCTATAACTTGGGGATTTTCGCACTGGCCTTTTCCTCACCTGCTCATTTTCCTGTTATTTTTAGGGGGATGGAGTATAGGGGATCAGGGGTGTCCCCCGGCCGTCCGAATACGTACAGTGGGCGGGTCGTCTCGGTCGGTTATAGTTCAGCGCATGACCGGCGTCCGCGATTAGACTTCTATATGACCATTCGGGCATTATTTGACCCGTACTCCCCGAATACTGTAACCACGCCTTATTTTAGCAACGAAATAAGACACCCGCTTCCTTGTCGTTTTATTTAAGGGTATGAGAGCATTAAAATAACTTTGGGGGTGTAGAGGAAGTCCTTTTGGCGGTCTCGTTTATGATAAACTTGAGTATCAGTCGGGTCCTTACACGCAAAGTATGGAGTGTGCGTTGCGATGGCAAATGTACAACCAAAACTTGTTTGCTGCATTTATCTGATTTTTCACTTAAAAAAGGAAAGGTTTGATGGATACAATTTTGCGATTGATGTGTCTTTTAATGAGTTGGTCCTTCGGATTGAGGCTGTGGATAAGTAAGCGACTATTGTGGCTAGTCTATTGTACGTATCAGTTATTTTTGTCCCTGCCAAAAGTTTCCAGAAACCCGTCATCTCCGCCATTTTCTGACCGGGGAAGCAGGCTCCACTTCCTGATTTCGTCTCGGGACGAAGATTGGATCCGTTTTCTGAAAAGACGACCAGTTGGCGAGGCAATCGGCGAGTTGTCATCGATTTCAAGCTCATCCCAAGACAGACGGACTCTTCCTATGTGAGTTGGAAGAGTTTGGGGACCAGTTTGAGCGAGGTAAAGTCGAGTTTGATGGCAGCTAACGGGACGGAGTCCACACGAAACATGTCAGACCAACTCGATCGAAGGTGAGTTGCATTGAATTTGCATACAAATAAGAATGATTAATGTGTTGTGGTACAGGAAAGTGTAACTTAAGCCCCATATCTGGGGTCATACTAATCACCGTCAACACATATCAGTACTGTAAACACAGCCAAAACACATTCTAAATTGACAAACGAGGCATAGAACTTAGAATAGAAGTGTAACTTTAATCAGTTTTATATTATTACTGGCATAGGCTAGTCCGAGTATACTTGGACCCTTCATATCGCCTTTTTTAACATTTGGACATGATCTGGCGATAGTACTAGGTCCAAGTCGATTGTGCGATAGAGAATGGCCAAAAATTCAATCCCAACAAAAAACATCAGAATTCAACCTTACATTTTACAACGGCCACCAAAATACTAGATACGCCACCACCTGAACAAGTTTATGCCGGCGACTGTTTCGTGAGTGGTACAACGGTCGCGTTACGTGTTTGTGTGTAGATATATTGATTCGAGGTTGCACGCGCGTCAGGGGGTTTGGGGGTTTTGAACTTCCTCCATGAACTCGGTTTTTTTTTTTTTTTTTTTAAGGCAGATACACCAGATACTTGTAATTAAATTAAGATCAAGCAGTTTGATCTTCATTAACACAATTAAAACCGCCCCCCAATAATAAAACAAAACAGAACAATACAAAACAGAACGAGTCGCACGCGCGTGCAGCCTCCAATCGGATGGACACGACCGTTGTACCACCAGGAAACAGTCGCCGGCATAAACAGGTTGTCGCGCGATGCATGCGGGCGCTGCGCATCAGGGTGACGTCATGCACGGTCGAGGGGTACGGTCACTATTCGAACTACGTACTGACTGACTACAAGAAAGCGAGAAGACATGTTCTGCGGGGGTCTCTGGGAATGAAACGGTAAAATTTCACTTTTTATTTGGATGTTAAGTAAACCTTGGTACATTCATCTGATCATGGAACTCCACTTGTTCAGGTGGTGGCGTATCTAGTATTTTGGTGGCCGTTGTAAGGTTGAATTCTGATGTTTTTTGTTGGGATTGAATTTTTGGCCATTCTCTATCGCACAATCGACTTGGACCCTACTATCGCCAGATCATGTCCAAATGTTAAAAAAGGCGATATGAAGGGTCCAAGTTACTCGGACTAGGCATAGGCTTAGGCTAAAAATATAATTTTGGTCGGTTTGAAGTTACATTTTATGTAACGTTAGTCCGAGTAACCTGGACCCTTTATCGCCTTTTTTAAACATTTGGACATGATCTGGCGATAGTAGGGTCCAAGGCAGATGTATGCCTTCGACTTAGAATTAATATAATTTGTCTTTCGACCCAACAAAAGCGTCCCATTCAGTGTTCGATTTAGACGGGTGCACGCATGCACTGGTGCATGTACTTTTTCCTCTGTGCACGTAAACCTCTGGTACAACGTGCACGCTGTGCATGTACTTTTTTTAGGCCTGTACCTGCTGGTATATTTCCCCATGTTGAACAACGTATCACAACGCGCACCCGATTTATTGCACGCAACGATCGACATGATGTGTGCGTGTGCCTGCATATTACCATCGTTGTAGTCTTGGTCAAGTGCAAACAACCGCAACCGATCTGCTACCGTATTATTCCCAATGTACAATGTACATGTACGTACACGCAGCTATAAATATTGACTTGAGAAAATACTCGTTAACCCGGCGCAACAACAACAGCTGTTGTATCTTGCGCTAAGACTGCAGGCCTCAACCTTAGCACTAGCCCGGCATACAATGTCTAGTAAAAACTGCTCCGGGCTAGTGAAAAGCACTCTTTAACTTGCCTGGCGGGCTAGTTAAAAAAAAGCATACCTACCTGCTTAAAATTGTCACTGTTGCTCGATATGAATCAAACAAACGTTCTTGGTAAGTTTGAGTGAATCTTCTTGTTTCATTTAATGACCGAGTACAGCGCTACGGCGTCCCGCACAGTCAATACTATGCCGAGCCGCCGCGCTAGCGCTATGCATGCCGCTCGCTGTCTCACAGCAGCTAGCTTGTGTCCCGATGGCAACATGTGTACGTGCGTACACATGTATGCCATTCATTGCGCGCGTGATGCCACAAGCGCACATGACTTGTACAAGGTTGGTAGTCTCATATCAAGTCCAGAGTGTGTTGTGCACTTTTTTTGCCAAATGCTGTACGCATGGGACTGGTTGGGTGTGGGAAGAAAAGTACAGCGAAAGTGCACAGAAAAAAGACTATGGATCTTTTCTCAATGCTTGGCTTTTATACGGCTGACACTGAAACATTTTTATTTTGTACATCATCAGTGTTTGAAATTTTTTTTTGGCCCATGTAAATTTGAAGGAAAATAATATTGGCGGAATAATGTCATGAATGTCTATAAGACGCAGCGAACCGTACGCGGCGCTATACAATCTTAGGTACGTACTGAAGCCAGCTTTGATTAATGGACCCAATCGGGGAATTCCACGTACATTCTGAGCATGCGCATCGGCACTTGACCTCAGCGATCCATGAGCCATGCATGCAGTGCATGCATTAAAAAGATCAAAGGCATGAAAGGTACGGGGGGCGCGTGCGAAGATTTGTGCGTGTGGTCTGTACCGGTCCGGTGTACGTGGTTGGTGAGAAGTTTTATTCACTTGGGTCTTTACATTTTCCGTTATGTGGCGATATCTAAATGTATCCAATCCGTCCAAAAAAGGAAGCAAAAGAGAATACGATGCAAGCTAGAGCAAAAATAAGACAACTGGCCTACAGACAAGACTGGGAGCGGGACTTTGGCTGGCTTAGCTACGATGGAAATACGATGTTTTGCCGTGTTTGCCGCGAAATGAAACTGACCGGAGGGAGTGGAAGGAAACATATTACCTTATCATTCAGTAATTTCTTTTCTATTTTATAGTTTGAAAAATCTCTTATTAGTTACAACTCTACTGAATCCTCCAATTTTAATACGATATTTCGGACACCGTAGGGAGTTTATCGTTAACCCTAACAGTCCTGAATCCTCCAATTTTAATATGGTTTTCCACACACCCTAGGAAGTTAGGGTTAATGGGATATTTACAATGTCCATTAAATGTGGGCTAGTAAAAATTTCTGCGGGCTAGTAAAAAACCCAGTTACCTTGCCCGGTGGACTAGTTAAAAAAAAAGCTTAAGATCGAGGCCTGGACTGTAGATTTAAATATCTTGACCCCCTTGACCTGGCGTGATGTCAGTCCCGCGTGCGCATGCATAATGCATCGCTCCAACCTCGTTCCCATGGTATCAAGCACCGCCCTCACCGACACCACAGTTGCTCTCTATAAAGTAAGGCTTGGGAACGAGGTTGGCGTCACCCGGCTTATCGTATGCCGCCGGTGACCGTTTCCTGAACAGTACAATAGTCGGTAGCGCGGTATACGGGCGTGTGCGGAATTGATCTCCATTATTATAAAGACGGTGTGCAGCGGCCTCCAATCAGACCGACACGTCCGTTGCACCTTTTATGAAACAGTCACCGGCATACGGCTTGTCGCGCGGTGTGCGTGTCGTCATGTAAGGTCGAGGGGTCACGATTTGAACGCCATGTTCATGTACTCAACAGACAGCGAAAAGACATGTCCTGCGGGGGCTTTCTGGAATTGAATGGTAAATTTCACTTTTTATCTAGATGGTAAGTGAACCTTAGTACCTTCATCATAATCATGGAACTCCACTTGTATCTGAGGTGGCGTATCTAGTATTTTGGTGGTCGTTTTGAGGGTGAAATGGGATGCTTTTGTTGGGTCAAAAGACAAATTAGATTAATTCTTAGTCGAAGGCATACATCTGCCTTGGACCCTAATATCGCCAGATCATGTCTAAATGTAAAAAAAAAGGCGATAAAGGGTCCAAGTTACTCGGACTACATTTTTATGGGTCATACTAATCACCGTCAACACGCACAAACACCGTCAACACACCGTCAACACCTCCAAAACACATCATAAATTAACAAAAGAGGCATAGAAATGTAATGCCTAGGCTAAATTAGAATTTCTGTCGGTTAAAAGTCACATTTCATTTATTAAAATTTGATTTTTTGTTCAGGCGAAAAGTTATCTCTAAGCAGCACGGGCGTTGGCCGCCATCTTGCCTTCGCACGCGCTGCGCACCCACGACATGGCTGAGTGAGGCACGGCTGCCGATTTCGGAGCTGCATGAAGAGGTCCGTTTTCTTGAAGAAAGAAATCACATTTTTGGGCATTTAACCTCCCATTCTTAAGCCCAAATCTCGTGTTGACCCATACTTTACGGTTTTGTACCGCATTTGTCAGTTAAGACACTGTAAGAATGTGTTTTGGAGGTGTTGACGGTGTGTTGACGGTGATTAGTATGACCGCATTTCATTGATGAAAATGTTTTGTTTTTTTCGCGGCGATTGTGTTGTGTAGAGTTCTGTTCCCTATAAGGGAACAAAAATTCACTTTTAGGTTATTGGAGTTGCCAAACTAGTTAGCGACTTTACAAACCAACAACACTCAACAGGTATGCCGTAGATTAGTCCCAGTAACTTTGACCCTTTATCGCCTTTTTAAACATTTGGACATGATCTGGCAATAGTAGAGTCCAAGTCCGTGTACGGCGATTTCCTATTCATTAATTAAATACGTCTAAAGTCCCAACAAAAACAATTTACCCTTACAACAGCCACTAAAATACTAGATACGCCACCTGAAATTTACCGTTTCATTCCCAGAGACACCCGCAGAACATGTCTTTTTGCTGTCTTGGAGTTCAAATCGTGACCCCTCGACCTAGCATGACGTCGCCCTGATGCGCAGCAGACGCATGCACCGCGCGACAACTTGTTTATGCCGGCGACTGCTTCGTGAGGAGGTTCCCCCCCATGAGGCGCGTGCAACCTCGAATCAATATATCTACACACAAACACGTACCGCGACCGATGTACCACTCCAAAACAGTAGCCGTACGTACATGTACATGTAGTAGGTTATACATACCGGTATGGTCTGGCCCACGTGCACCGTTGCCGCGGCATGGCACGGGTGGATACGCGTGGGCCGGCAACGAGGGCACTACGGCCAGTTGGGAAAAGGGCACGGCAAGACTGGCCGTGAAGAGTGCGATTTTGTGAAGGGCACCACGGCAAACTTAAGGGCATCGACAGCACTGGCCGTCGTGGCCGCCGTTAAATTTGAGGCCTGCTGTTGGAAATCAAATCAGTGGCTTGTCTTTTTTTCCAGATGGTATTTTGGTCGCCTGAGCCGACAAGAAGCCGATGGGTTTCTTCTCAACACCCGCCCTGGTACTTACCTGGTCCGTGACAGCAGCACAAGCCATGGAGATTATGTACTCTGTGTCAGGTACAGTCATACAATGTATTGCTCTTGATCCATGGTTTATTTTTGCACCTGAGCGATTTGGTGAATTGTGAACCTGTTTTTAATAACGCTAACCCTGCCAGATGCAGCACAGTGCATATGTGCTGACAGCTCCACTTTGCTACACACTGCACACAAGTCAATGTGACTAAAGCCGCGTTCGCACTGGACTAACTGTTGTCAAGAGTTACCGTGCGAGATTGTTAACATTCCATTGTGGTTATTCTTCCGTGCGTCTGCACTCGGATTACACGGCTTGCGGAAAGTCCTTGGCCACGTCGTGGTCAAACACGGAAAGCACATGATCAAAATGCATGTTTTACATTACAGTGGCTATCCGCACTGGACTTTTCAGCGATGTCAAACTGCCCCATAACTCTTCCGCTACACGGTTGGCCCTGTTAAAGTTCCCTCTGTGGAGGGATAAACGGACAACCGACGATCGACACTTGACAATTTGGAAAGTTTACCGGCTGTCCGCACTGGACTTAATTTGGACAAGTTGACAACAGTCTTTGTACGTTTTACCCAAAAAAGTCCAATGCGGACACAGCTAAAGTATGCAATCTGATGCGTCCGGCAGGGTGCTAGTAAATATTCCCTGGAGGGTTAGGGTTAAAGCCACAAGTTCTAAGCATTGTTTGAAATCTTAAAGTCAATGTACATTTGCTTTTCTTGTAATTTTCAGAAATGGAAGGTGTGGGCATTAGTATTTTAGGAAAGATTTTACTTTAATACCCCCCACCGGTAAGGAACAGCAAATCTTGGAAAATAACCATCCATCTGTGTTCATAATTGTATAAACACTTGGCACAACCTTTAATTTTGAGAATTTTGCAGGATTGAGGGCATTAAGAGGATTTTGCCTCTGGATTAAAATGGAGGATCCGCGTCACTAGTCCCAATCTGGATGACTGCTAAATCCAGCAAATTACAACAGCTTTTTACCATTGCTAGATTTTGTTGCATTTAGCCGGGTGGGGGTTAGATCACAATTCTGGTGAATGGCTGGACTCATGCCAAAGGTCCTGTGGTTAGAACCAGGAAGGAAATATGCAAACTGCAAAATCTGGAACAGAGGAAAAAGTCTTGTGGTTTTTTTTTTTTTGGGGGGGGGGGGGGGGGGAGCCCCACAACCCCACCATAACACCAAATTTCTGAAGTCAACACTGAATAATCACGTTTCATGTCAAAATTTCCTTAATGCACCTAATTCTACCAATTGTTACCTCCTCAAACCCCCTCCCCCCTTCCATTCTGTCCCACCCCCTTATGTGAGGACCGTCACTGTGTCACTTCCCAAATTATTATGAAAGACCTTACTTGGCCTTTAGAAAATAATAGTTTCATTTCAAGCATCCTGTGAAATCATGGCTCCTGGTGTGCTGTCATTTTCTAGGAAAGTGGGATTTTCTATCAATTTCCAATGATGGTTGGCCGACCATTGTTTAGGGGTGTGCATTAGAACCGGGTACCCGAGTCCCCGACCGTTCATGTCAGGAACCGGTTCCAGATTATAGAATCGAGTACCCGTACAACTTTACATTATCGCATAGTTACTTCCCAGACAATGAAAAAAGAAAGGTTCTGAATGTTACATGTATTTGTCGGGAATTTTCAAAATTAAAACTGGACTACATGTATGTGGGAAAACAGCACAGATTTCACGTTTATGATGCTCACGAAAGTTGACAATAAAGGGAGTTTATTGGTCGTGGTTTTTGCAGTCTGGGTATGGATAAGAGCCTCGACGAGACATAATAGCATGCCTCAATCCACTATAAATACAACTGTATAAAGCTTCCGGACAAGTCTTTTGTGATAATGCCGGTGCATGCGCGTGCCGGCACACGCAAAGGTGGAGAAGTGATCATGTTTACTGGATGCAGGCATGACTGGAGATTTTCAGAATTTTGTCTGAATTCAGAGAAAGATATTATTACAACTTCCGGGATTGGAAGTTTTGGGTTGGGTTTCTTTAACGGGTACCCGGGTACCCATATTTTTTTCAGTCGGGTACCCGGTTCTTTTAATATTCGTAAATGCACACCCCTACCATTGTTGCAAACAAAATGTGGACTAACTAAATTTGGTAAATTGGGGGCAGATTTTGAAGAAAAATGTACGAGGCAAACAAAGATACACATGTCAGGCATGAAGTCACAACACACGGTGCGGTGTTCCGATATTGTCAAAAGTTTCTATAGTCTTAGTCTTACTTAAATCATACGTTTTGAACGAAAAAGATCAACAATGCCGCGCAAAGATTGTTAAAGCGGGCGGCACGAAGTGAATTGGAGAAGTCAGCTAGCAAATGCAAGAAAATTGATTTCTTTTTTGGGTAGGCCCCCTACGTACATGACGTACACCGGCATAACCATCATGACCATAAGGAAAAAAAACATTTTAATCTTATCATTTACTTGCCTCCGTGCCCTTTCTGCAGATATAATTTGGCCTTGGTGCCCTACCCACTGGCCTTGGTGCCCTCCATAATTTTGCTTAATTCAAGGCGAAAGTGGCCTTGCCCTAAAAATTACCAAATTCAAGGCCGGATATCAGGTTGGATTCTGATGGATGTATGGACGTCTCGGGCCTAAGGAGCAACAGTAAAAATGTAGGGTCACGGATTAAGAATCTCATTCCTGCTTCCTTCTCTGTTAAAAAAAAATTCAGTGAGAACTGCAAGGTTTCCCATTACATAATTCAATCGCCGATGCACACAGAGCTGAAGATGTACGTGATCGGCGATCAGTCATTCAAGACCCTGCCCGAGGTGCTGGAGTTTTACAAGATGCATTTTCTGGACACGACGACCCTCATTGAGCCTGTAAGTTCATATTAAAGGGACACATTGCTTTGGATTTTGCGATTTGGGCTATAAAACTGAAATGGATATGGTTGGGAAGCCTTTTTAAAAGTAGATTATAAAGATTCACATAACTATCCCTTCAAATTGCGTGGTTTTTGTTTAATTTCGTGACAAATAACGGTCCGCCATTTTGTAGAACCAAATTTTTGACTCCACAAAATGGCGGACCATGTTCACCAGTCGTATTTCCAGTCGCAGCTGGTTGAAGTACGTTCTGTTGATACATTTTGATGTACTATGGCACACGGCACGCAGCACTGGCGATATGTGTCACGATATAGAGAATGGTACCTGGCGATCATCTGATAGGTTTACAAGGCCACTGGCTGCGGCGCCAGCCTAAAAACTCTTACAGCGTATTTTGCGCTTTATTTAGATGGTGGTATTTACTACTGGAAATAAGTCTATGTTTCGCGGGTCAGATGTCAGGGATCAGATGCCAATTTTTTGTTTTGTAATCACTACTCACTAATTACAACACATTATACGTGTTTTTTTGCATGAACAACTCTTATAAAAGATAAGGAACATTTCCAAACAGCAAAATTTCATGACATTTGAAGGCAATGTGTCCCTTTAAGCTTTGAAGTATTCCTACACACACATGCTATGCGTACGAACACACATTTTGTGTTTTACTGTACAACTGAGGATTCTTGCATTTCTTGTTCGTTGTTCCTATTGTTTGGACATGCCCCATTACGCCCCAAAAAACAAGTGTGTTGCCCTTATATGGGAAAAATCCTGAGGGAGGGGTCGGTCGGTCGATTTTCAATTTTTGTTGTGATTTCGTTTTTTTTAACCATCCAGGAATGCAATACTACAAATCATGTAGCTTGTTAATCGGAAGGCAAAAAGTAGGCTTATTTAAAAGTGAGATGGCAAAATGCATGATTGTGTCGTCGTAGCTGTGTTGATAAAGAATGATTTTCATAAAACTTGTTTATATTTTGTGCGGAAAAAAGGAAAAGGTGAGATTTCGAGAAAAAAAAAACAATTCAACTTTTGTGACTTTTAGGGTCGGTCGCCGTGGGCTTGTACATAAAAAAAGCTATAGACGACTTGGTATCGGGGGCCAATTTCATAGAGCTGTTAAGCACAAAAATGTGCTTAGCATGAAAATGTCTTGCTTAGTAAAAACAGGTTACCAGCCAAAAGTCCATGTAATTTTCATGCTGAGCAAACAACAGCTGAATAACAGTCAAAAGCAATATTCCTGAATCCTGTAACCTGAATCCTCAACATCCTCTGATTTCAAAGTGTTCAAGCTGCATGTAACCTGAATCCTCAACATCCTCTGATTTCAAAATGTTCAAGCTGCATGTAACCTGAATCCTCAACATCCTCTGATTTCAAAGTGTTCAAGCTGCATGTAACCTGAATCCTCAACATCCTCTGATTTCAAAGTGTTCAAGCTGCATGTAACCTGAATCCTCCAAAATCCACTAATCATGCTAATGGGGAACCATTGCATGAATCCTCCAAAATCCTCTCGGGGTTTTTGTAAACACCCTAGTAACCTCAATCCTCCGAAATCATCCAGCATCAGATCGGGCCTGATGACCTGGATCCCCCATTTTTCTCCAGAGGCAAAAATCCTCTCATGCCCTCAATCCTGCAAAATCCTCCGATGCTTTGACTTCCAAAGCCCCTCAATCCTCCAAATTCCTCCTTTTGGCAAAGAGGATTTGGGAGATTTTGGGAAGGTTAGGGTTAATGCTTGGTTGAGGCTGTAGCTCAGTGGGGGGCGTAGCTCAGTGGATCAGTGAATATTTTGTCACCTGCCCTCTTAACCCTAACCCTCCAGGGTATTTTGGCTAGAAACCCTGCCAGACGCATCAGATTGCATACTTTGTCACATTGACTTGTGTGCAGAGTGCAGCAAGGTCAAGCTGTCAGCACAGATGCACTGTGCTGCGTCTGGCAGGGTTAAGGTTAACCCTCACCCTGCCAGACGCAGCACAGTGCATCTGTGCTGACAGTTTCACTTTGCTTGACTCTGCACACAAATCAATGTGACAAAGTATGCAATCTGACGCGTCTGGCAGGGTTCTAGCCAAAATGCCCTGGAGGGTTAGTGTAAAGCCTGGTTTCCATATAATCGCAATGAACGCCGACAGCACGCAAGATGGCAAGTCGCAGACGTCCGGGCAGAGACGGTTCTGGACGTCATTCGGCTGAAAATTTTCAACAAAATGGCATCCGAATGCTTGAAAATGTCTCACTGAAATGGCGTTTTTTGGTACTTCACACTTTTCTGAAAGCTGAACTGATATTTCATTTCGATAGATTTCGATTATGGGCAGCTATTTTACTTACATCTATGCTCATATTTCTTGGTCAAAGGATAAAATGGGTCAAATTTGTGGCACTCAAGCGGTGAGAGACATCGTTGAATGCACGGCATGCCAGTACGTGTATTTGAATGGGCCTACTCCCACGACGCGACAGTCGGCAAAGTTGAACTTGGTTGATCTTTGCCGACTGTCGCCGTCCATGTTGGGAAAGTCCCCGATGAAGCGTTTCCATTTATCGCCGTTGCATCGGGGACTCTTCGGCGACGCTGTCGGCGATTTTAACGACTATGGAAACCAGTCTTTAAGTCATCAAATGCGTAGTGTTTGGGTGATCAAAGTAATCCAATGCGCTGCCATTGTTATGATCCGAAGGCAGGAAATAGCACCCTGTACTGACTATCTCGTTCTTTCGCCCTGCTGTCACAATAGTCAAATTGACTTGGCCTGACCTCTGTGTGATTGATTTTTTGTTTAAATGCATAAAGTAGAATTTTGTAGGCTTTCGTAACACCATGCCTAATGTCATCTAACATGACTCTTCCGCAGTGCTCAAGGAATCCAACCCAACGAGACGTACCGGACTTGATGCGTGCACCCCTATCCCAGAATGCAATGGGGCATTCCCAGAATTCTCAGATTCCCCCGCCGTTGCCGCCGCTGAATACCAAGTCGCCCGGGCTGGGGCTGGTCTGCCGGGCGCTCTTCAATTTCACAAAAAACGTACGTGATATTCACTTTTATGCAACACCTGAATAAATCCCAGCCATCCGATTGGTGAATCGTCGATCAGGTGCATTGAATTATTCGTCCCATCGCACGATGCGAACCCGCACCGCCAAAAAAAGTTCTATCACGTGGTTCTATCAAATGGTAACACGTTTGGTAGAACTTCCCCGCCGCCACAACACTGGGAAACAGTCTGGGCTGTCATTCACACAAAATGGCGGACGGTGTTTCTGAACCGCGGTTTGTTTTCCTAACAGACGACGAAATATTGGACATTGTAGGCGATGCTGACGCTGCTAACACAAAGAGACAAATGAAATATGCAGTCAAACGATTAGAGGAATTTGCAAGACACCCTGGAACAGCAATTAAAGCTTTAACTGATTCGGAACTGGACCACTTTTTGTCGCGGTTTTATGCAGGACTGAGAAGGTAAACGGCACGTTGTACACCAAGAAATCCATGCATGCAATCTGTCGGATTTATTCAGGCGTTGTATAAAACAAATAATGAATGTTTCACATTCGTGCAATGGTAAGAATAATTTCATGAGGTTGACAGATGGAATGTCCCATTCCACTCGGCTTTGCCTCGTGGAATGGAACATTCAATCTGTCACTTCATGAAATTATTATTACCATCGTACTCATAAACATTCAATATTTGTATAATAGTCCAGAGAGTTGGATTTGCTCAGGTGCCGAATATTTGAATACCTTTTTGCCGGTTTGAATATTCAGACAAGTATATATATATATGCACGTACTGATACGACTCCGATGCTATTCTAATAGAAAAGTTACGGCACTCAGCAATGTCAAATGCCGCATTTTTGTCGACGGTAACTTTTTGGTGGACGGCGGTTTATTGTTTCTGTGCGTAAAACCGTTGACACTTAACCATGCAAAAATGTAGGTTGGAGTTAGGTTTCTTTTGATTAGAACGTTATACTTAAAACTGTAAGGATCTTGATACAACAGGAGCATGCAAAAGAATGTCAATTGGACAGCCCATAATTAGGGCCAATGATTTTCCGTTTTAGTGGAAACCAAATGGAATTAACGGAATTGGCCTCTTTCATTGTGCATTCATTTACATGTATGAAATAATGTCAAATGGAAATGAAACAGATTTTTGTACACTGTTCTGATGGGCGAAACGGAAATGAAGATTTGTCAAAACGGAAAATTGACTTATCTGAAACGGAAAATCTTTGGCTCTACATAATATCGTTCGCCTCACACAACTTGTTACCGGCGCGGCATGCAGTTGCAACTGACACATACAAAACTTGATCGGCGAGTATCGAATATTTGAATATTCGGTCAAACCCAGTTTCGTCGAATATTTGAATATTCGGTCAAACCCAGTTTCGAATAATCCAATTACTAACGTATTAGGGCTGTCCCGAATGTAGCGAATATTAGAATATTCGATCATCAACCAAATATTTGAATAGCTTTTTGCCGATTCGAATATTCGGAAAAAAATATACATGTACATTGTATGCAAGTACAGAAACATGTACGACTGTACATGATGCTATTTTTAATAGAAAAGTTACGGCACTTCGCAGTGTCATTTTTTTTTGGACAGGTTTATGGTTCCTGACTGTAAAATCCTTGACACTTCTAAAAATTATTATTGCAAAAACTTGTGCTGGAGTTTGGTTTCTTGTTATAAGAACGTTATACGTACTCGTAATGATCTAGATACAATGCAAAGAAATTTCCATCAGGTAAATATCGATCGCGGCATGTAAGTTTTTGTAAACCGCCGGTGTGCTTTGCATGCAACGTTTGACCGGCGCGGCATGCAGTATTCGAATATTCGGTCAAGCCCAGTCTCGAATAATCGAATACTAAATTATTCGAAAATGAACAGCCCTATAAATTATTTGAAGTTAGCAGCCCTGCTTGTCGCAAACTCTTGGTGAAACGGATGGGAGTTTTGCTCCGATTTCTCTATTCCCCGTTTGTTGTGCCTAGGACGATGAGGACCTGTCGTTTTCGAAGGGCGATATCTTAACGATTGTCAAGAAGGAGGAGGACCAATGGTGGCTGGCCAGGAACATCGCGGGTCAAGAGGGCCTGGTACCTGCAAACTACATCAAACCTGTGAGTCGTTTGTTTCCATAGACCTTATCGCAAATACCGCCTGGTTGAAAAGTCACAATGGTTTAACCCTAAACCCCCTAGACCCTTATTGCTAGGAACCATCCTCAATCCTCCTGTGCTTCAATCACCATTCATCCTCAATCCTCCAAAATCCTTTGCTTCAATCACCTTTCAATCACCATTCATCCTCAATCCTCCAAAATCCTCCTGTGCTTCAATCACCATTCATCCTCAATCCTCCAAAATCCTTTGCTTCAATCACCTTTCAATCACCATTTCTCCTCAATCCTCCAAAATCCTCCTGTGCTTCAATCACCATTCCTCCTCAATCCTCCAAAATCCTCCTGTGCTTCAATCACCATTCCTCCTCAATCCTCCAAAATCCTCCGTGCTTCAATCACCATTCCTCCTCAATCCTCCAAAATCCTCCGTGCTTCAATCACCATTCATCCTCAATCCTCCAAAATCCTCCGGTGCATCAATCACCATTCCTCCTCAATCCTCCAAAATCCTCCAAAACCACCATGAGGATTTTATAGGATTGAGGAGGGTTAGGGTTAAGGGGACTGTTTGCTAAGCAAATTGCTAAGAATTATTCTTTGAGGTTACGTCATAGGGTGCTCCTTTAAAGTATAGATTTTGTGAAAAGGGGCTCTGTACTAACTTAGATAATGTTTTAAACTTTAAATTACAGTTGATTGTATGTAAAAAAGATGTTTTACTTTTCCCATAAAACTTGATTAAGTAATTGTACTGAAATCCAATATGGCCGCCATTACCATGGCAACAGCGGATTTGCGGACAGTGTTTTTTCTTGTAAATTCTGAAGACTATATATATTGGTGATAATACATTAAAAAAACTTTAAAACAAAAAAAGTAGTCTGCTTAGCTAACAGTCCCCTTAAAATGCATTGTGGGAAGGACAAAGTCACCAACATCGTTCTCGTTTCCTTCCCAATGTTGCCTTTTGACCGTTGTGAAGTCTCAACCGGTCAGTATTTGCGATAAGGTCTATAAAGCTGTTGCGGAATGTGACCTGTTCCAAGAAAATGGGGGGGGGGAGAGTAAAACAAATTTGAAAATCAAGATTGTGGTATTTCCTGAAAGTGCTGGTTAAAAGCTGTAACGCTAACCCACAGGCATTTTTACTAGGAAGTGCCCTCAACCTGTCAAAATCCAACACTGTGCAGTATACCTATGGCACATTCTTTGGACTTGGACAAATTGGGGCATCATAGCTCCATGTAAAGTAATGGTGCCAAGGCGCTACAGTCCTGAACCCATCAAAATACAACACAACCTGCTGTTGGAGTTTGTAAGGCTTGGGGTAGTTACAATGTAGGGTTAATTTGATATATTGTGTTGTGGTATCTGATTTCTAGCCCCCAATACAACCTTTTGGAGTTGTCAGAGTCTTGACCCCTGTATTGAGAAAATGAAGCTCAAAGTTTGTGATCTGTGCACACTTAAAAAAAGACATCATCCCCCAAGAAAATATTTCGAGACTGGATTCAGTTTAAAAACTTATGGGATATGATAAAATAGGGTTTTTCATATTTGTTAAAATACCAACATTTACTTTTCAGTGGGAAAATTGGTCTTCCTGCTTGTAACTCAGAACCACACTGCAGCCTTCTGCTCATTTTGTGTTGCCAGGTCATAAATATGCATGGTGACTTATGGGGGGGGGGGGGGGGGGGGGTGGTTCTGGAACTTTTTGTGTTGTAGTTTAATGGGTTCAGGACTGTAGAGCCTTGGCACCATTACTTTACATAGAGCTATGATGCCCCAATTTGTCTAAGTCCAAAGAATGTGCCATAGGTATACTGCACAGTGTTGGATTTTGACAGGTTGAGGAAGCTTACTAGTAAAAATACCACAGGGTAAAGGGTTAATGATCATTTGAACCGCCTTCGTGGTGGGGGGTTGGGGGGGGGGGTGGAAGTTCTGTGTACTGTGTATGACACTCCAAAACCCTTCAGATATTCTCACAAGAAGGGATTTGAAGTGCTAGAAACTGTGCTGTGTGGAGTTTTGAAGTGCTAACCTCCTGAATACGGATAGTGGCCATAGTTGAGGTTTTGACAAAGACCACCTCTCCGGTTGTCGTCTATACACGCATTTCTGCGCGTACTCAATCCATTCATGTTGTTACTATATTATTCTTGAATGGGAGCGTAATGAATAGATGGGGCTTTTTCAAACAAAGCTTTTATGGACATGAAGGGGGTGGGGGATCCAAGTGCGATAAATAGGACTCTATTCAGTGTGGTGCCTATTGTTTGCATGTTTTTGTCCCCCAAAAGACCAGGAGGGTTGAGGAGGTGTGATGGTCTATTCCCTAAACTAACCGAATCCTCTATGCCAAATGTGGAGGATTGAGGGCTTTTGGAAGTTGAAGCATCGGAGGATTTTGCAGGATTGAGGGCATGAGAGGATTTTGCCTCTGGAGAAAAATGGAGGATCCGCGTCACTAGTCCCAATCTGGTTGACTGCTAAATCCAGCAAATTACAACAGCTTTTTACCATTGTTGGATTTTGTTGGATTTTGTTGGATTTTGTTGGATTTTGTTGGATTTTGTTGGATTTAGCAGGGTTAGGGGTAAATCACAATTCTGGTGAATGGCTGGACTCGTGCCAGAGGTCCTGTGGTTAGAACCAGGAAGCAAATATGCCAACTGCAAAATCTGGAACAGAAGGAAAAGTCTTATGGGAAAATGGAGAATCTAGGTCATCAGGCCCAATCTGGTGCTGGATGATTTTAGAGGATTGAGGTTACTGGGGTGTTTGCAAAAAAAAACAGTGAAGGATTTTGCAGGATTCATGCAGTGGTCCCCATGAGAGGATATTGGAGGATTTAGGTTACTTTGAGGCAAACGGGAGATAGGGTTGAAACGGAAAGGATCGTGAATGATACTTAGCCATGCGTCACCTTTAAAGTACATCTGCATTTCCCCTATTCACAGGTTAACGAAATTAGAACCAACGACGTTAAAGGGGCCGGTGAAGGAAGGCTGTCGACGGGAGAGGATGGCAAGACAACGACCAACAACGACCAGTACCGGGTTCTGAACACACTGAATCCCGACGTCGTTCAGTATGCTATCGTTGAGCAAGGAAGGATCCCGTCCGCCTATGACCCCACACAACTCAAGCTAGAGGTAATGTGAAGATTGTATGTCGCGCAGGGAATGATGTAAATTGGAAGGGATTTTTGTCGGGGTTTGCATTTACGGGTAGTACGGGAATTGGGTACTCGATTGAACAAAATTATGGGTGCCCGAGTATAAGTTAAACGTAGTGTACACGATTGGTAATCCTCCACATTTTTGTTTTTGCCGAATTATTACGAAATAGCTAATAGCAGTCTCAATCATCCTGTAAAAATGATGGCACCAGGTGTGCTGTCGTTTTCAAGAAAAAGTGGAAATTTATATCGTTTTGCAACGATTGTTCGGCCGAACAATCGTTGGGGAAAAAATAACGGATTTGTTTAAATGCTGCCCTCTATTGACCGAGTGTAGCTAGTCCGCGTTGTGTCTAAAATGGGTTAACAATCCGAAAACGAGCGTACGCGTAGTGTGCTGAAGCGACGCGTTGTTGGCCGTTCGCCGCACGACGAATGATAGGGTTATTCGGATATAAAAATGTGAAAATCCCAAAATTGAAAAAAACAAATTTTGATCAAGTACTATGGTTTACTACAGTCGACGATTGGTTGACTAACTTGACTCAAACGCTGGCTAGTCGACCACGTCTAGTCGACCGTTTTAGAACCAACCTACAGGGCATGGTTGCACTGGTTACCAATAGCAATATTGACAGTACAAAACTGTGACAAGTGAAGTGGGGACCAGTGACGCAAGAGTTGGACGAGACATCGTTTGCACTCGGATGTTATTGTGCAGGCGTATATGGTACGTCATAATCGCCCACCGGTTAAACAACTTTTCTTGACCAAACTTACTCGTGGTTGTTGCTGCATTTAAGTAAAAAAAAACTACAATGCGACATTCTGCTTATTTGAATGATACTTGATGGAAATTACACAGGTGAGGTGTAACAGGGACACCAAACATTTTTTCCACTTTTGGACCCCAAATTTATGGAATGGCCCATATACATTGCATAGCAAAAACTCTGTAGTGACAGGTAGAAGTACTAAAAAAAAAAAAATGCCTCAGAACAGGTTCTGGATGTAATGGGGACACCGTGTTCCAACTCGGTGGAATGACCCACTTCTGTTTCTCCATCCTTTCCCCAACAGGTTGGCGATATCATCAAAGTGCTGGAGAAGAACGTGTCCGGCAACTGGAAAGGGGAGGCCAACGGCAGGCAAGGCTTCTTCCCCTTCAACAGGGTCCGATTACTAGACCAAAAGAACTACGAGGTACTCTTAGAGGAAAGACGAAAAGCCAGCAACGCCAATGCATAATGGCGGTTGACTGCTAACAGAAGCGTTGGCTCTGGGTGCCCTCGGCAATATTACTTGTTGCACCGACTGTATATAGCTGTTAAAGCCTACCGTTGATATATTAAACACGCTTGCTAGAGAGACTGGTGCTGTACAGAGGAGTGGTTCGGTGATCAAGCGTGGCGGGCGGGAGGAATGCGTATCGGATGCGGGTTCAAGGGTCCGAACGCTTTGAAGGTGTCCCCTTTTCTCGCGCCGACGTCAGCTGCCTGCGTGGAGGAGACATCACTAGGTGTGCGGTTTTTTTATCACTGGTTATTTATCGCCGGTTTGGATTTAACCTGTTGAATACCGATGGCGGTTATGGCTGCGGTTTGAGAGAAAAAAAAGACTACCTGCCGGTTGTCGTATATACGCGCATTCTTGTACGTACTCAATCTATTGTTTGCCTATTGGCTGCACAAGCCTGTTTTGGCGTACCGGGACTCTATTAATCACAGCCAGCCAGAAGTGGATGAAAGACGTTTTACGCCAGCATAAACTACTTTCCTGAGCCTCCGGCGTGCAGCGCTGACTGGCGACCGAACTAGAGGAAGGAAGATCCTATTTGATGCGAATGAGATAACGTAAGGTGATGAACGAGGAAGCGGGCTAGGAGTAGTAAGAAATGCCTCGCAGAGGAGCAGATTGCCGAGTACCGGGAGCGCGAGGTCATTTGCAATTATTATCATGCACGTGAACATTGTTACTCGAACCCTGCTGTAAATGAGGATGTGGCAAGTTGGAGGCGTGCAGGGTCCACTGTGAATGAATGAGTGATGCTGCAAAGTAAGAAGGCAGCTTTCTGAGACATCTGTCGGCAACATGCGCACTTGGGACAAGTACTCTGGGCCCTTTCACTGACAGGATCAGGTATCTCTAGATGTAAAAATAAGCCGCTTCTTATGTGCACCGTTGGAGAGATCATTGTACATGTATAGTATGGGGTGGGGGCAGGTTAAGTCACGTGACACCCTTGCCTGGTTGATTTGACAAAGCAGTTCACAGAGATGTATTCAAGTCCATCACAAGTCCCCTGCAAGTCCATCACAAAATCCTCCAGTCCTGATCCCAATCATAAGCTATCCAAATGAGCTTTGACAAAGGCATTCCTTTGTCAGTGTTCATCCATGTGACCGGCTTTAAGAAAGGACTTCTGACTGGACTTGCAAAAGGACTTGTGAAAGGACTTGCAGGGACTCGACTACAACTCTGGCAGTTCATCACCGTCACTTCGCTGGCTGGTTTGAGTGCGGACGGGCTAATTTCGAGGAGATGCTCGGCACAAAAATTGGCTGAGCACAAAAAAAGTCTTGCTTAATTTAACCCCAACTCCCTACATCATTTTTCCTCCAACATCCTCCGATTCCAAAATCCTCCAATGTTTGTTACTGGTTACCACTGCCTGAATCCTGCAAAATCCTGGGTTTGGATAAACACCCCAGTAGCCTCAACCCTCCGAAACCATCCAGCACTAGATTGGGCCTGATGACCTGGATCCTCCATTTCCCCCCCCCCCCCCCCCCCCAGGCAAAACTCTTTAAAGCCCTCAATCCTGCAAAATCCTCCGATGCTTCAACTTCCAAAGACACTCAATCCTCCTCAATTCCTCCATTTTGGCAAAGAGGATTTTGGAGGATTTGGGAAGGTTAGGGTTAAATTTGCTCCCGGCCAAAACTCATGATTTTTATGCCGAGGAAAAAAAAACGGCTGAATACAATCACAAGCAACATTCATCACACAAGAAGTTGGTTGGTAATCCTGTTTTTTTTTTTTTCAAAGAAGACTTTTCGTGCTAAAGCAGCGTCCTTAGCAGCTCCGGGAATTTACCCCCGACGAATGTCTCTTGAAAAGGGTCTGTAGGTAATGTGGGATCGGGATCGACAGTGCCAAGGAGCATTGCGAAACTTGGGAATGCCTGCAACCTTCTGATGAGGACACCTGCATTTAAACTCTCTCTCAGATCCTTCGAAACCCATCAGGGAGTTGTCGGTTGTGGAGGATGTTGCAAGATCGAGAAGATCTGTTGATCTAACCTCTTGAATACGGACGGCAGCCGTAGCCGCAGTCTGGAAAAAAAAACCTTGCCGGTTGTCGTCTATATGCACATTGCTGCACGTACTCAATCCATTCATGTTTCAACTGTATTGTTCTTGAATGGGGGTGTTATGGACAGATGGGGCTTTTTCAAACAAAGCTTTCATTCACACGAAAGGGGGATGAATAGGACCACTCTATTCAGTGCGGTGCCCGTTTGCATTTACGCTTGGCTGCACAGCCCGTTTTTGGCTGCACAGCCCATCATCAATAACAGCCGTACGCAAGGGGTTAGCACAGCTTGATGTCCAAGGAACGTTGAAGTTCTAAGAATGTGCCATTGCATTACTTGCACAGAGGTGGATTTTGGAGGATTCAAGATGGTTTTCGGCAAGAACGCCTAGAGAGTTGGGATTATTTACACAGCTTTGGGGAGGGAGTGGTGGGGAGGGGGGGGGGGGGGGGGAAGTGGTTCCGTAATCTAAAAGATCTTTGATAAATGCCATCCAGTTTTTTTCTAATGTATGTTTGGTATGTCAAAACCTGACATAAGTACAAGTTGCATAATAGAGGCAATCATTATCATAGCTAAAGTGTCATCTGTTGTGGTTAACTGTAATGTTACAATTAATATAATTACAGTGAGGCTCAACATTTTCCCTGGACCTATGGACCAGGGCTGGAGTCGAGTCCATCATAAGTCCATCACAAACCCTCCAGTCCTAATTCCAATCACAAGCTATTCAAAAGAGCTTTGACAAAGGCATTCTTTTGCCATTGTTCATCCAGTTACTTGTGACTGGCTTTATGAAAGGACTTGTGAAAGGACTTGTGAAAGGACTTCCAGGGTCTCAACTACATCCCTGCTATGGACCGAGTGAAGTAATTTAGATGTTGGTCTGAACTAACGTTGGAAAACTAAATAGACGTGGTTCCAATTTTCTGCTTAAGCAATGCTGAATACCAGTCACTAGCAGTAGAAATCATACAAATTTGGTTGGTCCGTGCAATTGTCATTTATATCAAGAATGATTTTTCATGCTCAGTAAATTTTTGTTCGCAGTAGCTCTATTACATTTCGCACCTGCACAGAATGCGTTTTATTAGATTTTGATATGCACCACAGGGGTCGAATTTCAGGTAAAAATCTACTAGACAGCTGGGCTAGTAGCACAAAAATGTTAATAGACCGGAAGGTATTTCACAAGACCAATGGTAAAAATAAGAACAGTGTTTTGAATAAGTGTGCTGTTTCAATTGTTTCTCCTTTGCCGACCTTGTTGGGGAGGGGTTAGAAATGCTGTTTTGATTGGAACTCCCTGCCTCAAAATTAGAAATGGCCATTCCAGAAATTATGGGGCTTTTTCAGTTAACCAGATGTAGGAAAAAAATTGACTTTAGTGATAGCATTTTTTACGCAGTTTAAGAAAAAATCACTAGACCAACGTTCAAATCTCTGGACTTGGTCCAGTGGTCCAGTGGATATTTTAATCTCTGCACAGGTGCGTTAAAATGAATTTGGTCTAACAGATATCTGGTGTTTGTAATCCAGCGGTTCAGTGGATAACTAATATAACAAACTTTGAGCTCTGTATTCAGGCAGTTCGTGAGACTGCGTCACCCCACCCCCCCCCCCCCCCCCCCCCCCCCCTCTGTACATCTATTGCTTTTGTTGTCATTCCATTCACGGGCCGGAGATCAAGTCTGGGTGAACAATGGGAGCTGGCTGGACTGCAGCATTTGTGGGCAGTTTATTGCTACAACCAGGGGATTATAGAAGCTTGAAGTCCCGAGCGTTTCCGGGCCTCTCAACAGCCTGGACCGACCATGGGTTAGGCAGTGCTCCCTTGTGCTATGCGTAGTGGTCATCTATGACTTTTTTGTCGATTCAAATTTTCTAAAAAGGTAATTATAAAAGGGTCTACGAATGCCTGATCGAGGGTAACGAAGACATTACCCTTTTAGATGGTTCTATTATTCGCCAAACCAAATTTGAGGGAAAGGGTGCGTTCGAGTAGCTTACCCGGGTCGACTCGGGTAAAGGCAGACGGGTCAGCCACGAGAGCTGGGCTAATAGAATGCTCAAACGCCCTCTCGTGTCGATGTCAACTAGCACTTGCGTCGGCCATTTTCAATTTCCCGCTGGAGCAGAATCTGTGGTTAAATGGACTTGAACGTAATTCCACCAGTGACTCTGCTCCGCGATTAGGGTCTGTTGGTGGCTGACCAGAGTGAGCCCCGAGTATGACGCAAGCTATTCGAATGACACAAAGCTATCCAGAGTCGTCCCGGGTGAGCTACGTACTCGAATGCACCCAATGATTGTTGCACAGCTTTATTATTGGGTAACAAACAACCTTTGGAGTTCCATCTGTCATGCTGTTATTCTGAAGAACGTATCTTGAAAACTCTGATCTCCAGTGCTTGCCCACGGTTGCTGCACAGCGGTTGTTTGCGAATCCCCACCGAACATCCACTGAAATATTGTTTGTAGAGTGGACCGCAACTACTAAACATGTCGTAGAGGTGACGTAGGGAGCATTTCATATGGTCAAGGTTGCGGTATCGATTGTGGTACCACTGTTTATTTGGTGCTCTGGTACGTCAAACTGTGCTGATGAATGGAAAGTCAGGCGGCGTGAATAACTGAATAATCAGGTCAAAACTGGAGCTTGGAGCTCATTAATTAACCCTAACTACCCCAAGCCTTACAAACTCGAACAGAAAATTTTACACGTCTCTTATTTATATGCAAAGCATTAGACTTTTCATGCAGTAATTTTTAAGTTATTAAAAAAAAAAAAATTAGGAAATGTTTTTTTTTTTTTCAACACGCAGTAGGAGCTCCGTGACGAGCATTTTCCCACAAAAATCATTCTTCCAAAATAACCGATCAACAATGTTTTGAAGAAATGCGTATTACAAATGGGTTACATACCAGCTGTTTAATATTAAAATAAACTAAGACGAACGAAATTTGTTTATTTTTCGCCCTAGAGACGCAACTTTTGTGGCTCTGATGTGCTCTGATTCATGAATATGGAAGTTGTATTACCATAAAAAACTACTTCACAGAATTGTTACAAACAACCTCAGATTTATAGTGACATGGATAATAATGCTGTCTATGTGTATTCATTAGTCTGGTTCCCAGACCAAAATATTCTTAGTATTTCTGATGAATACTAGGTCCGGTAGCCGCCAATGTCACCTGACGAAAACGGGCAGAATTCTGCCCGTTTCCGAAAATATCCGAAGTTTTCCGAACATAAGGTAACATCCGGCTGTTAACAAAATGTCTGTCGGGCCTGTTACAGATCCTGGAATTTGAATTCTCAATTATATATAAAAAATGACAAATCAGTGCCACACTCTTGCAGTATTTTGCCGGCTGGATTTTGCAAGAATATTAAATTTGGATGATGCCACTGACGTCACTCGGACTAACACTGTACGTCATGACCTAAGATTGAGACGTCGGGGGGGAATCTTCAGGTCAGGGAACCAGACTAGTGTATTCATTTAAAAACCCTTTTGCAGGGTTCCTGTAATGTACATGTTATAAATGTTGGGTTTTAACATGGGCACACAGGAATTTCTAGGTTACTGGAACTCGGTCTGACATACCAATGGTGTACAGGAGTACGCTTTGGGGAGAAATGTGTGGGCGGGGAGAGACGCCCACTTTATATACCCCCCCTTTTTTTCTTTTTTTCCCACAGTCGGCACAGGTTTCGGGAATTTATCATCATATCCGTACTGCAGCACTTTCAGAATTGGAACCAAACAAATTTAAAATACTTTACTTGTACATATGCACAATGTCGCCAATGCCCAGATCATAAAAAAAAAAAAAAAATCCACCCCTGTTGAAAATCCCAATGTTTGAAATTGAAGTTTGTTGTTTAGGAAATTGATATCAATATCCACTAAACCTTTGGGGATTCTCAATTAAAACCCTCCTACCAATAAACCTATCACAACCTATCGAAAAAACCAAATCCTCCTCTCCCACAGCTTGTGTGTCTCAACCTGTCACTCGATAGGTTTTGGTAGATAGGGTAGTTGGCTCCATTTTGGCACCTGGAGAGGGAGGGTTAGTTTACCACCTACGTGTAATGAAACAGAAAAAAAATCCTAAGTGTACTCTGCAATCTGATTTTGACAAACAACAAATAGCTCAGTAATTAGTTTTTATTACGTGAAAAATAACTTTGATGTGTAGAATTCAGAGGTAAAACATGATTGATATTCAGTGGAATTATTGTATTTCACGGAGATTCACCATTTTTTTCTTCAAACTAAAATTATCCTCCCATATCCAAAAATAAAGGAGGAGAGTAATGTGATGAGGGAACAGAGAAACCAGAAAAAAATATTAGCTAGATTATTCGTCTTTGTATAGTGAACAAAAAAAAAAGGCTTTGAAACGGTAAAAGGCCCACGTTTTAGTTTTTTTGTGTTGATTTTTATCAATATTTAAGTCGGACAGCCAGGTTCGCTAAGCTACGCCTAATTTATTCTGTATTTTTTGTCTTCCTACGTACAGGAACTAGAAAAAGCTAACATATTGCTTTTTGTTTGCCTTTGAGAAAGAACTTGCCCAAGTTCAAAACATTGGGCCACTTTTTGTAAGTTTTATCCACTGATCTCTATATAAACTGGATAGCTCATTGGCCATTGCGCGCTGTACAAGCAACTGAAGCCAGCACCCGCCGTATTACCACTCCCAATTCACCACTGATTGCCATGTAAGGAGAACAAGGACGAAAGGAGACCCTGGGGACAAGGTTGGGAAACCTGTTGTATTGGAAGTGATAAAATGGCGGACGGTGGCCTCAACTCGAACAGCCGATGCGCTATCCAGTTTACATAGAGATCAGTGGTTTGATCACTACCGAAGTTGAAAGATTACTGTATTTTATGTATTGTGAAATGGCACCTTGCTATAAAAAAAACCAAACAAACATGTCGCTAATCTTTTGCTTAGCCTGGGCCCAATTTTCATCGGGTTCCTAAGCACACAAGTTTCTGCTCACTGTCATGACTGTAGCTTTGTCTGTTTCAGCATTAAGCAGAGGAAAGAGCGCACAACCTTATGGATGGGGTTTGTGGGGTACTTGCATTCATTCCACTGTGCGAGGACCCCACAAGGCAGTAGTACTTAAATGTACTGTACACGATTGGTAATCCTAAATTTTTTGTTTACTGAACTATTACTTACTATTACTAGTAAGATTGTAAGTTAATAGTAGTCTCAATCATCCTGTGAAGGCACCAGGTGTGCTGTCGTTGTCCAGAAAGTGAAAATTTATATCGTTTTCCAACGATTTCCAGCTGGAAATCGTTGGAAAACTGCCCTGTAGCCTTCAGTCAAGGCGCGCGTGGTTATCTGCACGAGTGGGGCGTCACGCGCCCTGATAGCCACGCGCGCCTTGACTATAAAGGCTATCATCCACCGACGGTTGGAAACGAGCGCCGTTTTTCTCTCGCAAAACTTTGAACAGGTCAGTGGAACGATATTTCCTTTAAAATACTAACCCCCAAATCCGCCCATTTCTGAAAATTGCAACAATGACCAATCATGTACAATGTACACTACGATTAAAGGTAATACATTTGCAAACATTCAAACAACCAAACTACCTAATTATTATGAAATACCTTACTTGACAGAAAGTAAATAGCAGTCTCGAGCATCCTGTAAAAGCATGGCACCTGGTGTGCTGTCATTTTCAAGAAAAGTGGAATTTTTGTATCAATTTCCAGCGATGGTCGGCCGACAATCGTTTAGAAATGGTCTGGTTCCCCGCCCTGACAATTCCTTGACGTCTATAAATTGCTCTTTGTCTAAAGCAGGGAACCAGACTTACAAGAACAGCAGTTTTGTTCTGTTTTCCCAGCATCTGTGCACAAACAAACAAACCTAAAATGGGTCATTGTTACAGTATATGGGTAGAGGCATTATTAATGCCTTGCAGTGGACTAGTTACCCATCCCGACCCTATTCATACTGTGAAGAGATCAGATTATCTTGTCTTGTTTCAGTGTGAGGGGCTGGTTCTTCCACACTTTCCCCTGTAGCCCACACCTCCAGTGGCCTTTGGCCTTGTGATGGGCGATTTGCATAACAAAAAAAACCACTAACCCCCAAATCCATTCATTTCTGAAAATTACAGCAAAAGCAAATGTTGTTATACTACAATGTACCTGTAAGAGGCAGATATTTTTAAAAACTTTGCATCAGTAAAAGTCTACCCATGCAGGCAATCATCACTTTGCGATGAAAATGTTAGCACAGCTTTTCTGCTGTTCTGGCCCCATATTTTCAGCTAACGACTAATAAAGCTGATCTATAAAATAGGAGCCTCCGTGCTATTGCAAGATTGTTGTGCTAAAGTATGGTTGTGTGTAAAAATGTTTTTTTTTGCTGAGTGCCTAGTTGCTGTGAGGTGAGGAAAAAACAATGAATCCTCCATTTGAAGAATGCTTAACTGTGCCGCTGAACAAAACCCTTGATGTTATGTACAGAAGGAGACTGCCTTTTAAGAAACATTTTTGGAATGGCAGTAATTCTATAGGAATTTTTTTGGTCTGGGCTTAACCTATTTTAAGACGGTCTATCGTAATGGAAAAAGCAATGTCGGATCCTTGCAGCTTATGTCTGAACGTGCCTCACTTAACCATGCAATAATGATTATTACTAGTACTACGTGTCAACAACAAAAAAAGTCCTACTTTTGATCCTAAATAAACTGCTGTTTACCAATGGATTTGAACCAAAATTTCAGATCATGTAAACAAGGCATTACAAATTTTATGGAGCGAATTTTATTAGCTTTGTACCCGAGGGTGAGATTTAAACGCCATGCAAAAAAAAATTGATCGTTTTCAGAATCTCATTAGCTTACTCCTTTCCCTCCTCCAGTGTGTAGCTGAAGGTCGCCTCGTCATACGTATACACGTATTGGTTGTGTATAAAAGTATTCCATTTCTTAGAGCCGTTGAGCAAAAAAAAAATCATGGTCAGCAAATTAAATTTCTTCACAAACAGGTAACCAGCTAAGATATTGTTTCAAGTTGCACATGGAAGAAGCGCATACTCGCAGGGTGTGTAACAGTCAGTCACAGACCATTGAAAATAATTGAGATACTGACTGTGTTTACATGTAACTTAACTAGAAGTCTTAAGAAAACTATCAAGCCAGAAACCCCTTCTAATTTTAGTTGAACAGTGTTTTACTGTGTTAAAATAAGCAACACCACGTATAGCATACCCAGCACGATATGTGGGCAAGGGGTACCCCCCTCTTGTCTCTATACCCTATACACACTCCAGACTATTGTTACCTAACACATCCCCCCCCTAGATTTCTTAACAATTATTCCGGGAACACAATGACCGACACAAAAGAGGGGGTCCCTTGCCCACATATCGCGCTTCAAATGGCGTATAGAGTACCGAAGTGATATCGTCAATGCAATGTTTGGAACCAGAATACTTTTCTTATTTTGTGTCAATGTGTTTGCATGACTGGCTGTTAACAAAGGAACAGTCGAAATCTCCACATGTTTGGAGCCTGTTGTCTGCCAACTCACGTCACATTTCGTTACTGTATTGAAAGTGCATGTAGTTAATACTGTGGTAAAGGTATGGTTTAGCATTGTATAAGTCGACAACACAGTTGTGGGCAGAGTTTAGACTGTGGTGCAACATGTTCAGGAAAATGACAAGCCCGTCATCCAACTCGTCATGAGAAAATACTGAAAAACCATATTTTTGTAAACAGTGATTTTGTGAGAGTTCTTTGTGTCCTTAATTAGGCAAAACAAAAACTTGTGTTGCCCTCAAATGGGAAAAATCGGGAGGGGCGGTTGGGCGATTTTTTTTGTTTTTTTCATTCATCCATGAAAGCAATACTACATGTCGTGTAACTCGGAAGTCGGGAGTCATGAAGTAAGCTTATTTAAAAGTGAGATGGCGAAATGCACGACTGTGCCATCGAAGCTGTATTTAAAGACAACGATTTTAATAAAACTTAACATTTTGTGCGGGAAAAGGTGAGATTATAAAAATAAACACACAAAAAAGAAGAAAAAAATGCGACCCGACTTTTGTGACTTTTAGTGTTGGTCGCGGAGGGCAACACAACTGTTTTTTGGGTCTTATTTAAGCCACAGCGATTTTGGAGGTCCTTGGGTACAATTTTCCAAAAAGAGATGACAGCATTCTCAACAAATATTCCTTTGGAGGATTGGTTTTGAAATACAAACAGTAAGCTGCAAGATCAAAACTAATCCTTTCTATCGTTACCAAAGCCATATCATACCTTTAAATGTTACACCTTAACGACAAGTCTTTAACCAGTATATAATTTTAAGATGTACATGTAATGTATTAAAAGCACACTGGTTGCAATAAGGCCGTGGCCTATGGGCTGCTTGAAACTAGTGGTCGGTTTTGAGAAACATAATGGTGCGTTCAGTTTAACATTTCATCTAATGGTTTGTTTTATTTGTCATGAGGTTATATAAATACTACTGGAAACATATTGTAAACCAGACGATGTGATATTTCCTTTTTTTTCCTCTCTGGAATGTCCGTATATAAATAAACTGCCTTTATGATACTTCAAAATGTTATTTTCTCACGAGTTACCTTGCTTCCTTGAAAGACGAAAAAGTTCACCTAAAAACTGTATTGTATGGCAATGCATTTTTTTTCTTTTATAAACCATGTATATTGTACGATATTAACTAACGTGTATATAAAAACAAATCTTTATGCATCTTTAAATGCGTCTTATTGTCGTTTTGTTATTCTGGTTTTATTTAAACTTTGATTCCAGCTGCCCAGAAAGCAGATATGTAGTCAAGTCCATCACAAACCCTCCAGTCCTAATTCCGATCACAAGCTATTCAAATGAGCTTTGACAAAGGCATTCCTTTGTCATTGTTCATCCAGTTACTTGTGACCAGCTTTGTGAAAGGACTTGCACAAGGACTTGCACAAGGACTTGCACAAGGACTTGCACAAGGACTTGCACAAGGACTTGCACAAGGACTTGCACAAGGACTTGCACAAGGACTTGCACAAGGACTTGCACAAGGACTTGCACAAGGACTTGCACAAGGACTTGCACAAGGACTTGCACAAGGACTTGCACAAGGACTTGCACAAGGACTTGCACAAGGACTTGCACAAGGACTTGCACAAGGACTCGACTACAACTCGGCCAGAAAGCCAAAAGCATTTAAAGTTACAACGTTATACCGAGACCGAGAACATCTATTATACAAATATAACATGGTCTGGGGGCATCCGAAATAAACCAGGTTTAATTTGTTTTACTATACCTCATACATATTCAGTTTTCATTACAATTCAGGAGCCATCTTTCATGTGTATACAAAGCAGCTGGGTGATGTTCGCGCATGCGTACTACACCCGTGCGACAGTTCCACGATTGCTTTGTAAGGCCGTGTCCGAATTACTTGGCTACGGCTTGAAATTACACACGAGTCTACAAGAAGTGGCTGCAGCCGCTACCATAGACATGTGTGTAACATCCAGGCGTAGCCAAGTAATTCGGACACGGCCTTAATTAGTGCATGCGTATAGTAGACTGTCGCATGGGTAACCCATGCATTTGTCTAGTACGCATGCGTATTTACCCTGTGCGTGAATACTGTGTGTGCGCTTGGTAAACACTAAACAGCAGCTGAACCATGATGGTGAATGGACCAGTGAGAATAAGCCAGTTCGGTACACATTCCAACTGCGCATGTGCACAACAAGAATCAACGATTTTTCTCTCGGGACAAACGTGGCAGATAAATGCTAACAAATATAGGCTATGGGGGATCGACGTGGTATAAAAACCGAATCTGCATTCTGTGCAGTTTTTTATGCAATCGAAAAGAAGATGGCAACTTTTGTTAAAAGTTTGGACACACAAGACACCTGAAAACACTTCGCTGTCCAAACGTTTTTTGAAAAAGGTTACTTCAGAACACGACGATCTCTTTTAATTTGCTGGTACCCGCTCTGCTTTTGCAAGCATACTGTGAAATATTTCTCCCGAAAAAGAAATGGTCAAATCTTGATATGTGCAGTTGGAATACCAAACTGGCTTATTCGGCTCTCGATCATGAATATGTATGAGGTATAGTAATAAAGCTTAATATTGCAGTGACAGTTGGCAAAGTTGTCTGATGTACAACCTCCGGCCCAAAATGCACATTGTGGCCCAAAGCAATTTGCCCCTTCAAAGGGGAGGGAACAGTTTTAAAAGGGATCCACCCGATGTTCCCCCAGGGGCGGATCTAGGTTTTACCCAAGGGGGGGGGTTTACCTGAGGTGATTGGCCTACACACCCCAGCGTGCCGATTTTTGGACACCCGACACTGTTTTTTTGTTTTTTTCTCAGCCCAAGGGGGGGGTTTAAACCCCCCAAACCCACCCCCCCCCCCCCCCCCCCCCCCCCCCGTAGATCCGCCACTGTCCCCAGTCCCTATGTTCCCCAATCCTTAGGGTTGGGGTTAGGGATTGGGGAACACAGGGATTGGGGAACATAGGGACGCACCCGTTTTAAAACCGGGTACAAGAGCACAGGGGCAAATTTCATGGAGCACACAAATTTGCTGAGCTTGAAAAGTTCCTATGTACAATGTAATACACAACATTTGCAAACATCAAAAACTACTTCAATATTTTGAAATGCCTTGGTTGACTGTGAAATCATGGCACCTGGTGTGCTGTCATTTTCAAGAAACAAGGAATGTTTGTATCAATTTCAAGTGATGGTCGGCCAAACTGACTGGTTTGAAAATACTGCCCCCACCCAATTTAACAACTTTATTAGTTAGTCACATTTTGTTTGGCAATTTGGTTACATCCGTAACTGATGGGTGCAAGCCAGCTAGTCTAGTTCCCCGACCTGATAATTCCCTGACATCTATAAATTGCACTGCTTTGTCTGAAGTAGGGTCAGGGAACAGATTACAAGAACATCATTTGGAAAGATTTTACTAAATACCCCCACCAAAATCAGTACGGAACAACAAATCTTGGAAAATAACCATCCATTTGTGTTCATAATTGTATAAACACTTGGCACACAACCTTTAATTTTGAGAATTTTTTGGGACATTTTAGTGCAATATAGGGGAAGAACGTTTGTGTTTTCTGTGTTAGAAGTTCTTGGCACCATGTATATAGTCACTCAAAGTGTTCACATACATGTTGATTTCTTCCTCATTTTTTTTTTTTACAGATTTTGCTGACATAAATCTTGAAATAACAGGTTGAATTGTGCCACATGTTTAGACAGTTGTTATCAAGGAGGCTTGGTTATTTTCCAAGATTTTGCTGTTAGTCTTGACCGATTTTGGTGGGGGTATTAAAGTAAAATCTTTCCCATCATTTTTTGTTCCTCTTTCTCTGTTTTGGGACCCTTTTGGGCAGATTTGGGCTAGCCCATTTGGGACCCAATTGGCCCCATCGGCCAAAACTGTATGAGACCCATATATGGGCAACCCAATTGGGGCCCACTCAGTTGCCCATCAAAGGCCCAAAAGAGCCCCACTTTCGCTTGCTGGCTGGCGTGTTACAGTATTTGCTATAAAATACTAAACCCCAAATCCATTCATTTCTGAAACTCACAGCAAAAGCAAATGTTGTATACTACCTTAAGGAAGGAGTGACATAAAAAAGGTCACATAATTCAAAGACGATAGAGCTGCTTACCCCTAGGCCTGCTGAATCCCATCAATATCAATACGAATTTCTACACACCCTGGGGGGGTTAGGGTTAAGCAAAATATTTGTTTAAGCACAAAAACACCTTAGTAAAATCAAGTTGACGGCTAAAACTCCCTGTGACTGTCAAGCTAAGCAAACAACAGCTAAATACCAGTCACAAGCAATATATACGTCACATGGAGTTTTGGCTGGTAAAATAAGCTGGTTGTATTAAGCAAGTTTTTTTTGTGCTTAAGCAATTTTTTTGCTTATAAGCAGCTCTGTGAAACTGGCCCACCTGCAACCACTCAACCAAATTTTATGCAAACAATATGCGTGCGCATACCGATGGGCACATTCCAATAATTATAGATGTAACTGAACACATGATGTCGGAGAGCAAGTCGTCTATTTATTAAACTGCTGTTTCAGTGTTTAAGCCCCCATCCCCTCCCCATCCTAACCCCAGAAGTTGATTTGGAATGTAGCACAGTTGACATTTTGATGAATGGTACGTACGTGGCACACAATATTAAGATTTTCTCGGAATCTTGCTGAAGGGTGAACTTTGATGTGGTTTGTGAAAACTGAAATTGTAGCAAAGATTGGCCTTCGTTGGTATAGGTACAGGTAATTGAAGGAAGCACAATAATTTCAGCCTATGTTCCTGAGGCCGTGGGTTCAACCCCCTTTTTGTCAATTTTCTTTGTTCATTCTAAATCAAATTAATTCGAATCAAAAAATGTGCTGGCCTAACATTTCGAATTTAAGCAAGTTCTTTCTCAATGGCAAATGACAGAGTACATTTAGAAACAAACAAACATATCTTTCTCGTATGTAGAGAACACATGATATGAGGGGTGGGTGGAGAAACACAAAAGAGAGATTATGAACCAAAGGAGAGTGGCAGAATTAAGGTGAACATCAATGGGAGTACACTGCAGAGGGGGAAGGGACAGCAAGGAACAATTAATAATGTAGTTAGGGTAAGGATGAAAGAAGGGGAGGGATTGAGGTGAGAGGGATGAAGCTGGGGAAGGGGAACAAAGGTGGTAAAAAAGAGGGGAGGGGTAAATAGGAGGTGGTAATTGGGCAATAGAAGGAACAGAGGGATGTGGCAAGGCTTAACAGGAAAGGGAAAGACATCCAATTTTGGGCAAGAAACCCCAAACGTTTTTTTAGTCTCCAAAATGTGCAAGATGCACACTATACTCCCCCCCCCCAAGAAGTGGATATAGGGGGTTGGAAGGGAGATAACAATTACCCATCCCTCTAACAAAAACATATTTGGTTCCTACTTTTTTCTGTTTATGAAATTCTTCAGGAGTTATGAATTTTTGTGAACAACTTTTCCAATTCTCCATACTACCCCCTCCCCAGGGGGTATGTCGCATGAGCCAATTCACAGCTAATCATTTTCAGTCAATCTCCAAGATTAACAAAAATTCTCATTTAACTTTTCAAATCATTTTCTTATAAATGAAAATGTACTGTCGGAAAAAATTGGGTTTTTTTGCTACTCCTAATTCCTTTCGATCAACCAAGAGTACTATTACAATACTATCCAAGTTACTTGTAAATATGCCTTGTGTGACATGACCCTTGAAGTTAATCCACCTGTACTTTCTATCCCTTCCAGGAAAAAAAACCCAGGATTTTTAATTAAGCTTTCGAGTTTCAACAGCTATTTTAATTTTTGTAGCCGTGCGCATGACACACACACACACACACACACACACACTCTTTTCCTTTAAAATTACTGTCAACATTCACGTCCCTTTAAACAATCACTGGTAATCGGCATGCAAAAACCGCATCGCAGAACCCATAGCCGCTTACCAACCAGTTCCCCAAAAGTGTCAACAAATCCCAAATCTGTCACTGGTACCCGCGCGGATCGACTGGTGTGGGAATCGAACGGTAAGACGTCGTCAACCAATGAAATTGACCTTTGAATTTTTTGCCGTCTGTTTTTTTTTTCTTCGTGATGATTGCGGCTCCAAAAACTCGCCAGGAATTCAAAGAATTTTTTTTCCGGCGAGCATTTGCTCCGGCGCTGGTTGCATTCCCCGGCCTGCTTTGCCATCTTCACAAACAAAAAAGACACGGCTTTGTTTGTAGGGATCGCCTCTGCTAAAAAAGGAACGGCGTAGGTAAGAATGTTGCCGCTTTAGTTTTATTTGCAACCGCAAGGCTGCATTGCTACTGATTGTTTTAACTTAATTGTTTTCTTGTTAAAGTGGGCCAACTTGAGTATCATGGAGGAATGTGTTTTATTCCTACATGTTGAGTACTAAGCAAAAAAGTACAATTTCATTTGTCATGTCATATACATACACACTCCGATTTTTAGTAATAGTAGTCATCCCCATGCCATGGTCGTGATCATCATGGTCATGTTATTTTGTTTGTGAGGAAAAAAGAAAGAACAATCTACATGATGTAACTGTTAACATTAATTAGGCCTGTAACTTACACTGTCAGTGCGACAGTTCCGGATCAATTGATTTATAAGAATTAATCCAAGTGCAACCAAATTTGTTTTTTTAGATTTTTTCTCTCACAAATTTCAATTTCCATCATTTTGCAATAGTCGAAAAAGAAATTGTTGAAAATCGCTTCACTATAGTGTTACCCAAGCTTTCGAGTCAACTCGTACCTTGCTCAACTCGTACCTTGGTCAACTCGTACCTTGGTCAACTCGTACCTTGGTCAACTCGTACCTTGGTCAACTCGTACCTTGGTCAACTCGTACCTTGGTGTGCGCATCACCAGTATCAAATCATGGAGGAAACTTCCTCCATGATCAAATCAAGTTCAAACGGCAAACGCGTGCTCAATGCTAAGAGCCTGAGTTTGGCTACGGCACCGCAAAAGACCACAGAATCAGGCCGAACTATAGAATATGACAATGGGCAAACTTCAGACGATTTATTAATTAATTCCACAACAAAGTACATGCCAGCCACGTACTTACCTTCAATAAATTCAGAATGAATTTCCTATCAAAAGTAACAGCTAATTTATGAACTACAAGTTAAACTGAAAAGTTAAGACGAAAAGCATCAACAGTGTGGCGCACGGTCATCTTAAAATAAAATCACTTCTCAACAAAGTACTACTGTAAACAAATGAATTCCTACGTTCCTTTTCCATCGAAGTCTAAAATAGCAAAAGTACAATAAACATGAATGCAGTCTAAAATAACAAAAAAGTATGACAAGTTGTAGACCCTACATAAACATGAACATAATTAAATTATACACCGGTAAAATCCACTTTCAATCAGAAAAAAAATACATTACACTTTACATTCCTTTTCTAGCAACGTCTAAAATAACCGAAAAGTAGGCCTATAGTATAATTATATCGCTGCACATTAATCAGTTACAGCCCGGAGTATTTCAGAACATTGACGGTACGACTTGACTTCCGCGTGAAGGTACGAGTTGTCCTAACTGGAAGTACGAGTTGGCCAAGGTACGAGTTGTCCAAGGTACGAGTTGACCTGTTACCTTACCCAATATTGGCAATAATGCAGTTCGTTGAAATTTGTAATTATCTTGTAGATTTTTGGCCTCCCCCGGCATGTACATGTAGTCAACATTCATCGTTTCTTATTGACTTGACTGAGTTTTCTTGATAGAAAATAATCTCATATGTCACAGATTAAAACCATTTTACAAGTGAATTTACTGACGTGCCGTTTTCGCAAAAATATTTTCATGCAAGTTTAAGACAGTTCCGGATCACCACCATTTGCAATTTGCAAACTTTGCGAATTTCCCCATGGGTCCCACGTCATTCACTGACGTATCATTTCAATTTGTGTCGTACTGTACAGTCGTAATAACTCTTGCATGGGATGCTTATTAAATCCAAGGCCAACAATGTATTTGTTTGCCTTGTTCCGGCGAGTCTGGTTTTTTTTTTAAGCTGATGCATGATTGTTAAATGTTTAGGACGCACGGACTCTCAGGCCCAATGCAGGCTGCTCTGGAAGCGCAGCACACGCACGAAGGCGCACACGTGAGGTGGTCAACGTACGCGTGATCCGGAACTGTCGCAAACGATCCGGAACTGTTGCAAACGATCCGGAACTGTTGCGTTTAATCCTGTACAAAAACTGAATTGAGTCTATGTGGACATGTTTGGTTTTAAGATGAAGAGGAGTTATTTTACTACGAAGTGATGTCACTCGGACACAGAAACTCCGAACACCAGCGGGCGTACAGCGGTTTGTATGAAAAGTGATCCGGAATTGTCGCACTCACATAAGACAAAAAAGTTTTCAAAATTGACAAACACTTCCTGAATTTTCCTATGACCATAGGCATAGGCCCTATCACAGAATCATTTCATTCAACTTATTCAGTGATTCATCATTGTCATTGCCATTTATGCAACTTATCGTGACATGCATGATAAATCTGGAATACCGAATGAAAACAAAAAAATGGTCCGGTGATGGTGAATGGCATTTGTGTTGATTTACAATGTAGTCCTGGGTGCAGTTCCAGACTACATGTTTCTTTGCGGAGTGCAATGGAGCGTGACATTCGCCATTTTGGCATGTGTTCTTTATTCTCTTGTATCCTAAAAATACATGTATTCTGATGATCATGAATCATTTTCAGTGTCATCTATTTTCAATGTACACACGTAAATCATGCACCAGAGTTATCAGCATTTGGTCAATGATTTTCTGCTAAAATGCAATATGTAGACGGAATTATTGGAATTAGCGTACATGTATCAAGAAGGGTTGCAAAGATTTTACTTTAATATCCCCCAGCGAAATACATGTAGATCAGGAACAGAAAAATCTGACAAAATAACCCTCAATTCATGTTTAGAATTGTATTTAAACACAGTTAACGTTCAAGACTTAAACCAATTAGAGAAGACTCTAGGGAAAACGAGGGTTTCAGAAAATGTTTACTCTGAACCCCCGGATGTGATTTTCTATAAGTGGACAGGGAGATCACATTTCCACATAAAGCTTGTATAAAACTATTGTCCTACTCTATTCAAAACCACACTCCTGGCTTTAACAGCTTAAACCTCATTGTGATTCTGGGCTCTGGATGTGATTTTGGACCCTCATTGTTAAAATCACATCCACCTATTTCACCTGTCCATTTTGAATAGAAAATTATTTTGAATAGAAAATTATTTTTAATAGAAAATATCCAAGATGTTTGCTGTGTTAATTATACATGTAGGCCCTGGTTAACCCAGTAAACCCTTGTGTCCAACTGTCCGATTGACTGGTATGCCAAGAACAGGCTATGTAGGCACCACACTAAATAGAATGGTCCTATTCGTCGCACTTGAAGCCCCCCCCCCCCTTTTTGTGTGTGAATGAAAGCTTTGTTTGAAAAAGCTCCATCCATTACACTCCTATTCAAGAACATTATAGTTGAAACATTAAACCTATCCCCAGGCAATTTTACTAGGAAGTGTCCTCATCCTGTCCAAATCCAACACTGTGCAGTTTACGCTTGAGGACAAGAGGAGAAAGAAAATATATATACAAAGGAACCTTTCTTGTCCTCGGGAGTCGGTCTTTTGTTAAAATCGGTCCTCGGACATAAAAATACATGCTTAGTCTATGGGGTTGGGTTGTATTAAAGGAACAATAGAAAACACAAAGCATTGTCCTCGGAAGTATTGGGGAAAGTACGACTGTGTGTACGGCACATTCTTTGGACTTAGACAAATTGGGGCATCATACATCATACATGTAGCTCCATGTAAAGTAAAGTGCCAAGGCTCTACAGTCCTGAACCCATCAAAATTCAACGCAACCTGCTGTTGAAGTCTGTAAGGCTTGGGGTAGTTATATGTAGGGTTAATTAATGGATTGATAGTTCGCACAGGAGTGCGTGTATAGACGACAACTGGCCAGGTGGTCTTTTTCAAACTGGAAATGGCTGCCGTCTGCATTCAAGAGGTGAAATATCCACTTCTTAGTTCAAACGACAGAGACTGCATGTACATGTACGTCATCATAGTGGGAGGAATACATTTTTTTCCACAAAGATTATACATATTATTGGCCCTCTTCCTTTCTGCTAAGTACATAACATCTTGTCTTGTTTTTGTATTTCAGCAGTACTTATTAATTATTAGAAACCGCTCCAGTCTAGTAAAAAACTTCTGAAAACGTCTGAAGTTGTCCGGTGGACTACTGAAAAAGAGCATACTCTCTCAGTGAAATTGTACTGTAGTGTAAAGCAGTCCTGCAGTTACATGAGCTAGTCGTACTTAGTGCTGGTTAGCGAAATGTAGAGCAAACTATTTGTAGCTTTTAAAGTTTTAAACTGAGGAAATTTCTTAAATTACAATGTTTGATTGAGGTGTACCTGTACATTGTTATGTTTGTTAATCCTGTCTTGACACATTTTTCCCAAGGGATGCCGTCAGAAATTGACCAACATGAACACTGCCAAGCCTGTTATGACAGCAAGTGCAGTACGCACCCACCGTCGTGCAGTGTCATTCACTGCGACCTAGACTGTGGGGCCCGGTTCCATGCTTGCAAGCAGAGTGAGCATGGCTTGCTGTGCAGCCTACAGAAAGTCCCCTGCCTCAACGCGGGCTACGGATGCCCCATCCAGGTGCAGCGGTCACAGATGTCGAGGCATCTCGCCGGGTGCCCTGCAAGCCTCGTGCATTGTACCATGGAGTGGAACCGGTGGCCTGTGTGTTCGAGCGAGCGCCAGTCCCACCAGCCTGTCCAGGTCTTAATGGACTTCAACAGAGAGCAGCTGGACATAGCGCTGGCGTTGCGCGACCAGCGCATGCTCACCAAATCCATGCGGGCGTCCATCCGCACACGACAGATCCTTACCAACAGTCTCAACCGCCGGCACCCGGCCGTTCCGCTCGCCAAGCAGCTGACCAATGGGAGGGAGAAAGATTTTGATGAGCAACGCGAGCTGGAGAACTTACTGCAGGACATGCACCAGTGGGAGAACGCGACAGAGAAAAAGCGATCGCGGAGCCCCGCAGGACTACAGCAGAGTATCTGCGATGAGTTATACCGTGCTAGTCAGGACACGGTCAAGCAACTCTCCACAGCACTCCATGCCATGACCAGCCACAGTGACCCGCCGGAACGTCCAGACTTCAGCCTGGGCCAGTCTCTGTACCCCTACATTCACTGCGCTCACTGCGAGAGGCGGAAAGAACGCTTGGAACGATTAATCGACTCCCACAATGCAATGAAAGACACTGGCGAGAACGGCCAATCACAAGAAATCATTGATGATGACGGTGATAAACCAACTGCTAATCAAAATGGTGGCATGGGTCATCTCCATGACGACAGTGTGCATCTAAGGGTCATCAGTAATGCTCTGCCAGGAGAAATGAATGTTGAAGAGCAGTCAGAAAAAGTGAGTGAAGCATACATGTAGTTTAACAGAGTTGTAATCAAGTCAGTCACAGGTCAGTCACAGGTCAGTCACAGGTCAGTCACAGGTCAGTCACAGGTCAGTCACAGGTCAGTCACAGGTCAGTCACAGGTCAGTCACAGGTCAGTCACAGGTCAGTCACAGGTCAGTCACAGGTCAGTCACAAACTGCAACACAAAAAACATTTGTTATGATATTCAATATCTAAATGCAGCACAACAGCAGAAATATATGTATGGTCATGGTCTATCATGGTGTCCATGTTACGTCTGCACCGATTCTTCAAATTCTTGCTAATTCTGCTATATTTGGACACTGACTGCCGTAAAAAGGTGTTTCATTGTTGCATATAGTGTGTCTTTTATTTATTGTACGTAATGAATTTCCCATATTTATTTTATTAAAGTGTTGAAAAAACATAAAAATTCAAATGTTGGACACGGTGTCCATGTTATGTCTATTTTACATTCAAAATAACACACTTTTTATCATATTTTTGTTAAAATATAACTTACATGATTGAAACTTTCTCAAATAATCTCACACCCAAAGACGAATGTCACATTCTTTTTTTTTGTTGCTTAAATCAATTTTGTCGGGGCCGACACCCCCCCCCCCCACCACGCCCGCAAAAAATCCTAGAGCTACCCCTGACCCTAATTGACAAATTTTTGTTCTTGTAAACAGCCCTCTGATGACTCGCTTCCCATTGACCAAGCCGCCCAGGTGCACCGAAGCAGTTCCAGCAGTGAAGGCAGCCTGAACGAGGTGCCCATGCCGGCGCTGTTTGTAACACCGTCCACCACGGGGGAGGTGTCGGCAGCGCCAGGGAGGGGACGCTCCAAGATACTGGTGGTTGAGGTAGGCGTGGCTTGATGGGGAGGGTAGGGGGGCAGTGTTGTACACGTAGGTCTTGAGATCTGTCTTTGTCTTGCTCTTGGTTTCAGTTTTTGCCTGGTTTCGGTCTTGGTCAAAGCACCCCATGGTCACATACAGGTACCGAAGTGGTGGGTACCGATGTGATGACGTCAATGCAATGTTTGGAGCCAGAATACTCTTGTTATTTTGTGTCAATGTGTTTGCGTGACTGGCTGTTAACAAAGGAACAGTCGAAATCTGCATTTGTTTGGAGCCAGTTGTCATGCGAACTGACGTCAGACTTCGGTACTCTATTGTTGGTCTTGGAACCCTATAGTGTGGTTCCAAGACCAACAATAGAGTACCGAAGTCTATTGTTGGTCTTGGAACCCTATAGTGTGGGTTTTGATGTTCGTCTTGGTACTGTGTGGTCTCAATCTTGGTCTTGGTCAGGGTACCCCATGGTGTGGGTTTTGATTTTCGTCTTGGTACTGTGTGGTCTCAATCTTGGTCTTGGTCGGGGTACCCTATGATCACAATGTTGGTCTTGGAACCCCATGGTGTGGGTTTTGATTTTCGTCTTGGTACTATGTGGTCTCAATCTTGGTCTTGGTCAGGGTACCCCATGATCACATTGTTGGTCTTGGAACCCCATGATCACATTGTTGGTCTTGGAACCCCATGGTGTGGGTTTTGATTTTTGTCTTAGTACTATGTGGTCTCAATCTCAGTCTTGGTCATGGTATCCCATGGTCACATTGTTGGTCTTGGAACCCCATGGTGTGGGTTTTGATTTTCGTCTTGGTACTATGTGGTCTCAATCTTGGTCAGGGTACCGCATGATCACATTGTTGGTCTTGGAACCCCATGGTGTGGGTTTTGATTTTCGTCTTGGTACTATGTGGTCTCAATCTCAGTCTTGGTCATGGTATCCCATGGTCACATTGTTGGTCTTGGAACCCCATGGTGTGGGTTTTGATTTTCGTCTTGGTACTATGTGGTCTCAATCTTGGTCAGGGTACCGCATGATCACATTGTTGGTCTTGGAACCCCATGATGTGGGTTTTGATTTTCGTCTTGGTACTGTGTGGTCTCAATCTTGGTCTTGGTCATGGTATCCCATGGTCACATTTGTGGTCTTGGGAACCCCATGGTGTGGGCTTTGGTGTTGGTATCGGCACCCCATGGTCTTTGTCTTGGTACCCCAAGGTTTCAGTCTTTGTCTTGGGAAGAGTCTGGGACAGCTAAGGTCTGGGTATTTTTCTGTTCTCAAGATCAGTACCATGTGCATTCGTTTGCACTGTTTCGGATTTGTTTTTTTCCAAATTTCAGACACTCAAAGTGTTTTTCTTAAAAAAGGTAAAAACGTTTAGATACATTTTTTTAAGGTATTTGGAAACAATTATTTTCCATTATTTCTGTAGCAAATGTACTGCGTTTTTCTCCTGTGTAACTATCTTTTCCTGCATAGTTAATTTTATTTATTGGTGAAAGGAAACATGGAATTGCAAAAACCCACACAGAACATCCAGTGTTTAAAACCCTCCTACTCTTGAGGCGATTTATACCATACAAAACCTGACAGCTGTCTGGTTTTGTATGGTCAAAAGACTTGCCTGTACTGAACTATGTAAGGTGATGAATGGTAAATCAACTTGACCTCTGTATGGCACTGTAAGGTTTTGTATGGTTGTACAGGCTGTGTCTGCTGGCAGGTGCAAGGTTTTGTATGGTGAACCAACTCCATTGTGTACTGGGAATGTTGATATAATAGGCTTTTACCATTTTAGAATTAGGGTGGTTTCTCTTTGTGCATTATATATTATAACTCACTCACCATAGCCCCAAGTAGTCTGTTGATAAGCCTCACCACACAAAACCATTTGGCATACATTGTACACCACAGTGAAGCATGTTTACCATACAAAACCATTTGGCATACACTGCACCACAGTGAAGCATGTTTACCATACAAAACCATGCGTATGGTTTTGCCATGTCAATAAGCTTGCTATAGCATTACACTGTATGGTTTTGCCATGTGTGTGTTAATGCTACATGGTAAAATTTGGACACGAACATTTTGTAAGGTTTTGTATGGTGAAATAGTAGGAGGGTTAAAAAAGGAAAAAGAAACTGAATCTTTCTTTGAATTGGTTTCACTTTGAATTTCCTGCAGCCTCCTAAAATGCTACCGGGGTCAGGTGTAACCTCCTTTCCAGTCAACAACTCAGATTCTCCAATGCAGGCCTCGCTGAGTCTTGACCTGTCGTTGGAGTCCATCACAAGGTACCAGGCCAAACCGGACTCCATGTACACCTTCCTGTGTGCACAGGTTTGTAATCACCCACCTCTCTTAACCCCTTGTGTCTGGCTGTCATTGATTGGGGCTGGTTGCCAAAAACAGGCTGTGCAAATGCAAACTACGCACCACACTGAACAGAGTGGTCATATTCATCGCACTTGGAGCCTCCTTTCGTGTGAATCAAAGCTTTGTTTGAAAAAGCTCCATCTGTTCATGACACTCCCATTCAAGAACAATATAGTTGAATGTATTGAGTATGCGCAGGAATGTGCAAATAGACGGCAATCAGCCAGGTGGTTTTTTCCAAACTGTGGCTGTGGCTGCCGTCCATATTCAAGATGTGAAATATCCACTTCAATTCAATTCAATTAATATTTTATTAGTCATGTAAGTTAAAACAGACATAAAATTCTTTTTCTGGTGTAAAAGCGATACAACATTTTGTACAATAAAACAGTAAAAACAGCAATCAGCACAATGAAAACCTTAAAAATAGCAATACATGCAATAGCTTAAAATATAAACTTTACATTATATAAATTACATAACTTAAATAATACAAAAAATGGCAGTGAAAAAGGATAAAACATTTTTAAATGACAACAAAAAGAGACTGACAACAAAAAAAGAGACGAGAGACTTAACTCCCCCCCCCCCCTCTTTCCTTGGCTAGCATGAATATGACAGGAAAAACAAGGATAAAAACTCAACTTGCTGCTGGTAACTCAAATGGCCGTTGCACTATCCACTTTACGTAGACATCAGTGGTGTGGATGCCTGACTTGGTTGAAATGCTCACAGAGAAGCGTAATTGTTGTCATGATATTATTAGGGCTGCCCCGAATATACCGAATATTCAAATGTTCAATCATCAACCGAATATTTAAATACCTTTTTGCCTGTTCAAATATAATAAAAAAAATATGTGGATTGTTTGACGAAAACAATATGTATGCACATACAGATACGGCTCTGATGCTATTTTAACCCCAACATCCAATGCATTCATTTGGGGTGAAGACCTGTGTACTACGAAATACTACTTAGTATTATGTAGCACTGAGTCTCTCTGTCTTTGATGATTGAGTGTATCATGACAGCAGTCAAGATACACATGTACTTGCAACTACAAAGTACTAATTCTATGTAATACAGTTAAGTTACTGGGTAAATTGTATTTGTGTCAATGAATTGGATGGCTAAGATAAAAACAAATTATCATCTTTGAAAACCAGTAGTTCATGCTCTGTTTCCGCCTTAGATGAAAACAGACATTTTGCCTCCAACCCCAGCAACAAACAGTAGTTACCGGTACTACACATTACTACGTACTTTATTTGGGGTGAAGTATCAAATACTAAAAATGACTACAAGCATTGTACACAAATAGGTGAGAGTACTGTATACTACAGTTTACTACTAGTAGTATTTTGTAGCTTTAGGTGAGGTTAGGGTTAATAGAAAAGTTACGGTGCTTAGAAGTATCAAAATTAACTTTTTAATGGACGAAGGTTTATTGTTCCCGTAAGTAAAACCCTTGACATTTGTTTGTTTGTTTGTTTGTTTTTATTTGACAATCTCCACGGATATTTAACCCCTTGCCACCGGGTGGCGCCGGGGCACTAGGCCGGGTTATGCAGCCAAGCGAAACGGAAACAAGAGGCTTGTGCAGCCAAGCATAACGTACACAATACCCCAATAATGGATTGAAAATGAAAGAATTGGCATGTATTTGTGTCAACCGGCCAGGTGGCAATTTCAATCTGCACGTATTTGTGTCAACCGGTGGCAAGGGGTTAAAAGACAAAACAATAATTATCAACATTCTATTAAATATAAAGAAAAAACAAATTGAAAACACATCATCCGAGGGGTTGTCGAGGATGACACAAAAAAGCTGCGAGCAGTTTATTTATCAAATAATTACTGCAAAAACGCAGGCTGGAGTTTGGCTTCTTGTCAAACCCAGTTTCCAATAATCGGATCTACTAAATTATTCGAATGTGAATATTTATTTTTTGGGGTAGGTTTTCCGAAGGGACGAGTTTGCTTCCCACTTCCAGAACGTTCACAGCGACATCCACGGCGGCCTGAACGGATGGCTGGAGCAGCGCTGCCCTCTAGCGCCCTACGGCTGCACATACTCGCAGCGCCGGCTCTACCCAGGCGAGAAGGCCGCGAGGATCGTGCACAACGAGCATCTGGAGAGCTTTGGGATTCGGTTGGATGGGAACACACCAACTCCGTCCGAAGATTGTAGTCTTGTGGACGCTGTGGTTGAGTTGGAATGGGTAAATGAAGGCCTGTCTGCAGCTCACAGAGGCGACAAAATCACCACAAATTTACCAGATGATGATCAGGCGAAGACGACTGATCTTGAATCAAACAAAACAAGTCACTTAGATTTTTCAAAGGAAAATGGGCATCTAGAAAAATCGGACCCTAAATCACCGAAAATAGACCAGGATATTATCAACGAGTATCAGGCTGACCAATCAGACATCTCCTTACATGCAATCAACCAATCAGGGAGGAGCTTAAATGATGACATACGGCTTAACGTAGAGAACGCTTATGGCGATCCGCGTCTGCAGACCCAAAGTCAAGCCGATAACCAGGGACAACAGTCACGTGACCTAGGGGACACAGAAAACGTCCAATCAGCAATATTGATTCGAAACCCAAGCAGCCAATCGGAATCCGCGACGGCCAAAAAGCACCAATCGGATCCGGACTATCTGAGCCAGCTTCCCTCGGAGCTCCTGCGGTACCTAACCAGGTTCCTGGACGCGTTCAGTCTGTGTAACCTTGCTCTGACGTCTAAATTGCTGCGGCAGATCTGTTGCAGCATCCTTGAGGAGAGGGGAATGGTAATACAGCACTGGGAGAAAGTGAACGGGCGATGGGAAGTCGCCTACAGGGTATGTATGTGGGTCATTCTATAAATATGGGGTCCAAAAGTAGCATTTTTTTGTGTCCCTGTTCCACCTGACTTGAGCAATTTCATATCAAGTATCATTAAAATTGACTTCACTCTAATTTGTACTTGTTTGGCAGGTACTGTGCTTTAAATAATCACTCTTGGAGATAGAAGGCATTAATTAAGCCAAACCCTGCTGAATCCAACAGGATCCAACTATTTGATATTCCCGTTGGACCCTGTTGGATTGAGCAGCTAACTCATGGTGTTACAATTCTGTTGGATTCAGCAGGCAACAGAAAAATATGTCACAGTTGGACTCTGTTGGATTTAGCAGGCAAGTCATTTTTTTATTTTTCGGTAACCAGCAACTTGGCATGTTGGACTGTGTTGGATTGAGCAGGAAACTCATATAAGTCACTGTTGGACTCTCTGTTGGATTTAGCAGGTTAGTCCTGGGGAACCATTAGGGGGGTAGGGTGACTAAAGAATGTGTCCTGAATTGCAAAATCTTATACATGTCACTATGTAACAGGGATGCCAAAATTGGACCCCAAATTCATGGAATGATCCATGTGTACTTAGTAAGTCCAACTGCCTTTTGTCCTCCATACACAACTCTGTCACCATTTTACCCAATATTTTGGGAGGAGATATCTGTTACAGATTAACCCTAACCCCTTGGGTAACTTTACTAGAAAGTATCCTGAATCCGCCAAAATCCACCTATTTTGTCATGCACAAAAAGTTGGTTGTGGTGACTGCTCAATATGCAGGTATCCTGAATCCATCAAAATCATGCAGTAACGCTAGGCTTACAATCCTCAATCTATCAAAATCCCCCAGGTTTCAATATGGAGGTATCCCGAATCCGCCGAAATCTTCCAAAACAGGAAGAGGATTTTGATGGATTTATGTACGTTAGGGTTAATGTACCTAAGGCTGTGCGTCCGAACCGGGTACCCGAGTACCCGACCGCTAGCATCAGGAACCAGTTCCAGATTATGGAATCGAGTTCCCGTAACTGAATTAACATATTACTCGCTAATTTCTCAGACAATGAAAACAATTTTTTGAATGTCATTTGTGGGAAGTTTTCAAAATGAAGCTTAGGGTACAGATTAACATTTTATGACGCTTGCTAAAATTCAGTTTACCCCATAAAGCTATAGAACTCACTGTACACATTGGCATCTTTCTGCATTGATGCGCCAATGTGGTCGTATTCAAATGCCAGCCTTTATGAACAATATGAACAGCAATTTCCAAGATTGGCTTTCCTTGATGGGTGTCCAGGTACCCAGGTACCCAGGTACCCAGATACCCAGGTACCCGTGCCTTTTGTCAATGGGGTACCTGATTCCCATACGTACTACCCGTAAATGCGCACCCCTAGATCCTACTAGTCTCCTACTTTTTAACCTGGGTCTGCTTGAAAGCCTAATACAGTGCATAATCCAAGTTTTATTTTCATTGGAATGTTATTGAATAATCTTATACCCAGGTGTGGCACTTCAGTACAGCGTTCACGCCGATCCTCAGCTGGGGTTTTGAGGACCATCCTAGCCTGGCCGTTCACCTCAGCAAGTGCCCTTACAATATCAAGCTGCGCAAGACCGATCCGGAGCGAGTCATGATTAAGCTGCCAGAGCGTGCCTCGTCCTACAAAGATTGGCAGGAAGGGGAGGGGGCTGGGGCAGAGACAAAGAGGGCGGAAGAAGATGAATCCTTACTTGCTCAACAGTGAGATCTTTGTAACTTTGGATGTCGAACCTCCAGCCTTGACCCTAACTCCCTACATCATGTTTTCCTACGTGTAACCTGAATCTTCCAATGTCCTCCGATTCCAAATTCTCCAGTGTTTGTTACTGGGGACCACTGCCTGAATCCCGCAAAAATGGATTTTGGATAAACACCCTAGTAACCTCAATCCTCCAAAATCAACCAGCATCAGATTGGGCCTGATGACTTGATCCTCCATTTTCCTCCAGAGGCAAAAATCCTCTTATGCCCTCAATCCTGCGAAATCCTCCCAGTGCTTTCAACTACCAAAGACCCTCAATCCTCCAAAAAACGACCATTTGGCAAAGAGGATTTGGGAAGGTCAGGGTTAATTTATATTAACTTCCCGCGCAGTTGCCATTTGGCAGTGAATTTAATTCCTCACACTACGTATTTTGCGGTGTGTGTCAAAAGTCGGAACATTCATGTCACCTGAACACTTTTTCGGGAGCATTCTTTGGTGCTTCTAACTGGAACCGGGCTGTTCCTGAGTAAAGCACACACGTGCATATTCCATTGTTCCCTAATGGATTGTTCCCAAATGGATTGTTCCCAAGCTGTTTCGAGTACAAACAACGGGTGTTCCCGATTGTAACAGGCAGTGTTCTTTGTTTTTTTGAAATCACCTAATACAAGGCTAAAAGCCACTCTACAATCCCGGCCAAAATGCTTGGGCCACGTGTCAATAAACGTACTATCCCCAGCGCCCCCGCTGTCCCGCTCAATGTTGTAATATCAAGCCGGAGCGCATTCCGCGCAATGAGAGCCAACATTGACAGGGGGGCAGGGGGTCGGGGGCCCAACGAGATTTGGCCGGGATTGTCTGAAATTTTCTTTAAAAAATTGAAATAAAACACATGTGAGAAGCAATGGATGGTCGTTTTTCCACGGTTGGATTCGAACCCACGATCGAGCCCACAACTCTTGCATTTGCAGGTACATGTCTAAACCACTAGACCATGTGAGTCACAGATACCAAGAGGCTTAACCGTTCTATTTCCCGACACAGATGATCCCAATTGTTTTGTAGTGCGCATCGTACACGATGTATCATGACGATTAGCCGTGCCATTTTGTCAAATAACTTCACAAAAGACATTTTTCGTTCAACGCGAAAAGCGCATTACGCTACACAAACCACCTACAAGCCTCTTCCAATTCTTCAGCCGTCTTATTGCGTGATTTGTCAGGAAAATTTTACGGGTAACCCTCGCCACCAAAATAATAAAGGAGAGTAATTCATTTCTTTATTATTTTGGTGGCGAGGGTTAACCATTATATTTTCCGACAATTCACGGAATGAGGTAGTTGAAAAAATGGAAGAGGCTTGTATGTTGTTTGTGTAGCGTAATGCGCTTTTCGCGTTTAACAAAAAATGCCTTTTGTGAAGTTATTTGAAAGAATGGCATGGTTAATCGTCATGGTACATCATGTACGTACGATGCGCACAACAAAACAAGTGCTGGCGCAAGCGCATTACAGCCAGGAATCGTCATTCATTAACGCTATCCAGACTGGGCTTAGTTTGGGACATATGGAGACCGAGGAGGGGCCCCCCCCCCCCCCCCCCCCCCCCCCCCCTCCGTGTTTTCCCAAGTTCACAACCGATTTTCAGGAAACTATCCACAAATGTTCAATTTACGAAAGTCGAAATGATGACGTCCACAACTTTTGCAACTGTAGGGAGCTGGGGGCCGTTTTTAAACTTGGTGTGAAAACAATCGTATTTCTACCATAATTAACGTCTTGGTTGTCTAAAAAAAAGTCCAAAAACATTAACAACCTAATAAGTTGGACATAATCACTAAGATAACATTCGATGTTTAGACTGAGATCACCGTTGGGGGCGCTGTAATCCGGCAATTCATACTATTTTGGTGGAAAAGTTGATTGTAGCTCAGTTTGTAGAGCGCCGGTACGGTAACCCGGAGGTCACAGGTTCAAATCCAGTTTCTTTGTTCACTTTGAAAATGTATTCAAATTTACCTAGTCAGTTTCCCTTGTGGATTGTTTGACGAAATATAAGTTAAAAAGTCGTATCCTCATTGGGTGATCCCCACAATGTCGCTTCCCAGGTTGTATCGTAAAATTGGGTGTGATCCCTGGGTTTATGACTTCTGACTAACGCCCACCCGAACAAAGATACTGACAATTTGGGAGACCGCCAACATAGGGCAAGATAGCTCAGTTGGTAGAGCGCCGGTACGGTAACCCGGAGGTCGCAGGTTCGAATCCCGCTCCTGCCAGTTTCTTTGTTCACTTTGAAAATCATTTACAAAGCATTAGAAATGCCTTCAGTACTTGATCACATTCCAAGAAGTTTAATTGATACATCTCTCGATGACCGGTAACTATCTATTGTGTCAATGATACACAGTGTATACAATTAAAGATCAGTGCTCGTCGTTAAAATGTTGACTAAACATTTAAACGTTTAAACGTCACAAGAAAGTTTTGCTAAACGTTTATCAAATTAAACGTAGATTCCCATCCTTAATCTAGGTAAAGGGTTACAATCAGAGGTGATAGGGTTGGCAACATTTTTAATTGCCAACTCTTACAGTCTTCCTAAGCACAGATCCAAATACAGGATAATTCTTCATTAGATTCCAGAGAAATTATCCTCATTTTCAGACCTATAGACCCAGGCAGGGTAACTGAGACCAACTCACCTCCCCTTGTTACAATGTTCCAAGCGTTCCGACTTTTGAAACACTGAAGCTGTCTTCTTTTAAAGCTGTCTTCTACTAACATGTTTTTTTTTTTTCAGGGATTTCTAATCCCCAGGTTTAGAATAGTCAATCATAGTTGTCAACAAAGTGAACAAAAAAAGCTGGCAGGAGCGGGATTCGAACCTGCGACCTCCGGAATGCCGTACCGGAGCTCTACCAACGGAGCTATCTATGTTGGCAGTCTCCCAAATTGTTCAGTGTCTTTATTCGGAGGGGTGCTGTGGTTTGCTAAACGCTAAAAATGACGGTTCCTCATGTACCCCATGTGACGGGCTCCCAGCCAATAGGAATGGCTGAATGTGAGGTATTCATAATTAGTAAATAAACAGGTAAGGGTATCTCGTTTTTGCTTGAAGTGCAGATATCGGTAAATTTGGATTGATGTAGATGTGCAATTTGTGTTTAGTTTCATAAAATTCAGCATATCAATGTTTAGCTTAAAGGTAGTATACACCATTTGCTTTTGCTGTAATTTTCAGAAATAAATGGATTTGGGGGTTAGTATTTTATAGCGTGCTAGCAAATACTGTAACACTGACCTGTTTAACCCCTTGCGTACGGATGACGCCATATGGCATAAAAAAGTGCCACCAGGCCGGATGACGCCACTGGCCGCCGTTTGTGCAGTTTCAATCCATTGTTGGATTATTGTTTATGTCATGCTTGACTGCACAAACGCATTGTGGCGGTTCGCTTGGCTGCCAGAACCGCTGCAACACCCCGACGTCTCCCGTAAAATACCGTGCCCAAGGGGTTAAAGTTTTGTGTGCATAGATGCTGGGAAAACGGAGAAAAAATTATGTTCTAGTAGTCTGGTTCCCTGACCATACTTTAGACAAAATGGAGCTATTTATACTATAGAGTCAGGGAATTAGCAAGTTGGGGAACTAGACTATTTCCAACAATTGTCGGCCGACAATCATTGGAAAATGCTATACATTTCCACTTTTCTTGAAAATGACAGCACTCCAGGTGCCATGATTTAACAGAATGCTTGACACTGCTTCTTTGCTGAGTCTAGTATTAAAGGTATTTCATTATAATTCAGTAGTTTTGTTTTTTGTTGTTTGCAAAATGTTGTATACCGTTACTACGTTTAAAAAGATAACAATATAAAGGTATGATATGCAGTACATTGCAATTGAAAGTTAACCTCAAAATGGGAATTTCTCTTCACACTTTTTTCTCTTACCAAGGAATTCAATTTCATTTCACAAAATGTGAAAATGTTTTTCCAAAGTGGGAAAACATTTTCACGCCTTTTCACAAAAGTAAAAAAAGAACATTTCCACGCCTTTGCACACAAGTGGGAAAACATTTTCAAGCCTTTTCACACAAGTGGGAAAAACAATTTCCAACTTGATTTCGCAGGGGGGAAAAGTTGTGTGTGAAATGTGAATGTAAATTCTTTTCACAAAATGTCCCATTCCCATTCACAGTGTTAACTTTCAATTGCAATGTACTGTAGCATTGGCAGAGCTGACTTTGTGTGATTCATGAACTAACGAAACCTGTAAAGGTTTGAGCCCAATCTGTCATCTGAATGGTGTTAAAATCACAGCACTTTTGGAGGTCTTCGGCGGGGTTTGAGATTTGAGAAAATAAAAATCCACGAAACATTCGGAGGCATTTAATTTGTCTGGCGATGCTGAAAATCCCCTGAAATAATTCATAAGTAAACTGCATTTTCTAGCAAAAGCAGACCGTTTCAGGTTGCAGAGGTCATTTTTGGATGATGAAAACAATTTAGGGACTAAAACATCTTCCGGAAATCAAGAAAAATCCGGAGAAATCTCAGCCCCTGCTTCAGATGGTACCATCTTTATAAACAGCTATCAGATTGAAACTAATTGATTATGACCAAAGCTATATCATACCTTGAAGAATTGGTTTGCTGGGCGTTAACACAAGAAATGTCCACCCGGCATTTGTTGAAGTTTTGTAATTAAAATGTTCTTAAAATCAAAGAGCTTCCTTGTGTGTGAGCCCAGAGTAGTAAACTGCCTAGTGAATGTATTCGTATCGTGAAGTTTGGTTTTCTAAAAACATGTACACGTAGGCTTTTGGGTAGTAAGGGAGCATTGCCAAACCCATGGTCGGGCCAGGCTGTTGAAAAGCCTATCCAAGCCCCGGGAACGCCCGGGCCTTCAGACTTCCATAATCCCCTGGTTGCACACAAACTGCCCAAAATTGCTGGAGTTCACCCAGACTTGATCTCCGGCCCGTGAATGGAATGAAGGCAAAAGCAATCACTACAGATTAGTGTGGAAGGTGCCACAGCCTGGGCCTAGCCTGGCAGAGGCAGGGCTTTAATCGATTAGTAGATGCTCTATTGTTAGGTGATTTGTGGCTCACAATAGCAAGACAAAAAGCCAGAAGGCCCGGGCGTGGGCAGGCTTTTCAACGGCCTGGCCCCGACCATGCGTTAGGCAGTGCTCTCTAAAGTAAGTAATCCAAAAGTTTGAAATTGTAATGGTAATTTGTGGTGCATGTAGGTTTAGAGTAAAGGCCGGTGTAGTGTGAATTTGAGTTACTATGAAATACGGGCTCATTGGTCGTATTGCACATGCCTAAGTGAAGATAATTAGGAGAGCGGCCAGTCACACGGTAGGGTTTAACCAATAATAGAGAAAATGAGTCTGATTTTCATATTTTATGACACCGGTATCGTACTTACACGAACTTGAGGGCGAAGCAAATTCGTCTGGGTAGCCAGGTAACAGCGAACATCACAGTGATGTACATGTATAACTTGGCCTAAGCATTCGTAGGCTGGATAAGTCAAATGACCAGGCCCAGAGTTATACAAAGGTCATGATATCCATTTCCCCCAATGCCAATTGTGTTAAGTTGCTTAAATACATGTAGTTAGCAGAATTAATTTAGCAACATTAAAGGGACACATTGCTTTGGATTTTGCGATTTGGGCTATAAAACTGAAATGGATATGGTTGGGAAGCCTTTTTAAAAGTAGAATATAAAGATTCACATAACTATCCCTTCAAATTGTGTGGTTTTTGTTTAATTTCGTGACCAATAACGGTCCGCCATTTTGTAGAACCAAATTTTTGACTCCACCATGTTCACCAGTCGTATTTCCAGTCACAGCTGGTTGAAGTACATTCTGTTGATCCATTTTGATGTACTGTGGCACACGGCACGCAGCACTGGCGATATGTGTCGCGAGGTAGAGAATGGTACCTGGCGATCATCTGATAGGTTTACAAGGCCACTGGCTGCGGCGCCAGCCTAAAAACTCTTACAGCGTATTTTGCGCATTATTTAGACGGTGGTATTTACTACTGGAAATAAGTCTATGTTTTGCTGGTCAGATGTCAGGGATCAGATGCCAATTTTTTGTTTTGTAATCACTACTCACTAATTACAACACATTATACGTGTTTTTTTGCATGAACAACTCTTATAAAAGATAAGGAACATTTCCAAACAGCAAAATTTCATGACATTTGAAGGCAATGTGTCCCTTTAACCCTTAAACCCTGCCAGACGCAGCACAGTACATATGTGGTGCAGACAGCTCCACTTTGCTGGACTCTATGCAATCTGACGCGTCTGGCAGGGTTCTAGCCAAAATGCCCTGCAGGGTTAGGATTAATTTAGGCTGACCATCTAAATTAGGACCTATTTTGTAAAAAACAAATAAGGAACAAGAAAGACTGAGATTGCGGGTAACACCATGTGAAATAAATCCCTGCTCGGAAGATGTGTGGTTCTGAAAAGAACTGTGTGAGTGAGTATGTATATACCGGCAATCATGGACCTACAAAAGAATTCGGGCGTAGACAAAGGGGTCCACGTTTGACCGAACGTCCACGATTGAAAATCGTGTACAAAACATATGGGAGGCCTTACGAGTATAAACAAAAGAGGAACAATGGGAGGTCCACGATTGCAGGTATTTACACACTTGTGTGTGTGTGTGTGTGTGTGTGTGGAATTAGGAATTAGATGTAAAATGACAATTTAACTTTTTCATCCTTCCTGTCTTTGAAAGGGTCTCTAATATGCTTTCTATTAAAACCTACATTTAAGACGAAAGTAAATCCACAGAGCATAGAAAACGGAGTTTAAATTCACGTCTTTTGTTTATATCTGTACATCCTAAATATGATGGCATCCTAACTACTCGACCACCGAGTAAGCCTGTATTTTGTTTCCCATAGCCTCTCGGAAAGCACTAGGCATATAGTGCCTATATAGCGTTTTATCAGGAAGGGTAAAAATATCTTATAATTTACTTCATCCCTGATGCAAATTCCATCTTTACAGCAATTACTCAGTACCTGCTGATATACAGGGCGAGTAAAAAGAAGCACGCATTGTTTTTATATCAAAGTCAATTTTATCAAAAATAGAATATTTGTGCCCAAAATTGATTTTATTTGAATTATGTCACGGCTATTGTGAATGGATCACGCAGATTTCATTAATGTGCAACTAAGCATTGCGATTATGTAAGCACCTGTTTATTGTGTCCTCAATTCATTACCGTTGCAAGCTCTTTGAGTAGACAATAGAGTACCGAAGTCTGACGTCAGTTGTCGCGGCAATGGTTCCAAACACATGCAGTTTAGAATGTATTCTGGTTCCAAACATTGCATTGATTGACGTCATCACTTCGGTACTCTATAACCAGCACAGCTACTTACCTCCTTGCATCCTGGTTGCCTGAAATCATTGCCTGGCTGTTGAATCATGTGTGTTCTTCCTCCATGGTTGAATACACAATGCGGCCCGTCGTCTCATATCAGCAACTTCAAGTTGAAGAAAGGGCAGCCAGGCAATGATTTCAGGCAACCAGATGCAAGGAGGTATGTAGCTGTGCTGGTTATTGTCTACTCCAAGCAGCGGCGGCGATTTCTCGTCAAGGTTAGGGGGACGGAGAAAAAAGCGCAGAACCAACAGTAATTGTTAACCATTTTGTACTCGGTGTCTCTTGTGTATACGGTACATTAATTGTACTGGGAAATTTTTGAAAATCTGTGCTGATCTTTGTGCATTCTGGTGCATGTAAAAGCCACTGACCCATACAATGTATATGACCATGGGGAAATTATTGGGGGGCACTGCCATAGCCGTCCCCTCCACAAAAAATATTGGGGGGGGGGGGGGGGGGGACATGCCCCCCCCTCCCCGCTGTGATCGCCGCCCGTGACTCCAAGAGCTTGGAACGGTAATGAATTGAGGACACAATGAACAAGTGCTTACATAATCGCAATGCTTAGTTGCACATTAATGAAATCTGCGTGATCTATTCACAATAGCCGTGACATAATTCTGGTAAAATTAATTTTGGGCACACTTAATTATTTTATTTCTGATAAAATTGAACAAAAATGCGGTGTTTTTTTTACTCGCCCTGTATTAGATTCGAATCGGCCAGCCGACCCCAGCAAGCTCGGTGATCGAGTGCTTAAAGGCAGTATACAACATTTGCTTTCGCTGTAATTTTCAGAAATGAATAAACTTGGGGGTTAGTATTTTATAGCAAATACTGCAAATACTGATTTGGGGGTTAGTATTTTATAGCGTGCTAGCAAATACTGTAACACTGACCTGTTTAAAGTTTTGTGTGCATAGATGCTGGGAAAAACAAAGAGAAACAAATGCCGTTGTAGTCGTCTGGTTCCCTGACCCTACTTCAGCCAAAATGGAGCAATTTATAGACATCAAAGAATTATCGGGTTGGGAACTGGACTATCTGGCTTGCACCCATTCACGAATGCCAAACAAATTGTGGACTGATTAAAGTTGGTAAATCGGGGGAAGTATATGAAGAAAAACAAGTATTTTTTTTCCAGCGATGGTCGGCTGACCATCACTGGAAACTGATACAAAAATTCCACTTTATTTTGAAAATGACAGCACACCACTGGCCATGATTCCACAGCATGCTTGAGACTATTATTAACTTACAGTCAAGAAATTGTTTAATAATAATTCAGTAGTTTTGTTGTTTGCAAATGTTGTATATCACCAGTAAGCCGGTTGTGGCTTCGAGTCCACCCAAGTAAGCGTGTCAATCTCTTTTAATTAATCGACATGGTTTGAGAGCTTCCTTTGAATGAGAAACGATGTAATATTTTTACAAAGATTCTATGCAATTTATTGAAGGCTTGAAAAGCTTGCCTTTTTTAAACACATTTTTTTTTGGGGGGGGGGGGTTAAATGTGCATGCACTTTGGATGAATTTACATAATCTCAATCAGATTAATGGTACAGGTATGTGTATTTGCATATAATTATCATAATCCTTAAATTATTCAGCTTGTGATTGGTTGAACTAGTGTGGCTGGAAAGCATTTGTCCAATCACAAACAGACTCTGTATGCACAGTATCCTCTTCAACATTGTGTGTAGATGTACATGTATTTTGTCTTAATTATTAATTTTGTATTTACATGTACGTTGGCTACCAAAATGGTACATGGTTAAATGTAATACAATTATTTAAAATTAAACCTGATATTTATGTCTGTGTGTATAATTATTCCACATTCTTTGTTTTCACTGGTATTACTTCATTTCTGGAGTTTTTAGTCATATTTTAAGGGTAAAATATATATTTTTTTTTAATATGATTTTTCCCAGAAAAGTACCTTGGGTTCAGTACCTAGGGGAAACAAGTTTAGTCTTCAATGAAAATACAAGATAGGTTGAAATTACAGTTTGGTTGCGAATGTGGTGGTTGGAACCGGAACACTTGCCCCAATTTTGTCAAAACCCAACACGTGTTGTGGTTATTTATTTGCTTGACTGATTTATGCATCATTAACCCTAACCCCCCCAGACCCTTTTTGCTAGGAACCATCCTCAATCCTCCAAAATCCTCCGATTGCCCTGCCCCAAAAAATGCATTCATCCTCGATCCTCAGAAGCTTCAATCACTATTCACCCTCAATCCTCCCGTTTCTCAAACACCATTCATCCTCAATTCTCCAAAATCCTCCTGTGCTTCAATCACTTTTCACCCTCGATCCTGTTTCTCATGATCATAAAAGCACATACATGTACCCACTATTATTATTAATATCTCTTTTGGTTTATCCTAAATTGTATAGCTACATGTATTCCTTATGAAGGGGCAGACCCACTACAAGCTTCGGCTTCTTGTCTGACCTCCCATACTATTATTTTAAGTTTCGTTAAAGTTATTTTTCCATGTACAGTATTGAACCTACATCTATCTATCTATTAGTATGGAAATAAACCAATCAATCAATCACCAAATGGTAACCACAAGAGGGTTATTCCCTACAGGTTCACTGTACATGTACATATAAGCCAATGTCTTCCATGCATGCACGAATGGCCACACATTCATTTAGTCAAGACATGGTTAGATAAGGAAGCATGACATGGAGGAGTGGCTCTGTTCGTTTTTTATATAACTAACGTGGAGCACACAGCTGTGATTCTTAAGTACTAGTTTTGTATTTGAATAGATTTCCATGAGTACTAGTATGAGTACGAGTATGAAAAAATTGGTAAGTACGTCATAGATTGGTCTGCTGAGAGAATGTCTACCGGTATCATGTCTTCAGAAAGTCTGTTAGGCAATTGTAGACGGGTGTCAATGTCATGGAACTGCTTACCGGCTACTAAAGGATAACATAGCTTAATTAACCCTCCTTTGAGATGTACACACACAACACTTTGTATACGATTTTACGAATGTTTTGATTAACCCAAACCATGCTAAATCCAACAAAGTCCAACAATAGTAAAAAGATGTGATTTTGGTTGCGTGTAGCGGTCAACACAAACTAGAACATACATGTACCTTGGTAGCTTCTTTCCATCGTACATCATGCCTGCTTCACCCAGTGCTGTCTCTCCATTCCCGGTTCCTCCAGAACACTGCAGCACACCCGACGCAGCAGCTTGGACCTAAGTGCCAAGAGGTTAAGGGTGATGTGACGAAGTAGCTGCATTGGAAGCTGGCTCACATAGTCCACATCACCTCTGATGAAAGAGTCCGGTTCTCGTCCGGTCAGGCACTTTGTGAAAGCATGTTTTTGTTTTGTTGGATTATGATTGTTTGGTCAGCTAAACCTGGACTTTTGCCAGTGTTCCTAGCTTCGAGTTGAGCTTTCTCCACTTGACTGCAATTCCCTGAATGTGTCTGTCTAGCTGATGAGGAGTTGTCTGTACTTCGAGACAGCGTGTTCTCTTTTTGGTGGGTTGCTTGGTCACCTAAACCTGTACTCTGGTTGGCGTAGCCTACTTCGAGTTCAACTTTGCCTGTGTTCGAGGGAGACTGACATTGTCTCTGGATGTACTTGACTCGGCATTCACTAAGTAGTTGTTTAGTCTTTGTCTGGTCAGCTTCGACTTGAACTCGGTCTTGGTTCAAACTTTACGGGATAAAGCTGACCATGATAGAACAGAAAACCAAAGTCAAGGACATCATTGAGAAGGTCAAGGAGACAAAGTGGAGGTGGGCAGGACACACTGCAAGAGTTCAACTACCACCTTCTGAGAACGCCCAACCAGAATGTTTTCTACCCACTGAAGCAAAGAACCTACTAAAGTACCATAATGTTGAAGCTTATTTAGGAGCAATGTATGTGGAACTTTGTCGAAAGCTTTTGATAAATCCATGCCGCTATATTAAAGACTGCAGTGACATTAGCCGTCTTGCAGTTGGTACCATCCCACCATCGACTGAACTCTGAAACAGCTAGATCCTGGAGGACAGGGGCCAAGGGTTTTGCTGCTAGTTTGATTTGAGTAACCAAGGTGGTACCTCATATCTGGTCCCGATGCTTTAGTTGAAACTAGTTCTGTGAGTTGTTTTTCAACACCCTTGACAGTGATATGTAGTTTCATTGTATGAGTCCCCTCTAATCTTGCATCATCTCCTTCGGACACGGAGGTGAAAACACTCTGGAACTGATGTTTTTCGTTGTTTCTCTTGGGTAATCATTTTTGGTATTTTAATATTTCATTATAGTGCGTAATTCTCGCCTATTTTAAAGTTCATCTACAAACTGGAAACAACCACGGAGGAAGGAAAAAACCAAACTAAATCTTGGTTATGACTATTTCATAATGAAATTATGACTATTTCAAAACGCACCCCTGGGGTGCGTTCCACTCACGCAAACAATGCGGTTCGCAAACGTTCGCCAATTTTGTGTGCACATCCTTTGGAAGATTGTTCGCGTCGTTGGCAAACGTTGGCAATGGTTCGCGTCAGTGAAACGCAGCCCTTGGGTGTGTTCCATTCACGCGAACAACGCGAACGTTCGCCAACTACGCGAAACGATTTTCCATTGGATGTGCAAAAGAAATTGGTGAACGTTGGCGTTGTTCGCGTGAGTGGAACGCAGCCCTGATCTCCCGTGCTGTTGACGTTGACGATACCATCCGCCATCTTCCCACTCCACGCGGTGCGTGAACGAAGGGTTAATGTACAGTCGACTCTCGTTAATACGAGGTCCTCCGGACTTACGCAAATATCTCGTATTATCCTAGACACGTCTTGGTTCAAGACGTTTTTTATATTGAATACGCGAACATCCGACGCAAGAGGGCGCTTTCATTAACGAACCGATGTCGCGCCCTCGTCCTATCCGGGCTGCAGGTTTTTTCCCTTTATTGTGTATATGACGTGTGGATAGGCCCCAAACCCAATGTAAACGCCACGCACATCGTGTCGATAAAATTAAATAAAATTTTAATATTTAATAAAACAACACCTGAGCACAATAACAAGACCGCTGGAGTTCGCCGACCGGGCGATTTGAGATGCCTAGTTCACTGCCAAATCACTGCATTAGCTACACGCATGTAAGTATTTCAATCACGCACATTAATCTTGATGGGGCTCTTGTAATAGTTGGTAACCATCACGGAAACTAGCATTAGGCACAAGAAGGAGGGAAACGAGTGCATTTTTTGTGTGGACAACAGAGGGCGTTTCTCGATCGTGGGGGTCTTCATTAATGACTAGTTTTTATGGTAAAATTTGTCGAAATGTTGGGGTGCGACTGTCGGGGGATTATTAAGCTCTAAAATTAATTTATAATCATGGGGGGTAAATTAAATATTTTAAGTTACAAACGGGATTGATATTACTGAACAAAAGAGGGCGCCAAAAGCCTTGGCGTGGTTGGGTAATTTTTTTCCCGCTGGCTAAAAGGGGAACGAAAGCAAGCTAGTGGACTGTTTTCGCACTTCGGTGTTTAATAGTTTACACAATTCTTTGAGTTTCGGCATTCCGGCGGTATGAAAGCCGCCATAAACAAACCCATCTATAGCGGCACGGGAACCACAAACGCCCATTTTCCACCTTTTCTTAGCCCCCTCTAGCGGCACGTTCGAGACACAAACAGCCGATGTCTGGTTGAGTGAAAACTGCAGTGCAGGATTAGCGAGAATTATGACCGCCATTATCATCATAGCAGCATGAGACACGAACAGGTGTGTACGCGGAGTGAAAACCGCACTGCAGAATTAACGAATTAAAATTGAATGGATTCGCTGATTGACAGGTTGTTTTCCCAAAATGTAAGTGGAAAATAGATAAAATTGCGCTTAATTGATGAAATTTTCTCCCATAGGAATGTGCACATTCTCGTCTTAACCGGGTTCTTAACCGAGTATGGAGGCTGCTGGTGACAGTTGTTCGTTCAGCGCGCGCAGTGACCAAAGAGTTTTATACAAATTTTTATACATGGAGGTCAGTGCTCCAGTGACGTATCCTAGCTTTTTCTGTCGGGTAGGCCTGCTTTTTGTGCCATCTTTGAAACTATGGTAGTACAGTACCGCCAATTGTTATTTGCAGCATCCGTAGAAATTGTTTCTTGGCCAGGCCCGAACGCAAGATTTGTTGTGTGGGTGTTTCTATTTTCAGTACCCTGTGGAGACATGGGGGCAATAGAGGACAAAAGAGTGAAAAGGTCCCCACGGGGAATTTCTAAAGAGGGAGATGTCTCCACAAAGAAAAACGTGTAGAAAGTCTATGTGGTAGGTTTATATACAGGAACAAAGGAAAAGACAATGACTTGGTTCCACAGGGATGCATTTTTGAAAATAACTGGGTGTGTGTGTGTGGGGGGGTGGGGGGAGCAAACAGGACGCGTATCAACCTACAAGATAGTGGACCTTTACCGATTCTGAAAAAAAAAAGACTTCGGGAGGGGGATTGATTCGGGGCTCTGATTTATAAGGTACACATTACGACATATGTAGGCCTATAATTTGAATTATTTTGTGCAGTGTCTGAAATGACACATCATCCAGCTAGCCGCACACCGGCTTCTCTTCTTACCGATACGGTCTTGTCACACAAGGCAATTATTTTGTACAATCAACTTGGAGTTAGCTTATCAGGTTAAAGAGGTGCTAATGTCGTCCAAGAGACATTTATTATAGTGCAGTTGATAGACATTCCTAACAAAACTTACAGAAATAATCCACATCTTTTTTGCCCCGAACAAGGCTAAACGTACGCTGCTCACCTGCCAAAGGTAATTCTGCCATCTGCTATAACCTACTCCAAAAATGCCGTTGTTTAAACCATTGTCAAGGAAGAAGCTATATCTATCCATGGGACCCGATTTAAGGGATTTATAATGTTAATATTGCATAGGCCTACATTTTGCCCTGCTTGGTAAAAATCAGCTGAGAAACAGTCGCAAGGTCGAAACTTGAACGTAAGCTGCAACGTGCGGATTTTTTCCCTTTCTCTTGTCTATATAGGCCCGCCTCTCTCTGTTCTATCCGTTGTATCAACGCGCAGTAGCGGTAATATTTCTAGAGTGCACAGCCTTTCGCAAGTCTTATGCAGTCCTAACTACATAATGACGAACTGTATTGTCTGTAATCGGTAGCGTGATTTGACGTTGAGAGAATGGGTTCATGGTGGCGGTTGTAGTTCCCTAGGAGATGAAACTCCTGGTCGTTTAGTCGAGGGGGATCCTGACAGCCACCTAAAGTAGAGGCTGACTCCTTCACCCCAGGTGGAACCAGATGGAACTGCCTGTATCTGGTTTCAACCGGCTGCAACTGGTCATCGCACTTGCTGCGGAAAGGTAGCAGACTATCACGATATATACAGCTGGGAACGTCGCCTTGATTTTCATGTCCTCTGTTGGCGTGGAAACAACTGGAAGTACATGCAGATCTTTGGTAAACCGGGTGATAAGACGTCTGTTGCATGAGAGAGGAATGGCTTTGGTGTAACAAATCGGATGTTGCACAGTCGCTAGTACTAGTCACAGGCGAGAAGGCACTATTCCTTGGGCAAAAAAGAGAGAAATCGGATGATGATTAGTAAAAACAGGAAAGGTTGATGGTGATGATAGTGAGAAGGAGAATGCCAAGGATGGCATGACGATGGCCCAATGAGAACAATAATGGTGACGGCGATGATTATACCCAAACCTACCGTCACAAAAATTTTCAGATAACTGTTTTACACCACGATACACATCATAAAACCATTTTCGCTTAGAAATACATTGAGATGACGATGTCTAATACACGTATAGAAAGACATACACGTCATGTCTTCCGAAGTTTTTCCCATTAAACAGTCTCCCCGATATCCCTTTTGGTAAGAGTGTGGTGGATGATGATGGTGATAATGGCGATGATCTTGATGATGGTGGGGCGATGGTGGCGATCGGTGGTGCTGGTGTTGTTGTTGATAGTGGTGGTGATAATCCTGATGATCCTGATGTTGAGGATATAGAGGTATAGTGACGGTGGTGATGGAGAAGATGGCGTTTAGGGTGGTGATGATGAGGATGAGGGTGATGGTGGTGATGGAAATGCTAATGATGGTGAGGATGGTGATATCTGGCCGTATCTGGTTTCAACCGGCTGCAACTGGTTGTCATACTTGCTTCGGAAAGGTAACAGCCTATCACGATAAATGCAGCTGGGAACGTCGCCTTGATTTTCATTTCCATCATGGTGGTGGTGATGGTGGGGATGATGGAAATTGTAGAAAATCAGAAACCAGCGGCCAATTTCGTAGAGCTGCTTAGGCACAAAACTTGCTTAAGCACAAAACCCTTGCTTAGTAAAATCAGGTTACCGGCCAAAACTCCATGTGATGTATACTGCTTGTCGGATTGGTATTTAGCTACATGTTGTGTACTTAGCAGAACAATCACGCAGAGTGTTCTACATCTACATCTGGATTCTCTAGCAAAACGGTTGATCCGCATCCCACTAGAGTTGGCGTGTCGCGGAGCTAGATCTAAATTTGGAAAACCCCTTGGAGAATATGGTCAGCAACGGCGGTCTTAAATTGATCTAGTTTGGTGATATTAATGATCGATTCAGGTAGAGCATTCCAGTAAGGTATGGTTGATGGGAAAAAGCTAGTGCTATACATCTTGGTTTTGTGCTTAAGCAGCCCTATAAAATTAGCCCCAGAGTTTGATATAGACAAGGAACGGGGATTGAGAATAAAGGGAGGAAAGCTCAAAATTAAGCCCAACGTGTTTGGCATTTTCACTTACTCCGAACTGTAAATTGACAGGCACGGATAATCGCCGAACTCATAAGAACCCGGTAGATGTGAGTCGGTAGGCGGAGCATGCGTACCAGGCAGGGGCGGTGGATCACGTGACTCCAAGCAGGTCATGTAACTTGGGGACATCTCTGGATGACCTGGGCGCATTGGGTAGTCACAGTTTTCCCACAGACCAGTTGAATCTGCAGAGTCTGTATAAAGCGAATTCGGAATGCCGAAAATTACTATGGGTGTTTTGGTGCATTCTACATTGTGTTTAGATCAGCTGCGCCTGTAACTGGATTGTTAGTCTGACGTAATATGTAGTTAAGTAAGTTATGGTGCATTCTATATTGTATTTAGATGTTCTGAATTCTTTAGTTGCACCTGTAGCTGGATTATTAGTATGACGTAATATGTGGTTTATTTGATATAAGCGAGCCGTTTGCATTTGTTCAGTGCATTTTTGAATGGATCCCAGGTCATTGTGGAATAAATGGTAATGAAAAGGTTGATCAACTCGCAAAAAGAGCTACACGGAAAGACAGTGTTGATTGTAACTTGCCACTAACAGTTCGAGAGGCAAAACACCACCTTAATAATAAACTTAAACATAAATGGCAACTAGAATGGAATGACTCCAAACAATCAGAGCTAAAAACAATCCAACCAACTGTTTCCCTTCACATGAATACGTGGAATTTCCCACGCTGGCAAGAAATAAAAATCCACAGACTACGTCTAGGAATATTCGATGATCTAAATATTTTTTATCAAAAAATGGGTAATCATCTAGACGGTTTTTGTGAAACATGCCACTGCTATGATAGTGTTAAACACTTCATTATCTCCTGTAAAAAATACACTTACTGCAGGAAAAATCTCCAAATGGCTCTTAATTACACAACAGAACAAATGACTTTAAATACTATGTTTAAACACAAAAATAATCTCACCCATATACTGCACTTCATCAAGGAATGCAATCAAACAAATTAACAATCCACAATACATAACAACACTGCTTATGACACACATCACTGCGTTCCAAACTGGGGGAGAAGTACGAATGATTGGCTGGACAGGGCGTCACCCTTACATCACCTGGAGGTGTTGCGAACCTGCAAATCTACCGGCGGGGCCCGGGCCCTTAAAATGCATGGGACACGGTTCGGCCTCGCAGGACATCTTGTGACGCTTTATGTCTGGAGAATCATGAGTGCTTCTCTCTCTAGCAAATTTCTACAGTTTTCACATAGATCTCACCCCTGAAAAGTGCTTTTCTTAAAAGTGTTTGTACCGCTCCCAAATGTTTTGATTTGTTTTCGAATTTTCGCGCAATTATCAGGATTCGTCACTGCTCTTCGTCGTCTAGCGCCGCTACGCGGCGCTTTGCTACTCCTCCACCGTTGCCCGAACATCTGACGTCATACTTCGTGGCTCGTCAATAGTCTCGGCACACACAGAATGAAGGAAGCTAGTATTTCGCTCATGGTGCAAAGAGCACAATCAGTGCTGTAGGCACCATTAACCAACAACAACAACAACAACAACAACAACATTGTTCAGTGCAGTTGGTTCTTCGGCGTGATGCTGTCAACATCGGCTCTTCTATTTCTCTATTTTTGTAGCCATGTGTTAAGTTTAAATAAAGTACTCTAGACCTGGAACATGGTGTCGCTTTTGTTTTATTCTCTTGTCCCCAGTACATCGGTGTGTCAACATAACATGGGCATGGACTGCGAATCCACTTCTGGATAAACATGGATCGGTTCTTTGCACAATGGCGTAACTCGTAGCCACACTGGAAATGTTCGATTTATTTTACGGAATTTGCTCAGTTTGCAGAGCACCAGTACGGTAATCCGGAGGTTCTCGCAGGTTCAAATCCCGCTCCTGCCAGTTTTCTTTGTTCACTTTGAAAATTGATTCAAATTACCTATTGGTTTCCCTTGGAGTTTGCTTGAAATATTCCGATTTTCCTTTTACGGACATGTATGGCAGTAGCGTATCCAGTTGTTTGTGCCAGTGAGGGCAAACAACGTCTGAACCGTCTTAAAAACACTCGTTCTTTTATGTTTTTTATGACGGTCAAATGCCACCGGGGGTGGAGGGGAGTCCCCCCCCCCCCTTGCTGGATACGCCACTGGTGTATGGCGTATTAAACTTAACCAAACTAAACCACCGGGTGACTAGAAAACGATAAAGAGCCTTAAGGTACAACATGGAGTCATAATTATATAACCTGGTGATATAACTTGGTACGAGCTCGTGGTGTGAGGTGCGATAGAATGTCTTACCCGGAGACGGACTGCTCTCGGCACTGTATTGATACTGACAGGGCTGAGGCAACGACCCTCTTGGTGGGTATCTCCTTGTGGGAGTCAGTGACAATATTTCGTCGGTGTCATTAGCTGAGGAATTATAAGAAAAGAAACTAAATATTAAGGGTAGTGTACACGATTGGTACCGGTAATCCTCTAAATTATTTTTACTGAATTATTACGAAATATACCTTACTAGACTGTAGTAGTCTCAATCATTCTGTGAAATGATGGCACCAGGTGTGCTGTCGTTTTCAAGAAAAAGTGGAAATCTATATCGTTTTTCAACGATTGTTCGGCCGAACAATCGTTAGAAAACTGCCCTCTATTGACCAAATGTAGTTAGTCCACGGTGTGTCTAAAATAGGTTAACAATCCGAACGAGGGCGCACGCGTAGTGTACCGAAGCGAGACGTTGTAACCAGTGCATCTTGGACGTTCCGCTCGGCCCTCGGCCATTGTACATGTGATACATTCGGTCGATTCACAACTCGGTGCGCCGCCAGCGGCAACCGGGGAGAGGCCAAATTACGCAGTGCATCATGGGAAAAAGTCGACATCGCAAAACCAGAAGTGGGTATCGCCAATACATCGACCGTACTTCTTACACCCCTTCTCCGCTAAATCTATCAACTCCTCTCTCTTCTTTCCCGCACAAGGTATTTCCCGATTAGTCAAAAATTGCTTTAACTCATCCACTCGCATTCGCACGAAATCCATACTGCTGTACTGTCCACCATCTAATACAACGCGATAGACGCGATGTCGTCCCCGAAAGTGGGAAATTGGCCTTTTCCGGCTTGCCGCTGGCGGCGCACTGAGCTGTGAATTGGTGGCATGGGTGGCTTGTGCGTAAAGTGCTTGCCTCTCACCAATGTGGCCCGGGTTCGATTCCCGGCTCGGACCATATGTGAGTAGAGTTGTGCGTTGGTTCTCTCCTGTGCCACGAGGGTTTTTCTCCGGGTCCTCCGGCTTTCCTCCCTCCGGAAAAATCAAACACTTTCGATCTCTGGCTGTGCTCCGTGGTCATATGTGGGTCGATGTAGGCCGGCTGCCAGAGGCGCCTTTACGTGCCAGCGACTCGACCACGTTGTAGCCGCGTCCTTCACAATTCAGCATCCCAGCTGCGAGTAAGGATGATTAGCCTCCCAAATTATTATTGGCTTTTCCGACACTCCGTCGGAAAAGGCCTTGTTTTTGTTCTGATTTTTTTTTTTTTTCTGCTTCTTCTTCCTCTTTTAGTTCTGACCAAAATCCCATAGACTTTGTACACGAATTTTCTCGGCGGCACTTTAGGTCTTAAAAAACCTCAGATCTTAACCAAACTTACCTCAAACATAGACCCTAACCTGAAATGGTATGTCGAAGAGTGACGTCATGATGACGTCATCACGTGTCACGTGACGTCATCTTAAAGGTGCGTTTTTCAAGGGCCCATATCTAGAGAACGGTAGGTCCGATTTCCTTCAAACCTGATATGTTGGTAGGCTACCTCGTGTTATAGATGAAATTTGAGGTGACGTCAAGATGACGTCATCATACGATTTTATAGTAATTTTTCAGTTTTTGAACTTCAAAGTTTCTTAAAGCCATATCTCACCAACAGAACATGCTAAATTCAAAATTCTTTTTGCAATAGCTTTGTTAGCTCCTATATTCTTTCACATACATTTGAAAAATGTGTGACGTCATCATGACGTCATCAAAAATGTGCATTTTTGAAACACACATAAGGGTAGGTCTGATCGTCATAAAAATTGGTGGGTAGGTAGATAGTGCCACTAGCATGTACAATCCAAAGTGACGTCATGATGACGTCATCGGCTGATTTTTAATGAATTTTTAGTTCTATCCCAAATCCCATAGACTTTGTACACGAATTTTGTATGCGGTACTTTGGTCACTAAACAACCTCGGATCTTAATTAAACTTAACACAAATATAGACCCTAAGCTGAAAATGTAAGCCGAAACGTGACGTCATGATGACGTCATCACGTGTCATGTGACGTCATCGTAAATGTGCATTTTTCAAGGGCCTATATCTAGAGAACGGTAGGTCCGATTGCCTTAAAACCTGGTATGTTGGTATGGTAGCTCGTGTTATAGATGAAAATTAAGGTGACGTCATGATGACGTCATCATACGATTTTACAGTAATATTAAAGTTTTTGAACTTCAAAGTTTCTTAAAGCCATATCTCACCAACAGAACATGCTAAATTCAAAATTCTTTTTGTAATAGCTTTGTTAGCTCCTATATTCTTTCATATAAGTTTGAAAAATGTGTGACGTCATCATGACGTCATCAAAAATGTGCTTTTTGAAACACATATAAGGGTACGTCCGATTGTCATACAAATTGGGGGGTAGGTAGATAGAGCCACTGGCATGTAAAATCTAAAGTGACGTCATGATGACGTCATCGGCTGATTTTCTATGAATTTTTTGTTCTATCCCAAATCCCATAGACTTTGTACACGAACTTTGTAAGTGGCACTTTGGTCACTAAACAACCTCGGATCTTAATCGGACTTAACACAAACATACACTCTAAGCTGAAAATGTAAGCCGAAACGTGACGTCATGATGACGTCTCCACGTGTCATGTGACGTCATCTTAAATGTGCATTTTTCAAGGGCCTATATCTAGAGAACGGTAGGTCCGATTGCCTTCAAACCTGGTATGTTGGTATGGTAGCTCGTGTTATAGATGAAAATTAAGGTGACGTCATGATGACGTCATCATACGATTTTACAGTAATATTAAAGTTTTTGAACTTCAAAGTTTCTTAAAGCCATATCTCACCAACAGAACATGCTAAATTCAAAATTCTTTTTGTAATAGCTTTGTTAGCTCCTATATTCTTTCACATACATTTGAAAAATGTGTGACGTCATCATGACGTCATCAAAAATGTGCATTTCTGAAACACACATAAGGGTACGTCCGATCGTCATAAAAATTAGTGGGTAGGTAGATATTGCTACTAGCATGTAAAATCCGAGGTGACGTCATGATGACGTCATCGGCTGATTTTCTGTGAATTTTTTAGTTCTATCCCAAATCCCATAGACTTTGTTCACGAATTTTGTAAGTGGCACTTTGGTCACTAAACAACCTCGGATCTTAATCAGACTTAACACAAACATAGAGCCTAAGCTGAAAATGTAAGCCGAAACGTGACGTCATGATGACGTCATCACGTGTCATGTGACGTCATCTTAAATGTGCATTTTTCAAGGGCCTATATCTAGAGAACGGTAGGTCCGATTGCCTTCAAATCTGGTATGTTGGTATGGTAGCTCGTGTTATAGATGAAAATTAAGGTGACGTCATGATGACGTCATCACACGATTTTACAGTAATATTAAAGTTTTTGAACTTCAAAGTTTCTTAAAGCCATATCTCACCAACAGAACATGCTAAATTCAAAATTCTTTTTGTAATAGCTTTGTTAGCTCCTATATTCTTTAACATACATTTGAAAAATGTGTGACGTCATCATCACGTCATCGAAAATATGCTTTTTTGAAACACATATAAGGGTACGTCCGATTGTCATACAAATTGGGGGGTAGGTAGATAGAGCCACTGGCATGTAAAATCTAAAGTGACGTCATGATGACGTCATCGGCTGATTTTCTATGAATTTTTTTTTCTATCCCAAATCCCATAGACTTTGTACACGAATGTTGTACGTGGCACTTCGGTCACTAAACAACCTTAGATCTTAATCAGACTTAACACAAAGATATACCCTAACCTGAAATTGCACGCAAAAGAGTGACGTAATGATGACGTCATCACATGTCACATGATGTCATCTTAAAGTCGCAATTTTCAAGGGCCCATATCTAGAGAACCATATGTCCGATTGCCTTTAAACCTGGTATGTTCGTAAGCCAGCACGTGTTATAGATGAAAATTAAGGTGACGTCATGATGACGTCATCATACGATTTTACAGTAATATTAAAGGTTTTGAACTTCAAAGTTTCTTAAAGCCATATCTCACCAACAGAACATGCTAAATTCAAAATTCTTTTTGTAATAGCTTTGTTAGCTCCTATATTCTTTCACATACATTTGAAAAATGTGTGACGTCATCATGACGTCATCAAAAATGTGCATTTCTGAAACACACATAAGGGTACGTCCGATCGTCATAAAAATTGGTGGGTAGGTAGATAGTGCCACTAGCATGCAAAATCCGAAGTGACGTCATGATGACGTCATCGGCTGATTTTTTATGAATTTGTAAATGTTTCAAATTTCATTGTACTCTTAAAATTTTGCACTTCTTCAAATGCCATGAACTTCAAACTTGTCATATGCATTGACTATCTACTCGAGATGGGTGCCGAATCATGACATCATGATGACGTCATCACATGTCACGTGACGTCATCTTAAATTTGCATTTTTGAAGGCCCTATATCTATTTTTTTTCTGCTTCTTATTTTAGTTCCATCCCAAATCCCATAGACTTTGTGCATAGATTTTCTGATCGGCACTTTTGTCATCAAACAACGACGAATCTTAGTCAGAGTTAGCATAGGTATAGACCCTGATGCAAAGTCGTGCCGCGAAGAGTGACGTCACAATGACGTCTTCGTGTGGCATGTAACATGAACTTAAAGGTCAAGTTTGGAGTACGAAATGTTAATCATAAAATAATCTCAGATCTTAAACTTAGCAAAGACATAGACCTTCTGATACTTTATGTTAAATAAAAAAGAAAAAAAGGAAAAGCCATGCGTATGTTTACAACAGACGCACATTTTTCGGCGTTTCCGCTACAGCAGGAAAGCCTTTGTTTTTGTTCTGTTCGCGCGATTGTGTAGTTTAGTACACTTTCGCCCAGGCATGAACACAATCTACTTGAAAATTGTTCGTTTTGCCACATTCAGAACAAAGGGCCACGTCGAAGAACATCTGCAGGGTTTTTTTTGGAGTGAAATCGTTAGCTAAGAGGTAACAAAATACGTGATTGCGCAATACCCAGCTTTACACGGATATATAGCTGGTGGGAGAGTAGTTGACCGAGCCAAAACGTGACACAACGTAAGAAAATCGTATTTTCCGCCTTAAAAAACCTTTCCAAATCACAAAAGCACGTGTCATTGGGATTCAGAGAAGTCTACTTTAGTAACAAAAAAAGGCTTTTGGAATAATCAAATACTCCAGAAGCTAACATGAACACAATTAATACAGAAATCCTAAACTACACAATACCCACTATTTTGGTTTCTTCTTAAACACGAATTTTGTCTGCGGCACTTTGGTCACTAAACAACATCAGATCTTAAGCAAACTTAACCCAAACATAGACCCTAATCTGAAATTGTGTGCCGAAGAGTGATGTCACGATGACGTCATTATGTGTTACGTGATGTCATCTTAAAGGCTCATTTTTCAAGGGCCCATATCAAGAGAACCGTAAGTCCAATTGCATTCAAACCTGGTATGTTGGCTAAACAAGTACATGTTATAAATCAAAATTGAGGTGACGTCATAATGACGTCATCATCTGATTTTTATGGTAATTTCAAAATTTTAACGTTAAAGATTCTTAAAACCACATCTCATTAACAGAACATGTTCAATTCAAAATTCCTTTTGTAATAGCTTTGTTAGCTCGTACATTCTTTTATATAAATGCGAAAAATTACTGAAGTCATAATGACGTCATTAAAGGCATGATTTCTTGAAAGACATATGGATAGACCATGTCTAATCGTCACGAAACTTGGTGGTTAGGTAGATTTGTCACTAGTTTACAAAATTCGAAGTGACATCATAAAAACATATGGAAAAGCCCTATGTTCTTAAAAACATAGACCTCTAGTTATTATTATTATTATAATTGACCGAATTGAAAACGATCCCATTTACAAAAATTGGGCTTATTTTACAAGAGGGCGCTATAGCAAATGCCACCCGACGGTTGAAATCGAACGCCGTTTTTCTCTTCTTTTTTTTCGCCATCCAAGAACGGAAAACTTTAAACAGGTCAGAGGAACGATATTTCGTATGAAAATACTCACCCCCAAATCCGCCCATTTTTGAAAATTGCAACAATTACCAATCATGTACACTACCCTTAACCACCACAGTAGCATCATTGTCATCAATTTGATCATCTTCTTACCAGTGTCATATGGATATACTCTAAAAAGTATTCAACTCTTTTATACCCATGATGCCTTGAACCCTAACCCCAACCCTAACCCTATTTCTCAACCCAATCCCCACCCTCACCCTTAACCATGTGCCCTTTGTTTACTTTTAAACTGTCCTATACGTGTATTCACATTGTCCAACGGTATGCGCAGGCATCGTGTTTTGCATAAATTTGGTGAGTGACATCAACCCCGGCTGGTTCGGCTGCCGCCGGGCGTTTCCCTACAGTAACAGCGATGTGGTCTAGCCTACTCACCTTCCTCAGTTTCTCCCTTGAGTCTCCTGAGTAAGCTATCCGCTCGCTCCTGGGTGCGAATCAACTCCATTCGATAGTGGACGTATTCATCGAGTGTCATGTGAAGGAGATGGAAAGATCCTGTACGAGTTGTACGAGTACAAATAAGGATGGGTAAATGCAATGGTGCACAAATGATAGAGGTTAATTCTATTACACTTAGTCTTTTCAGAAAATCAACATTGTGGTACCGGCTCGTACAGGCCCGTCGTATATATAGTTCAAGTTACCCGGTGTCATATGAATATCCGACTCTCGGGAATATTCGACTCGTTACGCATGATGCATACGCACAATTTTTGACAATGACATAACCTAATTAATCTCATCCCAACCCTAACCCTATCCTAACCCCTATACCCTAAACCATAAACGCTAGCCCCGACCCTAACCCAGCTATTTCTCACCCTATTTCTCACCCTAATCCTCACCCTCAACCTTACCATATGCTTCTCGTTGTTTTAGTGCAAGTGGGCCTACTGCGCATGCGCAATATAACCAAAAAGTCGGATTTTCAAGGGAGTCCGATATTCACGCGACACTAATCGTTATGTGGACAGACACACAACCCTTTACCTACTTTATTTAAAATGCACTGTCAAATTTTATTTCTGGAATATTAATGTATCAAACATAACATCTACGCAATGCCGTACAGTTCTATAAAATTCTCACCAAAACTCGGCAAGCTGTGAAGCGTCATATCCCTCATGACCTTTGTGCTGAAATTGGACCATATGAGCATGAACCGTCTTGTCCTTTGACATACACTAGCTGACCCTTGACCTGGCGGCAACTGCACATGGTGTAAAAAATACAGCATTAATTGTTAGAAATTTGACTGGAAGCTCATGGTTTCTTCAAGAGCAGAAAATATATGACGTGTGTCTTTTGGTCGGCCTCCGGAGTCATGTATGATCAATGATGTGTGTCAGTATTCGTGAAGTCCCCTCCCACACACATAAGTGTGTAAACACCTCCAATCGGGGACGTCCTATTGTCCTCCTATTGCTCATACTTTAACTTTTTGAAATGTTGACAATGTGACCCTCATTGGTTTTCAAACAGGGGCCTTTCTCAACCGCGGGGACCCTATTTTCCTCTATTGTTAAAGGTCCCCCATTGAATGCAAAACCAAACCCACTTGTTTATGGTGTAACTTCAAAGATTTATTTTGTTCCCCTTTTCTTTGTTCTTAACCTTTTTTGCAACAGCTCCCATTGGTTTCGTACACGTTTTCTAATGAAGGACGTCCTCGATGACACCCGTCCTCAATTCGGTCGATTCACAACTCGGTGCCACCCGTCCTCAATTCGGTCGATTAACATCTCGGTGCGCCGCCAGCGGCAACCGGGGAGAGGCCAAATTACGCAGTGCATCATGAGAAAAAGTCGACATCGCAAAACCGGATGTGGGTATCGCCAATGCATCGACTGTACTTCTTACACCCCTTCTCTGCTAAATCTATCAACTCCTCTTTCTTCTTTCCCGTACAAGGTATTCCCCGATAAGTCAAACATTGCTTTGACTTATCCACACGCATTCGATCGCGCGAACTGTCCACCATCTAACACAACGCGCTCAGACGCGATGTCGACCCCAAAAGTGGGTAATTGGCCTTTTCCGGCTTGCCGCTGGCGGCGCACTGAGTTGTGAATCGACCGAATTAGTGGACGTTGTTTCCCAGGTGTGTCCTCAATCTACACCATAATTGTGCCCAAGTTGATGGAACGGAGAATGTCCTCCTTTAAGTAGCGCTAACTTCCGGATCCAATCAAGTATATACGAGTGTCTCTCTGGACAGCGCATAATGCCACACGCACTCACACTCCATTCGTTTGCGCAACACCTCCGGATCCAAATGACATCACACTTACGTAGAGGATGGGTGGAAGAAAATACTCGATGACGAGGATGGTGTTTATAACGGTGGTGGTTATGACATCAATTCCAGTACGTTTTATGAATAGTACCCTCACCCTAGTATTACGGCCTATAGACTATCTGAATAAAAAGCCGATATTGATGATCATGAAGCGCCGTGCTTGTGTATTTCGATTACCATGAAAGCAAACAGAGTAGGCTTAAGCGCCTTGAGTAAATACTAGGAGAGAGATGGTTCAGAAAAAGGAAACCTCGAGAGAGAAGCCGTCTAATTTCACTACAACGCACCTTTTCAACACATCTGACGAGAAGAGCGTCCAGCCAGTTAGTGTAAGCCTCAAGCGAAGGTTGCTCTTGTAACAGGCTACCAAACTCGGCACATACTGTGAACAAATTTAAGTAAAGAGGTTTGCATTAAAAACCCTTGCCTACTGATGACGCCAAATGGCGCAAAAAAAATTGCCACTAGGCCGGATGACGTCTTTAGACACAATTTTCTGCATTTTCAATCCATTGTTGGATTATTGTGTTCGTTACGCTTGACTGCACAAGCCTTTTGTGTCCGTTTCGCTTGGCTGAAAAGCGGCACCCGGCGCCTAACTGTAATAGCCGTACTCAAGGGTTAGTATAAAACCCCTTGAGTACGGTTATCGTAGTGAGGCGCCGGGGTGTCGCGCCGGCCTTTGCAGCACGGCAAGTTGATAGTTTCAAGTTGTATGAGGCCGTGGCAAACAAGAAGCTCTATAGCACTAGTCAATGGAGTTGGGAGTTTGTCATTAATTCTTGGCGGAAAATTCACTATATAAGGGAGGTGTGGCTGGAACACGAAAGGTAGGCACTACGGTACGACTGGTTTTCACCGTGGTCCAACTTTTTGGCGTCAAAACATTGATGCCACAAACTCACTTGTTTTGTGAATATCAGTTAATCTTTGTTTTGTAAATTTTTAAAAGTAATAAGTTCTCTGGGCGCTTCTATTGTCTAAATTACCCAATCCAAGACCTGTTTTGATTACCTTTAAAGAAAGAACACGGGAAAGAATTGGTTATTGTAAGGAAAAGCAATGACAAGTTTGAAAATGGCAATTTTCGAAGAGCTTTCTCAGTCTGAAATTCATGAGTGTCGGCTTCCCAACTAACGTTTGGCCAGCTCAGGCACGGGCGCCATGTCCTGCACAGCGTAAAGTGTTTGGCTGGCTATCGCCCTGACGTCCAGCAAAGACCAATCATCGGCCATCTGCGAGGTGACGTCAGTGTTCTGGATGGTGCTCTTGGAGGCTTGGCATAGATGGTTGAGGGAAGTCTGGCGCTGAAGTAGCCGCGAGAAATATCTTGCCACTGTTGGGAGATAATGACGAATATATGCATTAGTTCCCTCCAAAGTTTGTTGGAGGGAAACTTCAGATAATACAAAAACGCCCACGAAACCAGGAAAACCCAACATAAAAGCCCTGGGCGGGGTGATGATACCGGGGCAATTTAACGGAGTTGTAAACCACAATATTCCGCTAAGCACAGCAAAGTTTCATTTAACAACAGTTTACCAGCTAAAACTGCATGCCATATGTATGACTTATGATTGGTTCGCGGCTGATATTTGCTGAGCAGGAAAATCTACTTAGCATAATAAGCCAGTTCAGTATTTCAACTGCGCATGTGCACAATGACATTTTATCCCGAATGACCCGCGTGACCTACGCGCGCGTGTGAACGCAAAAGGGGGTCGCACAACACGCACGTGTTAAATTCAATCAGAATGGGCGTTCGCTTAACATGGCGTGACATTACGTCAGCAATTTTATCCCGAATAACCTTTGACCTTTGAGATACCGAACTGGCTTATTATGTTGCGCTGATCTCGCACTGTTCTATGATATTGGTCCCCGTCGAAGAGCTGGCGCTAGGTGCGGTCGGTATTCGCAAACCAAGCTTTTAAGTTTGAAAAAACATCGTGAATTTCTAAGTTGCAAAGTGCATTCAAAGTTTCAAAGAGAAGACAGACGGATACATGGAGTGGGCTGTTACAGTGAGTGAGTGGCAGTTCTAATTGAAATTTGTCAGCATGGCGGGTTTTGTAGAACTCATGTAGTTCAACAACTGCCATGACCTCTTGGTCTAGTGCACTTAACTCAAGATCGTGGGGTCGAGTCCGGTTGGGTCCGTGGTGCTTGTGTCCTTGAGCAAGGTACTTTGTCACTTGTTGCTGCTCTCCATCCAGGAATAAATGGGTGCATGTGAGGGCAGTGGTTAGTGTTTGACAGCCCAGTGTGCTTAAGGCTACCGCACACTGTACGATCTGACTACGATCCGACAATGCCCCGACTGCCGACTTGAATCGCAGTCGGATCGTAGTACTCACTGTACGACGTCACGGCGCGTACTTGACGACCGCTTATGAATAGCACATGCGCGTAATTTTCGTTACAGCGGCGTTTTAAACTTTTCTCATTGGATAGGCTAAATGAAAAATTATCGCCGCGGCTGCAATCATCACCCTGATAATCACCCGAAGAAAAAGAGGACAGAATTATAGAAACGGGAAAGTTGGGTAAAACCATTCACTGAGTGTCGTGAAGAAAGTGGGGCGAATGTGAATTTGATAGAAGAGCGCCTTGAGCGCCACGATTTTAATGGATATGTGTGTTGTACACATTATTGTCTATTTTTTTAACTGAAATGACCCACAATACAAGGCTAAAAACCACTATGAATTACGATAGAGGTGATAGAGTTGGCGACATTTTGAATTGCCACTCCTACCACCCTTACGGCTTTCCTGGGCCTAGATCTAAATACAGGATAACTCTTCAACAGATTCCAGTGAAATTCTCCCAATTTTCACACCTATAGACCTAAGCGGGTCTAGTATACGATCCAAACACATCTTAAGGATATTACTTGTAAATTTGATGCTGCAGAGTTGTTCTGGGAGCTGATCCATCGCGGGACGCAGCCAGTCCTCCAGCCTTTGGGCAAATGTCCCGATGACCCGGGTCAAGCTCTCGGGGATGGTCTGAGTTACAGACGGCATGAGAACTCCTGCAATGGCCTGGAGAAAAGATAGAACACGGGATGGGGAAAGTAAGAATTCCAACTATCTAACAAAAATTGTCACATTTTCAAAGTTTTCAAACAGGGACCTTTCTCAACCGAGGACCCTATTTTCCTCTATTGTTAAAGGTTCCCCATTGAATGCAAAACCAAACCCACTTGTTTATGGTATAAATCGAAGATTTATTTTGTTCCTCTTTTTTTTTTTAATAGTTAGGATAGTCATACACGCCAGTATGTCGGGTTGAAATATTGTAATTTGTAATTTTTTTCGGTTTCATTATGCAAATATTATTGAAAACAATACATCTGCATGTTTTAAACCATTTTCAGTGTTATAGTCCGGTGCATGCCTACCCCCCCCCCCCCCCCCCGGGGAAATAAACGCAAAGAAATGGAACAATTTTGGATTTTTCTGCTATTATGAGGGCCAAATCGACATAAAATCGAAATTCGAAAACACGAAATTCGTGTTGAAAACGATTAGCAAATAAGTTATCAAGAAATCCTTAAGAGAATCGGTAGCTGAGGGAAAAGAACAACCAGACAGCAGTTTTACAAACCGTTATGGAGACTAGGATTTACTTAATATTTAGATTTCGTCCAAAAGCTTTACTTGTTTCTCCTAAAATATTACAACAATTATAGCAATGAATACGAGCTGAAAGAACGCACAAGTAGGGTCAAATAAAGTTAAGGTTTTGCATCAAAGCATCTTCACATTTGGAAATGTTTAAGAAAGAACACGACGCAAACATGGAATTACTCAGTCTTAAGGAAAAAGTCCTAGAGGCAAAGCTGCGTTACATGAATATAAAGATCAATAAATTGAGAAATGTCGGTCAACACAGCTTTGTTGATCCCTCCTCCATGGTTGATGATAATGATGATGATGATGACAATGAAGTGACATACATGCATTTATATAAAATCAGTAATTATCTGAATAAAACATATAATTGAATGTAAAAATGCTGGGTATCAGTTGCTATCTGATTTCGGAAATGTGACTTGCGTCTGTCCCCATATATACAGTTATACACTACAGTACATGTCCTACGACGTGTCGTAAGATACGCTTTTTAGGACCGGCCTAGAGCTTTTTGGTGCAACCGCAGTTACGACATGTCTTAGGGCGGTCCTAAATTCCTTATCTGACGACAAGCATGGAGGACATGTTTGGTGCAACCGGGCCCTGGCTCCTATAGGAAAGCGCACATGTTAACAAAGCCATTAGGCCATTACGTCTTAGGTCTATTCATGCACTCACGAATCACCTTATAAAGTATGGAGTCGCACATGCCGACGATATGAGCGACTGTTGTGGAGTCTAGCACTCCCAGCATGTGGGGCGGCATGCCTTGCCAGAAGTGAATCAGATAGCTCTCCACCTCGTCAAAGTTAGCTCGGATGACCGTGTCCAGAATACGCTGGCAATGCGTGCGGTACATCATGAGAAATGTGGACACCTGAAAAAAGGGATCGCGCAAAGATGCATTTGACAAATCTATTTAGGCACTTTTCAATGGTGACTAGATCCTACAAAATGAGTCTTTAGGAAATGTTTTGTCTCGTTAGTTTTTGCCTGCATTTAGAGCACACTCGGCTCGTGACTTTCATATACCTCTCAGTTTTACATTTTGAAGATTATGAACGTTTCATGTTGGTGAACAGTTCTTTTTGATTTCCACTGTATAAGTCATATTTCAACGGGGGAGTTGAGTTGGTCTCACCAACGGTTGAAGTTACCCCGCCTGAGTCTATAGGCCTGAAAATTGGGATAATTTCACTCTCCTGAGGACGGACAGAGCACACTGTCCGAAACGTCGGAGTTCTACTCTCACCCCGGTTCTTTTCAGAACCACACATCTTCCCAGAAGAGAATATTTTCAAGTGGTCACCCGCAACTCTCGTTTACTTACTTATCGTTTCCGCCATGCAAAGCTTCACAACGTATTTATGGGATAATTTCTTTGGTAGGCCTATCTATTGAAGAGGTATCCTCTATTTAGATCAGGACCCAATAGAACCATAAGGGTGGTGGGGCTAGCAAAAAGCCAGTTCGGTATCTCACAGGTCAAAGGTTATTCGGGATAAAATTTCTGACGTAATGTCACGCCATGTTACGCGAACGCCTGTTCTGATTGAATTTAACGTTGTGCGACTACCTTTTGCGTTCACATGCGCGCGTTAGGTCACGCGGGTCATTCGGGATAAAATGTCATTGTGCACATGTACAGTTGAAATACCGAACTGGCTGATTCAAAATGTGGCTAACCCCACCACCCCTGTTGTAGCCCTTTACCTAGAGTGTCTTTTAGCCTTGTATTTGGCGACTTTCGTAAAAAAGAAGTTTTATTAAGTCTATACAAATTCAAAAGTATCAGAATAACAGTATGGCAGCCCACCTTTCCCTCTGGAACGTTGCTAGGCAACTTCATGTCCTTGATCCCAGGGAATGCTGGGAGAAGTGTGCCCAACTTGGAACGAGGTGAATAGGCCACCGTCTGTCTCGGGTGTTCTTTCTTGGTCACTTCGTTTGAACTACTTTAGAAATAGAAACACGCAAAAAGAAGAAAATTCGACGAGCGCATTTGGGGAAAATAGCCAAATACTTCGGTTGAAATCTAGGTGTTGTTTTACTCGCCGTTGGGCGTTTTCCAAACAATCTTCTAATTTACATTTCAATCTAAAAATTCGATTTAAAAGGGAAGTCAACCGGAAGGTGAACTTTAATCCTTGGAAACATTACATGTATTTTGATTGATTTGTTCGCTTACTTTCTCAAGGGCTGAGTAAAATATGATTAACAATTATTCATTGTTTAACCATTTTCATATTCAAAATCGTGGAAATCTTGATATCATCAAACAAACAAATATAGCAAATTAAGGATTTATGAGAACAAATATTGCATTTCGGTATAGTTTTGAATTGATTAGCTAAAAATATAACTAACGACAACGTGTTTTTTTTAAACAATTATCATGCACATGCGTTTAAGACGATCTAATTGAATGACGAGACCTTAAAATATCCAAAAAATATTGAAAGTAAATAGAATAGAATTTATAGTATTTTGAAATATTTTTACTATCTTTCTGTATACTGAAGACTTAATACATTTTTCGTGATGGTCAAACATATCAGGGGAGAAATTTGAGGAAAATGAACAATCCACGAAACAGCGTAAGGCATTCAATTTATATGGGGTTGCTGAAAACTGCATAAGAATTTTTTTCTACCAAAAGATACGGTTCAAAATTGCAAAAGATAAAATGAAAAGAAGACTGTTTCGAGTTGCAGATTTCATTTTAGAATGATAAAAACAGTTTAAGGGCAAACGAATCTTCCGGAAAATCTGGAAAATGTCTCACCAAAAATCCTGAAATCAGGGAAAAAATACAGAGAAATCACACCCTTAATTTAACATATTCAGTAGGCCTATGTGCATTGTTGACAGCTTGCTGCATTGGCTAACTGACATCTGAAAAACTAGTCTTTTTCCCAAAGAATAAAATTGACCTTGATAACATATAAATCTGAGCATTTCATTAGACCGAGTTGCTGCGGTGATCACAACCTCTGTCACAAGAATTCATCTGAAAAGGCTAATCAGTCAGCTCGCTATTGTGGCATTATGGCGAGGTGACTTTTGGTCATTATCCGACATTCCTCGCTGCGAACCAAATTCTGCCTGGCAACCTGCCAGCGACGACCAAATTCGCGCTTGCGCTTTAAAGACATGCAAATACTCTACGACTCACAGAATAGACAAATGCATGATTTTCACAACGCCTGTCTGTGCAAACACAATGTTAATCTTGCGTTAATTAGGCGAACTCATTGCAAGTTTTGTTCTTTATAATATGAGTACCGCAGAACGTCTGCAGATGAGCCAAATTGGAATTATAAAAACGACCGTACTGCACATGGACACGCGCACACACGTCAGGACACATGGATAATCACGGCTCGATTTTGTGTAGGTCAGTGGGGAAACTGGTAAACCAAATTGTCAATTTTCAAATTTTCACGTAATTTGCCCAAAACTAAAACATTAAAAAAGTACAAATGTGTTAAAATAGAGCCAGAACTGTAAGGTAGCATGTAAGATGAAATTTTCCCATTGAGTTTGAGAGAGAGAGAGAGAGAGAGAGACAAAAATAAATGAAATAAAGTTATCATTTTCTGTATATACATGAAAAAACAGTTTCGTTTATCCAAAACGCCAGTGGTTTCAGTTCTGGGCCTACGGGCTGCACCGTTTCTGTTGATAATAAACAGATTGTGGACATATTTTGTCTCGAGCGTTATATCCCGTAGACACCGCTTTAACAAGGGATTTACCAAACCCGAAAATTAAATATCAAGATCCCGGTTGGGCCAAAACTTCAAAAAGAGATCAAGTCCCATAGATGTATGATCTTAACCTAATATTGAAAGCTCGTTGTAAAATCTGGTAGCCATCAAACACCCTACACAGTGAGTCTATAGACAGAGTAATCGAGTGTGAGTGCCGTGTGTTGGTTCATACACACGGCACCTGCGAAAAACCAGTGTTTAGAGTTTGCGTTTAACACTGCAGTGTCAACACTGAACTTCAACCAGAAAAAGGAACAGTTGTGGGTGTTTTCTTTGCCATATTTGCTCACGTATCTAGAATTACAAGCTGAAGGAGCCGTGCGCATGTCGGTATAGTACATGGCCCTTTGTGAAATCTGTACCGTTTGTTCCAATTTTTTTCATCAAAGGCAAGTCGAAGGATCTGAGTGTTGACTTTTTGGTTTTTGATGCCGAAAAATACCTTTGGTTCTTTATAATATTTTTGCATAGTTTTCGTTTGGGGTGAGGGAAAAATTGGGGGTCTGGAAGGCCCTGATATTTGTTTTTAATGCCAGGGCCTCAAATGCATCGCAATTGATATCATTTTAAACAGACAATCTCTGTGTAATAAAAAAAAGAGTCGATCGAAGTTGTTTTTTTTTGACTAACTTAATTTCTTATTTTTAGATATAAAGCAGCATTCTATATATTCCTCTTATTTGTACACCTGATTCGTCATTGTTTTTACCTTTCAGAAATTCTACTAGAATAATTTTCTTCAAAGTATTCAGAAGTCTCCTTCACTGCAATTCCATAGTAATGGTACCTGCAATAAAAGAGAAAAAAGTGATCCCAAAATATTCCAACGTTTTAAAGAAAACTCTGATTGAGCAGTTTTGGGAGTGCTTGTGTGGTAATTAGATATGGTTGGTAAGTATAAAACTGGTTTTAAGAGGTGAACTTGAAATTTGTCCCAAGGCATGTAATGTAGCACGTTCAAGCTACCAATCGTGTTTCATCAGTAAATTTTTCTTGGAAAGCTAGCCCTGGTCTTGAATGTTAACCTATTTTTTGCACAAATTGGGGGCCGAGATTTGTTTTACTGAAAAGTAGCCAAATTTTGCTCATATTTTCAAGAGCGGCGAAAGTTGAAATTTTCAGTTCAAAATTAATGTGCTGTCGTTGGATATGGGGGAGTTCCCCAAAACCATTCATCTAACTTATTTAAAAAAACGGTTTTGACTTCCTTTAACTGAACTTCAATGACCTTATAGTCTTAGAATAATTCATTTTTCTACCAATAAATGAGTCAATTTGTACGATTTTGTATGGTTCATACTTTGATTGCCCTCTCGTTCCAAGCCTTCTTGTTGTCAGCTGAGGAAATTGCTGTCTGATCATCTGAAATAAATCAGCAAGTTTTAAATCAATCCTAATTTCTTTTTAAATTTGATTTGAGGCTCTGCGTGGTCGCAAATACAGCTAAAGGGTCATCTTTGAGGATACACCGTGCGAAATAAATAACTCCAACAGATTACCCTGATGACGTCGAGAGCATACTGACCGGAATATCAAGTTAACATCTCTGGTTCTAGTTCTCTTGTTTAATAGAGTCAGTTTCTCCAAAATGTCTGTCTACTCCTTCTTTTTAAGTGCTGGATTTTCAACGAGGACTGTTTTTTATGGATGCCGCCCAATAGAAGGCTAAAAGCCACTCTATGTAAAGGGCTATACCAGAGGTGGTGGGGTTGGCCACATTTTAGATTGCCAGCCCTACCACCCTTACCTGGGTCCAGATCTAAATAATGGATAAATTCATCCTTGCAAAGAAAATGTGACTGTTTAACTCGTGGGTTTTGCACAACATGTACAAGCAGTATATGTTTAAAATGTTTTCGTCCAATGCATTAAAAAACAATTAAATATCGTGACCTTGCATTAGTGTGAGGTTTGCTTGAGGATGTACCCCGGACTGTTGCGTGAATTTCTGTGCCCACTTTGCGGACAATGGCAGGTGTTTCTGGCGATGGGGTATGTCGCGACTCAAGTGCCATCAAGAGTGGGCTAACCTACTCCAACTAAAATAAATCTCAGCTAGAGAAAGTTTTTAGTAGGCCTAATTGGGGGTGAGTTTGCGAGTTTACGGAGGCTTTGGTAGCATTTAAATGGGCGTAATGGCGAAGTTATACTGTGTTCGGGGGAAATGCTGTATTCAGCTAAAAGGCCTCATCATCTTTGTGGTAGTAATGCTGTTAGGAGATTTCCACAAAACCTTCCCGATGTCTGATTTGTTACAAGAACATCACTTTGGACTGAATGGTCTTCGAAAAACCATCGTGCGTGTTCTTTCTCCTTTAACAATCCGAAATCCTCAAATTTTAATATGATTGTGCATAAATCTTTTAGCTTCGGAGAACGACTCTGACTGGGATCTAACCCCCTTCATCTTCCCCACATACAATTTGCTTCTTCCAATAAGGGAATCGCTTCTTCGATGGCCAAAATATTATGGATGATTGTGAACATTTTAACAACCAAAACACCACAGAATTCAAATGAAACAACACACTGAAAAAGGTTAGAATAAGAATAACATTCAAATGAAGTTTTTCGGGGTCTTAGGGCTTAATTGTGGGTGTTTTCCACATTTCTGTGTCCTAACTTGTATCACTTTCGATGTCAGTCAGGCAACGCGTATTTAATGGTTCTACCTTTCCAAAACTTGCGGCGTTCATCGCGTTACTGTTGGTTTTCTCACAGAAGTTCGTGTAGTGGAGATACAGCGTGTTGCGCGGTATGCAGACTCCCTCGGCAAGTTCGTAGTTTGACCGGAGCCTGCACAAAAATCGATAACGGTTCGATTACGGTTTGGTGTAACTTTAAATATATTTTGGTTTTCTGCGGCACTTGTTGAAATAAAACATAAAGAATGACGAAAACGTATGTTACTATTGGAAGCTAATTAAAGAATCTCTCTAAAACAAATCGTCTGATTTAACGCTTTAGAGGGACCATAAATTACTAGTACTTAAAACAATGGGGAAACTTTCCTTGTTTAGGCCTATCATCTCAAGTGGGCTCTTGGGGAGACATACTTGAGCAAAAATAAGTGTATTCCTAAGGTCTCAAATATCCTTTCTAGATGGAATTGCCGGGTTTCAAGGTTTATTATCATTGGGAATCCTCTTAAATTGATATTCCATAAGTTCAAAGTTTGTACGTTTAAGGATTTTATCAGTATAAGTGCGTAAAGGTTTGTGCATAATTTTTAGATTGTTTTCCAACTGTACCATTCTCGCTATTATTATACACAATTTAAAGCTTGACTACACTTTTACTGACCATTTCAATATTGTGGGTGTCGGGTGTGGCTCCGGCCGCTTGCTCTTACACGAGTTCTTGGACTTCGACCGAATGGCTGGGAAAAGCAAATTCATTTTAAGTGGCATATAATACAAGATGAATACAAAACAACGCCTTGCTTAAAATGAAGTGAAATTTTCCCGATGCAATGCTTTATATATTTTCGGTCATTTCCACAAAGTACGACAGATAAAGATATGAAATAAGCATTTTTTTTAAAGATAGATTGAGGAAAGAACAGAAAATTTCACAGAAACAATTAGTTAATTTTTAGCTGAAAATTGTTAGTCTTGTAATTTAAATAGAAGGGAGCAATATGGCAGCTGTTCAGAAAAAATTAAAATAGTAAAAATTAAAATCTCGGCTTAAAATTGAGTACCTGCAATATAGCCCCCAAAGTGACCCCACAACGACATACGTGCTCAACCATGAGTAATTACTCTGTCATCAGTAAAACGACTTGAATAATGAACGCGTTAAAACTTAGGGTCTGTCCCGCCTTTTGAGTCGAGATTTATTAAAATTAAAGATAAATAAATAAATAAATAAATAGCCCCTCATGATTTTTTAATGAACGTTTGCCCCTTATAAGGCTAAAAACCACTCGATGTACGGAGCTACAAAAAGAATAAAAAATGCAAGAGGTATGAATTTGATCGAAGCAGGAAAGATCGTCAGATGAAGGGAAACATGCACCGGGTAAAGTATTCCATAGAGATACAGAACGAGGAAAAAGCTAGAGTATACTGGTGGAAACAGGCGGAAAGCCGAGTTTCACGCTCAAACACCCTAACTGCAAGAACCAAACAGGACAAGTCGGTGGAACATTGACCATGATTGTAATTAACAGAAAGTCCCTTTGTTTATCACAGGCACAACAGAAAAAAGTAAATAAACTTCGATTTAATATATCAGTATAAGGTTTATGGAAGAGAAGGCAAACAAACTGAATAAGATGGTACACTTACTTTTCCTGTTTGTAGGGATGTCGTCCATGTCAAGAAAATCTGCTGTATCCATTCTGGGGAAAATATCCAGTCATCAAACTACAAAGATCCTGCTATAATCCTTGGAAGTCAAAGATTCCTTATCAAGGTGACACAAACCGTTGAACAAGAACACTGATTTACCGCTAACAGGCCCAATATGCACAAGCTTGTAATTAGAGCAGACGACACACTGCGTTTTTAACGAGGCGCCTAAGCCTGATACAACGCGCCTTGTAATTGGCTTAACATTTTCCCACGGTTCTGAGAGCCGGATGCCTCCTTAAAAAAACAGATTTTAACGATAATTATTAAGGCATTGATGATTAAAATATTTTCCTCAGAAAAACTATCCAATTCTCGCATCATAATTATAGAACGTTTTTCTTACATTTTGTTTTAAGTCAGTAATCGACAACCGCAGCGAGCTACCACTACAATGCACGCTGGGAACCAACCAGTCAAATTGCGCCAAACCTCACAGCGGTTGACAGAATCTTGTTAAATTCGAGAGTTCAGATTTCGGCACTTTTCTTGAGAATTTCTTTTGGGACAGAGCGAAATTGTCGACGCTGCAGAAGCTACACTTCAATCGTGTCGTCGAGGACGAAAACTCAGAGCCTGCTGTCCGTGAAGTCCTGTAAGAGTTGACGCCGAATATACCGGGTAAGCCTTGCAGTTCAAGATGCTATGGCGAGTACACATCTTGCCATGTCAAAAAGCAAAACCTCTAACACGGCGTTAACTTTCGCGGCTGGAAGCTGTGGTACATAGTGTTCACAATGTAAACTTGGCTTCATATTAAACTCAATATCTTCCTCTTCCAGAAATGATATCACTTTCAAACAGAATCTCACGATGCGACAACATCAGTGACGAAAAATGATCTGCGATTGGTGCATAAAGTACAATGTATTCACGTGAACATTGGCCTGCGGTGACGTCTATTCAACGACTTTTTGAGTGCCTATTGTCAACAGCTTGTATATTTGGCAGTTGTTTTTCGATGCCCTGGCCCCCAACTGCTCAGAATGAATAGAAATCATTTAAGGGGCGGGGCTATTATAGTGGCTCATCCAACATGTGTGTTATTGAAAGGCCTCATACAGTTGGAAATCCTTTGTTGTCTTTTTTTTACGTGTCTGGGAAAGGAAAAGTCACGTCCGATGTAACACATGTTGTCAATAAACCTCGAGCCAGGTGGCCAAATTTACAGCTAGAACAATTTTTGGAACTGATAGTGTACTCAGTGCGTGCTATTCCCAGATAAAATTATGATGCAGTTGTGTTTAGTTTTGTTGTTTCAAAGCTAGGCCTTGTAGCATGCACCTTTTAACGAGAACATGACCTTAGTAATATTTTTCACATAACATTAAAAAAGTATGTTGGTCTACATGCATATGGCCAGTGTGAAAGAAAAGTTGTTCAATTTTTGTTATTATTTTGCGGAACTTCAAATCCTATACATGTTGCGTTGTGGCATCTTTGCCTGGTAATTCTCGTAATTTTTCCGTAATGTCAAATACTTTTGTTAGTCATATAAAGTGATAGAGTCAGTGTCATAAACTATGCGGGCCTTCAATATGTGTGGGGGAATCGAGGGTGATGTGCAAATTAAGTGACGGATTTTTTTTTATACTGGGAAGAACGTAAACACTGTTAAGTATAGTAAAACATGGCAGTACGTATTCTGTGTAAAACAGTTGAGGTTTTCGCTCTTGCCAGCTTGTTTGGGCAATGAGCGATGTACCGTGCTAGACTGGTTCCAGGTCCTTCCTTTGTCATTCTGACTTCGATAGTGGGGACCGGAAGCGGGTAATATTAACATGTATTAACCCTCTGGTAATTAGGGTTTTTATACATTGTATATACATTGTATTCATACATGCATACCAAAACAATGCATTGCGCTGTTTTAAGCGCTACAAAAACAACACACGTGTGCTTAAAAGAAATGGATATCAAGTTCAACTTGTTTCTATTCATATTAAAATGTGTTACAATAATACAAGCGCTTGCAAGCGTTAACTAAACGCCTGTTTTCATTTGGAAGTGAATGAAAAGTGGTGTTTTCTTTTTCTCGAATTCATCGGTTTATGCAAAATTGAATACTATTTTCCTCGTCCATCAAATTGAATATTTCCGTCCCAAGTTCCCGTGTTCATCAAGCACTGAGACAATGATTTCAACTTTTCTTCCTCCCAATCCCTCGATCGGGCCTGTTTATCGAATTTATAGCTTTGGTGGCTATCACTCATTCTACGTAGTGGTCTTTTTTGCTCCAAATCTGTAATTACGAAAAAACGAGGGAATAGGACAACAGGTGGCGCACGGTCGTGGCACGTGGACTGGTTGTCCGCCATAGCAACGACACGTGCAAAGTGACACGGGTTGTTTGATTGGTCATTATAGCTGTCAAATCATTACCGCAATAATTGGAGTCAAGTCAACAAATCAAAAATACATGTATACGAATCGCGGTGTGCAGACTTCGCTGTGAGAATAAAGGCCATGTGTCAGGTGGAATATGCGTCGGGATGACGAGTATGGAAATTGAGATTTTCCCCCTTGCAGACGCGGTATGAAGTCGGGAACTTCGGGAAGGGCAAATAATTATTTCCTTTGCCTGTAGCCCTTACAATAAGCCAGTTCGGTATTTCAACTGCGCATGTGCACAATGACATTTTATCCCGAATGACCCGCGTGAACACACAAACGCGCGCGTGTGAACGCAAAAGGTGGTCGCACAACGCGCACGTGTTAAATTCAATCAGAATGGGCGTTCGCGTAACATGGTGTGACAATACGTCAGCAATTTATCCGGAATAAGCTTTGACCTTTGAGGTACCGAACTGGCTTATTGGAATTGGCGTTGTTTTTTTGTAATAGAGTCACATCTCCGAACATTGCTTATTTTCTTTTAATCCCATGGACGTGAATCTGTAAATTATATCTCCCTCCTCACGCAAAACTTATCGTCGGATCCAAAATTCGTCTTCGCAAAAGAAAAAAAATGACATGCATGTAGATTGTGTATGTAATTACGCACGTAAACGCAAACGTCTGATATTTGACCTTTTTGTAAGCCTTCGTGTTAAAACAAATTCCTACTTTTTGTGTTTTAATAACTTTAAAATTACTGCATGAAACGTTTTATGCTTTGAGTATAATGTAAAAGAGACGTGTAAAATATTCTGGTGCAAATTTGATTACGTAATCATCCGTAGTTATTACGCAATTGGCTATTACGCAAAGAGGACGTTTTTTGCCGAGGATAACCTAGTCCAGCGAAATGGACATTTCTGCAGAAAATGTCCGCAATCCCGCGCGTTTCGTCACCGGCTCCAGCGTTGCATAGATATTGCCGGAAGACAGGTGGAAAGTGGAAGATTCAGTGTAAAATTTGTGCCCGCAGTGGCTATTCAAATCAAACAGTCAGGAGAAAACCCTGAGTAATGTCATTCACCTTGGTAAAAACTAACCTCAAATTAAGCACCCTATTACATCATAACAAATGAAGATTACACAACCATATTTGCACCAACAAATTTTACAGGTCTTTTTTACATTACATTCAAAACATTACACTTTTCATAAGGTAATTTTAAAGTTATTACAAAACAAAAGTAGGAAATGTTTTTTAACACGCAGTACATGTAATCAACTTAGTTAAATTCAATTCAAATTTTCGAATATTCATTCATATCACTTCCATTCACATTCCATTTCACATTCCATTAAGAGACAAATATTAAAAACAATTACCATGACAGTAGCTGACAGTAATACGAAGATAAAACTTTATAAAAAGCATTAAATGCAGCTCTTAAAAGTATCATTAATGACAATCAAGATACGTACGGAAAATTTAAATTCAATTTAGATAAACGAAACAAAAAAATTAACGCCTATTAGAGTCACAAAATGATATCTTTTTAAACACTGGTCAAACACTATCTATGAATGAACTTATAATTAAACTTGCTCTTCAAAGGATCTTTCGCGAGGTTGGCAGGTTGATTCCATCTTTTATTAAGAAAATAATCAGTTAATTTGGGTTTTATATGTAACCCGGGAGGGCAGAGTTTGTAAAAGCACGCAAGTACGTACGCAAGTCCAGAATGCCTGTAACTAAAAGGTTTCTTGCTGACTGTGCTCCTCAGTGAGCTGATATGTACCCAGGGATACAAAGCTCGTCGATCAGGGGTAATGGTATCATTTAAAGTGCTTCCATGATCCCCCGCTGAAAAATCAGTAAATATTGTCAGAGGGATTTCACATTAGTCCCGTCTGCGCACTTCCGGGTTGAAAGCGAGGATGCCAATGCTGAACAGAAACAGTGCTATTCAGCAAATGCATTCATGCATGAATGAATCACGCCATAAATAGCAGCGAAGCGCACGTTTAGCATAGTCAGCTGTAATAGCACTGAGAGCCTTTTTTTACAAACACGGAAGTGCGCAGATCAGTGCTATTTTCGTCAATTTGGAATTCGTCCATAACCTTTACGAATGGTCACTGACGCCCACATCCTTGAGCATATGATGCACCATATGGGGCAGAGGGAACCCCCCCCCCCCCTCTTTTGTGTTGGTCATTGTGTTCCCGGAATCTCTGGAATTCTTTTCAGATGTCTAGGGGGGATGTGTTAGGTAACAATAGTCTGGAGAGTGGATAGGGTATAGGGACAAAAGGGGGTACCCCTCTGCCCCATATCGTGCTGGGTATATCCTTGAGAGTGATCTAAGTTAGTCTGGTTCCCTGACCTGAAGATTCCCTGACGTGAAGATTCCCTGACGTCTATATCTTAGGTCAGTAGCTACCACGGTTTAGAATAGATCGTGACGTGTTAGTGCGAGTGACGTCAGTGGCATCATTCAAATTCAATATTCTTGCAAAATCCAGTTGGCAAAATACTGCAAGAGTGTGTGTGGCATTGATTTTTCAGTTTTTATATATAATTGAGAATTCAAATTTCAGGATCTGTAACGGGCCTGACAGACATGTTGTTATTGCGAACATCAACGTTAACAGCCGAATGTTACCGGAAACAAGTTCGGAAAATCTCGGACGTTTTCGGAAACTGGCAGATTTCAGCCAGTTTTCGTCACGTGACATTATGGCGGCTACCGGCCCTAATATTCATCAGAAATAGTCAGAATATTTTGGTCTTGGAACCAGACTTGATCTAAGTAATAGCTAATGATATGCATGTGGTTAGCTGTACAGTTCCTACAGGGGAGTTTCCAGCCTGTGCGAACATCTCCTGTTGAATGCCACATCGTCTGCCAATCTTTCCAACTTCTTCCGCCGCCTATAGATGGCGGGCCTGACGTAGCTGCTGCTGGTCAGGAAGGCATCGGCGTTTATACCGCCCTCTCTCGTCAGAGTTCCGGTTAGGACGTATTCCTTTCCATCTGAACAAAATGAACACCAAATTTGAAGACAAAAGAATTTCATGGGAATATGGACATCAATGTTCACATTTAGGGGAAGATATAACTCGGTAAATGTAATTTAATTAAATTGTTTGAGCATGTGCGATATCCATGCATGTGTTCTGTTGATGTCAAGGTATATCCTATAGATAAATTTGTGGGTAACATCATTAGGGGCCAATTTCATGGACAGTGTGTTTTGCATGGAAATTCTTCCTTGATAAAAACAGGTTTACCAACCAAAATTCCATTATGGTCTAATTTCAAGACACATACAGGGGCGGATCCAGGATTGTTTGCGGGGGATGGGTTCTGAAATTGTTTTTGTACATTTGCCCAAAAAGTTGACTCCCAAAATGTTTCGCCTGCGAACAAAATTTTAAAAAGGGGTGGGGGTGGGGGTGGGGGTGGGGGACACACTTTCTCAACGTTGGTGGCGCCATCCTTAACCAAATTTATGCAAAACACGATGCGTGCGCATACCGCCGGGTACATTTGAATACAGTTTAGATCTGAACACTGGGCACATGGTCTATGGTGCAAAACTAGAAAAATATTATCTTGGGTACAATATTGCCAAACACAATGCACAGTAAGATCAGTCCATACCTTTGAGATCTTCACGACAGGTACTCTGGCAATTGTCCGGCTGCTGGTATCGACTCTTTGTTATCAAAAGTGGTTCGGCGAGGAATCGGGATCGACGGAGTGTCAGTCTTCCCTTGTACTTCTTGGTCAGTTCCACGACAACAGACTTTAGTTCGCCGTTGGAGAACATCTGTCTACGGACAATGCCAGTTATCACTGGAAAGGGTTCGGGTTGGAAATAGATCGTATGAGACAATTTTCATTGTAGAAATACTATGTGTAGAGTTAATAACTTGTACACAGATCCTGTCATTCCTGACAGAACCTGTCATACGGTTAAACTGTGTGTATATACCCATTGGTGTTCGGCAAATTTAAAGGAGTTGTTCAGCACAGAAATTTGTTTAACAGGACAACAATCTTCTTTAAAGTTGGTAGAAACAGATTTATCAACAAAAAATGTTTCGTGTGGTGAATATTACTTGTAACTGATATTAACCTGTTGTTTGTTATAAGCATGGAAATCTTACGGCCTTTTGGCTGTAACCGGTTTTCACTAAAGCAAGTCGTTTTGTGCTAAACAAATTTGTGCGCTTAGCAGATCCATGAAAACGGACCGTGGAAGTTAATCAATCCAAAGTCCAAATGGAATGTCAAAGGGGGAATATTTTAACTTATCTCTACTGCAGATAAACTATTTAATCCGGACCTTATTTCAGTTTACGGAATTTTACGTCGGCAAAATGTACTCTATGATTTGTTTATATAATTTTTGTATTAACAAACCGCAGTCTCTTTCTTGATGGGCAGGTAAGAATGCTTTGGGATATGCCGGCCTTACAGAAATTACATTCTAAAATGTATAGCTTGTCAGAAACAGCTTCGAACAATACCTATTGTCTGCAACAATTGATTATTATTCCAATAATGTGAGTTGTAATAGAGACCTAATTTCTACAAGTTTTATGGTTGTATCCTCAATATGCCTCGATATTAATGCCCAAGCCTGTGCCACATGTCTTTTTTTTTATTAAGACATGAATCATCATCATCCATTTTTGATTTCAAGAAGAAATATGTAAGATTTGAAATGAAAAAGATAACTTCAGAAAAGGCAAAACACGTCTTTGTGAACCAAAATTGTAAATTAGGTGATATAGTTTCCGGAGAAATAGTTGTAAACTTACCGAAGTCACTGTTACAGTATGCCTTAGGTAGACTTGGCACATCGCATGCTTCACACGGCTGTTGTTTATCTGGAAATACAAAATATATATATACCGAAATAGGCAACAATAAGAGTCATTACCGATGAGTATTTTCGTAGATAATGTTTGAAAAGAAGGGGTTTCTAGTTGTTCTATGTGCGGAGAATGAAAGGTCTGATTGAACAATATTCGCCAATATTTAAAGATGTTGTCGCTTTTTGAGACCCCTAAATATAAATGTTTGAATTGAATTGAATTGAATTGAATTGAATTGAATTGAATTGAATTGAATTGAAGTTAGCATTAGATAAGTTATCAGCTTTCCAATGCGGCATTCTGTGCAAAACATCGATTCAAGATAAGTAGCACAGTTTATAAGTTTCATTTTTTTTCTTATTCTTACAGTGTTAATGTATAGGGCAATCATCGCTCGTAAAGTTAAGACAAAAAAGATTGCAGAGCAAAGCGTTTTTTTTCGTTAAAAAATACAGTTTTCATAAATGTTTCGTTTATAGGAGCAAATCCATTGAATTGATATTTTCTTTGTCTGTTCTAATTACATTGCCTTCGATTTATTCGTTTGAGCTTTACCTAAAATACAGGTCTTTGTGCACTCCTCTACAGTCGGGAAATTGTTCCCAGTTGGGGCGCAGCCGCCGTACACAAACTCAATGCAAGTTTCCCGCTCGACGCTGTACGCCCATCTTGGAATCTTGGCTTTACACCTTCCCGTGACGATGGGATGTAAGCAGGGGTCACGTGGTAGTCTGGGACATTCCCACTGGCACTCGTCGTAGCTGCGGAAGCGGTTTGCGTTGCCCTGGCAACCGCTGTAAACAAAGGGTCTGCATTGTTCCGTTTCGGTGTCGTAATACCTGTTATGGGAGAGGGCAATTAGAGTAAATTGATGCGGATCGCTGATGTCTATGTAAAAATCTGGATAACTAGATCATTGACCCTTACGCACTGTACAAGTAACCGAAGCGAGTAGCCGCCATAATATCACTCCATTTTTACCTCTTATCTCTATGCAAGAACGATGATGAAAGTAGACCATTGGGAGAAGGTTTTTAAACTTATTGTATTTGGAGTGTTTAAATGGTGGACGTCGGTTATAATTCAAACAGCCGAGGCGCTATACCCGGTTTACACAGAGATCAGTGTTGCAGATTTTAATTAATGCGAGAACAGATCGATGAGTACTGGTAGGCCTATTTGGATATACAACATTGGATATTTGGTTTAACGGTAAGATAAACAATGATTAGTTTCAATATGAAAGAGTAAAGTTCATCAAGATGGTACCAGTACAAATCCTCCTGAGAAATATTTCCGTCTGAAATGCTGTCATATTCGAGAAAGTTGTATCTGAAGATATCAACAAATGAGGTGGCTTACCGGTATTTCAATTTCAACAATTGAAAAAGGGATAAACGTGTAGCCTGCAAAATTGCTGTTTAACTTGGTTTTTCACTTTTACATTAAGGTTTTTCACTATTTCATCATGACTCGGATGACGGACTGAGTTAACCTCCACAGGTTGTTGCTTTATGTTTACGTTGAATCGTACAAAGCATGAACTCTGTCTGCATCCGTGTCGTTTACCAATGCTATATCTGACCTTTAAATAGTAATATTTCCTACTGAAGGCTTTACCGCATTTGCTTCGGGTGTGAAGTACTTTACTCTGCACAGTGCAGCTACAGACTCACCATTGACTTTCCTTCCTTGCACAGCTTCCTGGATCCAGCGGCAAATAACACACATCAAACATCGGTTCGGTAGTTGGAGCCAGCGTAGTCTTTTCTCCAGTGGGCTCGGTATTAACGTCCACCTCCTCGTCGCACTGTGGTCCCGTGTACTCCGGAGGACATACGCACTGGAATGCCCCTTCGTCGTCAACACATTCTCCACCATTAAGACAAGGGTTGCTACTGCACGGGCTGGTCCTATTCTGGCAGTATAACCCCTCCCAGCCAACCGCACATGCGCAGGTGAATCCATGATCTGTGCGCACACAACTGGCGCCATTTTGGCAGACGCTTGGATACTGCTCGCAAGGGTCCACAGCTACGGTGCTGTTCGATCCTGTATGTGATTAGAGACAGATTACGGTAGATTTTAAAGTAGTTGAATTAATTTCATGTGACTAACACTCTTTGCCATGACCTTGTGGCAAAATAACAAAGAGGATCTGCGGTATTCCGGAGGTCATAGGTTCAAATCCCGCTTCTGCCAATTTCATTTGTTCACTTTGAAAATTCATTCAAAATGTCCTGGTCAGTTCCCCTTGTTGCTTGTTTGACGACATTATCAGTTAAAAAATCGTATCCTCACTGAGTGATCCTACATTGTCGCTTCCCAGGTTGTATCGTAAAGTTGGACGTGATCCCTGACTTATACGGCAATAGGGATTTGTGACTTCTGACTATAGCGCCCCCGAACAAAGACACTGACAATTTGGGAAATCACCAACATAGGGCAAGATAGTTTAGTTCCAGTTGGTAGAGCACCGCACTGCAAAAACTGTGGTGTTAAATGAACACTATGTGGTGTTTATATTGGATCACTCGCCCAATATAAACACCACATGGTGTTAGATTAACACCACAGTTTTTGCAGTGCGGTATTCCGGAGGTCGCAGGTTCAAATCCCGCTTCTGCGAGTTTCCTTTGATCACTTTGAAAATTCATTTAAAATTGCCTAAAGTCAGTTTCCCTTGTGATTTACATGTATTTGACATTATCAAAAATGTATTTGCAATCTCCTCCTGTGTTGAAAACCTCTCAATGTCTTTTCAAACGGTGATAATTTCAGAAGTCGTTGGCTTAAGATGGTACCTGTTTTCTCCGTGACCGTGACTACGTAGGTCTGCGTCAGGTAACCAGTCAAGTAACCCCCGAAGCAGACAAAACTTCTGGCGTCCTCTGGTGTTGCGCCAAGAATCTCAAACCACGCCCCGTCATGTGACACTGGAGGACGAGAAAGTAAAAACATTCACATATAGTCATGAAATGGGGCGTCTATATAGCACAGTTCGTTATTATGCTTGGTATTTGTTCGCAAATTCTTCACATTTTTTTTTATAATCATTTTTGTTTTCGGTATGGAACATTCTGGTGGGAGTGATCCTATGGCCCATCCTGGAGCGACGTGCCGTGGCCTCGCGGTCTAGTGCACTACAAAATGTGGATTTCAGCCCAGCCAGGGGTCATTGTACTTGTGTCCCTGAGCAAGACACTTTGTCACAACTTGCTTCTCTCCACCCAGGAATAAATTGATACCTTTGGAGGCAATGGTGGTTATTGGTTTGATTAGCTCGTGTGCGCTTAACTTGGAGCCGGGGCTGTATATCCCTTGGAACTGAGAAGATTTCAGGAATAATTAATAGGCCTGATGAGCAGCGGTAATAATATAGCTCCTTGACCGCCATGATCATGGCGCATACGTGCGCTTTATATATCTACACATTAATATTATCCTGCCTGACCAAAAAGTAGGGGGATAAATCCCCTCCGGAAATTAAGCCCATTCCTACATTGGGGCAGTATATTTTCGAATAATTTAGAGTTTTATTATTCGAAACTGGGTTTGACCGAATATTCGAATATTTGCTACTCGCCGGTCAAGTTTTTCACGCGTCAGCTGCAACTGCATGCCGCTAGTAAAAAGTTGCACGCAAAGCACGCTGGCGGCGATCGATATTAGCGTATGGACCGCCCGATCGACATTTTTTTTGCATGCGCCTGTTGTATCAAGATCATTATGGGTACGTATAACGTATCGGATAACAAGAAACCAAACTCCAGCCTGCGTTTTTGCAGTAATTACGGAAAGTGTCAATGGTTTTTGCGGATGGGAACACTAAACCTCTGTCCACAAAAAGTTACCTTGGACAAAAGTGTCGTATTAGACACTGCTGCGCAACGTAACCTATATTTTAAAATAGCGTCAGAGTCGTATCTGTTCGTGCATCTGATCGAATACCGGTATTCGTATATTCGGTTGATGCTCGAATATTCGAGTATTTGGTATTTTGGGACAACCCTACCCTTACCCCGCTTGTTTCCCGTGGGAGGCACATCAGACCACGGTCGGAAGCCACGATCCACCAACACCATCCAGAAGACAAAGACAGGCTCGTCAGATGACGTGGAGATATCACACTGAAGGACCAAGTCACCGCCATCAACCACGGACACGTTCACGATCGCATCCCCTTGAAGGTGTAGATCTATTGGCAATGTAAATGAAACATAGGCTTGAGGGTTTACTGGAAGATTGCTATCAAAACAAATGATCGCACAAGGATTTTAAAATGCCGTAATTAATGAACGAATGTATTTCACCGCATTGTAAAGTATATATATATTGGAATTAACATTTATGGTTAACAATACATTGGGTATGATATACTGGTGAATAAATGTTTGCTATCAAAACTGATCTCCTTAACATGTGTAAAGTAGTTCGTTGTATGGTTAAAACGTACAGTTTTTTGTCCATACCACAATTCAATTTTAAATCACCCACCCGAACAAAGATACTGACAATTTGGGAGACACCTAACATAGGGCAAGATAGCTCAGTTGGTAGAGCGCCGGTACGGTAACCCGGAGGTCGCAGGTTCGAATCCCGCTCCTGCAAGTTTCTTTGTTCACTTTGAAAATTAAATCATATAGTTAGATTTGTTAACCACATGAAGTAAAGCCAACCATTTTTTGTATCAGGTACAGAAGGTATTAATTACAATACACAACATTCATTATTTCTGGGCTACAATCCTACCCTGTTTAGTTAGGTTATATTCATGGTATTTTTTTCTATATATCTCACTTTTTTTTACTTTCAAATAATCAAAACATGTCTCCACGGATTTCAAAAATAAGATCTTGTTTGTCGTTACAGATTTATTTCACCCCAACCCACCGCCAAACAGGATTCGTCTGGAATCGCGCCTGCGCAGGAAGAACATCCCAGACATTTTTGTATTAAAAGTTGTCAACCGTTTGCTTTATTTATTTTCGTACCACATATTCGCATGAGTACCGGTATTTTTGTGTACTTGGCTATATGTGAGCTGCAAGACAGCTTCGCAAATTTGTTTTCCCTCGAAATAAAATCCCCCATGCCACCAATCAGAAAAGGAAAAACAAACCCAGCAGAGGATTCGAACCCAAGCCTCGTAAACCAAATCCTTAAGCTCTACCAATATAACCACAACAGCAGCTCGAATGAATTGGTTTACTGCAACCTTAAGGTATAGTTGTCTGAATGACGTCACTATCTATCGCCTTCTATTGATAGCTTCAATAGCATACAAAAGCATGCAAACGTACTGCCTTGGTAAGAAATAAAACCGCGCCAACCGTTTAGGGTTTCTGACTATTCCTGGGGTTCATCAGATTATCTATACCCAGCACGATATGGGACAGAGGGGTACCGCCCCCCTTTTGTCCCTATACCCTATACTCCAGACTATTGTTACCTAACACACCCCACTAGTCCTATGAAAATAGTTCATGAGATTCCGGGAACACAATGACCAACACAAAAGAGGGGGGGGGGAGGGGGTTCCCTCTGCCCTATATCGCGCGTCATATGTGATTATCTATCGCCATTTATTCCAGTTTTATTGTTAGTCGCGCGTTCAAATGTTTCTCAGTCATCCTGGACGCGAATATTTTCCCCCAAACGTCATGCGATCGTTGAGCGCCCTCTGTAATACTTTCAATATACGTGCGCATATATTATAGGTATATAATGCGATGAATTCTCGCTGTCAGGCTGGAGATTGTGGGTTCGAATCCTGACCGTTACCAATTTGTTTTTCTTCTAATTTCCAGCTTTGGAGGATTTCTTTTAAAGGGAAGTCAAGTCCGAAATCTCACAGCGTTCATCCCATTCGGATGTCGTTTAGGAAAAAAATCGCATCCTGGACCGCATATACTGCAGGGGTTGCTTTTTCAAGTGAACCAGTGAAGTAAATTAGAACAGACTTTTTTTCTCTTTTTGCCCTGTCCCGACGTAATGTATGAAGCACTGTATACTCGGTGCTTTCCGAGAGCCTATGTGAAAAATTCACAGGCTTACTCGGGCGGATTCGAACCCACGACTTCCTGCTTACTCGTGCAGACGTCTTAACCACTCGACCACCGAGCTTGCCGGGGTAGGTTGGCCGATTCGAATCCAATGCAGCAGCGGGGACCGGTACCGCGTAATCAATGTGAAGATGGAAAAGCACCGAGTATACAGTGATTCATACATTTCGTCGGGATAGGGCAAAAAAAAAAAAATCTCTGTTCTAATACATCATCATCCCCGACGCAAAACTTCCATCTTCACATTGATTACGTGGTACGCGGTACGCGCTGCTGCATTGGATTCGAATCGGCCAGCCGACCCCGGCAAGCTCGGTGGTAGAGTGGTTCGGACGTCTGCACTAGTAAGCAGGAAGTCGTCGTGGGTTCGAATTCAGCCCGAGTAATCCTATGAATTTTTTTTAAACAGGCTCTCGGAAATCACTGAATAGAAAAAAAATCTGTCTTAATTTACATCATCATCCCCGACGCAAAAAAATATCCATCTTCACATTGAACCAGTGAAACATGCTGCTTGAGCTCACGTGGTTCAGCCTGCCCCATGATGTGATACTAGAATCCCATCATGTCGGTCCACACGTGGTTTTTTTGTTTTGTTTTACATTTCACGCTATGATTTCTGTCTTTTCTTGTCTTTTGTAGCTCCCACCTTGAGTGGCCTTTTTCACTGTGTTGGGCGATATCTATTAACAAAATCTGGTCACGTGGGTAAAAAAGGTTTATAAAGTTGGCTTTACTCTGCATGTCCGGAATGAGGGCAGTTATAAAAAGGAAAAGATAGTTCTACGTGCTTCTACATGCATTGTCATCGAAACTTTTCAAGATTTAAAAACAAATACCCGAATTTCCACTGTTGTTTATAGGGGAAGTTGTAGCTTCCGTTGTTCTGGCAGTAGAAATTGTGGTTTCAGGCTTCGTGACTTCTGCAGTCTCTGTAAAGGTAACAAGATGATCAGTTTTATTTATTGGCCATGCTTTAGGTTTTAACTGATCGATCAATGTCAGGGGCGGGAACAAACGGCCAATTCGAGATGTAGTCGAGACCATCACAAGACCAGGCACAAGCACAAGACTATTCACAAGACCAGCTTGTAACAGGCACAAGTAAGGCATAAACCACGACAAAGGAATGCTTTTATTACAGTTCATTTGAATAGCTTGAGACTTGAATTAAAGGTTGTGTACACGATTGGTAATCATCCAATTTCCTTTTTACTGAATTATTACGAAATACCTTACTATAGACTGTAAGTTAATAGTAGTCCAATTATCCTGTGAAATGATGGCACCAGGTGTGCTGTCGTTGTGAACAAAAGTGGACATTTATATTCGTTTTCCAACGATTTCCAGCTGGAAATCGTTGGAAAACTGCCCTGTGGCCTTTAGACGAGTGGCACGTCCCGGGCATGCTGGCATTCGGGGCGCGTTACGCGTCCATGTATAGCCACGCGCGCCTTAACTAAAGGCTATCATTTGCCCGACGGTTAAAAACGAGCACCATTTTTCTCTCGTTTGTTTTGCCATCCAACAACGCAAAACTTTGAACAGGTCAGTGGAACGATATTTCCTATGAAATACTAACCCCCAAATCCGTCCATTTCTTAAAATTGCAACAATTATCAATCATGTACACTACTTTTAAGACTGAAGGTCTTGTTCTGGTCTTGTGTGGGTCTTGCAGGGTCTTGTGTGGTCTTGTGATGGTCTCGACTACATATCACTGTTTTGGGATGATTATCATTTTTAGAAAGATGCATTTTTCTGCATTGGAAATATTGCACGGCAACTAACAACGTATGGTCTATCCTTGTATCTGATTATTTGTATATTATTATTATTATTATTACTCATATTTATCCAGGGTAACTTATTCACCAAAGGGTGGTCTTCCACAAGACCCTGACATTTGCATAAAAAAAATGTACCATAAGAATTCATTAAAAATAATAAAATATTAAAATGCAGTAAAACACTAATAAAACTGAAAGGTGAATTAGAATGATATGATAAAAACTAAAACACAAAAACATTAAAACATAGAAAATGTACAAAAACTTATACAAATTTAAACATAAAACAATACATGAAGTAGCTGTAGCCACGAAAGTTTATGCCAATTTTTTAATTTTAGTTGGTCTTCAATGTGCTACCCTTAATATTTATCTAGGTCTATCTCGTATGATAGATTCAAGCTGCAGTTTCGAAATTACCAAATGTTCATTCATTATTTACCTGTTGTAGGCCTGTCTGTCTGAACTGTTGACGGTGGTTGTGTGGATTTGTCGAGTTCTGGCTCCACGATGTTGGCAACTGCAAAACAGAAATGCAACTAATACGGTCAGCAATAAACATATTCAAAAACTCGACTTTAGTCTACTGTAAAAACAACAACACGTGTCTAAATCCAACAAAATGTGTACACGTCACTTGAAAATAAAGAAATGAAACTGTGGTGTCAATGTGGTAACTATATTGAACCATTCGCCCAATAAACACCATATGGTGTTAGTTTAACACCACAGTTTTTGCAGTGTGTACGCGGGGTTTTAGAACCAATGGGGCAAGATTGTGTCCACACGTATATGCATTTTATTAAAGATGTTGTTTCCGTGCTTTTTGGGCGTGGCACCTCGAAAAATATAATTTCAAACTGAATTGCTAGAATGAGCTTTCCATTGAGATATTTAAAAAGAATCGACTGAAAATTAGCCTAACGCAGTTAAAACGTTTTAATTCTTGCAATAGGAGCGGGTCGCTCCTATTCTTACAGTAATAATGTACATCGTATACGGCAATGAGCCAGTTCGGTATTTCAACTGCGCATGTGCACAATGACATTTTATCCCGAATGACCCGCGTGACCTAACGCGCGCGTGTGAACGCAAAAGGTGGTCGCACAACGCGCACGTGTTAAATTCAATCAGAATGGACGTTCGCGTAACATGGCGTGACATTGAGTCAGCAATTTTATCCAGAATAACCTTCGACCTTTGAGATACCGAACTGGCTTATTATCGCGCTTAAAGTTACGACCAAATAGATTGCAGAGTTTGGCAAGCTTTTTTTTCGTTCAAAAACACATTTTCCTCCATTATTTGTTTGTAGGAGAAAAAAACATGGAATTGAAATTTTCAGGCAGAAAACGAACATTCAGCTGTAATGTCATTTTGGTGAGCGAATGGGGGCGCTGTAACGGCGTGAATTCATTATTGACAACAGACTTTTCTTTTTGTACCTTTTCTGGTTTAGTTTGTGTCTTGCTGCTTTGAATGTTTAACTTTTATTGTATTACTTGAGTAACTATTTATTTTCAGGTCTTTTGCTTCTTTTGTCATTGACAAACCCAAGGCCTAGAATGACTTTTCAATATTCTTTTCTTTATATACATGTATATTATTTGTTTTGATGGATAATTGATGTATATACGTATTTGTTTTAGTTTATCTGGTGGTGATTGAGTATAAACAAAATGTCCTATTTTAGTTGAATCGAATCGATAAGTTTATTGCTGAAATTCGAAAGTTACATTTTCTAAATTGACTTTCGCCATACACAGTGTAATGTTTTCAGTTGCGGTAGAGCTATTCATTAGACCTATGAAATGCAATTTGAAGACAGTCACGTGATCCAGGCTAGTAAATTTGGAAATGGAACGATCAGAATGGGTTATACATGTACATCGCGAGAAAGTCCCTTTAACGTTTGCGGTGCACTGGCACAATGGCAGGAAGTTTTTGGCAAGAACAGTTTCCGCATCAAGCCATGGAAATCAGCCCCAGAAGGGCACGATTGTCAAGGCCGGTGTATTTTTACTTTTCGCAGGCCTACGATGGTTTGTTTAGACATTTTCTATGTTCACCTTCGACGTAATTCGAGGGATGTATGCATAATTATGTCGTACTAGGCTTGGTTAGCCGTTATAAATCAGTCCATTGTATACGAGTACTTTGTAAGTATCATTTATACAGGTTCGATTCATACATTCAATGGTGAAATTTCAGACATTTTGTGGAAGTTTTGGAACAATTTCTAAAGAGTTTAGGGCTTTAGCATTGTTTCAAAATGTTTCTGTCCATAAATTTGCTTGGGGTAATCGCAAATTTGCGGGTGGGGGAGAGGCTATACCCCCACAGACCACCACCACCGCGCTATAGGCCCTACATGTATATCAAGAATCTACACAATTATAATCATAGCAAAATTAAGTATGTTATCAATGAATTTTTTTCTTCTTTAAAATCCCTAATATGTAAATGAAGACATGTAGGAATAGCAGTATTATACCATGATTTTCCGTAGTCTCAATACAAGTCGCTCCCCCACAGTCATCTTGACAGCACCGCTGGGTCCCCGGACACTCCAGATCGAACAAACAGACGAAGACACAGGCGGATGGACTGTGGTCGCCAACGACTAGCTCATTGGGACACGTACCCGGCTTGGACAGATCTGAAATTCAGGCAGATCAGTAGTTATTGGATAAATAAATACACGAACAAGTTAAATAGCACTTTAATGATAGGGTACAACTTTACATACGTTTTCGTAGCAGCAACTATGCGATGATGCAAATTGCATAGGATGAAATAGTTGTTCCTATGAAACATACACAAAGTTTTAGCCAAATTAGTCATTAAAGTGCTATATAACTTTTCCAGGTATAAGTACCTGATAATAATAATAATAAATGTAACAATAATATAGCGCTTTTAGCAAGATCAAAGCGCTTTACAAATATTATTATATACCCCTGGTCACCGGGCTCATTAATCATCCCTTAAACCTTATCAGCTCCCTGCGGAGTATACAGCCCCGGCTGCTACTTTCAGCGCACACGGGCTAAGCAATCACATAACCATCACTGCCCTCACAGGTACCCATTTACTCCTGGGTGGAGAGAAGCAACTTGTGACAAAGTGCCTTGCTCAAGGACACAATCACCATGACCCCAGCCGGTCTCGAACCCACAATCTGCAGTATCACCGAGATATTGAGGTCATTATACTATATTTAATATATACATTTATATACACTATAAGCCACAAGGACACAGCGCTCCACACCTGACTCACACAGCTAACCACCACGTAATTCTGGCTAAATGAATGAAATTGTAGATGGTTGAAGTGTGTGGATTTTGTATGTGGGCTTGTTTACCTTAAGACAGAGGGGTTGAGTAACATTGTACGCGTAAAAACCTTACCAGTGAAAGTGATTTCCGAAAGCCTGTGGTTAAAAAAATGCACAGGCATACTCGGGAGGCACTCGATCCTGTGACCTCCTGCAGTTGTTCACCCGTCATAGCTCAAGTTTCAAAGATTCAAAATGCTTCACAGTCTTGCAAAAAATATTAGAAAAATACCAACTATAGATCACAACCAAGAAGCATTTGGGGCATTTTGAACACATATGAACTCTAGTATGTACAAAGTGTCAAGCTAAGAAACCTGTAAAACAGGCTACGCAGGGCCAACGCAGCTTCGTAGATGCCGATTATTCAAGCGAGGACGTCCATACGGGTTGAATTGTGCACATGAACATGCCTTATGGGGGAATCAAAACAAGTGTTTCTTACATTCCGGCAAACTATAGCGGGGGAAACGTTAGACCAATATAGCATCAGGTTTTACATGACAAGAAAGATGAATTCATGCGCCTGTGAGGGTGTTTGAACGAAGATTCTCCATGTAGGAATAGCGAAGTTATGGTCGATAGATGAACGCGACGCGCCTTGAAATAGTGATTTTTTTTCCCTCGTTATACACACAAGCATTCAGAAAAAAAGAAGACAATAAATGGAAGACGACAGAGGTTCCTCTGTCCACCCAAAATAAAAAATTTGCTGTAAATACACAAAGGCATTTATGTGTATCTTGCCGCTTGAACACAACGCTTACGCCAACGGGATAATGAGTTACGGGATAAAGAAACCCGAAAACGGGTATTCTGCCTTTTTTTTCCCTCGTGCATGGAGTGCAGAGGCTGAGCGTTATCTTGACAGCTTCAAATGATAGGAAAAAATGCCACGCAGAACTTACCTATGTCGCCACGACGAGGGTCCTGCTTCCTAAACAGATCCAATATAAATTCCTTCTTGCTCACGTCCGTTCGACCGTCAACTGACAACCACATCACCCAACACGCCGCCAACAATAAAAACTGTTGTATGTGAGCCTTCATCTTGCAAAATGACGGCCAACGAAATTGGTTTGACGACACGAAGTTTTCCTTGTGAATCCAAGCAGTCCTGTTGTGGTTTACTTCTTTTCGTTAGTTCTGAAGTTTGCCCTGTTTTTCCCGAAGTTCAGTTTGTTCCGTGGAGCTTTCCCGTTAATTCCACGAAGCTGATTTCCAGTTTACTCCTCTGTTTTCCTGTTGTTTCCACAATGTTTCCCGTTGGCTTCACCGCGTAGTATTGCAGCAAGGCTCTGGCTTGCTTAAAGGACTGAATGAATATGGTCGGTCGGAAACCAAATCGGGGCCCCAATCTTCACTTATCTAATAGTGAGAAAATTGATTAAAACCTCTGGGTAACTGAATCAAGCGTAGCAGTTCGCGATTTAGAACCTCACCCACTAATCACATCACCAAGTGAAGATTCACAAGTTTTAAGACACATAAATTTGACAATTTTTTGTATAAGAAAATGAGAGTGTGCGCTCACCCGGATGTACTGCCCACCATGTAGGAAATTCGGTCTTGTATCCGGTCATGGGACTATGTACGGTCAGTTCTTTATCGTGGTCTTCGAATCCTGCTTGACATAACCACCTGGCCCACGCCTGCACCGACTTCCGTGTGACACCACAACAATGCTTACAACCATTTCCCCCGTCTTAAAGGTGTATAATCGTTCACAACTAGTTTATTGTGTAGAGCAAGGATAAGGAAACAATGATCATTGTGTCATTCATGGAAATATTTCGTCTTGCTGATGACTGCAACCCACAGACTATTAAACGTGCTCAGATTGATCCTGTGACTGTTTTGTATTAACATAATTGCGCATGCGCGCTCGATTCCCTCGAGCGTGGCGTATGCGTATGGACTCCGTGCACAACTACCCCCTCAGCGGAAAGAAAAGGCGAGTTGGGGGTCAATATCGACGCCATCTTACCTGACTTCAATTTAAGTGTCTGGTTCCCGCTATGATATGCTTAATGAAAACACAATTATCAGAGTCGGCAAACAGACAAAGCACTTCCACTGGTATAGGCCTATAAGAGTATCAAATGAACGAGGAGCGCAGTGCGTAATACCAGCGACGTACTCCCCGTGGAAGTGCGGTTGCTATGTGGACAGCGCCCTCTTTTGGTGCGCACGGAGCCCATAGGCAAGTTCACCTGAAACTTTGTTTTTTTTATGGAAAGTTCTTAAACTTGTTGGCCGGTTTCGCACGTAGATCTTTTGCAATCATCGCGTTCAAACCATAGCTTCAAAGTGGGTAGGTAAGATGTAGGCCCCTTAAATACTCAGATGTATTGTATAACTTTTTTGAGAGATCATTGGCTTCTCAAGTTTAGAACACTGCCCGCCATCGCACAGGAATGGAATTCCATGCGATGCACGAACGTACGTAAAACAATTACAAGTTTGACGTAAACATACTCGCGGCCTCTTGTTTTTCTAACTTAACTCTAATTACCGCCTATGGCCCTGACCACATTTTTTGGTGGTTGTGTGCGCAGTATAAGCGAACTGATTATCATGACTATTACTAATCTCCTTTAACTGTGATTGAGATTTGAAATTCACATTTGGTATGTCAGAGTTTCAGTTGCTGTTTTAAAGAAAGATTAAAGGAATATATTTTGGTAAATTGTAAAGTTGAATGGATTATGTCAATCTGTTCATTGAGTAAGTTCACAGCAACCGGTTTGACAAGTGTTTATTTGTATCACTGCAAAGAACTTTTACATATCAGACGGAACTTTATGAAGTAAATCGACTGGTGTCCGAACGTTTCGTTCGAACTCTTACCCACAATCTACAGTGTGACTTGATTTCCGGTACGGCACTATTTACATTATTACTATAGGCGGAGGAAGCTGAACTTGGGGGGGGGGGGGGGGGGGGGGCTGGCCTATTGTCATAACCCTCATAATTACCTGAGGACGGAGTTTATTATACCTGAGGGCGGACGTGTTTTTAACATTCAACACTACGGAAGCCTATTGCTGACAAGTTAAAAAGAGGTAAGTGTCACGTAGGCCTACACATGCCCATAGGCCACGTTGAAAGTAGTACCGTTGATGTACGTGAAATGTTTCCGCATGTGATTTGTACTTGATACTTAATGACATCCGTGCCTATAGAGTACCGAAGTGGTGACGTCAATCAATGCAATGTTTGGAACCAGAATACATTCTAAACTGCATGTGTTTGGAACCATTGCCGCGGTAACTGACGCCAGACTTCGGTATTCTATAGACCATGAACTCTATATTCAAATGTTCCCGGCGGTATGCGCACGCATCGTGTTTTGCAACATTTGCTGGGAGTGATATCAAAGTGCACACAATTCAAAGTGCTCTGACCTGCGACGTCAATTCTCAACCAAATTTGACACAAAACACGATGCGTGCGCATATCGCCGGGTATAGAGTACCGAAGTGATGACGCCAATGCAATGTTTGGAACCAGAATACTTTTGTTATTTTGTGTCAATGTGTTTACATGACTGGCTGTTAACAAAGGAACAGTCGAAATCTCTATTTGTTTGGAGCCATTTGTCGTGCCAACCGACGTCAGACTTCGGTACTCTATATAGATGTAAAAACGTGACGTCCGAGGGCACAATGTCTTTGGGCGCATTCAACCGTGCGTTCCAGTTTCTTTATATAGGTAGGCCTACAGTGTTCCCCAACTTTGCAGAAATTACACGGCAGTGACATGCATTGATCTACACTTTAGAACTAGAACTACAACTACATGGTCCAAGAAAATACATTGCTGGTTCCTTCATAAACAAACATATGATTACTGAATCTCTCACTGGCAGAACTAAACGTATGCGCTACCATAATGTACACAGCTACTTGAAACAGAGTTGTATTCGAGTCCCTGCAAGTCCTTTCACAAGTCCTTTCGCAAGCCCAGTCAGAAGTCCTTTCATAAAGCCGGTCACAAGTAGCTGGATGAACAATGACAAAGGAATGCCTTTGTCACAGCTCATTTGAATAGCTTGTGATTGGGATTAGGACTGGAGGGCTTGTGATGGACTTGCAGGGACTTGTGAAAGGACTTGCAGGGACTCGAATACAACTCTGACTTGAAACAAAGCAAACAGAAGCTAGTGTTAAATGTTTCAGCAACTATTAAGGTAAGTGTATGAAACGGAGTATTTATGTTATAATCAAAGCTATACATACAATTTTTAAGGCCCCCTAAAATGGAATTTTTCAAACTTAAAAAAAAAATCGTCTTTTTTGTTTTTTATTGTGCTGCCTTAACTGTATGGAAAGTCGTGGCTTGACTGATATAATGCCAACAGCGCCCTCACATGTCAGCAAATAGCTTGGACTTTATGTGCAAAGTAACATAAAATTATTAATAGAATAATCACCTAATCAAATTTTAAGTCCAAAAACGGAATTCCTATATAACAACGTTTGGAGGCACTGACATTTTGCACAAAATATCTTTCAGAAGGACTTTCATTTCACAGGGCCATTATTCACACTCGCTAGCGACACAGATTCATTGGTATTTGTTATCACTTGACGAGTTTGGCGTCGGTTGACTGAACGCTAATGCTTTAACATATGCACACCTTTCTGAATTACATTTACAGGTGGAGATGTGAAATTATACACAAATTATTTTGTTTTAAATTATTTTAACATCACCAGTGATATACGTCATATTACCATCCCACCGCCATATTACCACTCCCATCGCATGGGATCGTTTCAATAGTGTTAAATTCATAATATTAAAAACGTGGAGAACGAGGATGAAAGTAGAACATGTGGACGAGGTTGTCACGTATTGTTTTGGGAGTAATAACATGGCGGCGGCGGCGGCTTCAATTCAAACAGCAAATGCGCTATCAATTTACATAGAGATCAGCGGGACAAACTGTTGGCGATCTGCATTGAGAATCGCCCAAATTGTATATGCATGTTTTCATTCATTCATTCAGGATGGTGTAATACGCATTTCATTGTACAAACCTGCCAATATAGTGTGAACCTGACAACAGTTATACAGAGTAGTTGCTCTATTATCAAGATAATATGGGAAGAGCAACATAATTGTGTTTATACAAGCAGCAAGCAAACAATATTTATCGTATGTTTGTTTTTCACGCTGCCCCGCATAATTGGGTCAGCCTGAGACCACGACCGACGTGAAGTTCTAAACTGCAGCTTTCTCTGTGTAGTACCAAGCTAGTCTCCTTTCCAGCCACCACTATTTGTGCCAAGACGGTGAAATGGGCGGCGATGGTATGCCTTCCTTTGAGCACTGGAAGGGAAAAGGTTTTAAAGAAAAGTTTGATTGAGAAAAAAAAATTGCATCCAATACAAGGCTAAAAGGTATAAAATGTTACGATCAGAGGTGGTAGGATTGGCGACATTTTGCATTGCAAACCCGGCCTTATGGATTTCTGGGCCCATATCCAATAGAGACTAATTCTTCAACAGATTCTAGAGAATTGTTCTCAATTTTCAAAAATATAGACCCTGGCGGTATATCTTCCACCATCGGTGGGGCCAACTCACCCCCCCCCCCCCCCAAGATGGCCATGGGAAATGGAATTATTTAGCAAAAAAGTGGAAGTTATACCCTTTTTTCAAAACAGATGTTCCGCAGGGTTAGCACTTTCTTTAAGAGGTAGTCTTTGTAGAGGGTGATTAAACCCACGTCCACAAAAGTTATACCTCAATTAATTGAAAAGCATTTAAAATATGACGAGACAAGCTTTATTTCGGTGAATAATTTAGTCACATTGGAAAGTTATGACTTTTCACTAGCCCCCCCCCCCCCCCCCCCCCCCCCCGGACAAAGACACTGACATATTGGGAAACCGCCAACATAGGGCAAGATAGCTCAGTTGGTAGAGCACCGGTACGGTATACCGGAGGTCGCAGGTTCAAATTCCGCTCCTGCCAGTTTTCTTTGTTCACTTTGAAAATCCATATATATATTATCAACTCAGTTTCCTTTGTGGTTTGTTTGACGATACCTTGGAAACTATCCCTATTTTTTAATTGGGGTATTTAGCATTTGTGTCAATGGAACCTAAATTGTTGGACGCTGTGCACGCTTCAAAATGGCTCTGCTTCAAGAGAAGACATAACAGAGCTCGACGTTTCATTTTCATGCATGCACAATCCACATCCAATAACCTTTGACCTAGCATATGTACTTACCGGCGTATCGAGAGTAAGGGTATCCAGTGGGTATTTTTGATAGTAGCCGATGAGTGCCTCCAAGTCGGCAAAATCACGGTCGTTGATCTTAAGCGTTCTCCCCGTCTTACGAATGTCGTAGTCCACCACCATACCATTCTCACTGAAATGACACAGTTTAAAAGAAATTATTTAACATACATTAGAGCACTTATATATCTATAGAGCATTAAAACACACATATATGGAACATATAGTGTAGGTATATACAAAGCTCCATGTACACTACACGACGTCATGAGCTAGACTTTGCGAGTAAGAGCAAGTTCGACCACGGACTATGGTTAATAGTCGAAGATTTACCCGAACGCTGGATAGTATAGACCGGTCTAGTAGACTAGATGGAACCAACTACAGCGCATGGTCGCAACAATACTAAACTGTGACAACTGACGTGGGGACCAGTGACACCAAAGTTTGATTAGCTATAATAATAATTTGGGAGGCTAATCATCCGTAAGCTGGGGTGCTGAATTGCGAAGGACGCGGCTACAACGTGGTCGAGTCGCTGGCACGTGAAGGCGCCTCTGGTAGCCAGCCACATCAACCCATATATGACCACGGAGCACAGCCAGAGATCGAAAGTGTTTGATTTTTCCGGAGGGAGGAAAGCCGGAGAACTCGGAGAAAAACCCTCATGGCACAGAAGAAAACCAACGCACAACTCTACTCACATATGGTCCGAGCCGGAAATCGAACCCAGGCCACATTGGTGGGAGGCGAGCGCTTTACGCACAAGCCACCCATGCCTCCCGCACTTGGATGGTCCGCACTTTGATGGTCCACACTTGGATGTTATTCCAAGTGTAATGTACGTCACGAATCTACCATTGGTTAAACAACGCTCTTTGATCAAACTTGCTCAAAGATTCCAATCGTTTTTCAAAATTACTTTCAGTCTGAAGAAAGACAAAACCTGAAGAACGAATTTAATCGACGGCAAGAGTAGGCCTCGATGTTTAAAGTGTCATCGTGTGCGTTTCTGAAGGTGCTACAACTGGGTCCATTATTCTCTTATTCTCTAATAAGCCAGGTCGGTATCTCAAAGGTCAAAGGTTATTCAGGATAAAATTACTGACGTAATGTCACGCCATGTTACGCGAACGCCCATTCTGATTGAATTTAATACGTGCGCGTTGTACGACCACCTTTTGCGTTCACATGCGCGCGTTGGGTCATGCGGGTCATTCGGGATAAAATGTCATTGTGCATATGCGCAGTTGAAATACCGAACTGGCTTACTAGCCCCATCCGAGTTCACATTTGGGGACCTGTGGATAGCTTTGCATGGTTGCATTGTACTTCCGGATCCTTACGACACCACGCTTGCGGAAAGGAGAGCAGCTTATATATATAGGCTAAATCGGGCCAGATTGTGACCTGTGTTAAGCCATATCACGCGTACTGCAAATTGTCACTCTCAGGTAAGATTGGGTATGTTGGAAACATCAAGAGACAAAATGTTTGTGGTGGCACCATGTAAACATATCTTATGAGTTGTCCGATTATGAAAAGAACCAGTTGACTGGTTCTGAAAGAACCCAGTTGTCTGGCTTTGACATGTAGGAAGCAAGTTGTTTGATTCTGAAACGAAGCACAATCGGTTCTTTCCAGAACCTCGTATACAAGTTGCTACTGTATACATTATATACGGCTACAATTCTCATTTAGATTTGGGCTAAAATATACCTTCTAGTTTTTCTCATGCTGTAAATGTTTTTTTTTCGGGGGGGGGGGGGGGGTGGGGAAAGGAAGAAGTCCCCAAAATCGTCAATTAATGATCAAATTACATTTTCGTGCAATTTTACTGGAATCATGCTTGTAATCTGCGAAGAACCACTAACATCATCATTTTTATGTTGCCCTATTTATGTGACTGAAACTAACCAGCGCACGTTATTACAGTTCAGGGTTATTTTTTAGAGGCCATTGATTAGTTGGCTTACTTGATGGAGATGACGTAACTCCCTCTAGACGTCTCGTTCTCTCGCACCAGGTAGGTCCCTGACATTGTACTGGCGAGTCGTTCGTGAGCATCTTTCTTCGGAAACTTCCCGAAATACCAAGGACTGTAAAATTCCAGATGTAAAAATCGAGATGGATAACAGTGCCTCAAACAACGAGCAAAGTTAGTCGACATGGAGTGCTATCGTGCAAGTCGTATCGACCACACGATCACTTTTTATCACTAGCGAACGTGTTGAACTAAATACTGACTAGTTAGCCACAGTCTTTAGTCTGCCGTAAGCATCAGTGCAGATCGATCAGTGTATGTGCGCAGGGCAGTGTTCGCGCGTAGCAAATAATAAAATGGAAGACCAAACAGAGTGCGCAGTGACAAGTTCTTCTGTTCACAGATACAGTTTGCTCCCATAATTCGTTTGTATAGTGCAAATACATTAAATTCAAATTTTCAGAGTAGGCCTATGGACATACCGGTAGCAGTTTTAAAAGGGGGTAGGCCTACGCATTGACTTGAATCGTGTTTGAACTACTACGGCAGCAGCGTAGTAGTGGGGGGGAGCAGTGAGGGGGGGTGGTGGATGTTACACTGGGGGGGGGGGGGGGGGGGGGGGCGCTCACAGTATTTTTGTAAATAGAACTATTATTGTCTGCGTTTGCACAATTTTCAATTGGGGGGGGGGGGGGGGGCCCACGATTTTTTATGGGGGGCCTACGCCGCCCCCCCCCCCCCCCCCCCTTAACTACGCCGCTGTACTACGGACCACACACCAAGGTTTAGGATTAACCCCAAATATTTCAGAGGGATCTGAGGGTTTGCTTTCAATGTCTGAGACTGGTTCCCAGTCCCTCGGTTGTCGTTCTGACATTCACTATCACGACTAGAAGTGGGTAATTCTAATTTGGAAACCAGGGAGCAATTTTTATGATAATTAAAGGAAACATGATTTAGGATTTATATTGCATTATTCCTGCTTAAAACAATAAAGTATTATCTTGACAATGATATTTTGTGTCCAGAGACAATTATTTCCCAGATTACAATGTGATAAATTTTTTTTGAAAATGTTTGTCCAAGCTACTTCGCCCCCTGAGTGGGACCCTTATTAACATAAGTGTGTGACGTAGATCGAGGCACATTACAGATTCTGCGGCGCGAGCCGGCCCCCATTCATCACGCGTATGCATTGAATGTACATGTAGGCCTACGTGTGTGTGTGCAGAACGGCGAAAATTCTTCGTCCAAAATCTAAGCAAAATATAGTGTTTTTCGGCCATGCCGACAAGGTGTGTGGCTGCTGGGTGCAGCTAAACAACGAAGGATGGATTAAGCCTTCATTTATTTCCAACTGATGCGAAATATCGGAGAATTTGGACTGCGAAAGTGAAGGTGACAAGAGCGAAGTGGTCCGGTCCTAGCAGCTTTTCAGCGTTATGTAGCGACCACTTTGAGCCGTCGTGTTTCGATACTGGTATTTTCAAATCATGGGATGACTATTAAAAATATGCTCAAGTCCACTGCCATCTTAACAAAGTTCCCAGATGTGAGTAAGGTACAGGCAAAAGCAGTTAAAAGGCCCATTCCCCGAGGAGCCTTCGCTAAAAGAGAAAAAAATCAGGGTAAGTTCGATGTTAGTTGTTGCAACTTACGAAATTACACGTGTAGACCTAGTGTGTATACGATGTACATGCGTCATTTACGGGTCCAGACTATCGAGTCGATCCGTGAATTTCGGTGCCTTAGTTTACGTCACGAACAGCGCCCTCAATTTGAGTCTCAACAAATTTCAAAAAGGGGGGGTCAATTTTTGGGCGGCAAATAATCACACTAAAACTTCACTTGAACCAGTTTGGCTTTTAATTCACATTTAATACATATAAATGAATCTATTTATAAAACAAAATGTGATCCAGCCAGTTTGAGAAGCATGTTTCCTTTAAGTTTTTGTTTATATTGATATAACCATGATGCATTAGGAAGTTCACGACCGCTGCAAAAACTTGTCAAAATAGACGTGCATTCAACCAAACAAAGATTTGGTTTCAGTGTTTTCAAAACCAAATTTACGAGAATGAAACGAAAACAGCTCCCAACTCTTCAAAATGGGACATAACTATATGCATGACAAATCCGGCAAGAAAGTATAGGAATGTACATTTTTACCATTGGCCCCCATATTTATAGAATGACCCATAAGTATGACTGTATAGGCGACCCATGTGTGAAAAAATACATTGTACTCCTCAAGATTACAACAAGTACAGCGGTGAATAAGTTGGTAGCCTTGTCGCTGCAAGATGATTTCCAATGGGTCATCTTTGGGTGTCAGAGGCAACGAGGCAAACCTCTACTCTTTCATGACAGGTGCTCTGCGTTCCTTTACGTGCACCGACACTATGAACCCCTTGGATGTAATTTCCTAGTCAGAATGGACAGGAAGATTAAGTACTCGTGGTGCATCAAAAGGTGATCTTTATATAAATTGCCATAGAACATCACTTGCAAAACAAAGCTTAATTACTCGGGGTGCTCTCCTTTGGAATAAACTAGACAGAAAACTTAAGAACACCACTAGTTTGAAAGTGTTTGCAAAGGAATTTAAAGATAATGTACTAAGTCAATATTAGTCCATATTACATAGCTTAAATTATCAATTGGTTTATTTAACTAGAACAAAAATCATTTCTATCATAATATACTATTTAAGTCAAGTTCCGTCTTCTTGTCCCTTGTCAGTAGAATATTGTTACCAGTAATAATTTTTGTATCATTTTACATATACTGTCACTTCAGTTTGGTCTCATAATATTTGTCTCGTTGTCCCACGTTTGTAGAAATTTATATTTGTCCTCTGTCCTCACAGGGAGAGCATAAAAGCTTGCTTCGCTCTTCCTACATGTTGGTATCGCAGTGTATGATAATTGTTATATTATATTGTTATATTAGATTACTAATTTAATTATAACAACCAATTAACTGTATGGATGATTAACTTCATGAATTATTAATTATCAACTTACATGTATTTGAATTGTATGCCAACATGAAAAAGAAATGTGTGTGTGATTAAGAGAATGTGATTTTAACAATGAGTGTCCAGAATCACAATGCGGTTTAAGCTGTTAAACCCAGAACTCACAATGTACTCTTTGTCAGGGTGGGATAATAGTTCACAGGCTTCAGATGTGATTTTTAAATAGAGTAGGATGTGATTTTGGACCCGCATTGTTAAAATCACATACTCTTAATCCCCATGTCCATTTTGAATAGGAAATCACATCCACGGGATTCACAGTGTGATGCTATAGAGCATACGGGAACTCCAGCTTAACGTCCCATCCGAAGGACGTGACCCCTTTTTAGGTGTTCACAATGACCTGTCATGCAGCCAGACCAATGTACTGATTATTGCCAGGCACGCTAATGCAAGTAATACATGGTGTTGTCTCCCGCAGCTAGCAGTTAACGTTGCTGAACCTCTAAAGTGTGCCACCTGGTCACTGAGCCAACCGTTTTAAGCCAGGCGCATTATTCCTCTTCCAAATTAACCCCGTATTTCATATTTATAACATTGTTTTCTTATTTGAGGCCAATTAGTTCCCACTATGTCGTAATGAAAAAGCTACTAACCAATTTCAACAACCCTCGAGTCATGCCTGTTCAATACATACAAAGCGTAAAAACAAATAAAATTATGCATTAAATTTGCGTGAGAAAAACCCTGTGGACACCCGTCTTGTCAAAACAGAACCACCAATTATATACGAGGTGCGATCAAAAGGTTCCGAGACTGTTCCTGTTGCGAACGAACGGAGCGCATGACAGTAATGTGCATAGCAGGTGTAAGCAATAACTTTCGCGAGTAAGTGTTCCAAGTTACATCGCTTGATTAACATTAGCACCTGTGTTACACGCATTTTTGTGACCACTGGTACGTGCGCATTTGCGATTTCACCATGGACCTAAAACTTGAGCAGAAGCAGCACCGTGTCGAAGTCGGCGAGGATCTCCGTCAACAGGCCCGAGATGAGCCTAACTTCATGTCGAGGATCATCTGCGGTGACGAGAGTTGGGTCTGCGGCTACGACCCAAAGACCAAACAGCAGTCTTCGCAGTGGAAGAGCCCGCAGTCCCCAAGACCGAAGAAGGCGCGTCAGGTCAGGAGCGCAACCAAAAGCATGCTCATCGTTTTCTTACCGTGAATTCCTCCCCAGGGTCAGACTGTCAACGCTGAGTTCTACTGCACCGTTCTGATGGGAGAACATTCAGCGCAAACGACATGAACTGTGTTGCGCTGGCAATTGGGTGCTCCAACATGACAACGGGCCCGCTCACAGCGCGTTGAAAACGCGCGAGTTTCTCGCCCGCAACAACACAATCGTCGCTCCCCACCCCTACTAGCCGGATTTGGCTCCCTGCGACTTCTTTGTGTTCCCCGAAATGAAGTTTAAGCTGAAGAGTGGCCGTTTTGACACTGTGTAGGAGATCCATCGAGAATGACAGATGGTGCTTGGCGCGCTTACGGAACGGGATTTCCAGGGAACGTTCCAAGCGTGGCAAGAGCGCTGGGAGCGGTGTATCGCTGCACAAGGGGACCACTTTGAAAGGGATGTATGGCGGCCAGATTTAAATCACGTACGGTTTTTGCTTGTTATAGGCGCAGCCTCGAAACCTTGATCGCACCTTGTATAGTATACTTACGGTACATCCTTCGTTCCAGACATTGCTTTTTTCTACTCAACACCTCCCTGTAAATCTGAGGCAAAACGCTGAATGCAGGAGATCGCTTCGGTCAAATTGCAACCAATCTTCCAAAATGCAACTCCAATTCAATTATACTCCAAGCCCTTCGACACAGAACCAGCAACACAAACAGCAATTTAAGACGACTTCTCAGAAACAAAATATGCCCTGCTTTGTGCTAAAACAACAATTCGGTGTAGCGTGCATAGATACAGCGCAGTCGATACACAACTTATCGTATTATAAACACGCTTCAGAGTCAAGTGTATTTAAAACGCCCCACGTAGCGTTTGCGTAAGGCACAGGCGACGTGCACAAAATAACAGAAAAACCGTATTCATTGTACACAAGTCCAAAGCTTACACACTTCCAGCATTATGGATTTTTCTAACGCATTTGCACCTGTTCAACAACGGGTTATGCATGTGTACACAATGCTGCTGTCGATGCCCTTTGTGAGAAAAATGAATGGAAAGAATTTCCAGGTCATATTTATTGATCGCAGCATTTTACAGGGGACCAGCTGCAAAAGTTCAGAACACAATTAGGCCTATAAATTCAATGATTTTCTATGTAGACTTTGGTACAATATATGGTAGTATATGCAGCTCTGGAAAAATATTAGACCACTAACTATCGATATTGATCAAACATCGTCTAAAACCATTACAAAACACCGTAATTTTATGTAATTTTGCCGTTTTAAAGTTTTCTTTCAATACCGAGACATGCCTGGAAGAACCTACAGGCTTGTGCAACATAAACACAAGTTCCTGTAGAGCGACATTTACATATGATAAAAGTGTTGGTGGTCCAATATGTTTTTCCAGAGCTGTATTTTCTCACCAGGTTTTTTTCTGCCAAAGGTGTAGCCAGTGAAGTGGATGTTAGGCAATAAACATTATATCAAAATGCATTCGCAACAATTTATCGGGGTCTACCCGATGTTCCCCAGTCCCTATGTTACACAATCCTTAGGGTTAGGGTTTATAGGATTATGGATTGGGGAATATAGGGATTGGGGAACATAGGGTTAGGGTTAGGGTTAGGGGAATATAGGGACTGGGGAACATAGGGTTAGGGTTAGGGGAATATAGGGACTGGGGAACATAGGGTTAGGGTTAGGGTTAGGGGAATATAGGGACTGGGGAACATAGGGTAAGGGTTAGGGTTAGGGGAATATAGGGACTGGGAAACATAGGGTTAGGGTTAGGGTTAGGGGAATATAGGGACTGGGGAACATAGGGTAAGGGTTAGGGGAATATATTGACTGGGGAACATAGGGTTAGGGTTTGGGTTTGGGGAATATGGGGACTGGGGAACATAGTGTTAGGGTTAGGGGAATATAGGGACTGGGGAACATCGGTACGCACCCAAATTTATCGACATGTTAAGGGTCGTTTGCATTTGGGGTCGGAAAAGAAGAGTGTTGATTTTCTTCGAGTTTCGAATTACGAGTTTCGAGTTTTCAAGGGAAACAAGGGGCCTACAGGATGTTAATCTATTCACACTGTCCTGTCCGGTCATTATCTTTCAAATCTCCAACATCAGTTTAAACTCGATGTTTGCTCAAAATTTCGAGTTTAAACTAGATGTTCGAGATTTCGTATTTACACCAGAGGTTCGAAAGAACATCTTGTAGGCCTTTTTTTCCACTCGAAAGTCGAAACTCGAACTCGAAGAAAAGCAACACTCGGGAAAGAATCTGGCTTTTAGATTGATTTCACGTCCGAGATCGCGGTTATGTTTTTGTCTGCATCAGCCACGACGCTAAACGTCATTACCGCCTATTGGCTATCTCACACTAACTCGCGATCTCACACTTGACCGTCATTAGTCTTGGTTCCAAGACGTTACTATACTTTTGTACTTTCGCAGTTGCAATGCACAGGCCGCGCGACTGGTACATGTAGTTGCAATGGCACAGGACGACAGCGCGATTAGTCTTGGTTCAAGACGTTGTTACGTATATACGCGATAACCGGCCGCCGCGAGAGGGCGTTATCACGACAAACTATTAATAGCCACGAACCGCCAGTAACAACGTCTTGGGAATCTTGCAAAATCTCCCCCCCCCCGAAAAATGGGGGAAACTAGTGCGCATGCGCAATTCTGTATGAAAATAAGGAACATTTTCTCTTCACGCACGCGCACATACGAAAAAGAGCTGCCATGAAGTTGCACAATAGTCTGGTAGCTATCTATACTACTGGCCGAAGGGGCGCTGGTTAAAGTTCGCGATCGAAGCTGCAGTGCTAGCTCTGCTTTCCGGCGGCCGGCCGGCTATGCGCTAGCGGCTGCAGTGTTCACCGCTCGTGTTCGCATGCGACGTCTTGCAACTGTGACGATCGATGCGAGGGAGATACGACGGGAAAGGTGCCGGGCGGGACCGGGCAGGCAACCTGGGTGATGGTGTGTGATCTGCGGGAAATTACTTGTTACATGCAAGAAACCGTCGGGGCTCGGACAACTTGACCGTTGGCCGACTCGACTCGAGACAACTCGACCGTTGAGACAACTCGACCGTTGAGACAACTCGACCGTCTTTGCGTCAAATGGGAAGACAAGTCGTCCATGGAGACAAGTCTTCCGTTGAGACAAGTCGTCCGTTGAATTGAAGTCGACTCGGAGGTAGGGGAATCGCTGGGGTCTCGGCGGGGATTCGCGTCCAGCCTCAAAGCAAACATGAGCCTGAATTTTTGTCGAGTTTCACAAGTGGAGAAAACCCGCAGGAGATCTAGAGTGCGTCTCAGTACCTTTGTGAACTGTGTGACAATCGAATCACCAGAGTACGACAATCTCCGTTTTCCCCGGCCGTAAAGACTGGGGCCTCGTTAGCTATTTGTTTTATTATTATCATCATCACGGCCTTTTTTATTTTATATTTAAATTAAATCACCTAACAAGGTCTCCTCAGCACCATTATAATATATCATATTCAGCCCCGTTAAGATTTTCTGTTTATTGTATTTCCATCATTCCGGAACTTTTTAGTTCATTCCCCTCTGCCCTACCAAACAATCTAAATAGCACGGACCTGCTGCACCTTTATCTTCAAACTAACACTCGGGCGGTAGTAGTCAGGGGGTTAGACTATGCATAATGCATTTATTTATGTATTCATAATGCGCGCTGCAACATTAGGCTAAGCAGGTGCGTGCGCACAACACGGCTTCTACAAGATTCCCAAGACGTTGTTACTGGCGGTTCGTGGCTATATAGTTTGTCGTGATAACGCCCTCTCGCGGCGGCCGGTTATCGCGTATATACGTAACAACGTCTTGAACCAAGACTACAGCGCGATCAGATTTTGGATCTGTAGTAACGTCTTGGAAAAGTTGGCATTTCGGGGGCGCGACCAGACTATGGTTACTATATGCAGTATTCATATCACGTGATAATGATGGACGGTTTTGCAGTCAGCGACCCAGTTTGAGCGTCGCCCCATGGTGTTCTGACCAATTACATTCGTGGTTTATGTCCGACATGCGTGCACGCGCATGTGACGCGCGCGGCTGGAGCATGCTGATTGAATCCCTCGGAAAAGCGAGGGAGAATCGTCGAAAAGTAAAGAAAAAGTTAAGAATTGCCTGCCAACTTATCCAAGACCCTTTTGGCGATCCAAAATCATGCACGTTTGGTAAAAACGGCTGCGGACCCAGAGCTGCATTTTGTAAACTACGCATGCGTGAAGCCGGAACGCACGTACGAAGCCGATTTCGGGAGACTCAACGTCAGTGAATTTTGCGCGCGGGCGCCGAAATAGCACAAGGGTCTTGGGCCCAAGACTAGACCGTCATGTGCATATGATACTCATGCATTCATAACTAAAATTTACATAATAGAACGAGGCCACAGAGATGGTCAATCAGAAGGCCCCTATGATGCACGATATGGGGCAGAGCGAACCCCCCCCCCCCCCCCCACCCCCCCCCCCCCCCTCTTTTGTGTTGGTCATTGTGTTCCCGGAATCTCAGGAATTCTTTTCAGAAGTCTAGGGGGGATGTGTTAGGTAACAATAGTCTGGAGAGTGTATAGGGTATAGGGACAAAAAGGGGGGTACCCCTCTGCCCCATATCGTGCTGGGTATAAGAAGGCCACAAAAACCGTGTAGGTCGCGTCCCTTACCAATAGGTTTAACAATCATGTAAGTATGTACTGTTATACTGTTCAGTCTCAAATTTGTATTATATACTTGGTACGTAATGGTATTTAAAAACCTATAGCTAAATCATATTAGGCCTACATCCTATATTAGTGGAAAAATACCAAAATAAATACGCGATTGTTAGTTTTCGTTACCAGACGAAAAACGTGTTACCTATGTTGAATGGAATCGTCCAGTAATTCTCCTAGTTTGAATATTCATGTTATAGAAGGCTTTTGGCGATTCCGACCAATGAGCTTGTTCCGTCCACTTTTGGACTAATTCACCATAGGGTGTGTATACAAACCGATGAACAAGATTCCCAAGTCTGTGATTAGTCTGGTTCCCAGACCAAAATATTCTGACTATTCCTGATGAATATTAGGTCCGTTAGCCGCCAATGTCACGTGACGAAAATTGGCAGAATTCTTCCACTTTCCGAAAATTTCCGAAGTTTTCCGAAATTATTTTCGTTAACATTCGGCTGCTTATTTTGATGTTCGCAATAACAAAATGTCTGTCAGACCCGTTACAGATCCTGAAATTTTAATTCTCAATTATATATAAAAACTGAAATATCAATGCCACACTCTTGCAATATTTTGTCGACTGGATTTTGCAAGAATATTAAATTTGAACGATGCCACTGACGTCACTCGGACTAACACTAAGTCATAATCTATTTTAAACCGTGGTAGCTACCTGACCTAAGATTAGACGTCAGGGAATATTCAGGTCAGGGAACCAGACTAGTCTGTGATCGAAGTATACCCAGCACGATATGGGGCAGAGGGGTACCCCCTTTTGTCCCTATACCCTATACACTCTCCAGACTATTGTTACCTAACACATCCCCCTAGAGATCTGCAAAGAATTCCTGAGATTCCTGGAACACAATGACCAACACAAAAGAGCGGGGTTCCCTCTGCCCCATATCGCGCATCATATGACCTTGAGAGAGTTTGCAAAAAAAAAGAAGTCTGAAGAATGTTTCACGGGCACTGCGAGGAACGGTTTTTGTTCCACTGTGTCCGGATACTTGTGTCATCCACACCCAGAAACCTTTGCGAATGTCATACACTGCAAAAACTGTGCAGTTAATTAAATGTCGGAAATAGCGCCCTCTTGCGCCTTCTTGTAAATCAACCTTCGATCCATATGATGCACGAATTTGTATTTCGCGCGTACAAACTGAACTCGACTGTGCAAATCAACAGAGGGCGCCCTTTTATTTGTTGTTTGCATGTACCGACTCGGATTTCCAAAAACACATTCCTCACGGGGAACACCCTACATCCGGGAAATTTATGTAATGAATATGCATAAGTTCCGAACTCTACCTTTTAAAAATGGTGAAAATCGGCCTTCAGATAATCGAATTATAAGTTAAGAAAATTACTTATTAAAAATATATTATTGGGCGTACAAAATATCCCCTTTTTTCACCAAAACTACCGAAATAGCTCAATATTCAACTTTCCCTCTCTTGTACGTGACCTTTCAACCTTCGTCTATCGCACCATCATGACATAAACAGCTGGCGCTCCCGGCCACTAGAAGACAAAAATCTGCACAAAAATTGCCTCTGCTGACTTTCTTTTTGCTAAGTGATGACGTCATCGATATTTATCCCTCCCCAAAATGTTTTAGATAGACCAGATCCAAGGATTTTTGGGGCCAAAATCTATTTTTTGTGTGTGGAGGAACTCTTTGGCAACAACCCCGAAGTGATTCGGCTAAAATACTCCGCGTCCCGTGGTCACACGACTCCATTGTGTATGCCAAGGTCAAATATGCATGACTCATACCCCTGGAATTCCCCGAGATGGAGAACAGCTGTCGTGCAAAAAAAAATTTTTCTCGACGAATGGCTTCAATATCTCACTTCAATTATACCTGCATGGTAAGACTTAGCTGAACATCTAAAATCTGCATAAAAACATTGGCTTAGTCCATTTGCCCCTTGCCAATATATTTAAAAGGAGCATTTTTCCACTGAATCCTGGTGATTTATGTGCGTCTTCGCACGTGCTGACGTTCAGTGGGTATTTAAAAATGGCTGACGTGGCAACATTGTGTGTGCGGGAAATGCAGCGTTGATTCTGTGGGTGTTTTGGACGTGGAAAATGAATGTATTCACAGATTGGTTGTATTTGTGGTCAAAAGGACGGGAAGTAGATTTATTCCAGCGTTCATCAACATGCTGATGGGTGTTACAATCAGCATAATTTCGACATTGTAAGTAGGCTTGGTGGTGGCAAGATTAAAGACTAGAGCATGTACAATATAACGTAGTGAGCATGCATAGCGAATGTACATGTACTCAATGCACGATGAATTCTACACGTATTTTGTATAAACACTAAACGGAAAGATTTTACTTCAGTATACATCCTACCAAAATCGGTCAGGAAAAGCAAATTCTGGAAAAGAATCATCCGTCTGTTTTCAGAATTGTATAAACACTTGGCACAACCTTTGGGGAATTTGACAACTTAGTTGGGAAATGTTTGTGCAATATAGGGGAAGAAAGTTTGTGCTATTTGTGCTACATGCAGATGTTTTTCAAGTTGGCACATGTTGATTTCTGCCTCATTTTTACAGATTTTGCTGCCATAAATCTTGAAATAACAGGCTGAGCCACATATTTTGATAGTTTTTATCAAGGAGAGTTAATTCTTTTCCAAGATTTTGCTGTGGGGTTATTAAAGTAAAATCTTTCCATTTAAATATCACTGGGGCAGGTCCAGCATTATTGGGGGGGGGGGGGGGGGGGGGGGGTAAGCTCTCTGTGCTCATGGGAGAGGGCATGCAGGGGGCAGGCATGCTATTTCTGCATAAACTACCTATTTGATGTACTCAAAGGAAGCAGGTTAAATATTATGCAGACAAAAGCGGTGCATACCTGTTATTGTTAACATCCCCCCCCTGAGTTTTCACCCCTTTTCAGCTAAAACTAGACCCACCCCTGGATTAATCCCTTCGCCCTGCCATAGATCCAGATTACCCAAGTTTCCACAATACATTGTATATGCATTGTACCTGAAATCCAAGTAAGAAGATTATATTTTATTCGTTTTTTTTCTTAAAATAACTAGACAAGGAACCCCAATTCTGAATTCTTTACTATTCGTGTTCGCTGTGGGAAAAAATTTAGCAGACTCTACAGGTTGCCATCAAAGGGAAGTAGTACTCTCTTCTGATTAAACAGTGGTGATCACCATCAAAGAGTGCTAAAGTAAATAGAGGCTTCCAGTCTGGTTACTTGATTTTTTCTCTCCAAAGTACCACATGGATGACCGCCATCAGGGGATGCTTAAGAAAGACGCCCAGTCATACATCGTCTGATTACTTCATGAAGAATTGCATAAAGTAGCACTGAACAAAATATTTGCGGAGGATGTTCAAAGTACAATACATGCTTCATACAGTGGCCTACATGTAACTATGGCGTGCATGGGGGGACACGTGCCGCCTCCTCTCCCCCATTTAAAATCTTCAACAAAAACGATTACATTGTTGCCTTCAGTTCCCCCCCCCCCCGAAAAATGTATTCACTCAGGTGTTGTCAACCCCCCCCCCCCCCCAGTTCAACCCAAGTTATGCCACTGTTTTCATGTTGCATGGACTCGCATCGGATATCGATCTCTTGTTAGTTGCTATCATGGGTCCTCTTATCACACCCATGTCTTGTTTAAACATGGTAAATGACTCAAAGATCTGACTCACCAAAGAGAAGAGATCCTCGTGAATTATCATGTATACACTTGACCAGACTACAATTGACCAGACTTGACCATTGACTTTCATGACTCAATTACCAAAGTAGCCTATCACATCAGTTTTTAAGACCTCTTTGTGTAAAATGAAAAATATTGAGGTTTTGTGAAAAACCCTTAATTTTTCCAGAAAGGTACAATTTTGGTTACCTTTACAATTTCAAGTAAATTGTATGATTTGCAACCAAATTACAACTTGACTTTATTGTGTGTTAAATATTTTTTTCCTCGGACAGAATGGTTTTTATATGAATGAAAAATGTGAAAGGAAATAGCTTAAGAGGGAAAAATTATTTAACTTTCACAAAGCCTACACAAATGTTCTCTGATTTTTTGATGAACCTTGAATTTTTGGGAGCTGCAACTTTGAGATGCCCCAGTGATCTCCAGAAGTTCCTCAAAAACAGGGTTGAATGCTGCATCAATGTTGATCCTATCATCTTTCCCACCTTCGAATATTCCCAACAAGAGTGATTTACAGAGTGACTGTCCTTGACATTCATCATTAATGTGAAATTTTGTACTTTTACCACTTTGAAATATGCAGTCATAATGTATCACTGAAGCTTTTCACCATCATGTTTGTTGCAACCGATTCTGTGATGTGTTTTATCATAATTTCTAACATCCATAACTCGGCTGAAGTGAGCAGTGCCCCCCCCCCCCCCCCCAAAGAACTTCCCTGGAAAGAACCAAACTCATACTTGTAATGAACTTCTGTTGAAGATCTCATTGCTCGTCGTTTTCCCAACAACTTTTGCCTTGCTTCTTTTTCTAGGGTTTAAAGAAAAAACCCACAAAGTCTCTAGCATGAGGCCAGCCAATCCACTTATTGTTTCCCTTGAGAACTGAGTGCAAACTTTCAAGCCTGCTGCTTGGGATGCTGTTGCATGCTCTTGTTTTTTCTCTTTATATTCCAAGCGCGCTGCGCAGCAACATCATACAAAGCTGCTGGGGTTGAGGGACGTGTTCCTGCCGCTGAGGGAGTAGTCCTACCCGAGCTTGACTGCGCTGGAAGTTGAAGGAAACTGCCAGATATGATTTTTTTTTCTACCTTTTCAATCATCGGGCTCCTTTTACAACGACGTTATTTCGTACAAGCAGAACTTCTAAAACAAGTTCATTGTGAGTTAAATATTTGTGTACAGATCACCTTCAGTCACGTTCATCTTGAAGCAAAAGCCAAGGTTTCATATCGTTCTTATATACACTAGATGCAAAAAAAATCTACAACTTACTCCTGTTATGCAAATACAACAGTGTTTTCTAACTTGACGAGGCATTCTTAATCTAGCAATATACGTAACTTTTCACTAAAAACTGTGATATCCTTCGAGCTCAATAGTACGATATCGCTACGTGTGAGCAGCTATGCAACAAGGCGAGACGCGTCCCCCGAATCGCCAGAGTTGTAATATACATGTTTATTTGTAAACAAGGCACCATGCTATTTGCTGTCCCTGGGGATCCGACAGAGTGCGCCCTTTGAAATCGCTCATCGGCGGACCGTGGATATGGGGCAGAGGGAACCCCCTCTTTTGTGTTGGTCATTGTGTTCCCGACACAAAATGTTAAACCATGCGGTTTCTATATTGAACCATTCGCCCAATATAAACACCACGTGGTTTCAATTTAATACCACAGTTTTTGCAGTGTACCTATCGAGAAACAGACCACTAATTCCGAATAATGTATGACCCCAGAGTGACACATTAACTTCGACCTTTACGCACTAATATGTCATTCTGTAGTCTATACAAATCATTGTGTCTGTTGTTTGTACAATTACTGTGTGTAAAGGTCCAAAGTTTATGGAATTTCCCGCCGCAACAGATTTACTGGAGTATTTACTTTCGCCATTTGGGAAGTCCCTGTGCTCCGCATACAGCTTGCCATCCTAGTGGGCAAAAAATCGTAAAATTTGTCATCATGGTGGCAAAAAGGATTTTAAAAATTCATATTTTTCGTTGCTAATAGTAATCTGCATTTGTTTTGGTTCTTTTTTGCTTGGCCGTCAGAGCATCGATTGTGCGCATTCCTAATTTTGTGTACAGTTTCCGGGTTAAATTCTTACTTACTGCTTGACCGGTCCGTCGATTGTGGTCATCGGTGTCTTATGCCACTGCCGCTTGAGGTAAAGTAACTTGTTTTTGAATGTTGTAGTGTGATAATGTCCATACGATGAAGAGTTTTCCCCGCAAATCACCCCAAAAAGTGAACTCAGAGAAATGTCCGCCTGAAAAAATGTTTCTAAAAACTGGGGAGGGGGTAGAATCAGTACGAACATGCGCTGTTCAACACGGGTATACAAATTCTGTTCTTCAGTAGAAGTTGAGAATGATCTTTATACATATTTGTAAGTTATCTGATTCAGTTGTAGCCCGATTGCTGAATTTCTTCCTTGACAGTTGTTTACCTTTGTACAATTGTGTTATTCTGAAAGCTGTTTTTGATCGGGGGGAAGCTTATTAATTAATTTTTTTTTAAAGGGGGCTGCGCATACGTTTATGTACCCACAGTCGTGTTTTACTATTATACTACTGAGGACAAGTCTTTGTTCTCCATTGTCCCTTAATACTTAAACATTCTCCCATACATAGGCGGTGATCCCGGCGGGACGGGGGGGGTTTGTCCCCCCCCCATATATATTTTTTTGGGGGGAGGGGACGGCTATGGCAGTGTCCCCCAATAATTTCCAAATGGTAAACATTTTATCAGTCATTGGCTTTTACATGCACCAGAATGCACCAGAATACACAAAGATCAGCACATATTTTCAACATTTTGCCAGGATACACGAGAGACACCGACTAGAAAACGCTTGACAATTTCTGTTGGTTGTGTGCTTTGTTAATTCACCGTCCCCCAAACCCTGACGAAGAATCACCGCCGTTGCTCCCATGGACTATATGTGTACTTATATTTGTAATTCCCAGGACGGTTTTCAACAAAAGACCTCCCTCAGAGGACACAATGATTTTGTTGTTCATTATTCCTGTGTCCTCACTAGTAATGTACATTGTGTAGAAGGACTGGTTAACGACGAAGGATATTATAGAGTTCCAAGAAGGCACGATGGCATCACCGGAGCAACAAACGCTGGAAGGTGAGCAATCAGGTTATCAAGACGGTAGCAATCAGGTTATCAAGATGGTCCCAACAGGTCCAGAAACAGGGTGATAGGGCCTAAATATTGTGGGATTGTATCGAAATTTCCAGGACCAAACTTTCATATTGTCTGAAAGGGGGACTAATTTTTGTCGATAGTCTTTACACATAAATCTAAACAGGAAGCGTGCATATCAACATACAACACACTGAGACGTCATGGGGATTAAATTTACCCAATTGTTGATTAAAACTGCAACTGCCCAAAATCTGGTTAAACAAACCCTCATCCGGTTGTGTTCAAATAGATTTACCCACACTTTGGGTAGTTGCAGTTTTCACCAACAATTGGGTATATTTAACCTCAATGATTTTTCAGTGCAGATGATGGCCATCGGCCTGGACCGATTCTATGTTTTTAAAAAGGTGGACTTGGGGGAAATTGTATGGGGGGAGGGTTACGTAAGTACCCCCGCACCCCGGGGTACGAGCCTGAATCTGTTAAGAAAGTAAAATACCAATTTCTAGCTGTCGTTTTTCACCAGTCATTTTCTTTGGAAAGTTACTTATAGTTTGCATGTCTTTTTGCAGGGCCAAATTGGGGGCTATGTACTAATCGATATTTTGGTCAAGATGTATATTTTGTACAGAAAGGTAGCTGCGCTGTGCTGTAAGTTATGACCACGAAAATTAAAATCGACAGTTAAAATGAACGTGTCGGAACTATGTCTTTAAATCGTGCAGAATTACTCTGCTATTCCGTCCAATTGTTTTTTGTAGATAAACCGGACCTAAACGATGAGTTCTTGCTGCGACTATCGAAAGAGATTTCGATAAAGTGGGCTGAGTTGGCAATCTTGCTGAAGTTTCCACGTGCCGAGGTTGATGCATATAAAGCGAACAATATGGGTGACGTGTTCATGCAGTGCCACACTATGCTGGTTGACTGGAGGAACAAGCAGGAGAACATGGAAGAAGCAAGACAAGTATTGAGTACAGCTTTGTTTGACGCGGGCCGAAATGATTTAGCACAAAAAATATCAGGTCAGTACAAAATAATGATGGCGCCGAAACTCAAGACTCTACAAAGCTCCAACTGCTGTTCCACCGAGCTTTACACGGCGCGGTTCAAACGCACGAACACTTTTCTGTTCTGATAGTTTGTGTGCGTGGGGCGGGAGTTTCAACGGAGATTTTATACAATATGCAACAATTATGTGTGGAATATACAGCTCTTGACAAAAAATATTGGACAACCTAACATTTTCATCACTTTATGTCACTTTTTCTATGATTGACTTGTAAGTTATTCCAGGCTTGTCTGTCTTGGATGAAAACGGTGCACCACAAAATCACAGTCTTTCACAATTTGTTTTAATGCAAATCGCCCATCACAAGGCCAAAGGCCACTCGAGGTGTGGGCTACAGAGGAAAGTGTGGAAGAACCAGCCCCTCACACTGAAACAAGACAAGATAATCTGATCTCTTCACAGTATGAATAGGGTCGGGATGGGTAACTAGTCCACTGCAAGGCATTATTAATGCCTCCACCCATATTAGGCGTTGAAGTGCTATAGCCCAGGACTGGGCTCGGACCCACAACTTGCAGAATTACCCGCATACCACGAATTCAGTGCTCCAAACCACTAGGCTACGGCACTTCCACATATACCTTTTAAAGGATGTTTTGGTAATTTTAATGGTATTTTGATACTTCATTAAAATGAGGTAACTGAAACCATTCCAATGAAATGTAGGCAATCATTAACTGTGACCATTTTGTCATTTAAAAATTAAGGGTGGCTTGATATACCAGTTGCATGATCGAAAATGTTCCAATATTTTTTCCAAAGCTGTAGGCCTATAGTGGAAACTAGTTAAGTCGTAAGGTAAACCCTTATGGAGGGTCAGTCGGGCTGCCTAATTGATGCTGAAATATCCCCACCCACATCATGCACGCACACTAAATGTTGAAGGTGACGAAGAGAAGTACGAACTAATCTCAAACATCGTTTGTTTTTTTCAATGGCACAGGTAGTTTGAGCAGCCAGATGAAGACACAGCAAGTACATCTTGGAGAAGGTAGTTCATCAACGATGGTCCGCAGTACTGAATCAGCTCAAGGTGGTGCTGCTGGTACTTCATCAACGGCGGTCCGCAATACTGAAAGAGCTAAAGCTAAAGATATTGCTGATAGATACGAAAAGGTATTCATATAAACAATGAAAACGACCAGAGCTATGTGGTCCAGTGGGTAGATTGACCAAGGGGATTACAAATTTCCTAGAATTTTGGCACTTGAAGGTAACTAGTCAATTCATGTTATAAATGGGATAATTATGAAACGGTTTAAACTTGGCGTCAGGTAATCTCTAGAAATGACAGGATCATGATGAAAATGTGAAATGCACCTGGCACGCAGATCCCCGCTACGGAAATCCTACGTAAATACATTAGGCCATCAGCCTGGGGGGTTGGTCGGAAATGAGGGGAATAATGCTCATTGTGGTTTTTGGTAAGGTATGCACCCCTGTAATTGAAAAATATGTGATAGCATTGCAGCGGTGGCAGCTTTTTGGGTGCTATATCACCCTTTACAAAAAATGGCCGCCAACATGCTTGTTACCACATATAATTAATCCGGTAACAAGCATATTGGCGGCCATTTTGAAGAAAAAAAATGAAAAATCCAAAAAGCTGATGGACCGAGGCTGATGGACTAAATACTTTCTGTTTACTTTTTGCAGGAGAAGATGGCGAAAGCAGTGGACACTGCCATGCAATCCCTCACCAACGCCATTTTGTTCGAGAGCTATTATGAGAATGAAGCCGTGATAGCATGGTGGAACGACTGGAAGGCCAGGGACCAGAGGGCTCGCATTGAGAAGACCTACGACCATGGACGGTTCTCGAGGGAAAGGCGAACCTTGGGCTTCGAACATGGGAGGTGGTTCTGCTGCTCTACCCAAAGAGGTCTGCTGGCAAAGGGTCAGCCTTTAGATGACTAGCTAGGGTGATCTTCTGTAAGAAACATTAGGCTAGAATGAAAGAGTTTTCTTTTAAAATATTTGTGGATTGTTTGACGGATTTTAAAATATTACATAACTGTACATCTGTTAATCCAAAGGTCAATAACCCACAGCCGACTCAAAGGCCACTCAAGTAATTATAGGGATTACACAATATTTGAAGAATAAGATGGGAGTTAGAGGACATTTTGTGGACATAAATCTTCAAGGAAGGGACGTGGTTTCTCCACCACTCAGGGTGAGGCAAAGAACCTCAAGAAGAGGATGTAGTCACACTACTACAAAGGGGGAGACCGACATCTTGTGGTTTGGGCCTTGGGGGAAATAAAATGTAGAGAGGTAAACTGAGTAAGATATTCTTGACTGATAGGGTGCACAACACTTTTCGTAGCTCTTAAAGATCATGTTGATTGCTGAGAGAAGTCTGCGTCATTTGGTAGTTTTATAATAGATTCCGTATTGTAAAATAAAACAGCCAATTATTTCTGGCATGAAAAAACAAAAAGGTGACTTTGGAGGGCTATTTTTTATCAAGTCCCCTCTAGCGCAGCAGAGCCCGCTGGGGCCATTTGTCTAAAAGTCGTCGCTGCGGGCAGCAAATAAATCTGACGTCATAACACGAACTCCCCCTTTTGTGTCTTGCACTAGACACACAAGGGGAGTACGGGGTGCACCACACTAAATAAACTCCTATTCACCTTAGTATACCCAGCACGATATGGGGCAGAGGGGTACCCCCCTTTTTGTCCCTATACCCTATACACTCTCTAGACTATTGTTACCTAACACATCTACTCTAGACTTCTGAAAGGAATTCCTGAGATTCCAGGAACACAATGACCAACACAAAAGAGGGGTGGGGGGGTTCGCTCTGCCCCATATCGTGCATCATATGACCTTAGTGTAAAATCCACTAACTTCACAGTGAAAAATTCCTTATCTGGAGTCTCTCAGTTTTTGTGGCACTACTGAAAATTATAGTTTGAATCTTAATCTGTCAATTTCTTTTCAATTTTTGTTAGGGTAGCCGTTTGGAATTTTTGCTAACTGTCCCCAAAGAGTACCACCCCTAAAATGTGGTTTTTCCCAAACCGGCTAGCTGCCATTTTTCATACAGCATCCCTCCACTTGCCAAGCCAAATAGGACCAATTTAAAAGCCACAATTTATCAAGTCTTCATAAAAGTTGAAACACAGAACCCCCAGGTTATGATAGCTGATCATAATTACACAATCTATCAATTGCATGACCCCCCAAAACGTATTATTCAAAAAATGTTTAGTGTGGTGCACCCTACGTCCTGTGATGTCAGATTTGTTTGCTGCCCGCAGCGACGATGTTTAGACAAATGGAGCCATCGGGCTATAGAGGGGACTTGATAAAAATAGCTCTCGTAAGTAGCTTCTTTCTTTTTTTTCATGCCAGAAATAATTGGCTGTTCTATTTTACAATACGCAATCTACATAAAACTCCAAAATGACGCAGACTTCTCTCAGCAATCAACATCATCTTTAAAATACAACGATATAGAAATAGATGGAATAGCTGCAAAATGCAAGAATACTTGTCCAGATTGAGGTCCTGATGAAGTGAATTGTTGGAGTAAATATTCACCGAGGTGATTATCGTAACAGATACCCCCACGAAAATTCTGGCAAAATAGATACCCATTCTGTTCAGAATTGTATAAACACATGACACAACCTTTCAATTTATTAATTCTTTTGTCCGGAATTGTTTGTGCAAAATATGGGATGGAAATGTGTGTTTACTGGTCAACTTAATAGTGTGCTGTCACTGTGCCTACGTTTATAATTTCTGAGCGTCACATTGTGTAAAAACGGCGTTTGGATAGTTGTTATCAAGCGGGGTGGCTTATTTTCCAGATATCCTGTTTCTTACCTATTTTGTTCGGGTATCAAAGTAAAATATTTCAGGTTAGGAAAATTCCAATAGAAAGTTGAAATGGCGATTGATTTTTTTATGGCTGTAATTATTTTGTAAATCATGCCTTTATAATTTTGTAAGTACTGGTTATCCATGAAGTGTATGTAAATTATGATGAAATAGTGGACAATAAAATTAATAATTAATCACTGCATTGATTCACTGCATTAGCCCATGTGCGCTCAACTTGCAGCCGGGGCTGTATACTCCTCAGGGAGTTGAGAAGGCTTCAGGAATGATTAATGGGCCCGATGAGCAGGGGTTATAATATTGTAAGCGCTGTGATATAGTTTACTATGTTGAGCGTTCTTAAATGCCGGTTATTATTATTCGAAAACACTCAAATACGATGGCAGTGTGGTTGCCTGCCCACTTGCAAAATTGCCCCAGTCATATACGCGTGACTCGCGCCCTCTTATTGTAGCTTTATGATAACACCACTCATTAAAGGGACACATTGCCCTCAAATGTCATGAAATTTTGCTGTTTGGAAATGTTTCTTATCTTTTATAAGAGTTGTTCATGCAAAAAAATACGTATAATGTGTTGTAATTAGTGAGTAGTGATTACAAAACAAAAATCTGACCCGCGAATCATAGACTTATTTCCAGTAGTAAATACCACCGTCTAAATAATGCGCAAAATACGCTGTAAGATTCTTTAGGCTGGCACCGCAGCCAGTGGCCTTGTAAACCTATCAGATGATCGCCAGGTACCATTCTCTACCTCTCGACACATATCGCCAGTGCTGCGCGCCGTGCCACAGTACATCAAAATGGATCAACAGAACGTACTTCAACCAGCTGCGACTGGAAATACGACTGGTGAACACGGGCCGCCATTTTGGTTCTACAAAATGGCGGACCGTAGTGTCACGAAATTAAACAAAAACCACGCAATTTGTAGGGATAGTATGTGAATCTTTATATTCTACTTTAAAAAAAGCTTCCCAACCATATCCCTTTCAGTTTTATAGCCCAAATCGCAAAATCCAAAGCAATGTGTCCCTTTAAAGTCGACATTCTTCTCCAGTGCTACATCCAGACGTACACTCACGCATGTCGAGCAATGTTGCAAAATTATCTGAAAAAAATTCCCCTTTTCCCTGCCCGTCCGCCGCCCATTGTGTTCCTGCACAAAAGGTCATGCATAGGCCCACCCACAATCCGTTGCGAATGGCGGCAAAGGACGCAATGGAATTCCCCACCGCTAAATATAGATTATTTACAGAAGCGTTTTGTTGGTCGCCATTTTGACATTGTTATGTTAGTGCACTGACGAGCGAAAAGATCATAAAATTCAATGAGTTATATCGAATTTTAAGAGCTAGTAAACCACTACCAATCGTCATATTCTTTGCTGTGGCCGTTAGAGATTGAATGTCACGCAAGCCTTGTGTGTGGTGTGCTTTGTGTGGTACGGAAACCTGCAGATTCTCTTTTTCAGGTTTTGGAAGTTTAAGCCCATCAATGATCAAAGTACGTGGATCGGTGTCTGGCATCACTGCTGTGTAAGCTTAAGGTAAGAAATAACTTGTCATAATAATTAACATAATCATGCAGTGGGATTTTTAGGAAAGATTTTACCTTAATACCTCACCAAAATTATTCAAGACCAGCAAAATCTTGGAAAAAAAGTAAAAAAACCAACATCCCTTGATAATTGTCTGTGCATGTGTCACAACCTGTTGTGTCAAGATTTATGTCAGTAAAATCCGTAAAAATTGTATGTGAATACTTTGAGTGACCACACACTGTGCTAATACAAATAACAAACTTTCTTCCCCTGTATTTTGCACGAAATTAAAGTGTTTATACAATTCTGAAAACGAATGGATGGTTATTTTCTAATATCTTGTTGGAAAATACTGCCTTGCAGGATCTGAAAAAGTTAAGTAAAAAAGGGCTCATCCTTTCTTTTGTTGAAAAGACATTTTTTTTATTTTGCCTATTAAATAAAAACAATCTGTCTTTTTATAATTCATGAGCTCTATTAAGCATGATGCCATTAGTATGGCAAGCCAAAGCGGAATTAATTCAAAACACCGTTTTTCTTGCAAGAACAAAAAAGATCATTCAAGATAAACGCAAAATTATCATGCAAGACCAAAATTATCATGCAAGATCAGAATTTTCATGCAAGATCAAAATTTTCCTGCAAGATCAAAATTTTCATGCAAGATCAAAATGTTCATGCAAGATCAAAATTTCAATGCAAGACCAAAATTTCAATGCAAGACCAAAATTATCATGCAAGACCAAAATTTCTATGCAAGACCTAAATTTCAATGCAAGACCAAATTTATCATGCAAGACCTAAATTTTCGTGGAAGACCAAAAAAAATCGGGCAGACCAACAAAAATTAAAAATCGGGCAAGAACCTCGTCCCCAGGAGCTTACTTTATTAATATATCGTTTCCAAAACTCGCTACCCGGCCCCGGACTCGTATCGATACATGTATCTCGATTCAATCATGTTGCACAATCTGCTAAAGGAAAAGTGTTTCCTTGTACTGAAGCGTCAAGAAACAAGGTGACACTAACTGGACAGCAATTTGGCCGAAACTCGATCGTGCAGTAGCGGCGACTGTGAATGTCACGGAATGTCACGGGACTGTCGATGTCCCGTCCGTATTGACAGGCGCTGGGTTTCATCTGGAATGATAAGCTCGATCTGTTTTCCTTCCTCCATGGCTCCGTACTATTCACTGCAGGGAACGGAAAGATTTTACTTTAATACCACCCCCCCCCCCCCCCCCCCACTAAAATCGGTCAGGAATAGCAAAATCTTAGAAAATAACCAACCCTCCTTGATCATAACTATGGCACAACCTGTTATTTCAAGATTTAGGCCCATGTCAGTAGAATCTGTAAAAATGAGGCAGAAATTATATGTACATGTAAAACAATTCCTTCATGCGTCGAGTGTGCCAAAAACATTTAACACAGAAAACGCAACCTTAATTTCTTCTCCTTTATTGCACGAAAATTTCCCAACTAAATTCTCTAAATTAAAGGTTGTGCCAATACAATTCTGAACAGAAATGGTTCATTTTAGATTTGCTGTTTCAGACTGATTTTGGTGGGTATTAAAGTAAAATCTTTCCGTATTAAAAAATTGCTATTGGGTTGATCAGTTATATTTTGTTATATGCAATCTCACTTATTTCATAACTTTATTAAAATTGTAAGCCAGGCATCTCAACTAACATGATTTGTTGACAACATTTTGAAATTATAGCTCCCTACTACATAGGGGCCATACATTTTTACGAGGAAGCTGGGTTAAATATGGCATCCAGGGTGCACATTTTCATTTTGTAAAATAGTAACTGCTGTAAGTAGTAAAGCAAGTTCTGATAGCCATTATGAAAACCAAAGCAAACATTTACGCGAGATTGAGCCGTTCTAGTAATCCTTATGTTCATCTTAAATGTCTGCTTAAAGATGCTTTCTGTGTTTCTAGTGTCTTTTAATTTATTTTTTAAAAGGAAAACAAATACCTCACTAGTGCTTCATATCAGAATATTCCTGCAATTTATTTATTGTTTATACATATACAGATGTACACGCATGTTGCCTGTCATTCTACCTCAATATCACTGTATGTCCATGGTTTCAATCAAAAAGCAATGCGAAATGGTATTTAGTAACAATAGTAATTAAGGTTTTCAAAATAGACAATTTAAAAAGACAACTTAAGTTTGAAGTATTCTCATGAAACTAATCATTTGCTATAGCAGCATGCATTATGAACAAGTCCACTAATAACCTTTAAAGTAGTTTAAATTGTTCTTAAATTTACATTTTTAAACCATTGCATCAGAAATATTTGTTCAGTCCCCTTAACAAAAACTTCTGTTTTGGGGGGTGGGGGGGGGGGGAGTTGCCAGACAGACTAATCGCCCCTTGTAAAATCACGCCTGTATTGCAAGGGTGTTAGATTGAGTATGAAACTACTCTTGTGACGTCACTCTATTCAGAAAAGTGTCGATTCTTTTTCAAGAATGTACAGTTAAGTTAATTGACTTAATTCATCTCATACCTCAAAGCATTAGTAACAATGGACACGTTTTGTTCCCTGTAAATCTTGACATTAGGTGAAAGGGACGTAGTTTAAGTCGGAGAAACACTCAAAAGGTGGACATTCTTTGATTGGAATGGGCTCGGATGCTTTGCGTCCTCGCCCATTCCAATCAAAGAATGTCCACTTTATTGTCGTTTCTCCTTAACATATTTATCATTTTGATCGTTTCAACAATGTCTACAAAAATATAATCCATCCATTTATTGAATATATCTTAAAAGTGGTATTTCTCAAATTTCACATGCTGCTCATCATGGAATGGACAATAATAAATGTTATTACATAAATTTGTAAACTTTTGTCAGAAATTTCTATATTTTTATCTTATTAATTGTAATACTAACTGAAACAAGAAATTAGATAGTGGAAAGTGCTTTTAGCCATTGGATTTAGCAAATTTTTTTACTCCTTTCAGTCTCTACACGGAACTTCACTTCCAACAGCTATTTGAAAAAAATTGGGCATTGACCAATATTAATTCAACATTTTCTAGAGAATAGATTGCCACAGTCCACTGTTGTTCTCAAACCTTACAGTTCCAGGTAAAGAATGGCAGTATTAAGTTATAAAACAGTCACCGATATTCAAAACATCGTGAACATCACATTGTATTATTCAAGGCTTTTTGAGGTCCATAAAGGAACAAGACTGAAGAATGAGAGGCTCTATATTGCGTAATGGTTGATGGTCCATCGGATGGCACATTAAGAAAGCGATCCCTTGGTAGTACTTGCATCTGGTCGCGTTAAGCCCCAGTCCCACTAGGACCTGCGATTTCCCGCAACCAGTTCAGTCGTGCGACAAGGCCGGTCATGGGTAGTCGTGAATATTTCCTGCAAATTGAGCCTAGCAGTCACATTGTAAGACCAGTCGTGCGACCTGTAGAAGACTTGTTTCCGACTGATAGCAGCATTAATCGCACGACTACCCAAGACTACGTAGTACGTACGAGTGGTAAGGTCCTGTCGCACGACTGGCTACGACCAATCGTACGACTATTCGTACGACTATTCGTACGACTTGTCGTGGAGTTGCACGACTAGTCTTGTTTGATCGTGCATCTAGTCGTGCAATCAGGTCTAAGTGCACGACAAGTCGTGCCAGTAGTCGTGGAAAGTCGTGCGACTGTTGTACGACAGGAGAATCCTACGATCAGCCACGACAATGAAGGACCACCCAAGACTTGTCCCACGACCATCGCACGACTGTCGCACGACAAATGACTAGGCTGCGACAAGATGAAACTAATTCAGTCGCAGCCAGGTTTTTAAACAGTTTATAAACCTGTCTGCGACTGATTTCGGTCTTGCGAATATCCAAGACCACCCACGACCACCGAAGACTTGTGGCACGACTTTTCTAAGATTGCCTGCGATTTCCTGTCGCAGCTTGTCGTAAGTTGTCGTACATGTAACTCCTAGTGGGACTAGGGCTTAAAGTAATGAAAGACACTTTCTCAGAAGAAAATGACTTGAGCTCCAATGTCTGCTCAAAATCCAAGTAGCTTCATCAGTGCCGCCTCATCAGTGAAATTCAACAAGGCATAAGTACAACATGCAACATAGAAAGCCAAAAAAATTCCCTTGACTCAAAAAATAAGGTCACAGTAAAATCAAGTTGCCTTTCTTCCTTGATAAATGAATGGGAAGTCCTCAGTGAAATCTAAAAGGGCGAGCACAAAAGATCATTTTCCTACATCAGATAAAAATCCAGTTTCTTCTGCCTTGATCATGCTGGTGGAGTTTCTATGGGCCCTTTGAAATTTGAAGATCCTTTCCTTTAGTGACTGGTGGTAGACCCTTCCCTCGACCCTCGTGCTGAAAAAAAAGGAAAACAATAATAAAATACATGTAAAGTGAATATTTAGGATGGTTGGATCCTTCTCTCAGATGTTGATATAGTCTGCTAATATCTTTAGGATGTCCTGATTAAGGCCCATTAACGAAATTTATTGGGAAATGTTAAACTTGTCAGGCAAATTCATTGGAAACAATTTGCTGGAACATGTCAAGTTGTGCGAAATCAAACCAACCAACGAGTTTTTAAAGGGGGGGGGGGGGGGGGGGGGTGGTGGTTAAAGGACACAACAGTTTGGCTCATCATTTTTGGAATTATCTAATATATTTAACGGAAGGTATGCAGCATCCTGCCGTTGCTTTTTCCATATTACTTCTATGACGGTCAGTCATTATAGATATGTTGAAAAGGAAAAAAAAACATGAATTTGAACCAGTTTTTGTGGTAAACTCTGCAGCGTCTTTTGTGTTCTTATTCTTGCTAGTACTAGTAGCCAATGGGAAAATTGGGCTTCTTTCTATGAGGCTTCGGTAGGAGCCCTATCCATAGTTTAGGGGTAATATCGACTAAACGATTGGTGTGGGTGTCTAGCTGGATTTGGAGATTAATGATAATGAGGGCCCTCACATCAGTGGCGTAAGTACGGGGGGAGGGGGGGCACAGGGGGCACGTGCCCCCCACCAGAGGTCCGTGCCCCCCCCGGTTGCCCCCAAGCCCCCCCATTTGAAATTTCGGTAATTGTTACCTTTAGGACCCCGTTCTATATAAGAGAACGAAGGAGACAGTTTATGTTTCGGAACTTACCTCAATATTTTGCGATGATAAAGGCAGGAAAAGTCACTCTGTGTGCTTGAAATCATCTAAATAGTTCGCTAAGATATCATGTTGAATATGAGCAATTTTGTGGAAAGAGGGCATGGTTTTGATTTATGAGGGAAATTATCGGGTAAAACGGCAATGTCTCTGACTGCAAAAAAAAGTAGAAAAGTCACACTTTCTTTGAAAGTGCATTTTAAAATTACAACAAACATGAGTTAATCTGAAGAAAAAAAGACTGCTCTAACCTGCAAAAGTCACTTTGGTACTGTAAAGTCATCTGCAAAAAACAGTTTTGAGCGGAACTCATCAAAAAAATAGAGGTGTCCTATAAAAGGTAACGATTACCGAAATTTCGAATTGCACACAAACAATACATCTGTTCGTTGCCCCCTAATTCAGTAATTGGTGCACTCCCAGGCATGCCAGGTCCCCCCTACAATTTTACAAATTCAACCTTTACGCCGCTGCCTCACATAACCTACCTACCTCCATGATATGATGTACATGAATACATGGGACCGAGTCTTCGTTGCATGCAGTTTGGGAAATCAACCAAAACATGTATTACTATTACTGCATCAATCTAAATATACGGAATTCGAAGAAATAACCCCGCTTTAAATTTTCATTTTGCTTGCTCACCTGACATATCCCCCCCCATGCAGAAGCTAGCTGGCGATTCGCCCGATAGAGCTGCCTGTGGCTATTGTATGGCTCCCAGACGTCATATACACACGATGAACTGCGCCAGACTAGTAACTTTTCAGCCTCTTTCCGTTAAAAGAAATAAATATTTTTCTAATTATTCAGCGTTTAGTGCTCATTAACAAACAAGATTCACACAAAAAACTAGTCCTATCTCTGATACTTATTTCTATTAAACGAACCAAAAAGAAATCATCCTACTTAGGTACATACTGAAGGGGTTCTTTTTGCGCCTCGACCCACGGCCGGCCTAATCACGTGATAGTCACGTGCATCTTGCACGAAAATTTTGGTCTTGCCCGATTTTTGTTAGTCTTGCACGAACATTTTTGTCTTGCATGATAAATTTGGTCTTGCATTGAAATTTAGGTCTTGCATTGAAATTTAGGTCTTGCATTGAAATTTAGGTCTTGCATGATAATTTTGTTCTTGCATGATAATTTTGGTCTTGCATGATAATTTTGGTCTTGCATGATAATTTTGCGTTTATCTTGAATGGCTTTTTTGTTCTTGCAAGAAAACCGGTGTTTTGAATTAATTCCGCTTTGGCTTGCCATACATTAGAGGCACAATGTTCAGTGGTGTCTCCAGTACAATAAAATAGCAAACGTTTTTTATGTTTTCTTAAATGTCTCATGCTTAAGTTGATTTCAGTACTCGTTTGGGGTCTCTTTCTACATAACCAACATGTCTTTAAAATATTGTTGAAGGGTAATTTTTGAGGACTTATTTTTGTGTACTGTACGTGTACTCGTTTGGCAAGGGGTTCATCATAAAGCGTGGCTTCAGTACCTCTCAGGTCCATTGAAACGAGCTTTTTAACTTAAAAAAACACAAGCACTTAGTTCATGCTTTTATTATTGTAAAACATCTTCATGAGTTACCTCTGGTTCTTTTCAGAACCATTCTCTCTTTTTGAGAAATACTTCCACATGGTGTTTCCGCCAACCTTTCATTCATTAGTATCTCCGCCATGTATAAAGCCTCAAATCTTACCTATCTTCAGAAACTGGATATTGTATGGTTCTTTAAAGAGAAATATTGCCTCGGAGGCGCCCAATTGAGTTACAAAAGACGTTCGTCATAAAATGACTACATGTACTATGGAAAGATCATTCAAAAGTAGAAGATACATTTGTATTGTACAAAATGTACATGACCATCCATTGAACATTCTCCGTTCGCCTTAACATCATTGACGAAAACACTGTCGGGGAAGAATGTTTGGTTCTGAAAAGTCGGAGCGTTGGGGAAACCGTATAGTCTGTCATTTTCAAGGGATGGAAGTGTATATTTTTGTTTGAATTTTTACTTATCTTTCCAATCGTAGCCATTTTGAGACAAACGCAAGTTTTAATGTTAAAGCGGCATGCATACACTATACGGCCGATGACATTTTTCTTGTTTTATTACTTTACTGGATATTACGTGTAGTTTTTCGTTATTTTAAAGGGTGATAGTGTACATTATCTTCTATTTGGACTGATCTTTCCAACCATATAGCAATTTTAGGACAAACGCCTTTTCCTCCTCCAAGGCAATGTGTTCATTTAATGTTTAAGAGACATGCATACACCACACTACGGCTGATGACACTTTTTGTTTTACCATTTTACGTGTCTTCAGTAACTTGAGTTTGGTGGCATTGGCGTTCAGTGCAAGGATTGATGGGCACTGACTGAGCACTGTATTCTTCGTCGAGCTGATCGAATGACTCTATATACAGCAACTCACAAGTATTTCACTTTGAGATTTACAAAAAGGTATAAATCAAGGGAAAGTGAATGATTGTCTAAGCAGAAAATGGCACAACCAGGCTACAACATAATTAGTAAAGAAGACCTTAAGTATGGAGAGATCATAAGTCCCGAGGGTAGCCGCAATGCAGTTTACAAGGCAATATGGACTTCGCCTGAAGGTTCACATTACCAGGTTGCTGCAAAAGTCTGTAATCGATTCAAGGAGGAAGAAGTCGAGATTTTGGCAGGACTGCAACACAAAAACGTCATCACGTTGTATGGAATTGTAAAACCATATTCGTCTCATGAGTCTTATGTCATCGTGACTGAATATGCGGGAAAGGGATCTTTGTATGATCTTATTGCTCAAAACAGGGACAACTGGTCAGAATATAAGCAGCATGTCTGGATTAAATGGGCACGGGAGAGCGCAGAGGCTCTTGAGTTTATCCATCAGATGGGACACCAACATGGAGATGTGAAATCTCCCAATTTTGTCATAACAAGTGACGACACCATGAAGATCTGTGACTTCGGCACAGCCAGACAACATGTGCACACTTGGACCACACATAGTATCAGGGGCTCGTGGCCCTGGATGGCACCAGAGGCAATGGGCACACCAGAAAATCCCAAAGTCACGAAAAAATCTGATGTTTTCTCTTTCGCTGTTGTTCTTTGGGAACTAATTACCGGTCAGGAACCCTTTCCTGGTCAATACCAATATGAAATTTATACAACTGTTGCCGAGAAAAAGGAACGACTGGAAATTCCCCAAGACTGCCCTAAGCATCTCGGTAATCTTCTGACGAAATGCTGGGATCCGGAATACAAGCAGAGACCCAGGATGAAAGAGGTTCTGAAATGCCTTGTCAACCATGAAAGAGATATGGGTGAGTTTTATAAATGGGTTTGTGTTGTGCGTGTTTGTTTTATGATGATCATAAAGCGGCTGTTTATCCTTGCAAACAAATCCAACTTTACACTTTTCTGCAGGTATACGAAATAACCAACGAAGACCCAAGTTGTCTGGACTATATCATAATTTATGTTGGTTCATTCCCTCAGAGTTAAAAGAAAATCCCCGTTACATCGTTCTGACTTGTAGAAATCTTGGATACGACAGCGAAGAGGGAATGAACATTCCACCTGCATATTAGCAAGAAAGCAAAGTTGACAAGGCAACAAAATTATTTCCACGATTCAGGTCAATACTACCACAAATGCAACAATGCATATTTTTCGTTTATAATTCAGTCTATTTAGATATTTATGTACCATGAATTAGGGTTACAAAAATGTGACGCACATGGCCAAATATACTGAGGTCACACTGCCTCAAAATTCACCAACAGAAGACCACGTTGAACGTGTGAACAAGACTGATTTTCAAAAGAAGGGGAGCTGCCTGTTTTCACCTTATCCTTTTTATATTTTTTTATTTTATAACCTTTGCAAGATGAAAGGAGATACATGTACATTAAACAAGTGCACAAAATGTCATTATTTCCTCATATCCATAATGACGCTGTTCTTAAAGGGACACATTGCTTTGGATTTTGCGATTTGGGCTATAAAACTGAAATGCATATGGTTGGGAAGCTTTTTTAAAAGTAGAATATAAAGATTCACATAACTATCCCTTCAAATTGCGTGGTTTTTGTTTAATTTCGTGACAAATAACGGTCCGCCATTTTGTAGAACCAAATTTTTTACTCCACAAAATGGCGGACTGTGTTCACCAGTCGTATTTCCAGTCGCAGCTGGTTGAAGTACGTTCTGTTGATCCATTTTGATGTACTGTGGCACACGGCGCGCAGCACTGGCGATATGTGTCGCGAGGTAGAGAATGGTACCTGGCGATCATCTGATAGATTCACAAGGCCACTGGCTGCGGTGCCAGCCTAAAGACTCTTACAGCGTATTTTGCGCATTATTTAGACGGTGGTATTTACTACTGGAAATAAGTCTATGTTTCGCGGGTCAGATGTCAGGGATCAGAGGCCATTTTTTTAATTTTTTAATCACTACCCACTAATTACAACAAATTATACGTGTTTTTTTTGCATGAACAACTCTTATAAAAGATAAGGAACATTTCCAAACGGCAAAATTTCATGACATTTGAAGGCAATGTGTCCCTTTAAGGGGACTGTTTGCTAAGAAAAAAAAATTGAGGTTACGTCATAGGGTGCTCCTTCAAAGTATAGATTTTGTGGAAAGGGGCTCTGTACTAACTTAGATAATGTTTTCAACTTTAAATTACAGTTGATTGTATGTAAAAAAGATGTTTTATTTTTCCCATAAAACTTGATTAAGTAATTGTACTGAAATCCAATATGGCCACCATTACCATGGCAACAGGGGATTTGCGGACAGTGTTTTTTTCTTGTAAATTCTGAAGACAATATATTAGTGATAATACTTAAAACAAAACTTTAAAACAAAAAGAGAAGTCTGCTCAGCTAACAGTCCCCTTAAACCTCATTAAAGGCACTCGGCCTTTTAGCTTGTTAACTGTTAAATAGCATTCTTTATACTTTTTTTCAGCTGATGAGACCCACAACGCAGGAAGCAGGGCAAACCAAAATCCTCACTACAAAAAAAAGAAGAAACGACTCTTGGCAATGGGAGCTGTACAAACTCGTAATTACAATTAGGCTATCAAACTATGATTGTAGTTCTATAGGCCTACAAGCTCCATTGACAACAGTGTGAAATCAACAAAGTTCAGGGCCCAATAACCTGTACCTCAGCATCACTGGGGTCTACACAAACAAATGTCACTTATTGTCTGATCTTTTGTCTTTCCATTTCTTTTCTATTTTGGGGGGTTAGCCAATTACATTTTTAATTATTGACACAAAACAAAAACACCTCCCAAAAAGGTCCTATTTCCCAAGCCGATCAACAGCCATTTTTAAAATGGCATCCCTCCACTTTCTCGGGCAAATAGGACCCATTTTTCAACAGTAATTTTATCAAGTCTGCACACAGATGAAAGCCCAGAAACCAGGGAGTTGATGCTGGGCTATGTTTACACAATCCCACAATTTTTGGAGGCACAAACTCTCCTTTTTCAAAACAAGTTTGTGGGTATACATTTTATGTTGATGAGCTGGCGCATAAATTCGGACATAAATTAGTGTAGTGCACCCCGAAGAAGGAAAGAACCTTAAATTGACAGTTAAAAGTGAATGTCTGCTAAATACAATACACAAGGACATGAAATGACAGTATTTCCTCATGTTTATTATGACGCTGTACTTAAGGGGACTGTTTGCTAAGAAAAAAAAATTGAGGTTACGTCATAGGGTGCTCCTTTAAAGTATAGATTTTGTGAAAAGGGACTCTGTACTAACTTAGATAATGTTTTCAACTTTAAATTACAGTTGATTGTATGTAAAAAAGATGTTTTACTTTTCCCATAAAACTTGATTAAGTAATTGTACTGAAATCCAATATGGCCGCCATTACCATGGCAACAGGGCATTTGCGGACAGTGTTTTTTCTTGTAAATTCTGAAGACAATATATTGGTGATAATACATTTAAAAAACTTTAAAACAAAAAGAGTAGTCTGCTTAGCTAACAGTCCCCCTAAACCTGTCAAATATCATTCTTTATACTTTTTTTTTCAGCTGATGAGACCCACAACGCAGGAAGCTGGAAAAAGAAAACCCGTTACTCTGAAGGGGTGCTAGAATCGCTCATGATACCGAATATTGTGCAAACTGGTAATTACAATTTAGGCTATCAAACTATGATTGTAGTTCCATAGGCCTACAAGCTCCATTGACAACAGTGTAAAATCAACAAAGTTCAGGGCCAAATAACCTGTACCTCAGCATCACTGGGGTCTACACAAACAAATGTCACTTATTGTCTGATCTTTTGTCTTTCCATTTCTTTTCTATTTTGGGGGGTTAGCCAATTACATTTTTAATTATTGACACAAAACAAAAACACCTCCCAAAAGTCCTATTTCCCAAGCCGATCAACAGCCATTTTTAAAATGGCATCCCTCCACTTTCTCGGGCAAATAGGACCCATTTTTCAACAGTAATTTTATCAAGTCTGCACACAGATGAAAGCCCAGAAACCAGGGAGTTGATGCTGGGCTATGTTTACACAATCCCACAATTTTTGGAGGCACAAACTCTCCTTTTTCAAAACAAGTTTGTGGGTATACATTTTATGTTGATGAGCTGGCGCATAAATTCGGACATAAATTAGTGTAGTGCACCCCGAAGAAGGAAAGAACCTTAAATTGACAGTTAAAAGTGAATGTCTGCTAAATACAATACACAAGGACATGAAATGACAGTATTTCCTCATGTTTATTATGACGCTGTACTTAAGGGGACTGTTTGCTAAGAAAAAAAAATTGAGGTTACGTCATAGGGTGCTCCTTTAAAGTATAGATTTTGTGAAAAGGGACTCTGTACTAACTTAGATAATGTTTTCAACTTTAAATTACAGTTGATTGTATGTAAAAAAGATGTTTTACTTTTCCCATAAAACTTGATTAAGTAATTGTACTGAAATCCAATATGGCCGCCATTACCATGGCAACAGGGCATTTGCGGACAGTGTTTTTTCTTGTAAATTCTGAAGACAATATATTGGTGATAATACATTTAAAAAACTTTAAAACAAAAAGAGTAGTCTGCTTAGCTAACAGTCCCCCTAAACCTGTCAAATATCATTCTTTATACTTTTTTTTTCAGCTGATGAGACCCACAACGCAGGAAGCTGGAAAAAGAAAACCCGTTACTCCGAAGGGGTGCTAGAATCGCTCATGATACCGAATATTGTGCAAACTGGTAATTACAATTTAGGCTATCAAACTATGATTGTAGTTCCATAGGCCTACAAGCTCCATTGACAACAGTGTAAAATCAACAAAGTTCAGGGCCAAATAACCTGTACCTCAGCATCACTGGGGTCTACACAAACAAATGTCACTTATTGTCTGATCTTTTGTCTTTCCATTTCTTTTCTATTTTGGGGGGTTAGCCAATTACATTTTTAATTATTGACACAAAACAAAAACACCTCCCAAAAGTCCTATTTCCCAAGCCGATCAACAGCCATTTTTAAAATGGCATCCCTCCACTTTCTCGGGCAAATAGGACCCATTTTCAACAGTAATTTTATCAAGTCTGCACACAGATGGAAGCCCAGAAACCAGGGAGTTGATGCTGGGCTATGTTTACACAATCCCACAATTTTTTGGAGGCACAAACTCTCCTTTTTCAAAACAAGTTTGTGGGTATACATTTTATGTTGATGAGCTGGCGCAAAAATTCGGACATGAATTAGTGTAGTGCACCCCGAAGAAGGAAAGAACCTTAAATTGACAGTTAAAAGTGAATGTCTGCTAAATACAATACACAAGGACATGAAATGACAGTATTTCCTCATGTTTATTATGACGCTGTACTTAACCCTTTTATAAGCTGATTTCGGTACCCGATTGGAATCCCTTTCTCCATGCCAACATTTCTTTAAAACATTGTTGGTGTGTTTTTGGAGGACTGATATTTTTGTACTATTATTATGCTCGTTTGGCAAGGAGTTCCTTCCATTACCAAATATAGTGTGATATCAGTACGTCTCCATTGAAACTACCTACTGATGAATGCAACACTTAAGCCCGGTTCATACTTCATGCGAATGCGTATGCGAAGCGAATTCGTTATGGTAACGGAGAACGTCACAATGAAACTTCAATTGTTGACGTCATGAAATTCGCTTCGCATTCGCATGAAGTATGAACCGGGCTTTAGTTCATGCTTGTATTTATGCCAAACATCGTTATTATGTGTGTGAAAAGAAATTGAAACTGGACATTGCATGGTTCCCTGAAGGAAAATATTGTCTCAGATGCGCCCAATTGGCTACAAAAGGCGTTTGTTCTAAAATTACTGTGGTTGGAAAGATCATTCAAAAGGAGAATATTATAATGTTCAGACCATCCAGTGAAAATGCGCCGTTTGCATGAAAATAGTTTAGTCATTGACGAAAACAGTTTCAGACACGAAAGTTTGGTTTAGAAAGGTCGGACTGTCGGAAACTGGATAGTACCTGTAGTTTTTCGTCAATTTCAACGGACGATAGTGTACATTATTGTGTTATACTTTTCACTGATCTTTCAAACCATAATAATTTTAGTACAAACGCCTTTCCTCCTCCAAGGCAATGCGTTCCTTTAATGTTAAAGCGGCATGCATACACTACGGCTGATGACCTTTTTTCTTTTAATATTTGACGTGTCCTCCGTAACTTGAGTTTGATGGCATTGAAACTCTGCACAGATTGATGGACACTGACTGAACACATACTTTGCCGAGCCAGTCGAATGATTCTATACAGCAACTCACAAGTATTTCACTTTAAAATTTACAAAACGGTATTAACCCAAGAACATTGCATGATTGTTTACGCAGGACATGGAAGACCCGGGCCATACAACATAATCAATAAAGAAGACATTACGTATGAGGAGATCATTAGTCCCAAGAGTTGCCGCCATGTCGTTCACAAGGCAATGTGGACGGGTTCCCGCACTCCGGTTGCTGCAAAACTCTTACTTCTGTTCGAGGAGAAAGAAGTGATGATTTTGGCAGGATTGCAACACAAAAACATCATCAAGTTGTGTGGAATTGTAAAACCAAACGAGCCTCCTGACCCTCACGCCATCGTGACCGAATATGCTGAAAAGGGATCTTTGTATGAGCTTATTGCTCAACGGAGGGACAACTGGTCAGAATATAAGCAGCATGTCTGGATAAAATGGGCACGGGAGGGCGCAGAGGCTCTTAAGTTTATCCATCTGATGGGATACCAACACGGAGATGTGAAATCTCCCAATTTTGTCATCACAAGTGATGACACCATGAAGATCTGTGACTTCGGCACAGCCATACAACACGCGCACACTGTAACCGCACACAGTACCAGGGGCTCGTGGCCCTGGATGGCACCAGAGGCAATGGGCTTAAAAGGACATGCCAAAGTCACGAAAAAATCAGATGTTTTCTCTTTCGCTGTTGTTCTTTGGGAACTGATTACCGGTCAGGAACCCTTTCCTGGTCAATGCCCACCTCAAATTATACAAACTGTTGCTGTCAACAAGGAACGACTAGAAATTCCCCGAGACTGCCCTAAGCATTTCAGTTATCTTCTGACGAAATGCTGGGCTCCGGAATAACAGCAGAGACCCAGTATGGAAGAGGTACTGGAATGCCTTGTTAACCATGAAGAAGATATGGGTGAGTTTTATATATGGGGTTCTGTTGTGTGTTTTTGTTCTATGGTAATCATAAAGCGGCTGTCTGCCAAAAAACATGCAACTTTACACATTTTCTACAGGTATACGGAATAACCAACGAAGACCCAAGTTGTCTAGACTTTATCATATGTTGGTTCATTCCATCAGAATTAAAAGAAAATCCCACTGTTATCGTTCTGACTTGTAGAAATCTTAAATGTGACAGCGAAGAGGGAATGAACATCCCACCTGCTTATAAGCAAGAAAACAAAGTTGACAAGGCAACAAGATTATTTCCAAGATTCAGGTCAATACTACCACAAATACAACCATGCATATATTTGGTTTAAAATTCAGTCTATATATAGCATACATGTACAATGAATTAGGGTTTCAAAAATGTGACGCACAAGGCCGAATACTGAGGTCACACTGCCTCAGAATTCACCAACAGATGACCATGTTGAACGTATGAACAAAAAGACTGATTTTTAAAGGAAGAGGAGCTGCCTGTTTCCACCTTATCCTTTTTTGTTTTAAACTTTTGCTAGATAAAAGGAGATACATTAAACAAGTGCACGAAATGACATTATTTCCTCATGTCCATTATGACGCTCTACTTAAACCTCATTAAGGGTACTCGGTCTTTTGAAATGCTTGTTAAACTGTAAAATAACATTTTGTATACCTTTTCAGCTGCTGAGACCCACAACGCGGGAAGCTGTGAACACCAAAACCCTCACCAGGAACAACGCTTGGCAACGGAAGCTGTACAAACTGGTAATTACAATTAGGCCTACGGATAAAACTATGATTGTAGTCCTATACATGTCTCGCCGTTTGTTAATCATACGAGTTCTTACACATAACAGCTAACGTAGATCATAGCTCCTTTTCTGAGATGAAATCTTGCTCAATCGGGCAGGTAATGTCGAATGGTACCTGTTAAGATCAACGTTGAAACGAACGAAAACTGCATGACTGCCGTGCACGTGGTAACAATGTGGCATCACATACAAATACAACACCACGAAAAATTGGCAATTCCCTTGGTTCTTTTAGATACCGGGTATACAGCTGCACTCGGAGATCGCGTTTTGATTGTAGAGATCAGCCAATCCCTCTACAACAGACATGGAAGAATGAGGCGATGCAATCTGAAGGCATGGATACACTTCTTACTTGAACGTGGAGATAGTCCACTGTCATTTTTCCCCCAATGGTCTTTACACATACGTCTAAACAGGACGCACGATGTCAACATACAACAGATGATGGGCCATCGGCCTGCACGGATTCTATATTTAAAAAACGAAAAAGAAGTGGACTTTGGAAGAAATTGAGGGGGGGGGGGGGGTTGCGTAAGCACCTCATCACACCGAGGTAGGAGCCCGAGTCTATTATTAAGACAGTAAAATACTCAGTTTTAACTGTCGTTTTCACCAGTCATTTTCTATTGGAAAGTTACTGATAGTTTTACATTCATGTCTTATGCGGGGGCCAAATGATGGGTTTTTATTAGTGCACTGACAGTATTTGTTTATGTCCATTATGACGCCCTACTTAAACCTCATTAAGGTCACTCGGTTTTTCGAAAGGCTTGTTAAACTGTCAAATAGCATTCTTTATACCTTTTTCCAGCTGACGAGACCCACACCACTGGAAGCTGGGAAAACCCAAACTCTTACCAGGTAAATAGCAATCTTCGACGAAATGGTAGTTACAATTAGGCCTACGGATAAAACTATGATTGATGTAGTACTATACATTTCCCACTGTTTGTTAATCATACGAGGTTGTATACGCATGCCAGTCCAAAAGAGATCCTAGATCCTTTTCTGAGATGGGACCTTGCTCCATTGGTAATGTAATCTCGAAAGATGTTAACTTCTAAGATCAACGTTGACCCTGCATGTGGTGACTATGTTCCATCGCATAGTGCAACATTACGAAAAATTGGCAATTGCCTTTTTTCTTTTAGATGCAGCTGAACCCGTCGATCTCGATGCCACGTTGTCGTGGATATCAACCATGGAAGAATGAGGCAATGGCATTTAAAGGTATGGATACACTTCTTATTTGAACGTGGAGACAGTCCACTGTCATTTTTCCCCGATGGTCTTTACAGCTACGTCTAAACATGACGCATACTAACATACAACAAATGGAGAGCCATCGATTGAGAGCCATGCCTTTAGAAAATAGGGACTTTTGGGGAAATTAGGTTTTGCGTAAGACAGTAAAATACCCATTTGTAACTTGTTTTTCATCAGTCACTGTCTATTGGAAAGTTACATACATTAATTTCTTATGCGGGGCCAAACTAGGGGTATAGTGAATTAGTGATGCACTAATCGATTTTTTGGTTAAGATTTAAAATTTGTACAAAAAAGTAGCTGCATGTAACTTATGTCCTCGAAAAAGGCAACAATTAAAACTGACGTAGTCTGGGGGTTGACCACGGAAGAGTGAATTAGGGTCCGCACAAAATGTTTTTGCATTTTCTTGTCAATTGGACCTTGTAGATCAATATTCCGGCGGGTGCCACCTTGGCACCCTTGAGCAATTGTTTTCAATCCTATATGCAGTTCTGATCTCGTCCAAACATATCCAATCGAGGTGTCTAGACCATGTTTAGGGGTGAACGAGTTCATAAAGTAATTTCTACAATGATAATATCGTATTTTCCGCATTTATGCAAATTAGCACCCGTCATTATCAGAAATTGGACTTTATATCTTCGCAGGCCTTTGTCCAGTTATATCAAACGAGGTGTCTAAACCCATGTTTTTTGGGTCAACGAATTCATTTAAGCCATTCCTAAAATGATAATGTAAATATTTTATGCATAACATGCAAATTAGCATCCGTAATTATCAGAAGTAATTATAGCATCTATCTTTCTTCTCCGGAGGAATTTCTTTCCAATCAAAATTACAGATCAGCTTTAATCATTATTAGGAGACACACAATATTAAACCACAAACAGGTTGACCTACATGCCCGGTCATTCCAGGTTAAAAAAGTAAAGAAAGAAAAATATTTTAATGCGAAAAAAGCAATGTTTGTGCAATACTCCATCACATTTGTGTACAAAATGCACTCTCGGTGTGAATTTTGGCCCAGTGCTCAAAGTTACATTAAAAATGCCCGGTTGGTTTAATATAGGCCTATTCCGTCATGCGTTCATGTCCCTTGCGCATAGGTGAATTTGACATGGTTTGGGTTGAAAGCGGATATGCTAAACAGACAGTTCTATCTTGTCTTTTTTCATCTAATAAAACGTCGACATTTAGAGGGATTTTTTCATCTATGGTGTCTGGACACAGCGTCCGCCCAACATTGGGGTGGGGGGGGGGGGGGGGGGGGGTGGGGGCTCTAACAGATTTATAAGGGATTGCGGGATTATTTTTCATAGTTCCAGTATGGAATCGTATATGGGCATAGAGTTTGAACGCACGCTGACAGAAGGGAACTCATAGGTTTCCCCGCCAATTTTTAACCACCTTAAATGAAAATGTGCACCATTTCTCTATCAAATTCAATTTTGTTTTGAAATAAATTATGCCTGACATCGACAATCACGCTCTAAACCCTATTAATTAGGGAACAACGGCTATGCTGAATGCATGTGGCCGAAAACTAATAATCTTCAATTTTCACTTATTTTCACAAAGACTGTTTTTATTGGGGTAGTGGGATTAGGCAAGGGTGAACCTAGGAAAAAACCCAACAAACTAATGAAAACAAATCGCTTACTCTAAAAAAATGAATCTATACACGTCGGTTTTATTAGTTGGGATGATACCCTGCATAGATACAATGGAAATAGAATAAAGGATCATGTTGCTAGCTAATTTGCATATTATTTATACAAATTTACATTACCATTTTTAAAAAGGCTTCAAAGGAAAAGTTGACAATATAAAAACATGGGTTTAGACACCTCGTGTGATATGATTGGAAAGAAATTCCTCCGGAGAAGAAAAATAGATGCTATAATTACTTCTGATAATTACGGATGCTAATTTGCATGTTATGCATAAAATATTTACATTATAATTTTAGAAATGGCTTCAATGAATTCGTTGACCCTATAAACTTGGGTTTAGACACCTCGTTTGATACAACTGGACAAAGGCCTGCGAAGATATAGATATAAGTTACATTTCTTATAATGGCGGGTGCTAATTTGCATAAATGCAGAAAATACGACATTATCATTGTAGAAATTGCTTTATGAGTTCGTTCTCCCCTAAACATGGTCTAGACACCTCGATTGGATAGGTTTGGACGAGATCAGACCTGCATATAGTATTGAAAACATGTATTTTACCTAATTGCGGCAGCTAATTTGCATATTAATTAATGTTTAAAAATGCTTAAGGGTGCCAAGGTGGCACCTACCGGAATATTGATCTACAAGGTCCAATCGACAAGAAAATGCAAAAACATTTTGTGCGGACCCTAATGCACGGTCCACCTCCAAATATGGGTTTGACACCCGGACTAACGGTTAAAAATGAATGTGTCGGAATAATGTCAAATTTAAATCGTGCAAGATTATACTCTGCAATTTCCTCTAATTGTTTTTGTGGGGTTTTGTAGATAAACCAGACCTCAGCGATTTGTTCTTGCTGCTACTATCGAGAGAGATTTCGACAATGTGGGCCCAGTTGGCCATCCTGCTGTGCTTTTCACGTGCCGAGGTTGATGCATATAAAGCGAACAATATGGGCGACGTGGTGATGCAGTGCCATACTATGCTGGTTGATTGGAGGAACAGGCAAGAAAACGAGAAAGAAGCGAGACAAGTATTGAGAGATGCTTTGGTTAAAATAGGCCGAAATGATTTGGCACGAAAAATATCAGGTAACAACAAAATAATATAAACAATTGCAGGGAATTACATTATTTGCTCATATCCATCATGACGCTATATTTAAACCTCATTAAGGGCACTCGGTCTTTTGAAAGCTTGTAAAACTGTCAAATAGCATTCTTTATACATTTTTCCAGCTGTTGAGACCCAGAACGGAGGAAGCCGGGAAAACCAAAACCCTCACCAGGAACAACGCTTGGCAACGGAAGCTGTACAAAATGGTAAATACAAATTAGGCATACGAATAAAACTGATTGATGTAGTCCTTTTACATTTCCCGATGTTTGCTACGCTTACCAGGTTGAGGTAAGAGATCTTAGGTCCTGTTCTCAGATGGGACATTGCTCCAACGGTAAGGTCATGTCGAAGGATGTTACCTGCTAAAATCAACGTTGAAACGAACGAAAACTGCATGACTACCCCGCATGTGGTGACTATATGCACTCACATAGAATACAACAGTACGAAAAATGTGCAATTCCCTTGTGTCTTTCAGATGCAGCTCCACCCGTCGATCTCGGAGATCCCATATACTATAGTATATCTATAGATTGAAGAGATCTGCCAATCCTTCGTCAGCAGACATGGAAACATGAGGCGATGGCATCTGAAGACATGGAAGCACGTCTTACAGCCTGCAGCGAATGGATCATATTATTTCCGCGGTAAACTGAGAGATGAAAGTGGAGTACCCATCTACTTCATTTACGTTGAAAACACACTTGAGAGTTGTAGGACAAAACTGCAGATGATAGCAAACAGTACCAAAGAAAGACCACTGTACATGTGTTACGCCATAGTACGTGATCAGGATGAGGGCTGGTTTGGGGTTCCAGAGAGAGGAGAAAGTACATACAATTTGAAATTCAACAAGCATTCACGTATCAGTTGGGCTTAATGTAGATTTACAGACCTATCGTGAGATGCTCAACAAACCAATATGGCGGTAGTAGCAGCAGACAGCAGTGCGGCAGCAGCCGGGCAGTTGCGGCAGCAGCAGCGGGGCAGCAGCCTGGTAGCAACAGGCAGCTAGGGTGGCAGCAGCGCTGCAGCAGCGACAGCAAGAACAACGAGCTCTTTGTGGATTTTGTTGTATTATAGTACGTAGCTAGTATTACAGACATTCTTCTGTTTGTTTCTGAACCCCAAAGCCACTCGATTCCTGTCTTTCCTGGTCATTCATTACGTGAATGCTCATGTTGAAGTATACAGTGTGAAGCCATGCAAAGTGTTATTCCTTTTGTCAACCAACCCTTTGACACTTTAGAGGCGCAGTTCTTTGGGTCTGTCAGAATTTATGTTCCACCATTGAGAAAGGAACTACCCACACGGTTGTATCATTGGCTTATATCAGTTTCGTTGATTAGTTTGCTGAAGAATAACAAACCGAAAACAACATGCACATTGGTTACAAATGATGGAAACCAAATTGTTCGCAAAAATTTAAACATACAGATTATCTAATCTTCCTATACATTATTGAAGTGGTCACCTTTAGCACTCCTGGAAAACGTCGCAGGAATACATTTCTTGTTAATAGAACAAAAGGAAAAAGATACAAATTTGTCTGCAGTTTATACCTATATTAACCTTAGGTTTTATAATTTCAAACACGAAAATTGTATCAATTTAGAGGAAACATGCTTCTCAATCTGGCCGGATCACATTTTATTTCATGAATACATTCAGTTATATGTATTAAACGTGAATTAAAAGCCAAACTGGTTCAAGTGAAGTTAGCTTTGGATAAAGCCTGACCGACGAGGTGCTAAAGAAGGACGCCCAGGACCAGTATTAATTCGTTTGTTTTTAGCAAGCCCCCGAGGCCCTTTTGAGGAGCCGATCGAGGACGAGAATTCTTGCAGTCCGGGAGCCTTATGTCTCGGTACAATCGGGGGGGGTACGAGCTAGGCTAATCATGGCGAATCTTACATCCAGTTAGAGAGGTTGGGGCAAATACGTAGGAAACAGGATCTGGCTCTTGTTAAAGTAAACATGCTTCTCAAACTGGCCGGATCACATTTTATTTCATAAATAAACTCATTTATATGTATTAAATGTGAATTAAAAGCCCAACTGGTTCAAGTGAAGTTTTAGTGTGATTATTTGCCGCCCAAAAATTGCCCCCCCCCCCTTTTTGGAATTTGTTGAGACTCAAATTGAGGGCGCTGTTCGTGACGTAGACTGAGGCACCGAAATTCATGGATCGACTGGACCCAGTAAATGACGCATGTACATGTACATCGTATACACACGTAGGTCTACACGTGCAATTTCGTAAGTTGCAACAACTAACATCGAACTTACCCTGATTTTCTCCCTTTTAGCGAAGGCTCCTCACATCTGGGAACTTTGTTGGGATGACAGTGGACTTGAGTATGTTTTTAATGGTCATCCCATAATTTGAAAATACCAGTATCGAAACACGACGGCTCAAACTAAGTGGTCGCTACATAACGCTTTTGTCACCTTCACTTTCGCCGTCCAAATTCTCCGATATTTCGCATCAGTTGGAAATAAATGAAGGCATACTCCAGCCTTTGTGATTTAGCTGCACCCAGCAGCCACACACCTTGTCGGCATGGCCGAAAAACACTATTTTGCTTAGATTGTGGGCGAAGAATGTACACTCAATGCATACGCGTGATGAATGGGGCCGGCTCGAGCAGAATATGTAATGTGCCTCGGTCTACGTCACACACTTATGTTAATGAGGGTCCCACTCAGGGGGCGGAGTAGCTTAGACAAACATTTTCAAGAATATTTTTCTCATATTTAATCTGGGAAATATTTGTCGCTGGACACAAAATATCATTGTCAAGATGATACTTTATTGTTTTAAGCAGGAATAATGCAATATATATCCTAAATCATGTTTCCTTTAATTACCAAATAAATATCTATGAAATCTATATAACCAATGAAGATATTCCAATTTTTTAATATATTTTTTTCTTTCTATTTTGTAAAAAGAAATTTCGGGGGGTCCTTGCTACATGTAAGCTCTCAATTTTCCATGTAACCATTCTAGACAACTAATTTTAAACCATCCTATAATTATGACTACATCACAACTGCCTATCAATAACTCTAAACCCACAACTCTCACAGTTTGTGTGGGTTTCAATCTGTAACTTGATACGTTTTGATATAAAGGTTAACTGGCTCCATTTTGGCCTTGAGAACTGGAGGGTGGTGATTTGATCAAATATAAAATTAGTCATTGAACTCATTTCCCATACGGAATAGCCAATTTTCTCTACTTGATTGGAAAGAGCACATACACCCCATCAATATGAACAATAATACCATACATGATACCTTCCGACATTGTTTTGCCCATCTGCTTAGCGTGTGAAATTTCCATCCAATTTAGTCCATTTATTGTGCAGACTGCCCGGAGGTATTTTGGTAATGTACGACTGTTTGACTTTACTGATGGCCCCCTGGCATCACTATTCATGCCTGACTACCCTAAGCTACACGCCGGTTCACGTTCATTTGGTGAATCTGGTAGCAAAATACAAAGGGGTGGGGGGCCTTTATGCTATAGGCAGGATACCGTATACAGGCCATGCTTACAGCTACAAACTGATCGAAATAAAGATGATTCATATTACACTCTGTAACAGTAAAACCCACAATGAATTAGGGCGGCGCGGCCCAATCCCATGTTACACTACCCGGCTCAAAAATCGCCGTCATGCTCGAGTGCTAAACCGTTCCAAAACCGTATACAGTCTATTATTCAACGAAGAATAGCATTTCTGTGCGACAATGCACAACCGCCCGCAAGCACAATGCTGCCCTGGCCTAAAGTGCGCAAACAAATCTGACAAATTTAAATTTGTTTGAACCCGGCTTGTACATATTCTTCCCAATACCGAACCACATTACGGGAAAGGCCATAGCCTAGCTGCTTTTGTTTCATGCAGGAGAAGATTTCGATATTTTGCATGGCCACTTGATAATATGATTTAGGTATCTCCTACCTCATATCCTTAAACGCACACACTACGTCTTCACCGATCGTACTGACTACAAAGTTCACCTGCCTGATTGGCACTACAAGGGCCTTTCTCCTGAAAACCCCATTCTCTCAACTATGGCGGGCCGAGATGGCTAGCTTGCGGCAAGATAGGCCGGGTCCAGGTGGCGTGGGTAGACATACGAATTCAGAACGCACGCAAAACGCGTGCGATCCTTGAGGCAACCCGATTCAAACTGAATGTACTCTTCCGCCCTCTACGTTCACAGCAATGCAAATACAATGTAGTGATCAAAATGCATTGCAGCTTCAACGCTCATGGGTTTGTTGCTCATATTGTGATGTTGCCAAAGTCCGGTTTGAATAAACGTTTGCAACCCAATCTGAAGAACAACGGAGAGAGAACAACGGAGAGAACTCTATAGTGACTTTATGTTGTATTGTAGTATAAGAACAAAACCAAGAATACATTTGTGACTATTATTATAGTATATCGCCAAGATCACAATCTGTAGATTAGAACAAAAACTACATTAGATGGGTCGTTGGGAGAGACTCACTAAAAAGTATATACTTAAAGTTTTGTAGCTTTTACTATCATTTGTATGAATAAAACTGAAGTAAAATTAATACTTCAAAACATCTGCTCTGTGCTAAAAGTAGCAACTTTTACTGATCTTTCTACACTTTCGTGCTGTCAGTTTGCAAACATTTGACTTATGACTGTAGCACCCCCGAACAAAGAGACCGCCAACATGGGGCAAGATAGCTAAGTTGGTAGAGCGCAGGCACAGTATTCCGGAGGTCGCAGGTTCGAATCCCGCTCTTATCACTTTTCTTTGTTCACTTTTTAAAAAGTTTGCAAATATGTTAAAATACTAAACATGTTTACAGTGTTGACGGGCAGTGTTTAGTCATTGGACACGTAATGTTTAGCTTCTGAACATGTTTCAAACTGACAAGATTGTGTTTAATTGCTGAACACTTTTTAGAGTGTAGTATAACATCTACGTTCAAAGATTTGATGCTCGTATCACTGTCATATTTGACATGTGTCCAAAGTCCGATTTGTACGTATGTACGTATGTACATATAGCTAAGATCACGACTTTTAAAATATTATTGCATTTGTTTAAATATTCTTGTATTTGTAAGTACATGTATTAATGTTCGTAATCCGTCTCAAATATGGACTTTTTGCTTGTGAATTTCACTTTAGCCAACTTTAATTTTAAAAAGTATACATTTACATGACTATTAAGTAGCATTTACTTGATTCTGTCTGAATAAAAGGGCGAAAAGGCTATAAATTGCTAACATTTACTGGTAATTTTCCAAGGTTGCTCCAGAGCTAACTTGAATGAATTAGAATACGGAAAGACACAACTATGATGTATGTATTTCCATGCTGCACATTAGAACAAAAACTATGCAACCCAATCTAAAGAACAAGGAATAGAGAATAGAAAACAAAGCTCTTTGTGGCTGTATGTTGTACTATAAGTATAACAAGACCAAGAACACGAGCACTTTGTGGCTGTATTTTGTATCGCAGTATGTAGTTAAGATCACGGTCATCTATATATATAATAAGAACAAGAACATTAGATGGGTCATTGGGAAAGACACACTAACAAGTAATATTGAATTTGCTTTAAGTTTTATAGCTTTTTCTACCATCTGTATGAATTATAGTAAAAACATATGCTTCAATGCATCTGCTGAATACTCAAAGTATAACTGTTTTACTGGTCTAGCATTTAGTTGACTCAGTGGCATTTACTTTATTCTGTATGTTATGTGGAAATAGGGAGACACTTAACCATGTTTTGAATTCTTGTCCAGTGTCCCTTGAACAAGGCCGGTATACGTGGCGGCATAATTCGATCTTGTCTCGTATATTTAGAGCTTACACATCTAAATTTGAATCTACCGTGGTTTTTTCAGATATTCCTGATCATTCAGTTGCAGGTGGTACAATCCCTTCCAACATATTGGTTACTAGTCTAAAGCCTGACATGGTTGCCTTACAGGAGAACAATAAGTCTATTGCGGTTATCGAACTCACTGTTCCTTTTTAACCTAATATCAGTAAAGCTCATGAGCGTAAGGAAACGAAATACAATCGTCTAATTAACGATCATATTCAGGAAGGTTACAATACTCGGCTTTATTGCGTCGAAGTGGGGTAATCGTGGGTTGATTTCACCCGATAATGAAAAATGTTTACAGTCTGTTTTTGAGGCAAGTGAAAGGCAGGTTGAAAACTTGAAGAATTACCTTTTTAATAGTCGCACTGCCCTCCTCTCCATGCGCGGCATAACGCCACTTGGGAAAATTGCCCATATCTGAAATGTTAGATAAGTGCCATGATGTAATAATTTTTACTTTGGGAATATTTTAACATATTTTATATGGATTTTTAGTGTACTTTACCATTTTATTGACCTGTTTAAAGTCTGTTTGTGATGTTTTAATGAATTTCATAGTATTGTTATGTTTTCGTATTTTTTCTCTTGTGCATAAGTATGTTGTTATTATTGTATTTTTGTGAGTGTTTTGTGCGTCTGTTTTGGTTTTTCAAAACGGTGTCCTGGGTTTTGTGTACATTCTTTTATTGTAATGAAATAAAGAATGATTAAGGAAAAACGCGAGTTGCTAGTCATCAAGGTTGGTCCAGAGTTAACTTGAATTGGAATACGGAAAGACAAACTATGATGTATAATATTAATGGTATATTGAGGGTGTATGTTTCTACTCGAGGCAGTGTAGGAACGTTGGATACAAGTGGCTATTGGCCCTACCGGTTTGACGAGGACATGTGGAGTGGGTGCCTATTAGAACAGTTTCGGGGAAACACGTGGCGGAGCACTGACAGCAAACGACACCTCGGTGTTTCGCTCCGCGTAAACTAAACAAGACATCGCCAATTTTGCACAAGAATTTGTAAGATTAATTTTTGTTACTTTTATATCAAATGCAAGCTTGGATTGAGGAATAATTAAATCACAGATCTTCTCAGTTGCAAAAACCTTTCACTCGGCCGAACACGTACGGGACGTTTACTTGTATAATACGTTTATCCTGATATGCCCGTCTCTCTGTATTTTTTGACTACTTGGATTGTACAAAATCGAGAGGATCATTACAGCAATAATTGGGGTGCAAGTGTCGTTCTCTGGAAAAGAGGTACTTCGCTATCCCTTGCGTATTATGAAACCGGCTTCAAACTCAGACCCAATCATATATATAGTGTTCAAATTGGCGAGAAGAAATTATAATACCCGGATGTATCATTCAATAACACGTTGTCTGCATTGATCTCCCAAAAATGAATAGCGCAATGGCTGTGCGAGCTGAAGCCGCCGTCGACCATCTCACCACTCCCAAACAATACACTTGCCAACCTTGTTCCAAGGGCCTACTTTCATCCTTGTTCTCAATAGTACAAGTTTATCACTTTTTCGATATGATCTAATATGTTTGACATTCCATACTTTGTGTACACACCATTAAGATGGTTTCAGTTTAGATCAATTCATCGGATCCGGGGTACTAATTCATTTTATAATTTCAGAATAATTCAAAGATAAGAAATTCCATCCTCATATTAAGATTAATGAGACGGATACTAATCTGTGTATATTTTGTAATACAGACGAGACTCTACTCCATCTTTTCTGGTTAGGTTTTACTCATAAACCTCTATTTGGACCGCTGTGTTTTCAGGGACTGATGAAGACAAATGTCGTTATTACATTACACAATGAAACTTGTTTTATTCGGTAAAATCAATCTCAATAGTAAAGTAGTTGATTTAGTGTTGTTGACTTGTAGATTCCATATTGATCACATGAAAAATTATAAATTCTAAAGTATTTTTTTGATGGGAAAATGTATATTTCACACTAATGGAGTTTCACAGAAATGGGTTTTACTCTTGTTATTAAGCCAAGATTACCTTTAAATATTGAAACATGGCTATTGAAGGAAGTTTATGCAAATTATGATGAAATTAATAAGAATCTCCTTGAATTAAAAAATGTTAATCAGTGTATTGATTCGAAAACACCCAAATACGATGGGAGTATGGTTGTCTGCTCACTTGCAAAATGGCTTCGGTCAAGACGCGTGACTCGCGCCCTCTAGTTTTTATAATATAACTTTATGATAACACCACGGGAGGCGGCATCCTTTTCCAGTGCTAATCCAGACGTACACGTATGTCGTGATATGTTGCAAAATTCCCTTTTCCCTGCCTGTTCCATTGTGTTTGTGCAAAAAATCCATACCCACTATCAGTTGGGAATTACAATGGAATTTTCCGCTGCTAAATATTGATTATTTGCTGAAGTGTCACGTTTTAGCGCCATTGTTTTCCGGTGCTAGTGCTATGCTACGAGTCTATCGTTCAATCACATCATGGAGCTTGCCACCATAGCGTCGAGGAAAACATCATAAAATTCCACCATTTATATCACCTTTTAACAGCTAGCAAACCACTACCAATCTTCATATTCTTTGGTGTGGCCGCCAGATCTTGAATATCACGTAATCCTTGTGTATTCCATGTTCAGCATTCCGTTTGTTCTTGTTTTGCAAGTTTAAGCCTATCGGAGGTGACCGTGGCACAGGGTCTGATCGAGTTGTACTGCTCGATCAGTAGGTGGCTTGTGGTCATTGGCGTCTTACATCACTGCTGTTTCAGCTGAAGGTAAGAAACTTGTCAGAATAATTAATGGAATCATGTAGTGGAATGTAGTTTTTTAACATAAAAAAATGTAGGACAACGCAAGTTTAAATTTAAAGCTCTTTTGTTGCAATGTTTTTGGTGTAATTGTAATATTTAGGTTTGTATGTTCAAGCAAAATACATTATGTTTAGCGTCCCCGTACCGTCCGCAGAAGGACGTACTAGAGGAAAGAGCTCCCAGTCGATCTATTGTATGTTTCGAATCGAAGTCGGTGAACTCCACTGTCGGCAAAATTGGGAGCTATCTTGAAAAAAATACGGCGGCGATCTTGGAAAATATTGCCTCTGCAGGATCTGAAAAGGCCTGTTCTTTATTTTATTGAAAACACATGACGCTATATTTTTTTGCTTATTAGATTAAAATTGCAGATTATTCATGAGCTAAAGCATGATGCCATCAGAGGCAATATGTTCGGTGGTGTCGCCAGTATTGTGTACAATAAAATTGCAAACTTTTTTTGACATTTTCTTTGAAAATGTTTAATACATACTTGAGTTGATTTCGGTGCTTGTGTGAAATCAATTCTATACCAGCATTTCTTTGGAACATTGTTTTTGGAAGACTGATTTGTTTGTACTGCATGATGTGTTATTATGCTCGTTTGGCAATTCCATTAACAAATAAAGCGTGACGTCAGTTCGTCTTGGGTCCATTGAAACTACCTGCTCTTTACTTCAGATGAAAGCATGCACTTAGTTCATGCTTATATTATTGTAAAACATCGTCATTACATGTGTGAGAAGTTAAACTAGATATTGCATGGTTCCTTATTAAAGAGAAATATTGCATCGGAGGCGCCAACGAGGGCTACAAAACTACTATGGTTGGAAAGACCATTGACTTAACAATGCACACGATCATCAATTGAAAATGCACCGTTTGCCTGCAAATCATTGACGAAAATACTTTCGGGTACGACAGTGCGGTTCGGAAATGTCGGATCGTTGGAAACCAGATGGTTCGTCAATTTCAAGGGATGTTAGTGCATATTAATTATGCTCTAATTTTTACTGATATTTCCAATCGGGAAATTTTGGGACAAACTGTTTTTCCTCCTCCAAGGCAATGCGTTTCGTTAATGTTAACCGGCATGTATACACTACGGCTGATGACTTTTTTTGTTTTATCATTATATATATCTTCAGTAACATAGGTTTGCTAGTATTGAAATCCAGTACAAGGATTTATGGACAATGACAGAACACAGCATCCTTCTTCATCGAGCTGATCGAATGAATCTACAGCAACTTATAAGTATTTCACTTTGAGGTTTACAAAACGGTATAAACCGAGGAACAGTGAATGATTGTTTAAGTAAGAAATGGAACAACCAGGCTACAACATAATCAGTAAAGAAGACATTAAGTATGAGGAGATCATAAGTCCCGGAGGTAGCCGCAATAGAGTTTACAAGGCAATGGACTTCGCCTGAAGGGTCACATCACCAGGTTGCTGCAAAAGTCTGCAATCGGTTCAAGGAGGAAGAAGCCAAGATTTTGGCAGGACTGCAACACAAAAACATCATCAAGTTGTATGGAATTGTAAAACCATATTCGCCTCCTGAGTCTTATGTCATCGTGACTGAATATGCTGAAAAGGGATCTTTGTTTAATCTTATTTCTCAAAACATGAACAACTGGTATCGGTCCTGAGGAGGGGCAGTCATACGTCTGTGTACCTGACCTCCTCGTGTACAGATCATGTTCCTGAAAGCGTGTCCACAGATGGTTAATGACAATTGCGGACTCACCAAAACGTACAGCCACCTCACGCTGTGTATTGCCATCTTCAAGGAGCTGGACAGCGAACACATTTGGAAGAACCTTCATCTTTTTGCAAGAAGTTATAACAGCTAATGAGGACAAGTGCACAAAATCAGCACTATATATATGCTAAATGGACACTCCTGTGTCCAGGTGTTCGAAGACACGCATACATTGTTGACTATTGTTTGGAAATCAATTGACCACACCTGAACGACTTTCACATAACTTCAACCACACAGAGTATCAGGGGCTCGTGGCACTGGATGGCACCAGAGGCAATGGGCATACCACAAAATCCCAAAGTCACCGCAAAATCAGATGTTTTCTCTTTTGCTGTTGTTCTTTAGGAACTGATTACCGGTCAGGAACCCTTTCCTGGTCAATCCCAACTTGAAATTCATAAAAATTTTGCCGAGAAAAAGAAACGACTAGAAATTCCCCAAGACTGCCCTAAGCGTCTCAGTAATCTTCTGAAGAAATGCTGGGCTTCGGAATATAAGCAGAGACCCAGTATGAAAGAGGTTCTGGAATGCCTTGTTAACCATGAAAGAGATATGGGTCAGTTTTATAAATGGGGTTCTGTTGTGCGTGTTTGTTCCGTGAACCACAACAATATCCTTACATAAAAGGTATCTTCCATTTTTGTTTAGGTATGGAATAACCAACAATGGCCCAAGTTGTCCAAACTTTATCATAATGTTGATTCCTTACATCAGAATAAAAAAATGCCCCTGTTCTTTCACTATGAACATCTAATCCCTTAAATTCCCATTAAAAGTCCACTTTTCCGTGAAATAAATCCCTAAGGGATGTTTCACGGATATTTACCTGGGGCTTATTGCACTAATCCCGTAAGGGTTTTTTCACGGTTTTTTAATGACCCTGGCCACTGAGGATTATCATCGGTCATACATAACGGTAAACAACATCTACCACCCTGAAGATTTCACGGTGTTTCAATTAAGATAACGGTATTAGGTAACTGCCTTGACCTTTACGACCCCTAGTACAATGTAAACACTTTTGCTGGTGGAACAAGTAAACAAGCAGGGAGCTTTCTGTAAGTCTTGAATAGATTGTATTTGTGTGTTCAAATCCAATGTGTGAGACTTTCATTTTTTTGACTTACAATAAGTTCAGGTCAAATCAGAATTTGGTGATAGATTCCGAAACGTGGCGCCGGCGCAATTTGATTTTTTCGTAACTATTTGTTGCAAAACTTAAGTTTTTTTTATATCATCTTCAAACAATATATTATGGCCCGCCATCAATATTGGGAAACAGCGTAGTCTAAGCTTAGTCTGCGGATATCTGGATCAAAGCCTTTTCATGGTTCCCGCCACCAGCCAGAGCTGAGGTGGCTAATTTGCATGTGAATGAAACTGCTTAACAATAGGCCCCTTGAATTCTTATTACAATGGTGCTGTCTGCGGGGTCTGCAGAGTCAGCAGAGTACGCTGATTGTATACTTTATTTAGAACGTTTTAATATATTTTTCATCTTATCCCAGATTTACTGACAGCTTGTCCATTATTCTAAACTTATACTTAAAACCCAAAAAATAGTTTTCTCCCCTATTTATTTTTCTGCGAGTTGCTGAATCACATATTTATTTTTGTAATTGAATTAGCATTTTAAAAGAATGATCCCGAACCGAAAACAAAATGTTGGCTAAAACTTCTAGAGTTTTTAACCACAAGATTTCGTCAGATAAGAAAAAAAACATAGAAGGCCACTAGTACGTTATATAATAATCGGTATGTTCGATGTGACCAGAGAATTTCCCTTGTTCCCCTTTTAAAGATGGACAATTTTTAATATTTTTAATGAAACCTTCAGGATGACTTTCAAATACTGGTAGTCGAGCTCCACCTGGCTGGATTTGTGCAATACTTCGATCTCTCCATCACCTCGCTGATGGTGATAATGCCCGCTGGATAAATGTACCGGTACTTCCCAGGCCAGATGCCGCGTGTGGTTGGCATGGAATATTTTTTGTTTTATTTTCGCAGGCTTTGCAGTCCAGGGGCGGCCTACACAAAGAACCTCTGGAGCTAAACCCATTGTATACATTTTGTTACATAGTATTACAATGTATAAATAATCTATACCTGGCAAAAGTTGAGCTGTCAATCACTTTAAAAGGTTTCAGGGCTCTTGGGGTGGAGGATATTTTATTTCAGCCCGCCCATTAGACTAGCGACGGGTACCAGCGAATTGTGTAGATACGTACCAAGAGTCATCATTCCGCGAGATGAGAATCAGCTGATTTATTTAGAGCTACAGGCAGGAGGCACGAACCACGTGCGAGCAGCCCCAAGTGCAGAGAAGCATTTCTCAATGAACGGTTGAAATGGATACGCCCACTAATTTGCATAGATTTAAATATTGCTTAGTGTACAAAAAAACACATTTTGAGAAGTTTTAAGGGTCAAATTATGACAATTACACCGGGGGTAACCAAAAGGGTAACAACAATAGTTTAAGTTTTGAAAACAACTTCTTTGCAATACAATCGGAATAATTTGGTCAAATTTAGGTGAAAATTATCATTTTCAAGCTGCTACCATGGATAGGAAATACACCATTTTTGTAGACTATAAATAGATCGCCTGTCTCATGTTATATGTGGTGATTTCACTGCAAAGTTAAGGGCAGAGTGCCGGCGCTGCCCGCCATGTTTGGGGTTCATGGCTTAATACGTCCCCCGCAAGCATCCCGCTGTGTAGTACCTACCAAAATACTGTGTTATTTATAATGATGTCAAAACCAGTCAGAATTGGGCAGGAACGGAGGACCTTCTACAGCTTTTTTTCTTTTACAGATTCACCCATACGTAATAAGCAATTAAATTGTTATTAATAAATACTTTTACAATATATAGGCCTATGACAACACAATGACAACGCAAAAAAGTATGCCTCAACGCTTTACGTTAGCGTTTCGTTGTTCATTTTTTCCCCCGACAAGCATGCAAGGTTTGCAAGTTCTGAATGCAGTATTAGCCTTCCTTATTCATAAGACGTATTTTCTTGGCAACAATTAATAGCGCTCGGTCGGTTGGGCAAGCTCAAACCTGGAGTCAATAAACTCTCCATTGTAAACATTCTAAACACTGGAGGGCCAGGCAGCAGACTTGCCAATCTCAACCACAAGATTATAATACGGGAGTTTTCACGGATTCCACAACACCGTGAAAAACCTAACGGTACACAATCTGGCACTGGCATGGCTAGTGGCTGAAGTCACCTGATTTTCACGGACGGCTAAACAAAGGACTTTTCTAAGGGTGTTTTCACGGACTCCTAATCTCCCTAATATGTTGAAAAAACCGTGACAATTTTGGCTCACGGTAAATTAAGGGAAAAGTGGCTCTTTAACGAATTTTTAAGGGATGAAGATGTTCATAGTATCGTTCAAAATTGTAGAGATCTTGGATGCGACAGCAAACAGGGAACTTGATGAACATCACACCTGTTCAAGCAAGACAACAAAGTTGACAGGGGAACAAGATCATTCCCGAGATTCAGGTAAATACTACCGCAAAATGCAATATTGCATAACCGAATCTATTTAAGATATACCATGAATTAGGGTCATAGAAATGTAATGCACACGGACAAATATTGAGGGGACACGTCCTCAAAATTCAACAACGGATGGCCACGTTGAACGTGTGTACAAGACTTATTTTCAAAGGAACAGGGGCTTTTATGTTTCCACCTTTATTCTTTCTTGATTAGCCTTTGCAAGATAAAAGAGATACGGTAAACAACTGCACGAAATGACATTATTTGCTCACGTCCCTTATGTTCATAGTATTGTAACCCTCTAGCTTAAACCCCATCAAGGGCGCTCGGTTTTTAAAAAGGCCGATAAAACTGTCAAATAGCATTCTTTATACTTTTTTCCCAGCTGATGAGACCCACAATGGAGGAAGCTGTGAAAACCAAAACCTTCACAAGAAAAAGCAACAACGCTTGAAAATGAAAGCTGTAGCAAGTGGTAATTAGGCCTATAGAGATAAAAATAGGATTGTTGTACATAGTACATGTAGTCCTATACATGTCACGCTTTTCGTTACTCATACGAGTTTCTACGCATACCAGGCTGAAGTACGAGATCTTAGATCCCTTTTTGAGATAGGACCTTGCTTTGCTCCATCCGCAGGGTAATGTCGAAAGATGTTACCTGCTAAGATCAACGTTGAAATGAACAAAACATGCATGACTATCCTACATGTGGTGATTATGTGCCATCATCTAGAAACATTATACATTGGCAATTCAGATACCCAGCACGATATGGGGCATAGGGGCATAGGGGCATAGGGGCATAGGGGCATAGGGGCATCCCCCCCCCCCCCCCCCCTGTCCGTATACCATATACACACTCCAGACTATTGTTACCTAACAAATCCCCCTAGATATCTTAAAAAGAATTCCTGAGATTCCGGGAACACAATGACCAACACAAAAGAGGGAGAGGGGGGTCCCTTTGCCCCATATCTTGCTGCATATATGTTCTTTTACATGAAGCTGCACATGTCGAACCCGACTTTGATCCCGAAGCCGACCCCGACTTTGAACCCGAGCCCGAAGACGACCCCGACTTCGAACCCGAGCCCGAAGACGACCCCGACTTCGAACCCGAGCCCGAAGACGACCCCGACTTCGAACCCGAGCCCGAAGACGACCCCGACTTCGAACCCGAGCCCGAAGGCGAACCCGACTTCGAACCCGAGCCCGAACCCGAGCCCGACTTCTATCCCGAAGGCGAACCCGACTTCTATCCCGAGCTCGAAGACGACTCCAAACCCGAGCCCGAAGATGACTACGACCCCGAACATGAAGACGACTCCGAACCCGAGCCCGAACCCGACTCCGACCCCGAACCCGAAGACGACTCCGAACCCGAGCCCGAAGACGACTCCGACTTTGAACCCGAGCCCGAAGACGACCCAGACTTTGAACCCGAGCCCGAAGACGACCCAGACTTTGAACCCGAGCCCGAAGACGACCCCGACTTCGAACCCGAGCCCGAAGGCGACCCCGACTTCTATCCCGAGCCCGAAGGCGACCCCGACTTCTATCCCGAGCCCGAAGGCGAACCCGACTTCTATCCCGAAGGCGAACCCGACTCCAAACCCGAGCTCGAAGATGACTACGACCCCGAACATGAAGACGACTCCGAACCCGAAGACGACTCCGACCCCGAGCCCGAAGACGACTCCGACCCCGAGCCCGAAGACGACCCCGACTTTGAACCCGAGCCCGAAGACGACCCCGACTTGGAACCCGAGCCCGAAGACGACCCCGACTTGGAACCCGAGCCCGAAGACGACCCCGACTTTGAACCCGAGCCCGAAGACGACCCCGACTTTGAACCCGAGCCCGAAGACGACCCCGACTTTGAACCCGAGCCCGAAGACGACCCCGACTTTGAACCCGAGCCCGAAGACGACCCCGACTTTGAACCCGAGCCCGAAGACGACCCCGACTTCGAACCCGAGCCCGAAGACGACCCCGACTTCGATCCCGATCCCGAAGACGACCCCGACTTCGATCCCGATCCCGAAGACGACCCCGACTTCGATCCCGATCCCGAAGACGACCCCGACTTCGATCCCGATCCCGAAGGCGACCCCGACTTCGATCCCGATCCCGAAGGCGACCCCGACTTCGATCCCGATCCCGAAGGCGAACCCGACTTCGATCCCGATCCCGAAGGCGAACCCGACTTCTATCCCGATCCCGAAGGCGAACCCGACTTCTATCCCGATCCCGAAGGCGAACCCGACTTCTATCCCGATCCCGAAGGCGAACCCGACTTCTATCCCGATCCCGAAGGCGAACCCGACTTCTATCCCGATCCCGAAGGCGAACCCGACTTCTATCCCGATCCCGAAGGCGAACCCGACTTCTATCCCGATCCCGAAGGCGAACCCGACTTCTATCCCGATCCCGAAGGCGAACCCGACTTCTATCCCGATCCCGAAGGCGAACCCGACTTCTATCCCGATCCCGAAGGCGAACCCGACTTCTATCCCGATCCCGAAGGCGAACCCGACTTCTATCCCGAAGGCGAACCCGACTTCTATCCCGATCCCGAAGGCGAACCCGACTTCTATCCCGATCCCGAAGGCGAACCCGACTTCTATCCCGATCCCGAAGGCGAACCCGACTTCTATCCCAAAGGCGAACCCGACTTCTATCCCAAAGGCGAACCCGACTTCTATCCCGAAGGCGAACCCGACTTCTATCCCGAGCCCGAAGATGACTCCGAACCCGAGCCCGAAGACGACTCCGAACCCGAGCCCGAAGATGACTCCGAACCCGAGCCCGAAGATGACTCCGAACCCGAGCCCGAAGACGACTCCGAACCCGAACCCGAAGACGACTCCGAACCAGAGCCCGAAGACGACTCCGAACCAGAGCCCGAAGACGACTCCGAACCAGAGCCCGAAGACGACTCCGAACCAGAGCCCGAAGACGACTCCGAACCCGAACCCGAAGACGACTCCGACTCTGAACCCGAACCCGAAGACGACTCCGACTCCGACCCCGAACCTGAAGACGACTCCGACTCCGAACCCGAACCTGAAGACGACTCCGACTCCGAACCCGAACCTCGAAGACGACTCCGACTTCTATCCCGAGCTCGAAGACGACTCCGAACCCGAGCCCGAAGACGACTCCGAACCCGAGCCCGAAGACGACTCCGAACCCGAGCCCGAAGACGACTCCGAACCCGAGCCCGAAGACGACTCCGAACCCGAGCCCGAAGACGACTCCGAACCCGAGCCCGAAGACGACTCCGAACCCGAGCCCGAAGACGACTCCGAACCCGAGCCCGAAGACGACTCCGAACCCGAGCCCGAAGACGACTCCGAACCCGAGCCCGAAGACGACTCCGAACCCGAGCCCGAAGACGACTCCGAACCCGAGCCCGAAGACGACTCCGAACCCGAGCCCGAAGACGACTCCGAACCCGAGCCCGAAGACGACTCCGAACCCGAGCCCGAAGACGACTCCGAACCCGAGCCCGAAGACGACTCCGAACCCGAGCCCGAAGACGACTCCGAACCCGAGCCCGAAGACGACTCCGAACCTGAGCCCGAAGATGACTCCGAACCTGAGCCCGAAGACGACTCCGACTCCGAACCTGAAGCCGAATCCGACTTCTATCCCGAAGGCGAACCCGACAAAACAAGTAAGCCTCCGTAAACATTATGTCTACACATAAAATGTCTAAAGTCTGTGTGAATTATTGGTTCTACCACTGACAAATGAACCACCCCAGCGGGTCTTTCATTGGCTTATATCAGATTACGGGTATGCCAGCACAATCTGTAGATTAGTTTGGTGAAGAATAACAAACCATAAAGAACATGCACATTATTGGTTACAAATTATGGAAACCCACTGTAAGCAGAAATTTAAACATACTTCCAGAAATTATCTCTGTACGCTTTTAAAGTGTTGACCTTTAGCAATCGTGAAAAACGTCGCAGCAATGAGGCCAAACAAATTGTTTGGTTGTCCTCCACACCCCTTCGCCAGTAGGGGGCGGGCGGGCGGGATGTTTTTTTTTTACATTTTACATTCCCCGGAAGTCCAACTTCAAAACCCTACAAAGTAAAACAAACACACAAATGTTGTTAGGCCGATAAACAGTTTAATATACGTAATACGCCTCTTCAGCGATGGCCGCCGGGTCCTTATATCCGAAGTTCCGAACAACACATACCGTAGCACCAAGGCTGCCAGTGCTGACACTGTCTTCTGGGGCTCAATGTCACTCTTTGGACCACTTTTTGGTGGACGCGACCTTTTTGTGTTTCAGCTGTATTTGAGCTGGCTCAACATTCGACCCAAAAACCTCACGAAGTTTATGGTGTAGTAGCCATTACAATCAAAACAAGACTTGTACACCTAGTTTGCAATGAAAGCTGAGCGTGTATTAAAGGCGCCATCTTGGCTTCCTCTGTGCATATACACGTTCAGTTGATGCATTTTTTTGTTTGAATATTTATTATTTAATCGTTTGTGTAAATATACAACAAAAAATTCCAAACTAAATATTAAAATATGTAGTGATTAAAGAATATAATTAGAAAAATGTTGAGATTTTATGTTTTCATAAGTTTATTTCTCAAAATGCGATTTTCATAACATTTTAGTCTCGTGCGTTATACATGTGTGCACTGTGGCCACTCCTTGGGATTTTTCCCAAGATCTTGGGAATTTTGGTGGGAAAAATATGGATTGCACATGCGCAAAGTGCCTATTCCGATAATCTTTGCACAGTGTTTTCCCATCGCCTTGGGAATTCTTGGGAATTTTACTGGATGAATCTTAGGAAATTGAAATTTGATGAGTGGCCACGTTGCATGTTTGTATTTCTATACCGCGTGTATTTCCATCGAGATATCTATTGTGCGAAGTCACACACTGATACTAGAATATTATGAACTTTCAAACTCTGGAGTAAAAGGTAGGGTCGTGTTTGTGCATTACAAATAACAAAATAAAGATGGAAACGAGATTGGAACGAATAAACCAACGAAATTAATTCAAGTTTTGGGATAAGATTTTTTTTTAAATTGAAAAACAAACAAACTTTTTGGCGCGGGCCGAAAAACAGGGGCTGGCGGTCGAGGACAACCAAACATTTTTTTTTTAGCCTAAAGGTTTTCTTGCTATTAGAACGAAAGTGAGGAGATACCGTTTTGCCTACAGTGAACTCTATTATGGGTTTTATAATTCAAAACACGCCACAATTTTCAACTTTGAGACCAAATAATGCTACATAATTTGAATGAATGGCGATTATGTTTAACCGCCCATTAGAGCTGTAGGTTTAAGTTCATCGTTAAATAATATTGCTGAAGAAAAAATTAAATTATTGACAAAAAGACGTCTTATATCAGATGGGTTATAAGTTATATCGAAATGGGTCTTTAAATTAGGTTCAGTCAAACGTATGGAATAGCCTTCCGTAAATAAATCGATTTTGCAATATGTACAAATGTAATGATTTTCACAACTGACACTTAGGAAAGGTCTCATTGAAATAATGTGCAGAAGAAATTTTAAAAAGCACACATTTTGAAAAGTGAATCAAAAGTTCTTCCAAAGTGGGTTTCTGCTCAAATTAGGGGCGTGGGGTGTCCTGTGGTATTACCACAAAAAATACCACCAGACATTACCACAGGACAATACCACAGGAAGTGTCTTGTGGTTTTGTGGGACATTACCACAGGACAATACCACAGGAAGTGTCTTGTGGTTTTGTGGGACATTATCACAGGACAATACCACAGGAAGTGTCTTGTGGTTTTGTGGTACTTTTCCCCCTATTTTTCCCCATGGTACTTTTCCCCTTGGTATATATTTTCCTGTTGTACTTTTTCTGTGGTATATTTTCCTGTGGTACATTTCCTGTGAGGAAAAGTGTGGTAATTGGTGGTAATTATCTTAACTTTTCTGTGGAAATTTTTACCACACAAACCACAGAGCACAACTGTGAAAATAAGTTTAATCACGATAATTATCAAAAGTAATTTCTGAATTTTCGATGCACTGGCACAGAGTTTAATACAGTTGACAAACAATGAAATTCAACTCCTCTTTGAATTCTTATGAAGAACTCTTGTTGATCTGCCCATCAATGAAGCTCAGTAGGTAGTAAGTTTCACGCACGGCATCCCCTTGTAGATAATCAACTGTAACTGGTCCTCTTCAACTTCAAGTGAAGTACACCCCTGCATAAGGAAAAAACACAAAATACGAACAATATAATGAGATTCGAATAATTTGGTTTACACGACTGTTTTTTGGTTAAGTTTCTGTACAGGAACATCTAGTCTGTGATGTGCAAAACAATTCGAAAAACCCTCACTTAAGTTAAGATATTAACAAGTCTATAAAACTATTAATCCTAACCTCCAGCCTAGGGTGCATACAAAATCATATTAAAATTGGATGATTTGAGACTTTTAGTGTTAAAGTACATTTTGCTTGTTTTAAAAGTATTAATTGTTTTGCAGTGGCTATTGTTACGGTAGCCCTCATTACAGAACTACCTATAGTTCCCCGACATAATAGTATTTAACGTCACGATGTTTGCTGTTGGAGCCAGACTATCAATCAAATGGTTCTCAGACTTTATTTTCCTTTTAAAAAGAATTCTCCAAAACCACTTAAATCAAAAGGGAAGAAAATTAAATCTACTTAAATAAAAATAACCATTTGATTAAAAAGTAAAACCTAAAACTTAAGAAGTCTTTTCGAAAAAAAATCGGCCAGCACGGCAGGGATTTGATCCAGGGCCCCCAGCCATCAAAATCAGACGCCTTACCAATCACGCTACCAAAGCACTCTGGCAGGATATTATAGGCAGTTTTAAATCTGATATACGTTCGCATTGCTGTAACAATAGCATTTGAAAGTCGCATTTTGGCTGCCGTAAAAATAGCCACTGCGATTTTGTTTTTAGGTGAGTTCACTATAGACTACACGTTCATATGCCTGTACATATAGGCCCCTAAACATACATGTACAATCATAGAGCAAAAATGGGAGCACATTGTCATCGTGCGTAGGCCAAATATAAATCCTTCAAATTTCACGAAAATAAGCTTCCATTATAACCATTTAAACTCACCAGTATATGCAGTAAACTCTCTCATGTCACTCAGGATGTTATGTTCCAGCAGATGTTGGGATTTTCCGCTCAGATACGACAAATAATTGTAGCAAAAAATGGGCTGTTTGTGTCTTGACTTGAACCTTCTTGTATATGTGTAAATTGTATTAACCGCCTGTGACCGCTTAACATCGATCGATATTCCTACGCATGAAATACTCAACCCATTACCCCCGTGATTTTGTCGTCTTTATCATCGAAGTAATCTTATTTTCATTCTAAACATAAATAATTATAATTGTTATCACTTTTCATTGTATGAATGTACAAATTTCACTGCACAGTGAGGAACTATAGTTTGATGAGTGCCGCTTTACACAAATTCCTACGCGCTAATGGTGGCTAGAGGATATTGCATACAGTAGTACATGTACAGTGCACCGCCGTACACGTACACAATTAACTGTACATGCATGCAATGTGTACTGTACACGTGTGCACTGTGGTGGACATGACGACATGAATATGCATGAGACATACATTATGCAGTATACACATGCATGCAAAGTGTATGGTTGTGTGTGCAGCTAGCTTTTAATTGACTGAGTCATATGATGCAATCACAATTGAACTCAAGCTGTTATGATAACTTATATAGACTTGTTTTAAGTCTGGAATTTTCTTGTGAAGACAGTGGTCAATTTGCACTTTTATAGTTGTTTTCAGTGTGTGCAGCCAATTTTATACTTCTCACATTGACACTGACAAAATTATGCGCAATTAATTTGGAATTTCCCTTTTTTTTTTAATCAAACTTTATAGCATTAATCAATTTTTAATTTATTTTTTTACGATAATTAGACTCGTTTCAAGTTTGGAATTGGAAATGTCAAGACTGAATGGTTAATGAGCAGTTTTAAAAAATCATTTTCATTGTGTGCAGGCAATTTTACTTTTTGCACATTGCTGTGACACTGATTGACTTAGGACGTGTAGGAATACCAATTTTTAAACATTTGTATTGATTGTTAAATATTTGTTAATATTTTGTACTGTGTAATTAATTGCTTAAGACATTTGTTTGAATGAAACTTGATTCAATTAACCACCATATAATTAGAACTCACATACAGAATGACTGCACAAAATTGTTATATTTCAGTTTGATAGAAAACAAACATTTTAACAGTAGAAAAGCCCAAACCTATGTATTATTTAGTACCACAGGAAAACCACAAGACATGGGTGTTTTTGTTTTATACCACATAAATGTATATGGTACCCTATTGTCCTGTGGTAATCTTTGTTGTACAGCTAGTATAAGTACATGTACCACAAGAAAAGCAGCTGATTACTACACAAATTTATGTGGTACTGTCTGGCATGTCATTCTGGTAGTTTTTGTGTTAAGTATCACAGGAAAAACCACAAAACGTGGATGTTTTACCACAGAGTTATGTGGTACTTGCTTCCCATCACACTGCCCTGTGGTAATTTCTGTGGTATCTCTGGTGAATACCACAAAAATACCATAGGACATCACTGTCCTGTGGTATCTAGTACGTACCACAAAAATACCACAGGACATCGCACTGTCCTGTGGTAATTTATGTGGTATCTGGTAAGTACCACAAAAATACCACAGGACATTTTCGTAAGGGCGGGCCCGAAGCCCTCGACAAAACTTGGGTGAACATATTGAACTTGTCACTTACTGTCGTGCTGCCATAATGACGTTTCTAGTTGAATTATTTGAATATTCCACATAAACGTAGTATTTTCTGTAGATGTTTCTAAGCGTCCAATGCAAACTGGTTTTCTTTGTATGCAATACGGGAGGTCTAAGGTGAAATATGTAAATTTAAACAGCAATCCAGAACACTGTGACATGCATTGTAGCATGTACGCGCATAGGTTTGATGCTCATGATCATTATCATCGTGATGTTTGAAAACTTGTGGCCCAAGTCCGCTTTGAATACACGTATGTATGTATGTATGTATGTATGTATGTATGTATGTATGTATGTATGTATGTATGTATGTATGTATGTATGTATGTATGTATGTATGTATGTATGTATGTATGTATGTATGTATGTATGTATGTATGTATGTATGCAACCCAATCTGTAGATTAGAACAATGCAACCTCACACTAACCCTAACAGTCCTGAATCCTCCAATTTCAATATGATTTTTCACACCACCTAGGGAGTTAGGGTTAAAGAACACAAAACACAGATTTCTTTATTGGGAATTCATTAATTGTTGTGGTGTGGTTGTGAGTGTATATATGTGGTTGTTTGGATTCAGTGATTGGTTGGGAGTTTCACTGTTGAATATTCAGTATTGTAGGCCTATTGAGTTAGTAATTCATGGATGTGGGTCTCCCTATATTGTTAGTATGTGTAGTATGTGCCATAGTTTTGCAGCTGTGAGGGGCTTGGATCGAACATGTACGGAAGCTGGATAGTGCCACTGAAAAGGGATGGATAGTTTTGTGCAACCCCCCCCCCCCCCCCCCTTGTGTTGGTCATTGTGTTCCTGGAATCTCAGGAATTCCTTTCAGATATCAAGGGGGTGGGTAAAAATAGTCTGGAGTGTGTATAAGGTATCAGGATAAGAGGGGGTGGGGTACCCCTTGGTCCCATATCTTGCTGGGTATAATTGACATTATAATTGACAGTTTCCGCGACTTAAAAAGTCAGAAAGTCTGCTTGCAGAAAATTTGAAAATAGGGTTGTCCATTTTTGGGGATTCATATTTCCTGTCGTTCTGATTTCACGAGTCGACTGGCCTGAATTATAATTCCATCATTATGTAGCTTTCTCCAAACAAGTCGGATAATTAAGTGGCGGCAGCCAAATAATTAAGTGGCGGCCGCCAGATAAACGGTACTAAAAATATTCTCGCGCGTTTGCAAAAAATATATTCATCCCCTTTTAGTGGTACTATCCGGCTTCCGTAAACATGTTATTAATTACTAGAAAAAGTAAGGAAAAAAGTGGACATTTTGAAAATGCTTTTCACAGTACATGTAATAACTTACAGTGATATCCCACCCCTGGCAGAAAAATCTTGAGAAAACTGCAACATTTGTAAAAATCATGACAAAACAAAAAGTGTTATTTCTTTTCTGGACCACCCTGTAGCATTTGTTGACGAGAACAACAGAAATTTTACGTATGTCCAGATTGAAATTCAGATTTATTGTTCGTGGTTAAGTGCTTGCAATTATTAGTTGACTTATTGCTCTTGTTGTTGGTAACATACCCACTCACACAGGAAATACAAACGCTTTAACTTTGAGGCAATGGATCCTGTTAGCTTAAAAAGGCCTTTGTCTTCTGACCTTTCTGCCTGTTTATTTTGTCAAACAAAAGGAGGCCATCTTCGCAAAGCAACAAGTCAAGGAATACAAACTGTATCCAAATTGCTGGAGGTCAGAAAAAAAGGTAAAAGATGTACAAAACAGATGTCATGGTCGATTGGCTGATGTTTTTGGCTCTGACAGTTTGTCCTGTTTCCAGTCTTGTCTGGCATGGAAACTGCCATGCCCTCTTCACTGACAAAAACAAAATCCAGCGATTACAAGATGCTGCTGAATCAAGCAATGTAAATTATACATCCATTAGTAGCGCTGCAGACGTAGTAAGTCAGACAAAATCATCCCAACTACAGTGTACAACACGAACATGCAGAAGTAGTGTCTAACCTACAATCCTTAACTGTTCAGTGGAGATTTCTTGAAGATATTAGAAAACAAAATCACAACAGTGGGATACTTTTGTGCATTTTGTTACAAGTAACATTTTATTGCAGATCATGGTGAAATAAAACTGTACATATCAAACATGGTCAATAGCCTACTTGTTTCGGGAAGGGGACATTTGATGAGAATGGTGCGTTTTATTTGTTTTTAATGTGTACAAAATAGCCACAAGGCATCGGAAAATATGCCAGGAAAATTTGACAGGATTAAAAGAATGCATATAAGCGAAAATGTACTTGGAAGGGGGTGGCGGCCACGCCCCCTCCGCACTATTCGCGCCGCTCTTAAGTTAATTAGTCCGATTTAAAATTACTCTTCAGTTACATTTTTATTTTCTACAAGTGTCAAGGCATCTATAGAAACTAGTTTCACATTTTTCTCTATCGTCGCGTTGCAACTGTAGCAGCGAAAAGGAACGGGAGGGGGTTACGGCCACGCCCCCTCATGTACAGGCTGACCCCCCTGGGCTCCCGGTCTATGTAGCCGCAAGCACGCGTTTACCTATCATTCGCTAGGGGCGCCCTTCCCCATAGTCGAAAATAATGACGTCATCGTGCTTCATCGGGCGCTGTACAAAAAGATACAGTGACCTATCTTCCCCTTCTAATATCTTTGGTTTCATCGGGAATGCTACGCTCGATCGTTTTCCTTCCTCCATGGCTCGATTCACAACAGGAAGCGGAAAGATTTTACTTTAATACCCCCTCCCCCACCACCAAAATCGGTCAGGAACAGCAAAATCTTGGAAAATAACCAACCCTCCTTGATAACAACTATCTACATATGGCACAACCGTTATTTCAAGATTTAGACCTATGTCAGCAGAATCTGTAAAAATGAGGCAGAAATCAATATGTATATGTGCGTAAACAATTCCTTCATGCTTTGAGTGACCATACACTGTGCCAAGAACATTTAACACAGAAAACACAACCTTTCTTCCCCAATATTGCACGAAAATTTCCCAACTAAATTCTTTAAATTAAAGGTTGTGCCAAGTGTTTATACAATTCTGAGCAGAAATTGTTTATTTTCCAAGATTTGCTGTTCCTGACTGATTTTGGTGGGGGTATTAAAGTAAAATCTTTCCGCATTTCAAAATTGCTATCGGGTTGATCAAAGTTATATTTTGTTATGTAATCTCACTTATTTCATAACTTTATTAAAATTGTAAGCCAGGCATCTCAACTAACATGATTTTTTAACAAGATATAAAGACTGTCATTCAGTAGTAAGTAAAATTCAGGCATACTTGTATGGGGGAAGGGGAGGTAGCTTTAGCCGAACAATGCAATTTTAAACTTTTGATATGTTATGGAACAATTTATGCACAATTCCAAAGACACGTACATGTATTTGTATGATCTTTGTGAAAATCAGGTCATAAGGAACGAGTACCAGAACCAACCCCCCCCCCCCCCAAGAAAAAATAGTGTTAATGAAACCATGCATGAAAAAATCTTGAAATTATAGCTCGCTACATAAATAGGGGCCATGAATTTTTACGAGGAAGCTGGGTTAAATATGGCATCCAGGGTGCCATATTTTCATTTTGTAAAATAGTAATTGCTGTAAGTACAATGTAGTACTAAGTTCTGATAGCCCATTATGAAAACCGAAGCAAACATTTAAGTGAGACTGAGCTGTTCTAGTAATCCTTATGTTCATCTTAAATGTCTGCTTAAAGATTCTTTCTGTGTTTCTAGTGTCTTAATTTATTTTAAAAGGAAAACAAATACTTCACTAATGCTTCATATCAGAATATTCCTGCAATTTATTTATTGTTTATACATGTATACAGATGTACACACATGTTGCCTGTCATTCTACCTCATTATCACTGTCCATGTTTCAATCAAAAAGCAATGTTAAATGGTATTCAGTAACAATACTAATTAAGGTTTTCAAAATAGGCAAGTTTGAAGTATTCTCATGAAACTCATCATTTGCTATAGCAGCATGCATTATGAACAAGTCCGCTAACCTTAAGTAGTTCAAATTGTTCCTAAATGTACATTTTTAAACCACTGCATTTGTTCAGTCCCCTTAACAAAAGCTTTTGTTGGGGGGGGGGGGGGAGTTGCCAGACAGACTAATCACCCTTGTAAAATCACACCTGTATTGCAAGGGTGTTAGATTGAGTAACATTTATCATTTTTATCGTTTGAACAATGTCTACCTAAATATAGTCCATCAATTTATTGAATATATCTTGGAAGTGTTATTTCTCAAATTTCACATACTGCTATTTTAAATGGAATGGACAAGAATAAATTTGTTATATAAATATGTCAGAAATTTCTTTTTCATCTTATTAATTGTAATACTAACTGAAACAAGAAATTAGATATTGGAAAGTGATTTTAGCAATTGAATTTATTAATTAAGTTAGCAATTTTGTTTACTCCTTTCAGTCTCTAAATGGAACTTCACTTCCAACAGCTATTGAAAAGTTTGGGCACTGACCACCATCTTGCAATATTAATTCACAAGTTCTTCTCAAACCTTACAGTTCCAGCTGAAGAATGGCAGTATTAAGTTATAAAACAGTCAACGCAATGAAGCCTGAGCCCCGTGGAGCCGGAGCCTGAAAATCTGAAGCCCGAAGCCCGAAGCCCGAGCCTTCGATTAGAAAACGTTGATAAATTTCTGTTTATCTAATGCACCTATCAATTTGCTTCAAACACCCCTCCCCCCCCCCCCCCCCCCCCCCCCCCCCCCCCCCCCCCCCCCGGCTGCCCAACCCAAGATGTGGGGATTGTCACTTTTGAAGTGACAAAATCCCCACCCCTGGGGCAAAATGTTAGTGACAATCCCCGACATACATGGGTGGGGCACCCCCACCTAATGGTTTTGAACTTCTGATGATGTGAAAACAATGGCAAAATTAGTGACCAAATTTCCCACCCTGGGACTTGAAAAATGTGACCAAACCCCACATAAGACCTGGGGCAGCCCGGGGGGGGGGGGGGGGGGGGGGGGAGGTGGGGTAAGCAATTGATAGGCGGATAACGGGCCAGGCACCACCACCTGTACAAACATTCCTTTTCTTTTTTCCTTTTTTTAGTTTCGGGGGGGGGAGGGGCAAGTTCATAATATCCCCATCAACCACGCTCAACCCTTCATCCGGGGTGAAGCCCATCAACCATGCACGGTTGTCCCATCATCCCCATCATGCAACCACGCTCAACCCTTCATACGGAGTGAATCCCATCAACCATGTACGATTCTCCTATATCCCCATCAACCACCCTCAACCTTCATACGGGGTGAATCCCATCAACCATACACGGTTGTCGTATCCCCATCAACCACGATCGACAACAAGACTCTCTGCATAGGCCTAATGAGGAGCAGAAGTTGTAGCCTTGTCCAGGCGGCTTGGGATATTTTAATTTGTAGAAGTAATTATATATATATATGTCTCTATAAAGGGAAAGTATTAAAATACAGCTGGACGGCTGATATTAGAGACGAAGGACGGGAATAGGAACTGAATCCGGTGCTGGAGTTGACGGGACCACTACACAAAAACAACAGAGGAAATTTGCAAAATGTACAAAAATCGTAGCCATGAATCTTGCCTTTATACATAAGAAAATATAGGGTGGCTCACAATGTGTAACTGGACTTATTGGCAGTTGCGTTAACCCCATCACTAAGGAATATATTAGGGTACGAGAAAACAAGAAGATTTGAATCCGGTGCTGGAGTTGACGGGACCACTGCTCAAAAACGACATAGAAGAAATGTTTAAAATTTACATACATCGTAGCCATGAAGCTTGCCTTTATACATAAGAAAATATAGGGTGGCTCACAATGTGTAACTGGACTTATTGACAGTTGCGTTAACCCCATCACTAAGGATATTATTAGAGTACAGGAAAACAAGAAGAATTGAATCCGGTGCTGGAGTTGACGGGACCACTGCTCAAAAACGACAAGGAGGAAATTTTCTTATGTATAAGAAAATTCAGAGTGGCTCACAATGTATAACTGGACTTATTGACAGTTCTGTTAACCCCATCACTAAGGATTTTATTCACACGCATGCACATTACGGGAAAACAACAAAAATTGAATCCGGTGCTGGAGTTGACGGGACCACTACTCAAAAACTTATAATCAAGAATTAGCAGTGATGAGACAGACTTCACTTCTGACATGTACAGTACAACATGACAACATCACGTTCATTACTAGTGTAACCGAGGTGGAAGGACTACTGCACAAATTCAGGACAGGAAGGCAATCTTTCGTTTTCTTGAGAAAAATATATAAAGTTTCATTTTATTTTATTCTGCCTGTCAACGGCACACATTTATTGCAGAAGAAACTCTACACAAGTTTGATGGACAAGCCAAATATTGCATAAAAGTGCTCAATTTTCCACAGGACAGCAATTGATGTCCAACAAAAAAATCCATCAATTTCAGTTTTTCACAATATTCACTTAATGTGAGCGACAACTATAACGAAAAAGACAAAAAAACAACAGCCGTAACGGGTCTATTTATAAAAAATAGAAAAAGATCAAATATGTTACAGGCAATCTCACAATAAGTACATGTATTTGCAATTGTACATTTACATTTAGTGGATGTATTGACCAAAAAGATGAATAAATCAAACTACTGTCGACAATACAATTAGTTATAATTCAAGGCAGGCTATTAACTAATACAAACAATTAAGTACACAATACATTATCAAGACCATGAAAAACGTGCAAATTCTATGGAAATCTATAAATTCAATGGGAAATATTTACTAGTTTAAATTAAGATATTAATTGTCCCATACCTAATTCAAGGTCGACAAGGCAACCTTGAAGGAAAAGGCACATCACAAAATGTTCCAGACTCCAGAACCCAGGACTCTGTCAAATTAAGACAAATATAAATAAATAAATTGACCCCCTAATGCTAATATGCATCTCTATCCACAATCTTCAAGTCCCAGGATGCTCAACCACTTCACATCAGACTATACAACGATCAAGCAAATGTTATGTTTGAAATTATGAAACTAAATCAAAAAATACTCAAACTTCCTAAAAATACTCGTATAAAGATATCTTAGAGTAATGCACTGCCCCAAGGATATACCACAATATACAATATTGCAGTGGAATATGCACAGTCCCTAAACATCAAATTAACGACTATGAAAATTATGACGAGAACACGAGGATGGAGGTTACTAACCTCCAAAATACAGAGTGCAAAAATAGTCAAGGATAATTTGTCCCGAGTACACAACCTGGTGCATCAATTCATGAACATTTTATAAAGTGTAATATACTTAAGGATAATTTATCCCAAGTACATAACCTAGTACATCAATTCAAAAATCAAAACATTTTTATAAAGGAACTTAACAAAAAGATACAAAAGTTATAGAACTTACCGACCAAACCGGCCCTACACCTCACATGCCTCCAAGATAACTCGACGCTGGCCCTAGAAAATCGACACACGGCCAATTAACGCTAATGTTAAGCAGAATATGCCGACAAAATGCACGTAGATAAAACGTTGGCAAAGAAAGCATGTACTTAGTTGCTGGCCCAGCTAAAGAGTGACTATCAGTGAGACCATGGAGAAATAAGACTGGTGAGACACACGTCCAACAAGAAAGCTACGCTGGAATGCAAGGAATTTAATAACAGACTAAGCATTGTCACTGCCAAGTCAGCTGAGAAACTATCGTTCGATTGGGGGAGGGCGCCGCCAATGTATCAGTTATGCATACAAATTCAATAGGTGGCGCTATTTACAGTGAAAAAAAAATATGTAAGTGCCAGGCAGTATATCGATCTGGTTGGTCACACTAGCCTACACAAAATAGAGGGAAACTCAGGGATATTCCACACACAAACATTTTTCACGTTGACAGTCATAGGCAGGCCCGTCACCAAGGGGGCCCAGGGGGACCGGGAACCCCCCCCCCCTCCCCCATCTGTCAAACCATCAGCATAAAGTTGTGTTTTTGTGATGTGGCCCCCCTATGAAGCACTGTGGCCCCTCCTAATGCCTGGAGCTGGTGACGGGCCTGCAAGTTCCCCCCTTGCCCCCCCCCCCCCCTCCCGCACCTCGCGACGCCCATGCCTATATGCAAAGATCCTAGAAGGGGAAGATGAGACACTCTGCTAGAAAAGTGAAACAGGAAGTAGTTGCTTAATGGGAAGGGCGCCTCATACCAATGATAGGTAAAACTTGCGACCAACCGATGTGTTCCCTGTATAGTTCACAATGGACAAAAAACGAAAATTTGGTGCTCCACACTGAATTCATTGCACTAAATGACACCTCCAACAAAATTTGGCAAGGATTGGTGTTAACATTACACACTTAATATTTCTCCCTCCTTTTTCTTTCTTTCTTTCGATATTTATTCATTTATTCATTAATTCTGAATTTCTGATAATTCAATTGTGGAGAGCCACCTTTTGCAAATATCATTAAAAACAAATATACCTGTACATATGGCACAAAAGAAAATTATTTCTCAGAAAAATTGATCATTAAAAAGTATTTCAAAATAAAAAAATAAAAAGAATTTTGTTATTTACTGTAATATTTATTTATTTTATTCATCTTCAATGATATAATAAAAACAGATTTTGTTTTGAAAATCATATTACTGGGTGTGTCTTACTTTGTTACTGACTGTCTGAAGTAGCAGTTATGAGTATTACTAGTGAAACCATTGACATAAATTAACACTTCGAGTGGAGCAAAGTTTGATTTCATTTATGTTTTAGATGCTTCATTTAGCTTCATTAAATCGTTCAAGTACAACATGACTGTAAACTTTATAATTAGAAAAAACAACTTAACTATGGATACTTCCCGTTACAACACAGATTTTTGTCTTTCTATACATTTTAAAAAAGTTTCTACCCATAAGGAATGAATAAAATCTGATATACCTGCCAACTTAAAACCAATATCTTAACATTTCAATCTGGTTTTCACATCGTCTCATCGCCTCAACAACTAAATGACAATGTACAAATGTATTCCCTGATTTATAAATACATGTACCACTAAATCATGTCATTAAAACACGTAACTACATGTATTATACTGGAGGTACCTCCGTGATATTATTTTATCCATTCACTTATTCCTTTATTTTTCTATTCATTTCTTCATTTTGTCATCTTTGTGAAGTTTATTCTTCATCAATGAAAATCCCGCTCGCATTTTACACCCGATGTACTTATGGATTCACTGCAGCCGCAAGCACGCGTTTACCTATCAAACGCTAGGTGCGCCCTTCCCCATAGTCGAAAATAATGACGTCACAGCGTTTCATCGGGCGCTGTACAAAAAGATACCTAGTGTCCGATCTTTCCCTTATACGATCTTTGCTATATGACTCCAGAGTGACACATTAATAACTTCAACCTTTTATCACTGATGTGACATTCATTACGAATTATTGTGTATGTTGTTTATACAGTTTCTGTGTGTAAAGGTTAAAGTTTACGGAATTTCCCGCAGCTAAAGATAGAATATTTAGGCTACGCCATATGGGAAGTCCCAGTGCTCCGCATACAGATTGCCATCATAGTAGGCAAACAAATCGTAAATTTGTCATCATAGTGGGGTTTAACTCTAGTCAAAGAGGCGACACGGAGCCTGAGTTATTGCTTGACCGGTCCGTCGATTGTGGTCCTCGATCGGTGACTTATCGATCGTGTCATTGCTGCCTGAGGTAATTAAAAGTAACTTGTTTTTTAATGCTGTATAGTGTCATAATGTTCATACTCCGTGGCGTAAAACCGGGTCCGCTCGAGGGGGACGATGAAGAGTTCCCCTAATTCACCAAAAAAAGTGAATTCAGGGAAATGTCCGTCTGAAAAATGGTTTTAAAAACTGGGCAGGGGTAGTATGCGCAGTTCAACATGGGTATACAAATTCTGTTCTTCATCATAAGTTCAGAATGATCTTATATATTTTGTCTGATTCCGTTGTATAGCCTGATTGCTGAATTTCTTCGTTGAAATCGTTTACCTTTCCTCTGGATGTACAATTGTGTTATTCTAAAAGCTCTTTTTGATCAGGGATAGGATCATCCTCCAGAAATTTCAAATGAAAAATAGCAAAGCTCATTAATAAAAAAAATAATTGTACACTGCAAAAACCGTGCTGTTAATCTAACACCATGAGGTGTTTATATCGGGCGAGTGGTCCAATATAAACACCACTTGGTGTTCATTTAACACCACAGTTTTTGCAGTGTAGTTCTGCGCACACGTTTATGTACCCATAGTAATGTTTTACTATAATACTGAGGACAAGGCTTGGTTCTCCATTATTTAAACATTCTCCCATTCTCCCGGGGGGACGGGGGACATGTCCCCCCCCCCCCCAATATTGTTTGGGAGGGGACGTCTATGGCAGTTTCCCCACAATAACTTCTCCTTGCTCATATACATGTACATTTTTAGGTCATTTGCTTTTACATGCACCAGAATGCACGCGGAATACACAACAATTTAAAAAACATGTGCACAATTTTCTAGGATACACGAGAGACACCGAGTACAAAATGCTTAACAATTATTGTTGGTTGTGTGCTTTTTCCTCCGTCCCCCCAACAACCGTACTTCCCAAGACGGTTTTCAACAAAAGACCTCCCTCAGAGGACACAATAATTTTGTTGTTTCTTTATTCTTGTGTCCTCATTGGTAATGTACATGTGTAGAAGGACTGGTTAAGGACGAAGGATATTATAGAGTTTCCAAGAAGACTCGATGGCATCACCGGAGCAACAAACGCTGGAAGGTGAGCAATCTGGTGATCATGATGGGTCCCAACAGGTCGGGAAACAGGGTGATGGGGCCAAAATATTGTGGAATTGTATCGATATTTCTCGGACCAAATTTTCATATTGTCTGAAAGGGGGGACTCTAAACAGGACGCGTGTTATCAACATACAACAGATGATGGCCATCGGCCTGGACCGATTCTATGTTTCTTTTAAAGTGGACTTGGCGGAAATGGTGGGGGAGAGGGGTTGCGAAATTACCCCCGCACCTCGGGATACGAGCCTGAATCTGTAAAAAACTCATTTTTAGCTGTCGTTTTTCACCAGTCATTTTCTTTGGAAAGTTATTGGGGGCTATAATTAAATGTACTAATCAATTTTTTGGTCAAGATTATTAATTTTTACAAAAAGGTAGCTGCGCTGTGCTGTAACTTATGACATCGAAAAGGGCAACAATTAAAATCGACAGTTACAATGAACGTGTTGGAAGTATGTCTAGTTTTAAATCGTGCCGAATTACTCTGCTATTCCGTCTAATAGAGCGTGTAAGTTGACCTCGAGAACGTACGAGAGTTTACGAGAAACCGAACTTCCGGGCACCTCGAATAGGAGCCTCAACGAGTAAAGCGAGTGGTTTTCTTGAAATAATTTGTTTTGACGCTGTTCTTTTTACTGACAGGTAGATAAAAACTTTTAGCAAAATATTATTTTTCATTTCAATTTACAAAATGCGAACGATATATATTAAATTCGGGAAAAGAACGAAAAAGTCTGCTAATACGTCATACGTACGTCATTCGCTATTGTTCTGGTGGTTCACGCGCCAGTCTTAATAGCGTAGACCATTATGCAGTATAAGGCGATCGTCGCATATACGTGCGTTAACTTACGTCCGCAGCGGGCGCATGCAGTACAGGGGTTTTGGGGGCCGGGCTTTCTCTTCCCGACAAAGAGCCAATCACGTTGCAAACCTGACGCTCAGGTCAAACATTTTGTCCTACTTTTCTTCAATATTTAGACAGTCATGCATGTTTTCATATATTGTAAAATTAATTTTGAATTTATCATCCATATTTATGGCCGTTTCATGGTTCAGATCTTCGTAAAAACAAAGTATTATAGAAAACAAAATCAACCACACGTAAAAGTTCTATAGCCGGCGGCTCGGAGGTGCCCGGAAGTTCAATCGTGACCTTTATGCGCGAGACTTACATGGTCTATTGTTGGTTTTTGTAGATAAATGGGAGCTAAACGATGAGATCTTTGCTGCAACTGTCGAGAGATATTTCGACAAAGTGGCCCGAGTTGGCCATCTTGCTTAAGTTTCCACGTGCCGAGGTTGATGCATATAAAGCGAACAATATGGGTGACGTGTTGATGCAGTGCCACACTATGCTGGTTGATTGGAGGAACAAGCAGGAGAACATGGAAGAAGCGAGAAAAGTACTGAGTAAAGCTTTCTTGGGCATGCGCCGAAATGATTTGGAACAAAAAATATCAGGTCAGTACAAAATGATGATGGCGCCGAAACTCAAGAATCTACAAAGCTCCAACTGCTGTTCCACCGAGCTTCACACGGCGCGGTTGAAACGCACGAACTACTTTTCTGTTCTGAGGGGCGGGGTTTCAGCGGGGATTTTATACAATATGCAATAATTATGTGCGCAATATACAGCTCTTGACAAAAATTATTGGAGAACCAACATTTTCATCACTTTATGTCCATTTTTATATGATTGACTTGTAATTTATTCTAGGCTTGTCTGTCTTGGGTGAAAACGATGCACCACAAAATCACAGTCTTTTAAAGGATGTTTTGATAATTTTTATGCCAGAAATAATTGGCTGTTTTATTTTACAATACGCAATCTACATAAAACTACAAAATGACTTCTCTCAGCAATCAACATCATCATTAAAATACAACGATATAGAAATAGCTGCAAAATGCAAGAATACTTGTCCAGATTGAGGTCCTGATGAAGTGAATTGTTGGAGTAAATATTCACCGAGGTGATTATCGTAACAGATACCCCCACGAACATTCTGGCAAAATAGATATCCATTCTGTTCAGAATTGTATAAACACATGACACAACCTTTCAATTTATTAATTCTTTTGTCCGGAATTTTGTGTGCAAAATAAGGGAAGGAAATGTGTGTTTACTGGTCAACTTAATAGTGTGCTGTCACTGTGCCTACGTTTATAATTTCTGAGCGTCACATTGTGTAAAAACGGCGTTTGGATAGTTGTTATTAAATGGGGTGGCTTATTTTCCAGATATTCTGTTTCTGACCCATTTTGTTCGGGTATTAAAGTAAAATATTTCAGGTTAGGAAACTCCCAATAGTTGAAATGGCGATTTATTTTTTTATGGCTGTAATTATTTTGTAAAACATGCCTTTATAATTTTGTAAGTACTGGTTATCCATGAAGTGTATGTAAATTATGATGAAATAGTGGACAATAAAATTAATAATTAATCACTGCATTGATTCACTGCATTAGCCCATGTGCGCTTAACTTGCAGCCGGGGCTGTATACTCCTCAGGGAGTTGAGAAGGCTTCAGGAATGATTAATGGGCCCGATGAGCAGGGGTTATAATATTGTAAGCGCTGTGATATAGTTTACTATGTTGAGCGTTCTTAAATGCCGGTTATTATTATTCGAAAACACTCAAATACGATGGCAGTGTGGTTGCCTGCCCACTTGCAAAATTGCCCCAGTCATATACGCGTGACTCGCGCCCTCTTATTGTAGCTTTATGATAACACCACTCATTAAAGGGACACATTGCCCTCAAATGTCATGAAATTTTGCTGTTTGGAAATGTTTCTTATCTTTTATAAGAGTTGTTCATGCAAAAAAACACGTATAATGTGTTGTAATTAGTGAGTAGTGATTACAAAACAAAAATCTGACCCGCGAATCATAGACTTATTTCCAGTAGTAAATACCACCGTCTAAATAATGCGCAAAATACGCTGTAAGAGTCTTTAGGCTGGCACCGCAGCCAGTGGCCTTGTAAACCTATCAGATGATCGCCAGGTACCATTCTCTACCTCGCGACACATATCGCCAGTGCTGCGCGCCGTGCCACAGTACATCAAAATGGATCAACAGAACGTACTTCAACCAGCTGCGACTGGAAATACGACTGGTGAACACGGGCCGCCATTTTGGTTCTACAAAATGGCGGACCGTAGTGTCACGAAATTAAACAAAAACCACGCAATTTGAAGGGATAGTATGTGAATCTTTATATTCTACTTTAAAAAAAAGCTTCTCAACCATATCCCTTTCAGTTTTATAGCCCAAATCGCAAAATCCAAAGCAATGTGTCCCTTTAAAGTCGACATTCTTCTCCAGTGCTACATCCAGACGTACACTCACGCATGTCGAGCAATGTTGCAAAATTATCTGAACAAAATTCCCCTTTTCCCTGCCCGTCCGCCGCCCATTGTGTTTCTGCACAAAAGGTCATGCAATCCGTTGCGAATGGCGGCAAAGGACGCAATGGAATTCCCCACCGCTAAATATAGATTATTTACAGAAGCGTTTTGTTGGTCGCCATTTTGACATTGTTATGTTAGTGCACTGACGAGCGAAAAGATCATAAAATTCAATGAGTTATATCGAATTTTAAGAGCTAGTAAACCACTACCAATCGTCATATTCTTTGCTGTGGCCGTTAGAGATTGAATGTCACGCAAGCCTTGTATATGCTGTGCTTCGTATGGAACGCAAACTTGCAGATTCTCTTTTTCAGGTTTTGAAAGTTTAAGCCCATCAATGATCAAAGTACGTGGATCGGTGTCTGACATCACTGCTGTTTAAGCTTAAGGTAAGAAATAACTTGTCATAATAATTAACATAATCATTCAGTGGGATTTTTAGGAAAGAGTTTACCTTAATACCTCACCAAAATTATTCAAGACCAGCAAAATCTTGAAAAATAAGTAAATAACCAACATCCCTTGATAATTGTCTATGCATGTGTCCCAACCCGTTGTGTCAAGATTTATGTCAGCAAAATCCGTAAAAATTGTATGTGAATACTTTGAGTGACCACACACTGTGCTAATACAAATAACAAACTTTCTTCCCCTGTATTTTGCACGAAATTAAAGGGACACATTGCCTTGATATGTCATGAAATTTTGATGTTTGGAAATGTTCCTTATCTTTTATAAGAGTTGTTCATGCAAAAAAACACGTATAATGTGTTGTAATTAGTGAGTAGTGATTACAAAACAAAAAATTTGCCTCTGACCCCTGCTATCTGACCCGCGAAACATAGACTTATTTCCAGTAGTAAATACCACCGGCTAAATAATGCGCAAAATACGCTGTAGCTGGCGCCGCAGCCAGTGGCCTTGTAAACATATCAGATGATCGCCAGGTACCATTCTCTAACTCGCGACACATATCGCCAGTGCTGCGCGCCGTGCCACAGTACATCAAAACGGATCAACAGAACGTACTTCAACCAGCTGCGACTGGAAATACGACTGGTGAACACAGTCCGCCATTTTGTGGAGTCAAAAATTTGGTTCTACAAAATGGCGGACCGTTATTTGTCACGAAATTAAACAAAAACCACGCAATTTGAAGGGATAGTTATGTGAATCTTTATATTCTACTTTTAAAAAAGCTTCCCAACCATATCCATTTTAGTTTTATAGCCCAAATCGCAAAACCTAAAGCAACGTGTCCCTTTAAAGTGTTTATACAATTCTGAAAACGAATGGATGGTTATTTTCTAATATCTTGTTGGAAAATACTGCCTTGCAGGATCTGAAAAAGTTAAGTAAAAAGGGGCTCATCCTTTCTTTTGTTGAAAAGACATTTATTTATTTTGCCTATTAAATAAAAAACATCTGTTTTTTTTATAATTCATGAGCTCTATTATTATTAAGCATGATGCCATTAGAGGCACAATGTTCAGTGGTGTCTCCAGTACAATAAAATAGCAAACGTTTTTGATGTTTTCTTAAATGTCTCATGCTTAAGTTGATTTCAGTACTCGTTTGGGGTCTCTTTCTACATAACCAACATGTCTTTAAAATATTGTTGAAGAGTAATTTTTGAGGACTTATTTTTGTGTACTGTACGTGTACTCGTTTGGCAAGGGGTTCATCATAAAGCGTGGCTTCAGTACCTCTCAGGTCCATTGAAACAATCTTTTTAACTTAGAAGAAACACAAGCACTTAGTTCATGCTTTTATTATTGTAAAACATCTTCATGAGTTACCTCTGGTTCTTTTCAGAACCATTCTCTCTTTTTGAGAAATACTTCCACATGGTGTTTCCGCCAACCTTTCATTCATTAGTATCTCCGCCATGTATAAAGCCTCAAATCTTACCTATCTTCAGAAACTGGATATTGTATGGTTCTTTAAAGAGAAATATTGCCTCGGAGGCGCCCAATTGAGTTACAAAAGACGTTCGTCATAAAATGACTACATGTACTAAGGAAAGATCATTCAAAAGTAGAAGATACATTTGTATTGTACAAAATGTACATGACCAACCATCCAGCGGGATTCGAACCTGCGACTTCCGGGTTACCGTACCGGCGCTCTACCAACTGAGCTATCTTGCCCTATGTTGGCGGTTTCCCAAACTGTCAGTATCTTTGTTCGGGTGGTATTGAATTAATATTGTTATTAATATTGTTAAAGTTGGTATTTAATTAATATGTTGAAGGAAAGCTTCTGAAAAGTGAATAAAAAGTTCTGCCGAAAATGGATTTCTGCCAAAAGTGGCGGTGGGGCTGGGGCTGGGGCTGATAAGCCCTCGACAAATCTTAGGTGATCAAATAGTCATTATGGTAGCGCGATAGCAAGTGACTGTTTTCAGTTGAATTATTTGAATTGTATATAAATGTGGTCATTTCCTATAGATGTTTCAAAGCGTTCCATATAAACTGGTTATCTTTGTATGCGATACCGTAGTCTGGTTCCCTGATGACATGAAGATTCCCTGACATCTAGATCTTAGGTCAGGTAGCTACCACGGTTTAAAATAGATCATGAGGTGCTGTGTCAGTCCGAGTGACGTCAGTGGCATCATTCAAATTAAATATTCTTGCAAAATCCGGTCGGCAAAATACTGCAAGAGTATGGCATTGGTTTTTTCAGTTTTTAAGTATAATTGAGAATTAAAATTCCAGGATCTGTAACGGGCCTGACAGACATTTTGTTATTGCGAACATCAACGTTAACTGCCGAATGTTACCGAAAACAAGTTCGGAAAACTTCGGATATTTTCGGAAACGGGAGGAATTCCTCCCGCTTTCGTCACGTGACACTGGAGGCTACCTGTGTCATATGAATATCCGACTCCCATGAAATTTGGGCTTCTCTGCCCTGTTATTGGTTAAACCCTCTCACGTGACCGGTCTCTGTCCCATTTATCCCTACTTAGGCATGCGCAGTAGATCCACTAAGTCGGCTTTTCAGGGTGACAGATATTCATACTACACCGGACCTAATATTCATCAGAAATAGTCAAAATATTTTGGTCTGGGAACCAGACTAGCGATAACGATGTCAAAGGTGAAATATGTGAATGTAAACATCAATACAGCGCACCGTGATTATATACATACATTATGTATATTGCAGCCCGTATACGTGTATATAGGTTTGGGGCTCATCATTGCGATGTTTGATGACTTGTGGCTAAAGTCCGCTTTGTATGTATGCAACCCAATCTGTAGATTAGAACAGTATAAACAAGTATGCAACTTCAGACCAAAGACCACATTACACAGATGTCACAAGTAACTGTATTTATTTCTAATTTCTTGATTGTGAATTCATTTATTTGGTTGAGTGGTTGTGAGTTGTGGTTGTTCGGATTCAATGGTTGGTTGGGAGTTTCACTGTTGAATATTCAGTATTGTGTTGAGTTAACAATTCATGGTAGGTGGGTATCCCGAGAAAGAGTATGTGCCATAGTTAGCAGTGGCTGTGTTCGATGAAGTATTATTTTGTTTGCCAGATACCTTCCGAGTTCCAAATTCCTTGGGAGTGGCCTAGTGAGCTTCTATCCTGAAGTAACTTTGTAGGCAGCTACCTTGATTCAATGCCACCTTTGACTTATCCTGAACAGCCAACAACCACCTATGCTGAAAGTTGTGGTTGTGGTGTATGGTCTGCAGAAAGACCTGACATATGAATGCTGTTTGTAGATATTCTACGATGATGCTAACTATGGCACAAGGAGCTGGGAATTTGATGTATTATCACTCTGTATATAGAGTGAGCGTCGGAACAATATTAACTTCTCGAGGGTCTCCCTATCTCTATTGGATTTCTTTAGATACACAAGATCATTGCGGCTACCGAGTCATTTGGCAGTGTGGCAGAGTCACGCGGCAGTAGGTACTGGTGGCATCCTTGGTTTTTTTTTTATTGAATGTTGTTTTTGTAATTTGAATTTTGTATGTATAAGATGGAAACAATGTTTGGTTAAATTAACAAGTTTGGAAGTTTGATTGATAAGATTACCCGATAATAAAGGAGAATTAAAAACAAAATGTATAAGTGATATTAATACAAGAAAAAGGGTTCGAATAATAATTTACGGAGTGTATTAATCAGAAAGAAGAGTTGAGAAATTCGAAAAAAAAAGGTTTAAAGATAAGTGTGATTAATCTAGAAACAGAAACTAGAAAGGTTCACAAAAAGTTTTAGAGAAGAAACAGAAGGAACCACCTTAAAAGGAAATGATTGATACAAATTATTTGAAATCCAAATAGTGAATTATGTTCACTGCAAAAACAGTGTTTAGCAATTGAACACTTTTCTAAAAATGTTCTTGCTATCAGTTTGTAAACGCGTTTACATGCTAAACGTGTTTAGCGTATTGACGGATAGTGTAATAGCCAGTGAACATTGAAGTTTAGGAATTGGACACTTAATAGAGAGGTTTCGTTAGCTAGCGCACGGTTAGTGCGTACGCCGACGATTAGCTCTAAACGGTACGCAACGAAAATTGGTTAAAAATGTTCTTTGGTTTTATCCGTTTGTTACTTGCATGTATTGCGACCGCTATCCGTGTAAACAAGGTGATTACGTTTAGGATGAGTGAGGAAAACGTCAAACAAGCCAAACACTGATGAGCTTACGGGAACTAAACGTAGTCGTCTCTCAAACCGTGCGCTAACGAAAACTCTCTAATGTTCAGCTTCTAAACATGTTTACAAACTGATACCAAGATTGTGTTTCACTGCTAAACACAGTTTTTAGAGTGTTGTTAAACGAAGATTAATATGTGAATCTGAGGATCTAAAGTGAATTTTAATGTTAATGATCCAGTGATTGACATTGAAGATTTGAACTTAAAGGGTGAAATTAGTGATTTTAAGTAGTTCATTATTATAAATTGAGAGTCAAGGTTAGAGTAGAACCAATCACGGTGGTAAAACAGTTGGATTAGTGTTAGATTGAAAGATTCACTGAATTTAAGAGTAATTGTAAAATTAAGGGTTAGAAGAATAATTTGAGAATTGACGGTTTGAAATTAAAAGATTTGAAAGATCGATAAAACAGATATATTGAAGTTGTCAATCTAGATATTTAACCAATTTATTCATTAGTTTTCTGGATACATTGAATATTGAATCTTTAGAGTCAAAATAGCTTACGTACAATGCAACGTAAAATCTCATTTTGATTCCATTTTATAACAGCTTAGTTTTGGGAATCTGTAGAATTTGGTTGTGTATTAAAGACAATCCGGTTGAATGTATTTTAGAAAACATAATATCGAGTTTGACCTTGTTTCTATTTTTCTTTTTTATGCATGTTTGTGGCATGATCAGTTCCCTCTAAAAATGTCCGCAGTAAACCTAAGAGGTTAGGGTGACAACAGAACATAGAACAAAGATATAAGAACAGGAGCTCTTTGTGGCTGTATGTTGTATTATAGTATGCAGCTGAGATCACAATCTGTAGATTAGAACAAGACAAGAACAAGAACACGAGCTCTTTGTGACTGTATGTTGTATTATAGTATGTAGCTAAGATCACAATATGTAGATTAGAACAAGACAAGAACAAGAACACGGGCTCTTTGTGGCTGTATGTTGTATTATAGTATGCAGCAGAGATCACAATCTGTAGATTAGAACAAGACAAGAACAAGAACACGAGCTCTTTGTGGCTGTATGTTGTATTATAGTATGCAGCTGAGATCACAATCTGTAGATTAGAACAAGACAAGAACAAGAACACGAGCTCTTTCTGGCTGTATGTTGTATTATAGTATGTAGCTAAGATCACAATCTGTAGATTAAAGTAGATTAGAACAAGACAAGAACAAGAACACGAGCTCTTTCTGGCTGTATGTTGTATTATAGTATGTAGCTGAGATCACAATCTGTAGATTAGAACAAAACAAGAACAAGAACACGAGCTCTTTGTGGCTGTATGTTGTATTATAGTATGTCGCTAAGATCACAATCTGTAGATTAGAACAAGACAAGAACAAGAACACAAGCTCTTTGTGGCTGTATGTTGTATTATAGTATGCAGCTAAGATCACAATCTGTAGATTAGAACAAGACAAGAACAAGAACACGAGCTCTTTGTGACTGTATGTTGTATTATAGTATGCAGCTGAGATCACAATCTGTAGATTAGAACAAGACAAGAACAAGAACACGAGCTCTTTCTGGCTGTATGTTGTATTATAGTATGTAGCTAAGATCACAATCTGTAGATTAAAGTAGATTAGAACAAGACAAGAACAAGAACACGAGCTCTTTGTGGCTGTATGTTGTATTATAGTATGTAGCTGAGATCACAATCTGTAGATTAGAACAAGACAAGAACAAGAACACGAGCTCTTTGTGGCTGTATGTTGTATTATAGTATGTCGCTAAGATCACAATCTGTAGATTAGAACAAGACAAGAACAAGAACACAAGCTCTTTGTGGCTGTATGTTGTATTATAGTATGCAGCTGAGATCACAATCTGTAGATTAGAACAAGACAAGAACAAGAACACGAGCTCTTTGTGGCTGTATGTTGTATTATAGTATGCAGCTGAGATCACAATCTGTAGATTAGAACAAGACAAGAACAAGAACACGAGCTCTTTGTGGCTGTATGTTGTATTATAGTATGTCGCTAAGATCACAATCTGTAGATTAGAACAAGACAAGAACAAGAACACGAGCTCTTTGTGGCTGTATGTTGTATTATAGTATGTCGCTAAGATCACAATCTGTAGATTAGAACAAGACAAGAACAAGAACACGAGCTCTTTGTGGCTGTATGTTGTATTATAGTATGTCGCTAAGATCACAATCTGTAGATTAGAACAAGACAAGAACAAGAACACGAGCTCTTTGTGGCTGTATGTTGTATTATAGTATGTCGCTAAGATCACAATCTGTAGATTAGAACAAGACAAGAACAAGAACACGAGCTCTTTGTGGCTGTATGTTGTATTATAGTATGTCGCTAAGATCACAATCTGTAGATTAGAACAAGACAAGAACAAGAACACGAGCTCTTTGTGGCTGTATGTTGTATTATGGTATGTAGCTAAGATCACAATCTGTAGATTAGAGTAGATTAGAACAAGACGAGAACAAGAACACGAGCTCTTTGGGGCTGTATGTTGTATTATAGTATGAAGCTAAGATCACAATCTGTAGATTAGAACAAGACAAGAACAAGAACACGAGCTCTTTGTGGCTGTATGTTGTATTATAGTATGCAGCTGAGATCACAATCTGTAGATTAGAACAAGACAAGAACACGAGCTCTTTGTGGCTGTATGTTGTATTATAGTATGCAGCTGAGATCACAATCTGTAGATTAGAACAAGACAAGAACAAGAACACGAGCTCTTTGTGGCTGTATGTTGTATTATAGTATGTCGCTGAGATCACAATCTGTAGATTAGAACAAGACAAGAACAAGAACACGGGCTCTTTGTGGCTGTATGTTGTATTATAGTATGCAGCTGAGATCACAATCTGTAGATTAGAACAAGACAAGAACAAGAACACGAGCTCTTTGTGGCTGTATGTTGTATTATAGTATGCAGCTGAGATCACAATCTGTAGATTAGAACAAGACAAGAACAAGAACACGAGCTCTTTGTGGCTGTATGTTGTATTATAGTATGCAGCTGAGATCACAATCTGTAGATTAGAACAAGACAAGAACAAGAACACGAGCTCTTTGTGGCTGTATGTTGTATTATAGTATGTCGCTAAGATCACAATCTGTAGATTAGAACAAGACAAGAACAAGAACACGAGCTCTTTGTGGCTGTATGTTGTATTATAGTATGTCGCTAAGATCACAATCTGTAGATTAGAACAAGACAAGAACAAGAACACGAGCTCTTTGTGGCTGTATGTTGTATTATAGTATGCAGCTGAGATCACAATCTGTAGATTAGAACAAGACAAGAACAAGAACACGAGCTCTTTGTGGCTGTATATGTTGTATTATAGTATGCAGCTGAGATCACAATCTGTAGATTAGAACAAGACAAGAACAAGAACACGAGCTCTTTGTGGCTGTATGTTGTATTATAGTATGTAGCTGAGATCACAATCTGTAGATTAGAGTAGATTAGAACAAGACGAGAACAAGAACACGAGCTCTTTGTGGCTGTATGTTGTATTATGGTATGTAGCTAAGATCACAATCTGTAGATTAGAGTAGATTAGAACAAGACGAGAACAAGAACACGAGCTCTTTGTGACTGTATGTTGTATTTTAGTATGTAGCTGAGATCACAATCTGTAGATTAGAACAAGACAAGAACAAGAACACGAACTCTTTGTGGCTGTCTGTTGTATTATGGTATATGGCTAAGATCACATTCATTCTTCCGTTGGTTTCTGAACCCCACATGTACTGTGCACCCACGCGGAATGTGAAGCTATGTAAAGTGTTATTCCTTTTGTCAACCAACCCTTTGATTGACACTTGACACTTTGGAGGCGCAGTTCTGTGGCTCTGACACTATGAACATCTAACAAAAGAAAACCCACGCAGTCCTTTGTTACAAACAAAGGACTGCGTGGGTTTTCTTTTGTTAGATGTTCATAGTGTGAGCAGTAAACAAGTTAGTCTCGGTAAATATGGAGTCTGAGTTATTGGTTGTATCACTGAGAAAAAGACACTACCCCGTGGCTCTATTATTGGCTTGTATCAATAGCGTTGAAAAACGTTTAAGCCAAGTTACCTTTTATAATTTATTAAGTATTGATTATCCGTATAATATTTGTATGCAAATTATGATAAAATAGTGGACAATAAATAAAATCCCGCGCCGCGGGATGAAAAAAAACTTAGCATAATCACTACATTGATTCGACAACACCTAATATGGCAGTATGGTTGTCTGCAAAATGGCTCCAGTCAAGACACGTGACTCGCGCCCTCTTGGTTTTTATAATGTACCTTTATGATAACACCACGGGATGCGATATTCTTGTCCAGTGTTACATCCAGACGTACACATATGTCGAGGAATGTTGCGTAAATGATCTGAAAAAATCCCCCTTTTCCTTCCCGTTCCATTGTGTTTGTGTACAAAGGTCATCCATACCCACAATACATTGCGAATGACGCAATTCCCAGCACTAAATATAGGCCATTTGCCCTTTGTTTGTTAACTTTACATCTAAACCTTCCTGTATGCGCACATATCGGGTTTTGCATAAATTTGGTAAAGGAGCGACATCAAAGGTCACAAGGGAAAATCGTCCATTGACTGATGAAGCGTTTTGTTTAGACGCCATTCTCTGCAGTGGTAGTGCTACGAGTGTATAATAGTTCAATCGCTTCATGCAGTTTGCCATCATAGCGTCGAGCAAAAAGATCATAAAATTCCATGATCATTTATGTCACCTTTTAACAGCTAGTAAACTCATACCAATCTTCATGTTCTTTGGTGTGGCCGTCAGAGCTTGAATATCACGTAAGCCGTATAAGGTATGGTGTGTTTCGTGTGGTGCGTAAACTTTCGGCATTCCATTTTTCAGGTTTTACAAGTTTAAGCTCAAAGGTGACAGAGGGACTGATCAAATTGCACTACCAGATCAGTACGTGGATTGTGGTAATCGGTTCTTACATCACTGCTGTTTCAGTTTAAGGTAAGAAATCACTATTGCATGTTTCTTTAAAAGGAAATATTGCCTCAAAAGGCGCCCAATTGGATTACAAAAGGCATTCGTCTTAAAAATGACTAGTTGTAAAGATCATCCAAGTAATGTACACTACCATCCCATTATGATGCAGAGGGTGGGGGGTCGAACCCCCCCCCCCCCCCCCCTCCGCCGCTCGTTTTTTCAGTAGAAACCAGAAAAGAAAAGCAAAACCACGTGTACGGGTAAGAAAAAAACAAAACAAAGAGTTTAAATGGCGCCACCAACGTTGAGAAACTTTTTGGGCAAATGTACGGAAAAAAATTCACCCCCCCCCCCCCCCCCCCCCCCCCCCCCTGCAAACCATCCTGGATCCGCCCCTGCATTCATTGAAAATGTGCCGATTGCCTGAAAATCATTGACGAAAATAGTTTCGGGGACGAAGTTTGGTTCGGAAAAATCGGACCTTTGGAAACCGGATAGTTTGTCATTTTCAAGGGATGGAAATACTATAATCTTTCCAACCATAGCAATTTTGGACAAACGCCTCTTCCGCCTATACCAGGCAATGTGTTCATTTAATGTTTAAGCAGCATGCATACACTACGGCTGATGAGCGTTTTTGTTTTATCATTTTACGTGTCTCATCAGTAACTTGAGTTTGGTGGCATTGGCGTTCAGTGTAAGGATTCATGAACACTGACTGATGAGCACTGTATCCTTCGTCGAGCTGATCGAATGATTCTACAGCAACTCACAAGGTTTCCCTTTGAGATTTACAAAACGGTATAAACCGAGGAAGAGTGAATGATTGTCTAAGCAGAAAATGGAACAAGCAGGCTATAGCGTAATTAGTAAAGAAGACATTACGTATGAGGAGAGCATAAGACCCGAGGGTAGCTGCAATGTCGTTTACAAGGCAATATGGACTTCACCTGAAGGTTCGCATCACCAGGTTGCTGCGAAAGTCTGTAATCGGTTTAAGGAGGATGAAGTCAAGATTTTGGCAGGACTGCAACACAAAAACATCATCAAGTTCTGTGGAATTGTGAAACCAAATGGGCCTCCTGACTCTTATGTCATCGTGACCGAATATGCTGAAAAGGGATCTTTGTATGATGTTATTGCTCAGAACAGGGAAAACTGGTCAGAATATAAGCAGGGTATCTGGATGAAATGGGCACTTGGGGGCGCAGAGGCTCTTAAGTTTATCCATCAGAATAGATACCAACACGGAGATGTGAAATCTCCTAATTTTGTCATCACAAGTGATGACATCATGAAAATCTGTGACTTCGGCACAGCCAGACCACACGTGTACACTTTGACTACACAGAGTATCAGGGGCTCGTGGCCCTGGATGGCACCAGAGGCAATGGACAAACCATATGACCAAGAAGAACATTCTAAAATCACCGCAAAAGCGGATGTTTTCTCTTTCGCTGTTGTGCTTTGGGAACTGATTACCGGTCAGCGTCCTTTTTCTGGTAAATCCGAACATGCAATTTATATAACTGTTGCTGAGAAAAAGGAAAGACTAGAAATTCCCCGAGACTGCCCTAAGCGTCTCAGTAACCTTCTGACGAAATGCTGGGATCCAGAATACCAGCAGAGACCCAGTATGGAAGAGGTTCTGGAATGCCTTGTTAAGCAGGAAAGATATATGGGTGAGTTTTATAAATGGGCTTCTGTTGTGAGTGTTTATTCTATGACGATCTTAAAGCTGCTCTTTGAACCACGACATATCCTTGCAAAAAAGGGTACTTTAAATTTACACTTTTTAGGTACGGAATCATGACAAAGGCCCAAATTTTCCAAACTTCATAATGTGTTTGTTCAGTCAGAAGATGGTTTTGTTCGTTCATTAAAATCAAAATGAAAAAAATCCGTGTTAAATTGATATGACTTGTACTTTGTAGAGAACATGGATGCGACAGCAAAAAGAAAATTAGATAAGCATCGCAACTGTTCCAGCAAGAAACCAAAGTTGACAAGGAAACAAGCAAGATTATTCCCGAGATTCGGGTAAATAATGCCACGAATACAGTTACTGAAAGTTTTTGCATTTATGTCTTGCATTCAGGGCCAAATTGGGGGTTATGATATTGCACTATTCGGATTTGGGCAAGATTTTAATTTTTTACAGGAAAGTAGCTGTGCTCTGCTATAACTTGTCCTCACAAAAGTCAAAAACTTTAAATTGACAGTTAAAAATTAACGTGTTGGAACTGTGTCTAGTTTAAATCGTGCAGGATTACTCTGCAATCATTGTTTTCTGTGGGTTTTTGTAGATAAACTGGACCTAAACAATGAGTTCTTGCTGCAAATGTCGAAGGAAATTTCGACAAAGTGGGTAGAGTTGGCAATCTTGCTGAAGTTTTCACTTGCAGCGGTCGATGCATATAAAGCGAACAATATGGGTGACGTGGTGATGCAGTGCTGCACTATGCTGGTTGATTGGAGGAACAAACAGGAGAACATGGAAGAAGCGAGACAAGTATTGAGTAAAGCTTTGTTGAAGACAGGTCGAAACGATTTGGCACAGCAAATACAAGGTAACTTCAACATAATGAAACAAGTGCACGAAATGACATAATATGGTGCTCTATTTAAACCTTTCTAAGGGCAGTCGCGTCTTTTGAAGGATTGCAAAACTTATAAAACTGCATTCTGTATACTTTCTCCAGGTGATGAAACCCACAATGAAGGTAGCAGGGAAAACCAAAACCTTTCCCAGGAAAAGAAACAACGCTCTGCATTGAAAGATGTACAAAATGGTAATTACAATTTCGCCTACGGATAAAACTGGTTGATGAAGTCCTGTACATGTTCCGCTGTGTATTAATCATACGAATTCCTACGCGTACCAGGCTGAAGTGAGAGATCTTATAGATCATTTTCATGAGACAGGATATTGCTCCATCGGTCAAGTAATGTGGAAAGATGTTACCTAGCAAGGTTGAAACGAACGAAAACTGCATGAAGCACGTTCATATTCAACTGTTGATTTTAATTTTTGCCTTTTTAAAGATATAAGATCAAAATGTGGCTACTTTTCTGTAAAAATTAAAAATCGATATCAGGCAATGTAGCTTCAAATTTGGCCCCAAATAAGACATGCATGCAAAACCACGAGTAACCTAACAATAGAAAGGTATTTATGAAAAACAACAGTTAAATATAAACGTGTTATGACTACCCCGCATGTGGTGAGTGTGCTATCACATAGAATTACAACATTACCAAAATTGGCAATTTCCTTTCTTTTTGCAGCTGCACCCGTCGATCTTGGAGATCGCGTTTTGACTAAAGACATCTGCCAATCCTCCCAGTGCAGCATAATGAGGCTATGGCATCTGAAGGCATGGATGGATGGCTTAGACGGACCGCGGCCTGCAGAGAATGGCTCATTTTATTTTCAAGGTGAACTGATAGATGAAAGTAGAGTACCCATCCCTTTCATTTACTTTGAAAAGACACTTGAGAGATGTGAAACAAAACATCAGATGGTAGCACACAGTACAGAAGAAAGACCACTGTGCATGTGGCACGTCACAGTACGGGGGTACGAATTGAAATTCAACGAGTATTCGCGTATTCGTTGGGCTTAACAATAACAACGCCGCCGACTACGTCTTCGTCTTCGTCGTCGCCGCCGGCGTCGCCGAGGGGCTGACGCGGCCGTTGATGCCGCCTTTGGTAATAATTCAAACAACCATAGGGTGCACAACACTTTTCATAGCTCTTAAAATACAAGGATGTAGATCGACATACATGTAGATGAAATAGCTGCAAAATAAAGAAATTGTCCAGCTTGTGGTATGAATGAAGTGATCTGCTGGAGTAAATATTCACCGATTAGATCCTCGTAACAGATACCCTACCAAAATGGGTCACTCAGGAGCAGAAAAATCTGACAAAATAACTGTCCATTGTGTTTAGAATTGTACAAACACATGACACAACTTTAAATTAAAATTTTTTTGGGGGGAAATGTTCGTCTAAAACAGGGGAAGAAAGTATCTGTGTTTACTGTCTTGCTGTCACAGTGTCATAACTTAAGCTGTGTCCGCATTGGATTTTGTTTGGTAAAACCAACGGAGACTGTTGTCAACTTAACCAAATTAAGTCCAATGTGGACAGCCGGTAAACTTGCCAAATTATCAAGTGTCGATCGTCGGTTGTCAGTTTTACCCTCCGCGGCAGTAAGTTTTACAGGCCATACACAGTGCACGGTCCATCTGACATATAGTGTTCATGCAATTAGCCTTTTAGAGGTATGGCGGACACAATAGGAGGGCGCTATTTCATTTGGGTAAACATTTTGTGAAAACACAACTTCCAGTGAAAGTCAGAATCAGATATTGTTTTGAGTTAAAGTACAATCATAGTACAATCCATAGATCATGCCTAATCTTCACCTTTGAAAGTTCATGTGGTTTAACAAAAGGTATACCCAAATAAAATAGCGCCCTCTCCTATTGTGTCCGCCATACCTCTAAAAGGCTAATGTGCTACTACTGAGGACACAAGAATAAACAAACAACAATGAAATCAATATTGACCTCAATAGGGATGTCGTTTGTCGAACATGGTCCTCTATCTCAGGTACAATTGTGTACTAAGTCTTTCTATTTCCTGTTTATCCTTGCCACTTCCCTTTGTTCCTTCTCTTGCCCTATTACCACCTTTTACCCCCCCCCCCCCCCTTCACCACACTCCTTTGTCCCATTTCCCCAGCTTCATCCCTCTCATCCCTCTCATCAATTAATCCCTTCCCTCCTTCATCATTACCCCAACCACACTTCCTTTCTTCATGGCTGTCCTTTCTTCTCCCTTTGATGTTTACCCACTGCCAGGCTCATTTGCATCCCTCTTTTGTGTTTCTCCACCCACCCCCTCATGCATGTGTGTTCCCTACATGTTTGTTTCTTGTACTCTGTAATTAAAGGTATTAAAATAAAATCTTCCAGGCTGGGAAACTCCCAAAAGCTGAAATGGTGATTGTTTCTTTTCATGACCGTACATGTATTTGTTTTGTAGAATGTAACAATTTCGGTCAGTGTGCTCTGACCGTCATTAGGTGAATGTCCTAACACTGACAATCAGACTATACTAACCTAAACGTTGAATATACCTCTGGTTCCTGTAAGAACCGTAGTTCTCTATTTAGAGTCGGATTCTTCACATGGTGTAGCCGCAATCATTTTTCTCTGTAGGCCTAATTGTTGAATTTTGCTAGGACTAGCATTGAGAAATATATCTACAAGTATAGTGTAGTTAAAGTAGTCTTTACTATTTATTGCTCTACGCACATAAATTGGAATGTGGATTCGCGTTCAGCAGGGGTGATTGTGATTATGTCCGTGAGCAAGACACTTTTCTCACAAGTTGCTTCTCTTCGAGTTTTACACAAGCAAACAAACTTCCATAGACCCCCCAAAAAGTTCAGTCATTTCGTGTAAATATTTCATATAGAAGTGTCCACGGTCAAAAATTGTTTTTTTACAATATTTTGTGGAGTGAAAGTACTTTGGGATTAAGTAACCAAAATAGACTTTTTAAATCCATATTTTGCCCGTTGCCATGGTAACAGGCGGTTTTGTGTTTTGGGCCATTTTGGGCTATTTTGGGAGCTGCAAAAACGGATTTGGGGGGAATTTTTAAAACGCCATTCAGCCAAACAGCAAAACAATATCACTTAAATAATTATATCACTGCAAAGCAATGTCCTTACCCTTCCTTGAAAAAATATAAAAGACATTTTGAAATACCTTCTTGTATTGTTTTTAGACCAAAAATACGTAAATTTACTGCGCGTTGCATTTTACTGGAAAACCCGTAAAGTACCGCTCATTACGTAGCAATTGCACGACCAATCAGAAGTGAGGAAATTTATGTTCACAAAAGTCAGGTTAAATTGCCGTGTTTAGTCCAAAAATACACTTTCTTGACCATAATGTTTCAATAAAACAATTTCACAATTGAGTTCAGATTTTTTTACGCTGAATATGCATAAGCTATAAAAGCACAACTTGTGAAATCATTCAGTTTGTACTCTTTATAGTAGATTATCGTATATACTCTGCCATAGTAATGTATAATAAGTAACTTCCGTTTAGTCTGGTTCCCACTTCAGTCATTTGTGTCAATTTGCAGCTAATTAATGGAAACCTAACACTGTGAATCCCTTGGATGTGATTTCCTATTAAAAATGGACATGAGGATTAAGAGAATGTGATTTTAACAATGAGGGTCCAAAATCACATGCTACTCTATTTAATATCACATCTAAATCCTGTGAACTATTATCCCACCCTGACAAAGAGTACATTGTGACTTCTGGATTTAACAGCTGAAACCGCATTGTGATTCTGGACTCTGGATGTTGTTTTTGACCCTCATTGTTAAAATCACATTCTCTTAATCCTCCTGTCCATTCTGAATAGGAAATCACATCCATAGTGTAAACAATTCTCGTAAATTTACTGTGCACTCAGGCGCGGATCCGGGGGTGGGGGATTGCGGGTCGACCCCCAATCCCCCACCCCCGGATCGTTGCCATTTATTTTTGCTTGTAAGGGCCTACGCCTGGGTACATGTACCGTAGCAAGAAAAGCAAAACCCCGTACAGGTCTTATTTTGCGTGTACGGGTAAGAACAAAACAAAGAAGTTAAATGACTGTACCGACGTTGAGAAACATTTTGGGCAAATGTACGGAAACAAATTATTTCCCGTTTTACTGGGAATTTACCGTAAAAGTAAGGGCACATTTTTTTACAGTGTACATGTATATACGACCATTTTTACACGAGATTTAACTTGAAGAAATCCGAATTCATGTAGTAGTGTTAGTAAGATAGATTAATGGAAATAAAATCGTCAAAATGAAAATATACGGCTACAAACTGCTTGTCATCTGTCATACCCCGGAATATATAACTGATAAAAGTTACGAGGCCCGACGTTTCGAACCAAGCAGAATCCTTTTCAAAAGCTAAGTAAAATCGTGTAAGATACAGAAAATAACCCCAAAATGAATCTTTCTGACAGGGGGGGGGGGGGGGTGGGGCGGGTTCTGACGACGGTAGCGCCCTTTTATTAGACATAATTATTTCTACGTGTTTGAAAACACTGCTTGTATGATTATGCATTACGTAAATTAAAATGTAGAGAATTAATCCTAACGGGGGGTGTGCATAGGCGTGGTAAGGTCATTTTTATTGGGAGGGGGTACACGTGAAAAAGGGCACTCGATATATCGGCGGCACACAGGGGGAACTAACATTTTTAGGGCACATGAGGGGGGGGGGGACAACCTACGGGCCTGTCACGGTAAAGCCCTGACGTTGCAGCTTTTACTGTAAGGTAAGTGTTTGAAAGAAAAAGCAACGTTTCAAAAATTGTTTTTACAGTCTCTATGCATACCTGCGCGGTCAAGCTCTATAGCCCTGAATTATTGAATGGGCGTCGGATCTGGGTGTTCAAGAAATGCTGCATTAAATATGCAAACATTGCAATTCAATGGATTCCCTATGAACGGATTAGGCCTATATATATATATAGAGGAAAATTGAATTCCTTTTAACGAAATTAAACAACACTTAATAGGGACGACTAGACTGCATTATATTCAGTCTTCTTAAAAAGTCAGGTTGGCGCAGTGGTTACTGTCCCCGCCTTTCACTATTGAACCGCTGTGGCCCTGGTTCGATTCTTGCCCTGGTCCATACGTGGATTGGGTTTTCAGTCCCTACCTGATTCCGTGGGTTTTCGCCAGAATATTCTTCTGGGGTTTTCCTCCCACCTCTAAAACTGTAACTTCTTCTCATTGTCTTCTCTCTACAGGTTTCTTCAGGCTTTCGAGCTACAGTGCCTAGGGCGCTTTTGAGGAATCCTTGGTTTCATTACCAGAAAGATAATAATAATAATAATAATAATAATAGCAGGTTCTTATATAGCGCATTTCAGATCCACTGGATCTCTCAATGCGCTTAACAGTCAAAATTAATGCAAAATAAAATAAAATGGTAAACAAAAAACAAAAAATAGCTATGTGTCAGTTGGTTGATAACAGTCACTGAAAAGCCAATTTAAACAAATGGGTCTTTAGATGTTTCTTGAAAAGTTGCAGTTCAGTTTCGGATTGGAGAGATTGTGGAAGAGAGTTCCAGAGCCGTGGGCCTGCAATTGAAAATGTCTTGTCTCCATAGGTTTTGGTCCTGCCTGAACCAACGGTGAGGAGCTGCTGTGTGGATGATCTTGATGGCGTGTAAGGGATAACAAGTTGGGAGATGAAATCTGGGCACAGACCGTGGATGCCTTTGAAGATGATGAGCATAACTTTGTAATGAATTCTAGATTGAACTGGTAACCAGTGTAGGCTCTTTAGGACGGGTGTTATGTTGTTCCTCTTCTTGGCCCGCGATACCAGTCGTGCAGCTGAATTCTGTACCCGTTGGAGCTTGGCAATGTCCTTATCCGGAGAATCTAGCAGAAGACTATTGCAATTGTCAAGTACAGAAGTCACGAAGGCATGGACAAGCACCTCTGTTGTGTGGTTGTCTAGATAGTGACGGATGCTTCCAATCCTCCTGAGTGCCAAAGAAGCTTTGCTGCAGACTGCATTCACATGACGACGCATAGTGAGGTGACTATCGAAGTATGCGCCAAGGTCACGAACTGAAGTAGAGGGCTTGACTGGAAAGGTGTCTGGAATAATTGAAGCCAGTTCTTGGGAAGGACCGAAGCGTGAAGACAAATGGAATACATGCAAAGATTGCCCAATTAAACTGAGAATTAGGAGTGCCCTCTACGTCATTCTCAATTAGAAACTTACTGCTGTTTTTGTGTGGAATATGTCTTACTGGAAAGCTTACTAACGTACGCAATGCTAACAAATTAAGTGTATAAATATATATTGAATAAATTATTATGTTTTTTTTTAGGGTGCTACGCCCAAAAAGCACGGACATAGCATCTCAATTTCCGGATTTTCTACAGGGGCATGCAGTTCTTAGCAATATTATTGAACTGAATTAATTGCGGAAACACAAATATAGCACTGGGCCATTTTTTTAGGAGCGGTTTTTTTTTGAGGGAATCACCCAACAATTAATAACGGCCCCGGAAAATGTGAAAAGGAAGTGAAATGTACAAGACAAGCTTCACAGTCTGATCATGGTCTGATTATGTTGGTGTACGGTGATGGTACATTAGAAAGTTTTGAGTAAGTTTTCGAAGTCCGGGACATTCTATTGACTTGTTCCACTCAAGCCCTTGAGGGCGCTCGTCGTCTGGTTCCACACATTGAATACGTGTACACATACACTCATGTCGGGTCAGGGATCAGACCAATTCTTCAGCGGCAGCTCCATGTGCAGCAGGAAAATGGCGGTTATTTCCAATAAGTTTGTCTTTTTGGTCGCGATTTTCTGCTATTTCTGTGAAAGTGAAGGCCACAAACTCAATGTGCCGAGGATTATGTTGCCTTATTTTGCCACAACTCCAATCAATTTTACTCTGGAGGCTTCTGATGGATGTTACAAGTGGTGAGTTTGTTTTTCAATTCTGCCATGCCCAAGGCCCCATGGCTACCCCTAGAACTATGGGGTTCCGACAGGAACCCCATATAGGAAGACGCCGATTTTTCACATAGGCTAATACAGCAAGAATAAGAACGTCATTCCCATGCAACACGTTTCTACATTTTTCGCCGTGAATTACTTCATGGCTGTCCCCAAAAATAATAATATGCCGCATTTACATCCTCACCTTGCTTGCGCCAAGTCAATTTTCGCCTGAAACGGGTCCAATTTGCGGGAAAAAAATGACAAAAATCTGCAGTCGTTCCGAAGCGATCACACACACACACCATCGAGGAAGCCGCACACACGAAGCTCCTGTTTTGCGGGGGGGCCGTGGGTTGGTCAAGTCATGATTATTCATCGAAAATTTGAAGCGCGGTACGGCAGGCAACTGCCGCGTGTCCGTTATATACCGTCTGCGACGACAGGCAGGCGCAAGCAAGGTGAGGATGTAAATGCGGCATATTATTATTTTTGGGGGCAGCCATGAAGTAATTCACGGCGAAAAAGGTAGAAACGTGTTGCATGGGAATGACGTTCTTATTCTCTACTACTAGCCTATGGGAAAAATCGGCGTCTTCCTATGGGGTTCCTGTCGGAACCCCATAGTTCTAGGGGTAGCCCATGGAATTGTATGTAACGTGCGTGACCATATAGTCGCCACCCAAACCCAAATTTTTGGTCATACATTAACAATGATGTTGTTTTTACCTCTTTTTCAGGTTTTCACAGCATACCTTGGCATGTTTGCTTCCATTTCGACATCGTCCTGTCATACTGCCTCAAATAATTTCATGGATACAAAGCGTCAAAGTCAACCACATTTAGGTGGCGACTTTAGGGCGACTGTTTACTAGGTCGCCGTTACATCAATTGCACTTGTTGTTCTGGAAAATCACAAACACATACATGTACATGTAAGCCGCAGTCTCGGGTACCTTCGTATGAAATGCAATTAAAATGAAGGGAGTAAAGGCATTTATTGTAAAAGCCAGATGGTACGTTCACCGGAGTGGGTGGGAGTAAAGTACTGACGTCATTGAAGTGAAGCCATTGGTTGCAGAAACCTGATGATAATGTGGGCGGAATTAAAACTTTCCATTCATGAATGTTGACAGAACAGGCGCGCGGAGTATCAGTCTGACTTTTATTGTACTGTTCGTCGGCTGCGTTCGAGTGTGCTACTCGTGCTAACACGTACGAGTATACCTCCTGAGCACACGAACGGCAGGAGTATGACCTGAGGGCAACAGAGTATATTCCTGCGCCGGGAGTAATGCGCACGCAACATTTTCCTGCATCCACGAGTATCAAGAATAAATCCTTTTTCCATGCTCTGAGTTCTTCCATGGAGCATTTATAGCTCCATCCTTCTTTTTAGCAACCCAGTGAAGAATAAATGTCTTTAAAGTAAGGAGGATGATGAGTTTGACTGTTTCTTAAGTAAATTTGACCCATTTATTATATAAAGTATATTATAAAATATATTAATAAAGTTTATTCATGGACACAATCCATAAACACTGCAGTTTTTTACCAGTAACACGGCGGTTTACGTCAGCCCATTTAAAATACGTGCATCGTTCAAGCCCATTGAAATACGTGCATTCTGATTTTCGCCACTTGCCCTAATTTCGCCAGGCAGACTGACGCAGACTGGCCATATACTCGCCACTACATAATTTTCTTATTTAAATACGATTAAACTGTGAAAATCTGCGTTAATGCTATTACAAACGATCTGTGTACACTACTGAATACACGCAAACATAAACATTGTTTAATACCTGCCTGTCGTAAGTCATAGGTATACCCAAAATTGATTGACAAGCAGCGGTGCGTCGCCTCAATGAAAAAAACACACATTTACATACGTGTTCATTGCGCGTGGCGGGAAACTGGCATGGAACGCGCAGGGTCCAGAATAACGGGCTGTGATTGGAGGATCAATAGGCAGGCTGTTAGCATAATCTATTTTGACCTTTAGATCACGTGCGATCAAAACATACACCCTTTTCTGTAACAGGTGGCGACAATAGGGACGTGGCGACTATATAGTCACGCACGTTAGGCTAAACGTAAATTAGGGAAATTATGAGCAAGTTCGGTTGGGCGACTAGAGTAGGCAGATTCATGAACATTTTAAGTTGCTTCAATTCTTTTAAATGTTATATCAATGGAAATAGTAAAAAATTAGAATTAAAATGAGGGGTCATTGGTCATGATAAGGTATTAACCCTATGCAAAGTTACTGAGTTTTGTTGATTTAAATTTGTTGACATTTTAGTGTACAATTTCAGCCTAAAAAGGGGCTCGGACAACTCGACCGTTGGCCGACTAGACTCGAGACGACTCGACCGTTGAGACGACTCGACCGTTGAGACAACTCGACCGTTGAGACAACTCGACCGTTGAGACAACTCGACCGTTGAGACAACTCAACCGTTTTTTGGTCAAATGGGAAGACAAGTCGACCGTTGACAATAACCGCGTTGAGACAAGTAATCCGTTGAGGCAAGTCGACTCGTAGAATTGGTTGTGGAAGGAACGGCATGGGGTGAATGGGTTGATGGGCCGGACAGCGCTGTCGTTTTGGACGGGGCTGGGGTACACAGGGGGCCGGGTAACGTGAATTGTCGTGCCGGTCTATATTTTGTGGCACGGGGCTGGGATAGGCCTTGGATATATGCGGGGAAGGTTTTTTTTGCGGGGTGACTGGGTTGATGGGCCGGATCGGACAGCGCTCTGTCTTGCTCTATGCATACGGTATCAATTGCCTCATTTTGTTTTCATCAATTTGTTAGGAATACAAAAATAATTTACAATTAACAAACACAACAATTATTTGCCAATAAATGATTAAATAAAATGAAAATATAAGTTTATCTCAAGCATGAATCCCAAGCATCGACAGGAATACTACAGCGCGTGTTCGCGCTCACCGAATACGCAAACAACTGTTTTCCAATAGACTTTACATTCAGTCTTGAATTTACCGTAGTTCGTGCTACAAACGTACATTGTACATGTTCACGCACACACAGTCGTACTTCCCCAATATGTCCGAGGACAATGCTTTGTGTTTCCTATTGTTCCTTTAATATAACCAACCCCCATAGACTAAGCACGTATCCTTACGTTCGAGGACCGATTTCAACAAAAGACTCTACGTTCGAGGACTGAAAGGTTTCTTTGTGTTTTCTTTCTTCTCTTGTCCTCGGAGATATATACAGTGCACGTACACACACACGCACACACACAGTCGTGTACCGACCTCCAAACGCGGACGTCCCATTGTTCCTCTTTTGTTTATACTCTAACTTTTTCGGAAGGCCTCCATAGGTTTTGTACACACTTCCAATCGCGGACGTATGCTGGGAATCGCGGACGATATTGTTCTCTTTTGTTCTCTGGCATTTTTCGTCCGCGGTTTGAATACACCAACGCGCCCACACAGTCATGTAAACGGGTGCAATCGTGGACCTCCCATTGTTCCTCTTTTGTTTATACTCTAACTTTTTCGGAAGGCCTCCCATTGGTTTTGTACACGATTTTCAATCGTGGACGTTAGGTCAAACGTGGACCCTTTGTCTACGCTCGAATTCTTTTGTCCTAGGTCCACGATTGCTGGCATATACAAACTCACACACAAGCTCACACACAGATAGTTATGGGGTACATCTATTGTCGACCCTTAATCCTTTTTTTTGTTCTTCCTTTGTCCCCATTGAAATCTCAAAAGCCATAGCGTTATACATGTGGGGTACAAAAATTTCTAAGGAAAAGATGTGGGGTAGGTTTTTTCCTTTGTACCCATTGTTGTCCTCTTGAAAATGGACCCCACAACCCCTACAACCAAATATTTTGGTTTGTCCCATTTTATAAAATTGCATTGGATATCAATTTCCACCCGTGCGTGATACCCTGATTCTTCAAGTCAAATTGCCGATAACGGCGATTTTTATTTCTTTATTTCCCTCCCGGTAATTTCCTGACGGTTGTACCGTTTATCCGATACAGTTTTTGTCGAGTGACACTGACAGAATGTTTTTAAGATGAACACGATTAGTGACACTAGAACATCGACAGATTACCCCTTATGTTAGAATTTTACCCTCAAAGTTAGACAAGAAAATCGTCAAAATTTACTGAAATTCAGCTGGCCGTATTTAAATAAACAAAGGTCTTCTGTCATTGATTTTTTGTTTCGACTGCAGAAATCCCTGATCACCGTAACCAAGAAATGGTAATTACTCGGCCTATGCGTTTTTTACGAGTACGGTCGGGAGTCGACAAACTTTCGGCTGGTCACAGCGCGCAACAGAAAATCAGTTCCGCAAATAGCGCCGCCAACGACGGTTCGCGTGAATCTGCCTAACTAGACTTAACCATTAGTCAATCTAGATGTCACTCGAACGCTGCTTGGTTTGACTAGCGGCGATTGTGTAGTGTGGGATCCCTCTTTAGTTTTGATCAAAATAGAGTCGAGGGTATTTTTTCTCATTCCAAAATGACTTTTTTAACCTAAAGCAGACTTCTCTTAATTCTTTTGACATTTTCTTTTGTAATTTTGAACAGTTTATTGCAGTAGAAAATGCAATTTTCTTAAGCGCTTTACGGCAGTTGCCATGCGAATCAACGCAGTTTTGCGTGTTTACTGTGCGTCGCGGTGATCGCCATCTTTTATTTTCGAGTTGCGTTTTGTCATCCTCATCGCCGCTTTACCCTAAAATTTTCCTCAAACTAAAACCCTGCCCTTTATCAATGGCATAGGCCTACCTGTTGGTTTGTAATGTCGCTAACTAGTTTGGCAATTCCATTAACCTAAAAGTGGATTTTTGTTTCCTTAGGGAACAGGGCCCTACACTACACAATCGCCTGACTAGCTACACTATGAATTTCAACACCGTGAAATTGTGGTGATTATGCTGTTTTACCGTGAAATTGTTTTCACGGCGATTACATGGCAGATTATCGGTGAAATCGCCATAAACAAATCCCCCGGCGTGACCTGATAAGGACACCTTGAGGTCAAATAAAACACCGTGAAAATGCAGTGAGTCCCTCCCTGCGGTCTAACTCATTAACTTTGCAGTAGAGTTTCATGAATCATGATGATTAATCATATTTCAGGCGATCGTCGCGATCAGAAGTAGCCTCGGCCAAACCTATTGACGGCAAGGATGGACAGTGTTCCCACACGGCCAAAGTGACCGCTCTGTCCACTCACCCTACACAGATGACCAGTGTGATTTTTGCCGAGGAAGAAGGTTTGTATAAAATGACCAGCTCGCCAAATGAAAGTTTTGATAAGCCAGCAGTTAGGAAAGAAAATTGTGAAAAACATTTGTGTTCTGATATTTTTTGGGTGGAAACTAGGAACCTTTCTGCCTGCTGAATTCGGTCGATTCACAAGTCGGTGCGCTGCCAGCGGCAACCGGGGAAAGGCCAAATTACGCAGTGCATCATGGGAAAAAGTTGACATCGCAAAACCAGAAGTGGGTATCGCCAATGCATCGACCGTACTTCTTACACCCCTTCTCCGCTAAATCTATCGACTCCTCTCTCTTCTTACCCGCAACAAGGTATTCCCCGATTAGTCAAAAATTGCCTTATCTCATCCACTCGCATTCGCGCGAAATCCATACTGCTGTACTGTCCACCATCTAATACAACGCGATAGACGCGATGTCGACTCCGAAAGTGCGAAATTGGCCTTTCCCGGCTTGCCGCTGGCGGTGCACTGAGTTGTGAATCGACTGAATTGCCACTGGGCTGATAAATGTTCCAAGGTGGTTTTTACAAATTGGTCTGTAGGTACTTTTTTCCCGTCCAGTTGGAAACCTGGACCATATTTTTAGGATGACAGTGAGCCTTTGTTTGTTTTTAACCCTAACCCCTAGGCATTTTTACTAGGAAGCTTCCTCAACCTGTCAAAATCCAACACTGTGCAGTAAACCTATGGCAGATTCTTTGGACTTAAGACAAATTGGGGCATCATAGCTCCATGTAAAGTAATAGGTTCTGCAGTACTGAACCCATCAAAACTTGACAAAACCTGCTGTTGGAGTTTGCAAGGCTTGGGGTATATGTAGTTAGGGTTAAGGTGGCCACCTTTTCTCATTTTCTAAGGTGGCTGCTGGTCTGTTCATGTTGTTATTTTGTGGTTTTTTGGTTTTAAAGACAACGTAGATGATCGTTTCTTTTTCCCACCAAAAATGTCTGCCAGCTTTGCTGTGAATGCATTTTTTGTAGTAAAGAAGTTTCTTTAAAAAAATAGTACTAGTGTCTAGCACTAGGAATAAAAGAGGAGTTCGTACTAGGACGTCAGAATTGCTTGCTGCCCGCAGTGACGACTTTTAGACAAATGGCATCAGCGGGCTGTTTTATTTAACAATACAGAATCTACACGGTACTCAAGGCGCTACATGTACATCATTACCCCTGATCATCAGGCCAACAATCATTCCTGATACTTTCTGAGCTCCCTCAGGAGTATACAGCCCCGGCTGAAGGTTAATGGGCTGATAATCAAACACATAAACATGTAACCATAACTTCCCTAACAAGGACCAATTTAGATACGATTTGAAGCTTTGCATGGTGGGTGCGATATGAGAGAGACTGAGATTGCGGGTAACACCATGTGAGTTACACACTCACCCCGGTTCTTTTCAGAACCACACTTCTTCCTAGAAGAGATTTATTTCACATGGTGTTACCCGCAATCTCAGTCTCTCTCAAGTGCCAATTTATTCCCGGGTGAAGGAGAAAAAAACTTGTGACAAAGTGTCTTGCTGAAGGATATGCAGCACCATGACGCCTGGCTGGGCTCAAACCCACAATCTGTAGTATCTTGAGTCCACGACACTTTACCGCGAGGCCACGACACTCCACAATTCTGCTGCATTGTAAGATTGAAATACATGTATGCCTTTCTGTTAATTCGTTATCACCGTATACGTATGGCTTTTCTCTTTCAGCAAGTGGCCAGATAATCCGATGTGACGTGATCGTGGATACCATCGATCTGATCGATATCGTGACCACCACTCGGGTGCTGTATCTCGGGGATTCGCCGGAGGAATTTGAAGTCAGGGCTCTGGATGACGAAGGTCTGTTCAGCATTTTTCACAAAAATTATCAGAAAAAAACCATGGAATTGCCGACTTATCCATACTGGTGTCTTACTACTTGGTCATACTTCACATAAGTTAGGCATCTTAAAACATGGTTGTCTTCCATTTACATTAACCCTAACGTCCCAGGCATTACTTTGGTATAAAGAACTGAGTATCACATGAGTACTACTTAGTATTTTGTAGCACTGAGTCTCTCTGTGACTGATGAATGGGTGTGTAATGACAGCAGTCTAGATACTGGCAACTACAAAATACTACTTGTACATTGTAATAGTGGTAATACAGGTAAGTTACTGGTTACTACCATTTACTAATGTAGTAGGAAAAATGTATCGTCTGTGAAAACCAGTAATTCATACTGTGTTTCCGCCTTAGATGATAAAAATATTTCCTCTAAACCCAGCAACCGTAGTACTACATATTACTACGTACACTATTTGGGTTGAAGTACCAAATACTAAAAATGACTACAGGCATTGCACACAACAGGGTTCTCCTCACGTACAAACTTGTGTATCGGCCCGATACGCAATTATTTCTGCCCGATACGAAAAAAACGGGCCGATACCCATTTTTTCATCCCCGATGCGCACAATATAATTATGATAGTACGGCTCAGTACAGTCGACTCCCATTATAACGAGCTCGGTCATAACGATATCCCGGATGTAACGAGCACATTCTCCCAGTCCCGATCAATTCGTGTACATTGCTATGGGGAAATATTTGGTTATTACGGGCACGGACATTACGAGACTCCGGCTAAAACGACGATTTTGGCCGACCCCAGGCGAGCAAAACCATTGTTCTCAACCCATTTACAACGACATCTTTTCAAAACTACGGACACTGCAGCTTGTCAACGACAAACCTTTTGTCCCGATACGAGCATCATGCTCCCGTTTTCCTAATTCAGGCAACGCACCTAAGCTTCACCCATCAATGTACCTTTGTAAGGACTTCAACCCAACGTTATTTCATCTCGCCGATCTTAAATAATCAGCACAGTAGGTCTAGTCGCTAATCCCCCCGCTGCGGTTTCCCTTAGCATGACTAGGCTCACGACTGCGGCACCATGCCGCCAAATGTTTTTTAACGGACAATAGGGGGCGCTCAGGAGATAAGTGTTATCATTGTAAGGATCTAGAATAGCCTTTAGTGCTGCCGCCCGAACATCGGGTGCGTAATTGCTCGCTATTGTTGGCTTGTGGCTATTAAAAAATGCATTAGAAAAAAATGCACCATATCTTTTGTTATTGCGTGTCAATCTGGGCAAACTGGGAATATGAAGTTTTAAAAATCATCTCAACAAACCCCCCCCCCCCCCCCCCGCCAAAAAAAAAGTCAAACTGAAAACAGTTGTCCCAGAAACTTTAAATGCCCCACCAAAAAAACAGGTTAATCCGAAATTATAAAAACTTAAAAGAATCCCTCCAGAAACAATCCGATTCGATCCGTGTAGAACGGCTGGCCGTGTGTGTAGTGTGAAACGATCGCACATTACACGGGTTGAAACATTACACGTGTAGCGCAAATGCTGGTGTTGCGTTGAGTAGTGTGAAAAGGCAGCGTATAATTGACCCGTGTAAAAGTTTTAAGAAGTCTACACGGGTTGGACCCGTGTAGATTTCGACACGGGTCGAGCATACATAGTGTGAAAACGCCTTTAGTCCCCGGTTTTGGCAAGATCTTGGACACTGTTTTTGCTACATGTACATCAAAGTCTTGTTTTAATCCAGACCTAGAGCCTGTATATTTATTTACATTTTTAAGGCTTCAGATTGGCAATGGGACTGGGGAATAGTTAGATACGAATCGCAAGCCAAAGCCAGATTTGAGAAATGCCCATAGTTTCTTGTCTCAATTTGAACTGCTGTTTAACATGCTGCCACGAACATGCAAGGACTTGTCCATTTCAACAGTTTCATTGCCTATTTATCGTGGGTTTTTTCATAGATTTTGTTGATTTGTTTATTTTTGGCTAATCTCACCCCTGATACAAGGACTTGTCCATTTCAACAGTCTCATTGCCTATTTTTCGTGTGTTTTTCCCTCAATGCAGGGAACACCTTCAGTAGTTTGCAAGGTCTGGAGTTTGAATGGTCGCTGCTGTCTGACAACGACGCCGACATCGTGGTTGATGCTAAGACTATTCTGAGGTAAACCTTGAGACCGCATTGCATGTGGGTCCTTCCATTCATGTGGGATCTAAAAGAGTGACTTTTTTTGGTGTCCCTTTTACACCTGACCTGTGTAATTTCCCATCAAGTATCATTAAAATTGAATTCACACTATTTGTTACTTGTTTGGCAGGTACTTTGCTTTACATAATCACTCTTTGAAGGCATTGAAGAATGTGCCCTGAATTGTATACATGTCACTATGTAACAGGGACATCAAAAATGTCACACTTTTGGACCCCAAATTTATAGAATGACCCATGTACATTTAACCCGTTCCTTACAAGTTACTCCACAGGGCCACAGCACCCCTGTTGCTTACCAATGTTGAGTTTACTTGACAAAGGAAACCACACACACTAGAGCATCCAAACAACAGATATATTCACCATGTTTCAACAACCTGTAGTGCTTGTGTTTTTTGCCGTTCATGTATGATTCCTTATATCAACAGAAAGAGCTCCTTCAGATCTTTTTAAATTTGAAAAAAAAAAAAATTGAAATCTGGTGCAGTCTTGTAATCATGTAATCAGTGTGTAATTTAACCTTCAGCAGGTTTTAACAAAGTGACACATATATGTACAAAGTATTGCAAATGCTACATTTGCAGTAACCTCTGACCTGTATTTGACCTTTGACACAGGTTTGGAAATGATGGTAAAATACTATGCTCTACATGACAGTTTATAAAATGGTTCCTAACAACGATCATAATAAATAGAAAAAATGTGGTTTTGTAACCTTTGTCTTGTGTCTGACCTTTGACCTAGGCTGGTGACCTATCATGAGATGCCCTACGACCCGCCTAAGTACATTGAAAGGATGGAGGAGCAAGGCAAGCAGGGAGATCGCATCCTCATCGAGGGCATCCGGGCGGGGTCAGCAAAGGTCACCGTCAGGTTGACCTCTCCTGGCTTCAAGGTACATGAACTTTGACCCCAGTTACAAAACTTACCGGTACAAGGCAAAATGCAAGAATATTTTTAACTTCTCTGCCCTCTTCCTTTGTAACGGCCACATGGTGTTTTTAATTTTGCATTTTGCTTTTCTTCTCCAATGCCATAACAATGCAAAGGGTAGAGGAAATTCCTGCCAGTCGATATACATATATTTCATGCTTTGAGTAGATTTAGGGGGTGAAAAAGCTATCTTAAAAAATAAAATGGGGCAGCCCCATTGGAAAATAATGCCCCCTTGGAAAATATTGGCCCTTGGAAAATATTGGCCCCTTGGAAAATATTGGCCTCTTGGAAAATATTGCCCCTTGGAAAATATTGTCCCCTTGGAAAATATTGCTTCCTTGGAAAATATTGCTTCCTTGGAAAATATTGCTTCCTTGGAAAATATTGCTTCCTTGGAAAATATTGCCTCTTTGAATATATTGCTTCCTTGGAAAATATTGCCATCTTGCAAAATAGTGCCCCCTTGGAAAATTGTGCCCCCTTGGAAAATTGTGCCCCCTTGGAAAATAGTTCTCCCTTGGGAAAAAGTGCTCCTTGGAAAATAGTGCCCCCTTGGAAAATAGTGCCCCCTTGGAAAATAGTGCCCCCTTGGAAAATAGCGCCCCCTGGAAAATAGCCCCCCCCCCCCCCCCCCGGAAAATAGCCCCCCTCCTGGAAAATAGTGCCCCCCCTGGAAAATAGTGCCATCTTGCAAAATAGTGCCATCTTGGAAAATTGTGCCCCCTTGGAAAATTGTGCCCCCTTGGAAAATTGTGCCCCCTTGGAAAATTGTGCCCCCTTGGAAAATTGTGCCCCCGTGGGAAATAGTTCTCCCTTGGGAAATAGTGCCCCTTGGAAAATAGTTCCCCCTTGGAAAATAGCGCCCCCTGGAAAATAGCCCCCCCTCCCCTGGAAAATAGTGCCCCCCCCTGGAAAATAGTGCCCCCCCTGGAAAATAGTTCGCCCCCTTTGAAAATAGTGCCCCCTTGGAAAATAGTGCCCCCTTGAAAACATTGCCTAGCATGATGTAAAAATAGAAGTAAAAAAGGAGGGGCCTCCTACCTTTTTTGAAAATGACATATCAAGTAGAGTATTATGAGCGCTTGTTTTCTGTATTTTTGCTGCTAGGATGTCAAATCGAGTGTAACCAGGGTTATCGTGATCGATCACCTGATGCTCAACCCCGCCCATGACATTTACATCCTAGTCCACGCCCAGATTAGGTACCAAGTTGAAAAGCTGAAGCAGGGAAAGATAACCGGTGAGTGCGGCGGCATTTGTTTAATCATGGAAAACACGGAATATGCCGGGCTTTGTGTGCAGAGTTCTTACAGACCTCTGGGAAAACCTGGAATTCAGGGGAAATCTGATGTCGCCCCGCCGTGGCACAAGAGGCCATTTTCCAACTTATGGTTGGCAATTTAAAAAAAGGCCATTATGACATGTATGACACCCTATGTAAAAACACGCATTGGACTGTTTCATGTAAACAGGGCCAAACAAATCTTCATATATTTTTTTCTTGGTTGGCTTCTATTATGTCAATATTTTTGTGAGTTATTTTCAGAAATATTAATTTAATGGTTGATGAATAACGATGAAAAAGGAAATGTTGCTTCTAGAAATTCCTTCTATCTCATTTCTTTCCACTTGCTATGTTTAACAGGCTGTATCGCTAAGTGCACTTCTGTTGAGTACGCCAAATGTCAAGATATCTCAAGAACACAACATGCCACAGGGGTCAAACCTACACCAAATTAATTCATATAGGATGTGAAAACTTCAACTATGTATGTAGCCGATTGTTCAAACTTTGTGACATAATACCCATTTTTGTACAGACTGTCATATTGATTAAACTTGGCGTTACTGTTCTTGTGTATTGTGACTTTGACTGAGGGTGAAAACTGTCTTGATCTCTTAAAACAAACCTTTTTATACAGAAACCATTCATCCACAGAACATGGTGCGACATTTGTAATGTATCATAACTGCAAAACCCTTTGATTAATTGGAATGAAATTTTGCAGAGCTAATTTTATTAAAATTTCATAAAAATCTGTTACTATTTGCTGAAGTTTGAGGGGGAGGGGAAATCCCCCAAACACCCCCCCCCCCCAAAAAAAAAAAACTTCTAGTGAAACAGTCTTTAGACCATTCAAAGCACAATGTATTCGTAATAGATTTTGCAAAGTCAAACCCGGTTTTAACTTAGAGGAAGTTCAGTGGTGAGAGAAGTCTGCGTCATTTTTTATTTTTAACAAGCCCCCCTCTAGCCCGCTGGTGCCATTTGTCTAAAAGCCGTCGCTGCACGGCAGCAAACAATTTGACGTCGTAGGACGAACTCCCTTAGGCACAAAAGGGGAGTTCGTCCTATGACGTCGATTTGTTTGCCGCCCACACGACTTTTAGACAAATGGCACCAGCGGGCTGTGCTGCGCTGGATGGGACTTGATAAAAAAAGCTCTCAAAAGTCACTTTTTTTGTATTTCATGGCAGAAATAATTTGCTGTTTTATTTTACAATTCGCAGTCTACATAAAAATAAAAAATGACGCAGACTTCTCTCGGCAATCAACATCATCTTTAAAATAACAGAATAAACTCCCATATTGGAAATTTCCCCTTGCCTACATAGTTGTTCCCATGCCGTCAACACAGTACAAGCTTGAGATTCGCAACAGTGGAATAGCCAGTCTAGAGGATGTCTTATCAACGGTTACCGGTGTATCGCTGGGTACCACCGAGGTCATACTGAGAGACAAGAGTATCCTTTCGAATCGGTGTTAGTTTTTGTAGTGTGTGTCTGGCCTTGTCAAACTAATACTAACGTGTACATTTAATTTTTTTGTATGGATATCGCCTAAACAAGGCCAAAAGACCAGAAAAGTGTATGAAGCAATGTATGTTAGTGCTTTCTAAGAGCCTTTTTGGAAAAAAATTCACAGGCTTACTCGAGCGGGACTTGAACCCATGACCCATCTTCCAATTTACATCTTCCCGACGCAAATTCCATCTTCTCAATGTTTACGTGGTACCCGCTGCGACATCGGATTCAAATCGGCCAGCCGACTCCAGCAAGCTCGGTGGTGGAGTGGTTAAAACGTCTGCACTAGTAAGCAGGAAGTCGTGGGTTCGAGTCCCGCCCGAGTAAGCATGTGAATTTGTTCCCGCAGGCTCTCGGGAAAACACTGATCATACAGTGCTTTATACACTATGTCGGGATACGGCCAAAAATGTGTCTTCCAGTTACTACCAGTTGGAGGAGAACAATTGTGATGAAGTATTTTTTTTCGTCAAACAATCCACAAGGGAAACTGACTAGGTAAATTTGAATACATTTTCAAAGTGAACAGAGAAACTGGTAGGAGCGGGATTCGAACCTGCGACCTCAGGGTTACCGTACCGGCGCTCTACCAATTGAGCTATCTTGCCCTATGTTGGCGGTCTCCCAAATTGTCAGTTTCTTTGTTTGAATCCCGCTCCTGCCAGTTTCTTTGTTCACTTTGAAAATGTATTCAAATTTACCTAGTCAGTTTCCCTTTGGATTGTTTGACGAATTATAAGTTAAAAAGTTGTATCATTGAGTGATCCCCACAACAATGTCGCTTCCTAGGTTGTATCGCAAAATTGGGTGTGATCCCTGGCTATACGGCATTCTGGGTTTATGACTTCTGACTAGCGCCCACCCAAACAAAGATACTGACAATTTGGGAGAACGCCAACATAGGGCAAGATAGCTCAGTTGGTAGAGCGCCGGTACGGTAACCCGGAGGTCGCAGGTTCGAATCCCGCTCCTGCCAGTTTCTTTGTTCACTTTGAAGAAGTATTTTGTTGTTACACTGCTGTTTCCTTAACTCTGGGTGTCAGACATCAAAGATGCAGCCAGCATGCCTAGCTCTACGATTCATGTCATAGAGCCAAAGTACCTAGGTAAGTCCTCATTTATTTGTTCAATGTGTCATACTACAGTTGTTGAATAATTCAATGCACGTGATCAACAATCCACCAATCAGATGGCAGGGATTTATTCAGGTGTTGTCCATAAAAGTACATGTGACCCGCTCTGGAAAAAGGTATATTATATCGCAAAATATGAAAAATGAGTGTTATGTATGATTGGAAAGCCCGCAATGTAAGCTTTCATTTGGTACATGATAGAGCTCCAAAGCCCTTTCCGTTCTGGAGATATCGTGTTTTTGCATATTAATTATTCTATGGAGTTCAAATTGCACAACAGAGAAAACAGACTTTGAAATAGCTAGTTCTAATACAATGCAATGCAACAATGCACTCTAAAAAGGTTATTTTTTCACTTTATTCACTGAAATCAACATTGTTGTGCACCAAACCTGAAACTTTAGATATTTAAGATGTCATTAAAGACAAAAACAAAAAATGAATTTTGACGAAAAATTTCACCCTCTCAAAGTTGAAAGGGCCATTACACATAAATGCATAGGGCGACTTATATCACCTTTTTCTGGAGCGGGTCACATATGTGACAATTAATATCAATTTTCTATGTGAATGATTACCATTTCCAAATCAAGAAGTAGAACTTTTTGTACAAATGCAGAAATATCAGGCCATTCAAGTTGGAATTGAACCCGCGTACTCTAACATAGTGGTGCGGGTGTCTCACCCATTCAACTACTGTACCCGGAGATGGACAATGGTGGGTTATATCTCTCTGCAGAAATAGTTTTGGATGGTGTAATATTTCTAATATTTTTCTCTTACATGGTAGGATTTGTGGTTCTTCCTGGTAAGAACTGGGTGCTAGAGACGGGACGACTGTACGAGATCCTGATCGAGATCTATGACAGGGATAGCCATAAGATGTTCCCCGCTGATATACCAGTAAGCTTTGAGGAACCTTTTACGTATCAGTGTCTGTCTTTAGGGCTGTTTGTTTGTCTGTCTATCACACTGTTTGTATCAGTGGAACTCTTCAATACCGAACACCGCTATACCGAACATTCGGCTATACCGAACACCATCCTTGGCTCTCAAAATTTGTGTACAAAAATTACCGAACATTGTTGTTGAAAAAAAGGCAACGGATTTTTAAAATGTACCGGGTATTTTGGCTGTTTATAATTCCCAAACGGCCGCAGCTTTATGTTGAAGAGTGACAGGTGGCTATTATTTCCCCAAGGAATAGAAGGGAAAAGCCAACTGTTGCTTTAGAATTCGGTAAGCTCAGAAAGTATGAATATCAATGGCCGGCACATCCTCCAATTTGCTCCATGGTCTCTGATTGTAACTGCATTCACTTGCTAGTGGTCTTCTTGGTCTATGGATAGCCCGCCCATCCATTCTTTTTCAACATTACAGCCAATGTTTTTGTAAAGGCCCAGTGGTCACTGAATCCTGCAAATATCCAATCATTGGGAGGGCTTTTCATGCGGCACCTCACTCGTCACTTTTTGTTGGCATGACTATGAGCTAGATGAGAAATCAGATAAGGCAAAAAAAAAATTGTAGTTCTGCTTCCGATTACATGGCATTTGAAAATAGGGTAGGTTGGTAGGGAATTGTTTATTTTGTTTGCCATTTTTTTTTGTGCTGAGCAAAGGTAGTATTTACAGCATTTATGTTTTTTTTGTAAATTTTTGTTGTACTTTTTTCCCCCGAAAAAAGAATTAGGGTCGGGGCCATTAAAATAGGGTAGGTAGGGTAACCGGAAGCAGAACTATTTTTTTTTGTGGCCTAACCATTACTCGTATTGAATAAAATTCGGATAACCAGATTTTAAAATATCTGATTTTTCACACCGCTGGTAACGTCCACCACTCAATAATTGCAACACATACATGTAATTGTCCAAAGTCACACAATGGGCACTTTACGGACACTTACAATGAATCCCCATATCCTAACCAGCAAGACATGTACCCATCCTGCCGTCTAGACGATCGATTTGGGATACGAGAAGATGATGGTAGTAATTTCCAGCCCTCTCCTTGTGAGGTATTTCATTTGTTGCCTGCCCAATTCAAGTTTCGAAATTTACAGTTTTTATTTTACCGTTTTCAGTGTTGTATTTAGGAGTGTTTTAACCCTTACCCCTGTGGCACTTTTACTGAGAAGTGTCCTTAACCTGTCAAAATCCAACACTGTGCTATAAATAGGGCTGTTCATTTTAGAATAATTTAGTATTCTAATAATTTAGTATTCTAATAATTTAGTATTCTAATATTCGAAACTGGGTTTGACCGCATATTCTAACATTCGATACTCGCTGATCAAGTTTTTCAGTGCATGCCGCACCGGTAAAAAAAGCATTGCACGTAAAAGCACGCCGGTGTTTTACGTATGGCGATCGATATTATGGACCGTTCAAACAGCATTTGTTTGCATGCCCCTGTTGTATGAAGGGTTTTACGGACAGGAACAATAAACCTCCGTCCACTAAAAGTTAAGATTGACAAAAATGCGACGCCGTAACTTTTCAGAGTCGTATCTGTAGGTGTATATACATGTATATATCTTTTGGAATATTGGAACTGGCAAAATGGTATTCGAATATTTGCTTGACGATCGAATATCAAATATTCGGTATATTCGGGACAGCCCTAGCTATAAACCTATGGCACATTCTTTTGACTTAGACTAGGGCTGTCCCGAATATACAATGTACATAATATTCGAATATTCGAGAACAAAATATGCAAGTACAGATACAACCCTGATGTTATTTTAATAGCAAAGGTACGGCGCGTAGTAGTGTCGTAATGCCGTATTTTTGTCGACGCTATTTTTTTGTGGACCACGGTTTATTGTTCCCATCCGTAAAACCTCTAATCATTATTTGCTGCAAACACCCAGTAATTGTGCACATAAAGCACCGGCGTGCTTTGCATGCATCTTTTTACCGGCGCGGCATTCAATTGCAGCTGACCCGTGGAAAACTTGATCGGCGCCGTACCGGTATCGAATATTCGAATATATTCGGTCAAACCCAGTTTCGAATAATCAAATACTAAATTATTCGCAAAATGAACAGCCCTGACGTAGACAAATTGGGGCATCATAGCTCCATGTAAAGTAATGGTGCCAAGGCGCTACAGTCCTGAGCCCATCAAAACTCAAAACAACCTGCTGTTGGATTTTGGCGGATTTTGGATGGTTAGGGGTAATGAGAAATGCAATTCATGGGTGTGCATTTACGGGTGGTACGTGAATCGGATACCTGATTAAAAACAAGCACGGGTACCCACGTACCCGTTAAAAGAAAGAAAATCACAAAAATCAAATCTCAAAAATTGCTGTTATCTTGTTCGTAAAGGTCCGCACATTAATACTACCACAACGGTGCATCAGTGCAGTAAGATGCAAGTGTGTACAGTGAGCTGTATAGCTTAACGGTGTAAATTGCATTTTTGCATAAATGTTAATCTGTTTTGTTAAATTCCATGTACCCTGGTTTTCATTTTCAAAATTCTCCACAAATGACATTCAAAACTTACGTTTTCATTGTCTGAGAAATTACATGTACTGAGTAATATGTTACTTCGGTTACACAGGTACTCGATTCCATAATCTGGAACCGGTTCCTGATATTAACGGTCGGGTACTCGGGTACCCGGTTCGGATGCACAGCCCTACTCTGACGTACTTTTGACCAATGTGTTCAGCAAATATTCCATTTTCTGAGAATTGTATCTTCTGTTCTATAAATTAACATTGTCTGAGGCATCTGTTGATGTCCCTTCAGTTGTTTCTGATTGTTAAGATTATGTTGTTCTTCAGAATGTTGTTGTTGAAGTAACATCTTCATAACATTTAGTCAGTTGCTTCCTAAATTTGCATACAGGTTTTCCAGTTGGAACTTAAAGCTGCTGTTTCAATTTAGGGAGCACTGCCTAACCCATGGTCGGGCCAGGCCGTTGAAAAGCCTGGCCAAGCCCGGGCCTTCTGGCTTTTCGTCTAGCTATTGTGAGCCACTAATCACCTAACAATAGAGCAACTGCTGTTGCCTCGTGGCTTAGTGTACCGAACTCAAGATCTCAGTGATACTGCAGATTGTGGGTTCGAGACCGGCTGGGGTTTATGGTGCGTGTGTCCTTAACCAAGGCACTTTATCATAAGTTGCTTCTCTCCACCCAGGAGTAAATGGGTACCTGTGATGGCAGTGATGGTTATGTGTTTGATTAGCCCATGTGCGCTTAACTTGCAGTCGGGGCTGTATACTCCTCAGGGAGTTGAGAAGGTTTCAGGAATGATGAATGGGCCCGATGAGCAGGGGTAATAATATTGTAAGTGCTGTGATATAGTTTACTATGTTGAGCGTTCTTCAATGCCCGTTATTATTATTAATCGATAAAGCCCTGCCTCTGCCAGGCTAGGCTGGGCTGTGGCCCCTCCCACACTAATCTGTAGTGATTTCTTTTGTTGTCATTCCATTCAAAAATACCCCAGCCCTCCCTTATTATTATTATTATTATTTTTTTTGTTGTGTGAAATGTCTCGTTGAAAGGCTCATAACTTTTCCAATGCTCAGATTAGCAATTCAGTTTGAAAAGAGTTTTTTTTTTAGGGTAATACACTCTAAAATCACGGACATCAGCTTTAACAAATTGTTCATTAGAAATTGTGCTTTGAATCCCTTGTGTTTGTGATTGATGGGAGGCTGATATGCCAAAAACGGGCTGTGGTCCTTTTTATTGCACTTGGAGCCTCCCTTTCGTGTAAATGAAAGCTTCATTTGAAAAAGCTCCATCTATTCATTATACACTCCCATTCAAGAACAATATAATTAAAGCATGAATGGATTGAGTACTTGCAGGAATGCGCATATAGACGGCAACCGACCAGGTGGTCTTTGTCAATCCGCGGCTATGACCGTTGCCCGTATTCAGGAGATTAAACTCTCTGGTCCGTTATTCTTCCTTTGCAGAATATTCGTATCCAGGCGGACTTTGCTAGCGAGTATTTTGAGGTGTTACACTCGACGGTCAACGGTACATACCACTATGTCCGAACACTGAAGAGCGGCCTGACGGAGATTGAGGCTGCGTTGGTGGCCATAGTCAAACCTGTAAGTATACGTGTATTGTATTACTACTGAGGACACAGGAATAAAGAAACAATGAAATCATTGTCCTATGAGGGAGGTCCTTTGCTGAACAGGTCCTCTGAGGTACAAGCGTGTACTTATAGTCTATGGGAGAATGTTTGGAGACAACAGAAGACAAAGCCTTTTCCTCGTTACTATAGAGTAACGAAGTGATGATGTCAATGCAATGTTTGGAGCCAGAATACCTTTATTTTGTGTCAACGTGTTTCTATGACTGGCTGTTAAAAAAGGGTGCGTTCGAGTAGCTCACCCGGATCGACTCGGGCGAAGGCAGATGGGTTAGCCACGAGAGCTGGGCTAATAGAATGGTCAAACGCCGTCTCCTGTTGATGTCACCTAGCACTTGAGTCGGCGATTGTGTAGTTACGGACCCTTCTTTATATTTGATCCATTTTAAGTCAAGGTTGTTTTCATCATTCCAAAAGGAATTTATCAACCTAAAGTATACTTCTCTCAATTCTAATGACATTATTTTTTGGTAATTTTTGAACAGTTTCTTGCGGTAGAAAATGTTTTGCAGTTGGTGTCTTGCGGAATCAATTCGCCATCTATATTTTTCGTGTTGCGTTTTGTCATCTTCGTTATCGTTTTACCCAAAAATGTCCCTCTATCTACGACATACATGTACCTGTTGGTTTTTAATGTCGCAATCTAGTTTGCTAAGTCCAATAACTGAAAAGTGAATTTTGTTCTCTTATAGGAACAGGATTCTTAACTACACAATCGCCCTTGAGGTCAGCCGTTTTTAATTTTTTTAAATTCTCCGCTCCAGTAGAATCTGTGGGTAATCAGCCTTAATTACGCATGCGCGAGCAAGGTCTGTAATGGCTGACCCGAGTGAGCCCCGGGTATGACGTCAGACCTAATCGAACGGCACGGGGCTAACCCGAGTCGACCCGGGTAAGCTACTCGAACGCACCCAAAGGAACAGTCAAAATCTCAATTTGTTTGGAGCCAGTTGTCGTGCCAACTGACGTCAGAGTTCAGTACTCTATAGTGAAACACAACTACATGAACATGTATCCGTATTAGGTTTTTAAAAACATAAATGTTTTTATATATTAATTTTTTTTCTAATGAAAGCATCCTTTTGCTTCTAATATTCACTTCATATCATAGTTCCATAGCAGATTTTTACTAGCCCGTCGGGCAACTTAAGAAACAAGTTTGACTAGCCCGGAGCCATCTTGACTAATGTTTATACACCGGGCTAGTAACTGCATTGTAAATTAAGCCCTAATTACCATTTGTATTACATGCAGTTAGGACGAATTCCTTGAATAGGACAAAAATGGGCAATATAACCTCAAAAGGGCCATCAATTTTTGTCATCCTTTTTACCAGCGTATAAAGCGTCTGCTTGTTGTAGGAGTAACGGGACCATGTACGCTTTAAAAAACAATTATAATACCTACCTCCATGATAAATACTCGTCCTGAAAAATAGCAGCCCACATAGTTGTAATTCCTGCCGCTATCCGTTCCATGCACAGATAACCCCTCAGGGATATTCCAGCTTCACATGTTTTCATAAATCCACTGGTGCAACTGTTCATTTGATGGGATTGTTGTACAGTCTTGATTATCCTACATGGTCTCCCAGAAAGTCTATGACAATGTTTGTGCATTGCTTAAACGTAGTGTACAACATTTGCTTTTGCTGTAATTTTCAGAAATAAATGGATTTGAGGGTTAGTATTTTATAGCGTGCTAGCAAATACTGTAATACTGACCTGTTTCATGTTTTGTGTGCATAGATGCTGGGAAAACAGAGAGAGAAAAAATTCTTTCTGGTAGTCTGGTTCCCTGACCCTACTTTAGACAAAACGGAGCAATTGATACAGGCATGCAACTTTCCTCAGATCAGCTGATTTCCTCGTTTTTCACTTCACACTTATGCCATTGAAAATTGAAAAACACTGTACAACGTCTTGTAAAGATTTGAATTTCCTCGTTTTTTGTTAATTCCAAGTTGCATGCCTATTTATAGAGTCGGGGGGGAATTATCAGGTCGGGGAGCTAGACTATTTGCAACGATTGTCGGCCGACAATCCTTGGAAAATGATATAAATTTTCACCTTTCTTGAAAATGATGGCACACCAGGTGCCATGATTTCACAGGATGCTTGAGACTGCTATTTACTTATAGTCTAGTATGATATTTTGTAATAATTCAGTAGTTTTGTTTTTTGAGGTTTGCAAATGTTGTGTACTACCTTTTAAAGCACCTGGAAGACCGAGCAGAGAAAATATCATGTTTTTCTTTTGAGTTTGTTCTCTCTGGGAGGGGGAGGGGGTCCAAAACACGAGTACTCTTTGCACGCTCTTGAAAATGACAAAAATGGATTGCCCCTAAGTGCTGAACCTTTCAGACTTTTTCATTTGTTAAATCTTGTTCATTTGGCTGTTCATGCATTTGGCAGGACGGGGAGTTGGAGACGTTCAAGATTCCCATCAAGGACACTCAGGAGGCCGAGATATTTGATCCAATCAGAGTGCAGCCAGCCGTGCTCGTGTTTCCATGGCAACCACAAAAACCGAGTCCGTATCAGTACACGCTCAAGGTATGCAGTGTGTACAATGAATTTTCTTTCAAATACTCTTACGTTTGTCTTTTCCAAATGAATGTCAGATTTCACACTTGAAATGAAAGAATTCCTCATTGAGTGATCCCACAATGTCGTTTCCTAGGTTGTATTGTAAAGTTACAGCGTGTTCCCTGGCTATACGGCATTATGGGGTTTATGACTTATGGGTAGCCCCCCAACAAAGACACTCATTTTGGGAGACCACCAACATAGGTCAAGATAGCTCAGTTGGTAGAGCGCCGGTACGGTATTCCGGAAGGTCGCAGGTTCGAATCCCGCTCCTGCCAGTTTTCTTTGTTCACTTTGAAAATTGTTTCTATGCATTCACTTTACAGATATTTAATTAACCCCTTAAACCCGGGCATACTGGGTATTTCATGGGGGCGCCAGGCCGGGTTATGCAGCCAAATGAAACGGAAACAAGAGGCTTGTGCAGCCAAGCATAACATACACAAACCCCAATAATGGATTGAAAATGCAGAAATTGGCATGTATAGACGTCAACCGGCCAGGTGGCAATTTTCAATCTGCACATATTTGGGTCAATCGTACGCAAGGGGTTAACGTGTTTGGACACCAGTTGTAAAATAAACTTTAAAAAAACAAGAGCTTGGTGGTCCAGTGAATATTTGATTTTAATTCAAGAATTGTATAATAATTTCCCACCTTAGGCCTCTGGGGGGACGGGCACTTACATCTGGACGTCCTCCCATCGCAATGTCGGAACTGTGAACGTACATGGGACTGTTACTACGGCAACGGAGATGGGCATGACCAATGTGACGGCCGCAGACAATCGCAACCCTGCCCACTTTGGCCTGAGCAAGGTAAGCCATATATTAGGGAGCAATTCATATTGTCCACTTGCGGTATCCATTGCGGTACCGCTGTTTTTCTTGGCGGTGCCGCATTCCTTACCCCGAACCCGGCTGGGAATGCTAAGCCAGGCGGAAAAAAAAATCTCATCGAATATTTTTTATTAGGAATGTAAAACTTTTCGTAATTTTTTTTAACCTTCCTCCTATTTTTGCTACTTTTCCCTATATTTTTGATCTTCCTCCTACTTTTCCTACTTTTTCCTAATTTTGTAACCTTTCTCCTACTTTTTCCTATTTTCTTTTACCTTCCTCCTACTTTTTCTACTTTTTTTCTTGAAATTCCTATTTTTTCCTACTTTTTTTGTCCCACAACTCCGAAAAATGAAATCTTATTCAGTGTTTTTCATGACAGTGTTAATACATGCTGTCGTATGAAAATCATACAATGAAGGGCTTGGGTGCAGGAATACTGCAACTTTACTTCCAAGAGCTTAGTTGAGGATGGAGCACAAGTGTTGAGTACAGAACATGCCAAATGAGGTTTTATGCTGTGGGCATGTACTGTATTATGTTCGAGGAGAAAGAAATCTTTCCTGTCCTCGGGAGTCGGTCTTTTGTTAAAATCAGTCCTCGGACGTAAAAATACCTGCTTAGTCTATGGGGTTGTGTTATATTAAAGGAACAATAGGAAACACAAAGCATTGTCCTCAGTAGTATAGGAAAACACGGCTGTTTTGACATGGGTGTGTGTATGAATGCAAATACTCCTGAAAGCTCGCAAAAGTCCTACTTTTATACAAATTTCGTCCTCTACAAAGTCCTACTTTTGTCCTGGTTTTTTAATTTTTTTTAAATTTATTTTTAAAATTTATTTTTATAATTTATTTCATATATTTTGATGGTAGTATTCTCCTACATTGTTTACTTGTTGACCTAGGTCTGCTTGAAAGCCTGTATTGGTCTGACCTTACCGAAACAAACTGCATCCCCGAATAGATTTTCAGATAGATTTGTGTTTCTTACTGAGTTTCAGGTGTACGTGCTACAACCCAGTGATATGGCCTTCCTAGACACTACGGTGGAGGCTCTAGCAGGCTCGACCCTGGACTTACCCTTGGCTGCATATACGCTCATTCCTCGCAGTAAGTACACGTACGGTACACTACGGTGGAAGCTTTAGTAGGCTCGACTCTAAACTTACCCCTGGCTGCGTATACGCTCATTCCTCGCAGTAAGTACACGTACGGTACACTACGGTGGAAGCTTTAGTAGGCTAGACGCTAGACTTACCCCTGGCTGCATATACGCTCATTCCTCGCAGTAAGTACACGTACGGTACACTACGGTGGAAGCTTTAGTAGGCTCGACCCTAGACTTACCCCTGGCTGCATATACGCTCATTCCTCGCAGTAAGTACACGTACGGTACACTACGGTGGAGGCTTAAAGGCTATCATCCGCCCGGCGGTTGAAAACGAGCTCCGTTTTTCTCTCGTTTTTTTCGCCACCCAACAACGCAAAACTTTGAGCAGGCCAGTGGAACGATATTTCCTATAAAATACTAACCCCCAAAATCCGCCCATTTCTGAAAATTGCAACAATGACCAATCATGTACACTACCTTCAAACCCTCTCACGTGACCGGCCACTCTCCTAATTATCTTCACTCAAGCATGTGCAATACGACCAATGAGCCCGTATTTCACAGTGACTGAAATTCCAGTCTGCAGCTTGTAACTGTAAACCCTTTCCTGTAATACCAATGTCGAGTTTACTCGACAAGGAAACCACACACCAGAGTATCCAAACAACAAATATATTCACCATGTTTTAATGAACTGTAGTGCTTGTGTTTTTCGCTGTCCATACATGATCTATATATACCAACCGAAAGAGCTTGTTCGGATCTTTCCAATGGTGCTATCAAATTCATGTGTCACCATTACAATATTTAGAGAAAACTGTATCCGAAGTTTCCCTGTACAGTTATGTGTATGGAGTGCCATTGGTTCATGTGACAAACAACTTTCCTGTTTGATAAAGTGGGCCAGAAGAGAAAACAGCCGTAACTGTGCTATTTTAGCAGTTATGACTTTCATTTTTACACCTTATGAAAGAGACTTTCTCATGGAACAAACTTCACACACAACATTTTCCTTTTCAATCAATTCTTGAGGGTGAAATCTTTGGTTGAAAATACAACCATTCAACAAGCAGTCAGCTGCTTTTTCTGTGTAAGTGGTTTTATGCTTGACTGAACAAAAAATGTTGTAGTGGGGGAAGATAATCCAATAAACAATGTGGTAAGGAAAGGGTTTCAAAACTGCACTGCGGACTTTGGCATGTGATCTGGCAGCACGAAATTAGTCTTTTTGTTAAAAATTCTATATTGTAATATATTTTGTTTTATTTCATGCACAGCTAAAACTAAAGTGCCAATGACGGACTGTTCCACCCTCTCCATAACGATCAGCTTATCAGATACCTCTGTCTTTCAGCAAACGGACGGTAAGATGAACAAGTAAAAAATAGCGTTAAGTCAATTTTAATGAGACTTGATTGGACACTTTTGGACCCCAAATTTATGGAATGACTCTACACACAGATTTGTATACATGTATGTGTTTCACCTTTCTTTACCTACATGTAGGTACCCCTGTTCTGATTGACGGAGCTTGCCGAATGATCCCTGTGAGGGCGCTAAACCCAGGTCACACCCAGGTCACCGTTACCTACGAGCAGGGCTCCCTGCGACTGCAAGCGTCCATCACCGTCGCTGCTCACGTACCCTTGAAGGTAAATCAGTGATGTATACTACCAAACTCTGGGCTCTAATACATGGAGCTATGATGCCCCAATTTGTCTATTAAAGTCCAAAGAATGTGCCATAGATATATTGCACAGTGTTGGATTTTGACAGGCTGAGGACATTTCCAAGTTTCAGATTAATCGCTAATTTCGTCAAACAAACCACAAGGGAAACCGATCGGGTGATTTGAATGCTCCAGGTTCTCAACAAACTGCAGGTAAACCGAAGTTAGAAAATGACTAAAATGTGATTGACTGGTAATGTGAGATGAGTATGAAATGAAAGGTGGAATATTGACTGACAATAAGTAACGGAATAACTTGCAAACGTTGATTGAGGAGCAGGAGATTCCTACGGTATTCATCTGCATCAACATTTGCACACAGCACATAATAATAATGTAGACCAATTGGGTGCAGTCTGTACATGTAGTGGGTTTTTTTAAAGTCCAAAATACACAAGGTGAGATTTTTCAGGATTTTTCCCAATTGCTGGATTTTTTTGTCGGGATTTCAGAATCTCTTTTGCAATCTGGAATTCCTGAGTTGTTGTTCTAAAGGTGTTTGTACCTGTAAAAGTGGATATAGACCATTAAAAACAGATAATTTAAGGGGGTGCCTTTAGGCAAATACAATTTATATGTTCATCTGGGGTCCTCGTGGATTTTTTGTGGATTTCGTGGATTTTTCATTTTTGACCAATCTCACCCCCTGCATAATTTGTTAGAGAGAAAGTTCATGATTGCCAAAAATTTAAAGATTGGATTTGAAAGTGGAACTGCATGTATTAGGCCATCAGCCTCGGTCCAAGAAATGCCACATGAGGGAAACATCCCACTAGAGCCAAAACAGGCAACTCCACTGCCTTTTGGTGTTGACACACTAACACCTTTGCCAGCTTCTTATCTTTGTAATCCATTAGCCAAACAATTGCTTGTAATCCTTAAGTAAACACTTCCAGGCTGGGATTTGCTGGTACTACTCACAGCGTACAAATCACCTCTCCGATTCGTTCAAGTTTATTATCGTTCTCAGCTTTGCAGCGGCCGTTTTTCACGATTCAAAGTTTTTTAAGTAGTTACACAGGATAGAAAATCTGAACTGAGGCATTTTTTACAATAAAACTAAGAATTCTTGCAGAATGTTTCTGTGTTAAATATAACTCATATAGATAAGAACTTAAGTCAACAAAGGATTAACTGATTGTATCTTAAGTTTATTGACACAAGATAAACAATGTAAACAACATAAAATCTCAAAAAGGCAGTGCTCCTTTCCGAGTTAGGGCCTTCTAACTCGGAAAGCTCTAGTGGGATGGGGACAGTATGTGGGCCACCGGTATCAAATGATCAAAAGGAGCGATTCTTTGCAAGGTATGCACACCTAGAGTTGGAAAATGTGTGTGATAGCATTGCAGCGTGAGCAGTGGCAGCTTTTTGGGTGCTATAACTTTTTCAATATTTGTTTTCAAAATGGCCACCAATATGCTTGTTACCGGATTAATTATATGTTTGCTGCCATTGAAAAAACAAAAAAGGGTGATAGCACCCAAAAAAGCTGCCACCGCTGCAATGCTATCACATATTTTCTAACTACAGGGGTGCATACCTTGCCAAAAATCACCATGAGCATTATTCCCCTCATTTGATACCGACCAACCCCCCAGGCTGATGGCCTACATTTGTATGCTGTTTCTTTTAGTTCGTGCATCATTGTCACAAACAGAAAATGACCAAAAACTTTTCCACCCATGTACGTTTGTGTAGACGCCAGTTTCTCATTGCTCAGGCAATTGGAATGAAAGGGAATTTCCGTCCTTGGACTGCGAGGTATTATTACCTTCCAACTTCATTGGGAATTAGCATTCATTTTTTTATTGAAAGTTCAATTGCAAGTTGTTTTTGTTGTACAGTTGAGTTTTGTCTCAATAAATCAGCTATTCGTTCATGTTACATGCAAGATTTCTTGCAATTTTGGAATCCTTTTTGATTTGTCGAGATTTTTCCATTTTCTTCTGTGTAACATTCTTGTTGGTGAGTACTAACATTGTTGCAGTTAAAGGGATGTATGGCGTCGGTGTAGTTTTTGTTGACTGCTAAATCCAATAAATTACAGCAGCTTTCTACCAGTGATGTAGTCGAGACCATGCACAGGACCAGGCACAGGACCAGGCACAAGACCAGCACAATACCATGCACACAAACGTGTATCGACCTCCAAACGTGGATGTCCTATTGTTCCCTCTTTTGTTTGTACTTTAACTTTTTCGGGAGACTCCCATATGTTTTGTACATGATCTCAATCGCGGACGTATTCTTGGAATCGTGGGCGATATTGTTTCCTTTGTTATACGTCCACGTTTGTTTGGGAGAACAAATGCAGGACCACGCACAGGACCACGCACAGGACCACGCACAGGACCACGCACAGGACCACGCACAGGACCACGCACAGGACCACGCACAGGACCACGCACAGGACCACGCACAGGACCACGCACAGGACCACGCACAGGACCACGCACAGGACCACGCACAGGACCACGCACAGGACCACGCACAGGACCAGCTTGTTACAGGCATAAACCTGAAAAAGGAATGCTTTTATTACGGTTCATTTGAATAGCTTGAGACTTGAATTAAGACTGATGGTCTTGTGTTGGTCTTGTGTTGGTCTTGCAGGGTCTTGCATGGTCTTGTGATGGTCTCGACAACATCACTGCTTTGTACCAGCCTTGTTAACTTGACTTGCTGATTTATTTTTTACTTCAGACTTGACTTTACTTGACTTGGGAAAAAAATGACTTGGGACTTGACTTGGCTTGAAAGAACATGACTCGTGATTTGATTTGACTTGACTTGAATAAATTTGACTTGCTGACATTAGCCCTTTCATTAAAGGAAACATTTGGGCGTACGTACGTACGTGTATCAGTTAAACAAAAAAAATGCTGAGCCTACAGCACATAGCGAGCTGGGGGTGTCCAGTACGTATGCGGGGCCGCAGCACTGGCCGACTGTGTGGAGAATCGTCAAGACGGCATGCAAGGTTGATTTTGTACAGTGCATGCGTGCCAGCCTATGCATAGTCATTTGTCATTAGAATTTTAATTTACTATGTTCAACAATTGAGAGACTTGTTACTTGAATTGGAAAAAAATGACTATAAGGGACTTGACTTGACTCGACTTGGGACAATTTGATTCGAGACTTGACTCGACTTGGGACAATTTGACTCGGGACTTGACTCGACTTGGGACAATTTGACTCGGGACTTGACTCGACTTGGGACAATTTGACTCTTGACTTGACTTGGGAAAATTTGACTTGGTTACAACACTGCTTTCTACTAATGTTCGATTTTGTTGGATTTAGCAGGGTCAGGCTTAATGATCTTACCACTCATAGCAATTTTAGGATGAATGCTTTTTCTGTCTCCAAGGTAATGTGTTTCTTCTGCTTCCATTAGCGGTTTAACATTTCATTGTTCTGCAAGCAGTTTCCAAAAAGAAATTACGCCCAAAAAAGAGACGCCCAAAAACAATTACCACAAGGCCGGATGACGTCCATACTCACCATTTTCTGCATTTTCAATCCATTGTTGGATTATTGTGTTCATTATGCTTAGCTGCAGAAACCTTTTGTGTCCAACCGTGCTCAAGAGGTTAAGATTTTTGGTGAGATAGTTTTAGAGTTAGTGTTGTTGGATTTAGCAGTCAACACATACTATATGGTGTGTTGGAAATTGTTTACAGAAAACGTTGGATATCGTTGTTTAACCCTAACCCCCCCCCCCCCCTCCCCAGGGTGTGTGGAAATTCGTATTGATATTGATATTGATGGATTCAGCAGTGTTAGGGATACAGAAAAGGTTTATCCCAATATCATTAGGGTTGAAAAGAGCATGAAACAGTTGAATGTAATAATGCACACGACCATCCCTTGAAAAATGCGCCGTTTGTGTAAAAATCATTGACGGAGTTGGAAACCAGAAGTATGCGTAGTTTTTCATCAATGATTTTCAGACAAACAGGGCATTTTCAAGAGATGGTTGTGTAATTATTATTGTTTACTTTGTAATGATATTCCAACCATAGCACACGGGTGAGATTTGTCAGGATTTTTCCTGATTTCAGGATTTTTTGTCGGGATTTCAGAATTTTTAAAGAATCTCTTTTTGCAATCTGGAATTCCTGTGGTGTTGTCCTAAAGGTGTTTTTACCTGTAAAAGTGGATATAGACCAATAAAAACGGATATTTTAAGGGGGTGTCTTTAGGCAAATACAAACTATATGTTGATCTGGGGTCCGCGTGGATTTTTCATGGTTTTTTCATTTTTTGGCCAATCTCACCCTTGATAGCAGTTTTAAGATGAAATCTTTTTTCTCTGCCTGCAAGCTATAGTGTTTTTTTTAATTCTTAAAAAAACTTTCTACATTAGACAGTAATGGTTTTTATAATTCTGATTGCATTTTACTCATATTTATGTAGTACAAGGAAACATTTCATATTGCCAGATGTGGCACCGCAGTTTTTCTTTGCGGCGCCGCAGTTTTTCTTTGCGGCGCCGCTGTTTTTCTTTGCGGCCCCGCAGTTTTTCTTTGCGGCCCCGCAGTTTTTCTTTGCGGCCCCGCAGTTTTTCTTTGTGGTGCCGCTGTTTTTCTTTGCGGTGCCGCTGTTTTTCTTTGCGGCCCCGCAGTTTTTCTTTGCGGCCCCGCTGTTTTTCTTTGCGGCCCCGCAGTTTTTCTTTGCGGCCCCGCAGTTTTTCTTTGCGGTGCCGCAGTTTTTCTTGGCGGCGCTGCAGTTTTTCTTTGCGGCGCCGCATTCCTCACCTCAAACCTTGCTGATGAATGAGGAAGCCAGGCGGCTTGAATAACTGAATAGTCATGACGTTATAAAGACTGGAGCTTGGAGCTCATTAATACTGGTATTGCAAAAAAAAACGCAGTACCGCATTGATACCGCTTTCAGACAATATGAAATAATCCCTAACCTGTGTGCTTGGCATAAAATTTGCCCCTGGTCGTTCATACATATAATATGCTGTTTCCTAGGTGTTGGATCCAGAGGGTGTCGCCGTAGTTACGCCTGCTGCCTCCAAGACATTTGTGCTGACGGGAGGACCCCAGCCGTGGGTGCTGGACCCATCGCGTTACTACGAGACATTGGTTGCGGAGCATCCGGACTGGGTGTCTAGCAAACACATCAAGATGTTTGGCGCAAACAGTAAGAAATCAGATTTTTGCCCCTCCCGACATAGTGTCAAGCAATACGCTGAGTGCTATCCAAAATGTTGTGGAAAAAAAATGTACAGTCGAACACCTTTATAACAAGGTCCTTGGGACTTTACAATTTACCTTGTTGTAACAGGTACCTTGTATTATCAGTAATGGAAAACAAAGAAAAACAAAGACTCGGGACCTATTTTGTCCTTGTTATAAGCAGGATGTTGTATTAACAGTGCTCTTATTATCAGGGTTTGACTGTACAGGCTTACTCGGGTGGAACTTGCTGCCATGAGCTCCGTACACAGCTCGTTAGATGAAGCCTTGATGCCATCTCGTGATTGGCTAGTGAGATTCTGTGTACTTTACTATTCTGGGGTCAGCTGGCCAATCAACAGCCAGTGTAGGTACAGCGCAGTCAATTTCTAGATGGAATTTGTGTCGGCTAGCTGACTCCAACAAACTGGGTGGTCGAGTGGTTAACCCCTTGACCTTGGGTATCATTTGGGGGGCGCCAGGGCACCAGATCGGTTTGTGCAGCCAAGCGAAACGGAAACAAGAGGCTTGTGCAGCCAAGCATAACGTACACAATACCCCAATAATGGATTGAAAATGCAGAGATTGGCACAAATAGAAGTCAACCGGCCAGGTGGCAATTTTCAATCCGCACGTCAACCGGTATTTGTGTCAACCAGTGGCAAGGGGTTAATACGTCTAGTAAGCAGGAGGTCGTGGGTTCGAATCCCGCCCGATCAAGCCTGTGAATTCTTTTCCCACAGGCTCTCTTAAAGCACTGAGCATACAGCAGGTGTTGGTAGTCTAAACAGATCAGTGGAGCGCTTTGGCCTCGTGGCTTAGTGTATCGGACTTGAGATCTTGATAATACTGCAGGTTGTGGGTTTGAGACCAGCAGTGGGTCATGGTGCTTGTGTCCTTGAGGAAGACACTTTGTCACAAGTTGCTTTTCTCCACCCAGGAGTAAATGGGTACCTGTGAGGGCAGTGATGGTTATGTGTTTGATTAGTCCATGTGCGCTTAACTTGCAGTCGGGGCTGTATACTAACCAGCGAGCTGAGGTTTCAGGAATGATTAATGCGCCCGATGAGCAGGGGTAATAATATAGTGCCTTGAGCACCGTTGTCTTGGTGGATATGTTGCGCTTTACAAATGTCCGTTATTATTATTACCATCAGTACTACAAGGGGCACCATGTTTTTGTCAACCAAAATCTCAGGAACTCTCTTTTTAACAAAATATGTAAAAATTATTTCTTATTTACAGAGAACAATCACGTCTTCAGTGTGGTGTGTCTTCAACTCGGGGAGCAGACGTTCACGGTAACCGTCGGCAACAGCCTTACCGCCAAGAACCGACAGCCTGCCATTTCCAGGGCTACAATTAAGTGAGTTTTTACAAACCTCGGGTCAAAAAGAACCCCTGTTTTTAGTACTTTATGTTCAGGGAACTAGACTAGCTGGCTTGCACCCGTTCACGGATATATAACCGATTGCAAACAATAACTAAATTTGGTAAATTGGGGGCAGTATTTGGAAGAAAAAAAATCAGGTTTTTGCCAACAGTGGTCAAGTGACAGCACATTTAGGTTCCATGATTTCACAGGATGCTTGAGACTATTATTTATTAATAGTCAAAGGCATAAGTCATTTACTAGTTTTTTTGTTTTTTATGTTTGTTTGCAAATGTTGTATATTACCTTTAACCCTCATATACTAATAATTATACAACACCTGAATAAATCCCAGTCATCCGATTGGTGGATCGTCGGTCACGTGCATTGAATTATTCGTCCAATCGCACGACGCGAACCCGCACCGCCAAAAAAAGTTCTATCACATGGTTCTATCAAACGGTAACGCGTTTGATAGAACTTCCCCGCCGCTACAACCCGGCTATCATTAGACTGGTCCCCGGTTTCTCCGTTGTCCTTCGGACTTCAAATGTATATTATATATATATGGGGACCGGGAACCAGTCTAGGCTGTCATTCACACAAAATGGCGGAGGGTGTTTCCGAACCGCGGTTTGTTTTCCTAACATACGACGAAATATTGGAACTCGTAGGCAATGCTGAGACAAATGAAATATGCAGTCAAACGATTAGAGGAATTTGCAAGACACGCAGGAACAACAATTAAAGCTTTAACTGATTCGGGACTGGACCACTTTTTTATTTGTCGCGGTTTTATGCGGGACTGAGAAGGTAAACGGCATGTTGTACACCAAGAAATCCATGCATGCAATCTGTCGGATTTATTCAGGCGTTGTATAAAACAAATAATGAATGTTTCACATTCGTGCAATGGTAAGAATAATTTCATTCGGTGACAGATGGAATGTCCCATTCCACTCGGCTTCGCCTCGTGGAATGGAACATTCAATCTGTCACCTCAATTAATACTGTTTGGGCCCATAACATTAGGGAACTCTCAAGTAATTTGCATACCGTTTCTAAATCGCACTGACGCCTATAACCAAAAACTGGTTCTGTTGTTTTTCTTTGGTTAATCATTTTGGAGGTTTGAGTATTTCATTATGGTGCATAATAGAGTACTGAAGTCTGACATCAGTTGGCACGACAACTGGCTCAAAACAATGGAGATTTGGACTGTTCCTTTGTTAACAGCCAGTCATGCAAACACATTGACAGAAAATAACAAAAGTATTCTGGTTCCAAACATTGCATTGACGTCATCATTTCGGTACTCTATTCCCGCCTATTTTCTTTTTTCCAAAGAAGAAATTCACAGGCAAGAAACAAAACCCAACCAATTCTTTGATATGACTGTTTGTGACCACCCAAACACATCCCCTGATCTATGGGTGCTGTACAACAAAAGTGTCTCTATTTCGTCAAAGGTTCCTGTGTGCGTCGCCAGTCAGGCTACAGCTTATTCCCGTCATTGATCAACCCCAGCTGGAAGAACCCTGCCCAATCACACTGGACTCCAATAATCAGGTAGGAACTGCAAGTAGGAAGAGCAAGTTCGATCAGGGGCGTGTTTACGCGACTGTGACCAAAAAACATGTTTCCGCTTTGGTCATTGGTTGGGCATTTTGGCGTCTTCGGTCATGGTTGCTTGACGTCATTGTTTCGACCAAACGAGAACCGAAGGTTGGAGTTGGTTCACCGGTTCAAAATGGCGGAAGATACTGAAACGTAAGCAAACAATAATTTGTTTTATTCGTCCCAAAAATTAGTGAATTATGTACGAGAGCCACAAAGGCACAGCCTGTCGTGTGTAAAGCATGGTAATCGTCTAACCGACGTCTTTTTCTTTTCAACCATTCCTCTTCTTCGACGTCATTCACCAGATACTCAAACTCTTGCACAACTACTCGCTCTTCCGCCATGTTTTTTTACTATCGGTCAATGACAGTTTCTGGTTATGCGTTTTCTCGCGCCTGCGTAAACACGTTCCATCGTTTTGACGTGACAAACATGTTTCAGGTTGGCGGTCGTGAAAACACGCCCCCAAAGAACATTGGTTAAACGAGCGTGAGTGGGATAACGAATTTATCTTCAAGCAAACTTGACGCCAGTAAAGATGGAACACGCACGGTGCTGTGCGCGAAACCTGTACACATCAATAACAGTCGGAAGAAACAGGAGCTATCCGGAAAAAACGTAACAAGTGTGCGCCGAAACAGACGTGACGATCCACATGGGACGCAAACGCGCAGCTTTTGAATTACCAATAGATTATGCAGCACTGCGTTTTGCGTATCGCGCAATTCGCAGAATTAGAACAGCGCAACCCACGGAGTTATTATCACACTCTCAGCTGCCACAGATCGACCAATCAGGATCGAGGATTCAAGTTTGCTTGAAGATAATTTACATTGCAGTGGTCTCAAAGATGATCAGGGCACCCTCTATTGACGTAATTTCTAAAGGGGTTGTGTTATCTATGCAGGTTCTCTAAATGCATATATATATTCAAAACCTTTTCGTCATTCTCAATGCATTGTGGGTATGGAGGCCAAACAAACCATGTAATTTATACACAAACCTATGGCACTGTGAACCAGTCCAAATATTAATTGATTTTATGCTAAATATCTGTCATGAGTTGAGAAATTACTCTTTTCGCATGTCTTTGCATGGAACATAAGGAAAATAATGATCAGAAAAATCAATTTTTAATAGCAGTAAAAATAAAGAAATAATTGGGGAATCCCTCTCGGGGTAACCAGTTACTGATGAATGCAACACCTCTGAAATTAGAACCGCTAATAATTTCATATTATTAGCCAATCAGAAGAGGATTTTACAACCATGACAACCAACATGTGACCAATGCGACCAATCATGTCCCTTCTAATTTGCTTGCTCTTCTAATGCCAGTAATGGCTGATACTGTTCCCATGATGTTTTGAGAATGGCGAAAAGGTTTATTGACGGTTAAAGGGTTAAAGACCTACACTAAACCAAAGTTTAATTCTCAAAAAATAATTAGTATCTTGATTATGAGTTACGAGAAACCAAATTCGTTCTAAATAATGTCATTTTCTATCCATCATTATTAATTAACGGACGAGAGAAAGATGCTAATTAAATATTCAAATTTCGCGCTTTACTCAAAAGTTCTCCCCCTGCTGCCGTCGGCGGCGCACTTGTAGCCTTGATGTCATCGTGTGTAGTCATCCATACTAAACTGAGATTTGGAATTGAAATAGTAGGCTTACATGATGGGATACAGAGACTAAAAGTTTATTCAATATGTATACTGTGTAAATACTGCGTACTCATGTATGAACTTGTACCAAGTAAAACGATCGGACTACACACCATGACGTCATGCGCAATACATGCATAACGCATGACATGCAAATGAGGGATGAGACGTACGCTTTTTCGGACGATAGGATTTTCCAGTGAGCTAATTTGCAGGTTTTTTTAAATTAAAAAGGACAGTACACCATTTGTTTGTGTGTATTGCTCTCTTTTTGACATATATCTGTAGACTGAGACAATAATTTCACATTTTTCAAAGCGTTCTACTAGGTCTTTAATGGTTGCTAGTCTTATTATGCCAACATAAGGCAAGATTATTGGTGAAGCACCGGTACCATATTCCGGAGGTTGCACATTCAAATCCCACTCCTGCCAATTTCCTTTGTTCATTTGGAAAAAAAGAGGAATTCAATAAACTTCTGTCTTTTGCATGTTTTCAGAATGGACCGATCCAGTGAGCGTCGCCCGATGGTGTTCTGACCAATCACATTCGTGGTTTATGTCCGACATGCGTGCAAAAAAGTCGGACATGCGTGCACGCGCATGTGACGTGTGCGGCTGGAACATGCAGTTTGGCATTGGAGAGGAACACGTGTTAATTGCCCATGTGCGTAATGGGCGGGGCTTGCTGGATCGGTGTATTTTTACGGCTACCACTATGTCTGTCGTGCTATTTCTTTCCCCGAACAATAGCAAAATTAAAAATTAATATTTGAGCGGAATAAGACACACTTTATTATCTTTTTCATTTTGTTCTGCTATATTTTGGGTGAATTTTGGCACGGTTGTCCAGCAAGTTTCCACAAAGCAACAAAGACAGTTGAAGGTTTGATTTTTCTTGTGCTCTTCCACCATTCAAGCGTAATTCAATATATAATTGTAAACTAATCGTAACTCACCGCCATTGTGAAACAAGCTGTCTTTGTAAAATAGTTAAAAATGCCCGCTGCCAATGCATAATAGAGCGTCCAAGTTTCACAAACCCATGATCATGTTTTTTTTGTGAACTTCTTTTTAGACAGACTAGTCTGGCGTCGGACTCTGTCTTTACCCGGTATCAATGTGAATGATACATGTACGAGGGTCAGCTGAAAAGTTTGTAGGTTGACTCTGAAGGAGTAATGCCAGATCAGTGAAACTTAGCATGCATTTATTTCAACCCTTTTGATAACTAATTGCATGCTGTTGGAATCTCCCGCGAGAGAGAGTTGAGAACATTCTGAGTACAGAACTTGTCAAAGGTTTCTGCTTGGTGGGTGTCGCGTCTTCTGACCCCTGATCCAAAGTGCACCAGGCTGGTCATGTCAAGGGATAACTTGGAGCGTTTTGAAGCAGATCCAGCTAATTTCATCGAACGTTTCCTAACCCAGGATGAGTGCTGGGTCCATCACTTTGAGCAAGAGACAAAGAGGCAATCCATGCAGTGGAAACACACATCCTCACCCCCTCCAAAGAAGGCCAAGGTCATTTTGATGCCAAAGTTTGTCAATTTTTATGAAATCGTCTACGAACCACCAAATACGGCCTTACCTTAAAACAAACAATGCAATTAGTTATCAAAAGGGTTGAAATAAATACATGCTAAGTTTCATTGATCTGGCATTACTCCTTCAGAGTCGACCTACAAACTTTTCAGCCGACCCTTGTAGATTGATTGAAGGTAGAAGTCATTTTTCTTTTATTATTTGGGGGGGGGGGGGGGGGGGGGTAGGTAATTGGTCTCACCAAAGGTGGAAGTTAACCCACCTGGTTCTATAGGTCTGAAAATTGGGATAATTTCTTTGGCATCTATTGAAGATTTATCCTCTATTTATATCTGGACCCAGGAAAACCGTAAGGGTGGTAGGACTGGCAGCCTAAAATGTGGCCAACCCCACCACCTCTGTTGTTACCTAGAGTGGATATTAGCCTTGTATTGGGAGATTTCCATGAAAAAAAATAAGGATAAAAATATCTTCACATGTTTTACATTGAAATGCCTTATTTTCTTAACAAAAAACAACACATTTTTCCAGTTTTCTAGCTCAGCCTAGTTAGAAAAATATTAGCCTAAAAATCGGACGCCGCACACTTTGTAGCTTTTTTGCTCGGAAGTACCATATTTTTTCAAAATCTGCCTGGATTCTGAGGTCGACTTACATGCTCTGAATTAATAATTCCATGCTACTGCTAGCCAGTAAGCAAGATTCCTGTTACGCTTAGCACATAAAAATGCTTAACCTGGGTATTAAGTAAATTGTGCTTAGTCTGCAGAATCCCTACAGAGTCTGCATATTGTCTGGGGAAAAAAAAGAAAAAAAAGTCTGAGTCGATTCAAAAAATGTTGGAGTCACCCAAGTCTATGTTCAATGTGATGAAAATACCTCGTGGGGGCTCTCAGCATGATGAAATAATGAATGCGAGAAAAGAAAAACAGACAGAAAAATTCAGCACTGCAGTAGGATCTGCCATATTGCTTTCACTGATGTTCAAGTTCTGCAGAAATGTGTGCTTTGAAAGTAGTGGTGGAATATAAATCTCCCCCCATCTCAAAAATGTTCCGTAGCACCTGTTAAACATACTGTAGATATTAATCACAAGCCGAGAAGAAATATGCCCAAAACTCGACCCACTGCCTATTATGGCATGCAAACATTTGCAAAATAATTCCTGCCTCAAATATTTCCTTTATACATTATACGTGTACTCTGTATTCTGCAGAGCATGCAGAATGCACGCAATACAGAGTTGAGCAAAACAACTTGTACTCTTTACTTCTGGACTGCCTCTTGACTGTGCGTCTAGATTCTGCTTGAGTGCACTTGAAGAACTTTGTCTGCAGACTAACTGCTCATTCTATCATTTCTATGTAACCAAACATTGTCTTCAGACTTTCTGCAAACATTCTGGAGACTTTCTTCAGTTGTGCTGGCATTCTACAGACATCGAATTCATTGACTGTCTGCAGACTCTCTGTACATTGTCTGCAGACTCTCTGTACATTGTCTGCAGACTCTCTGTACATTGTCTGCAGACTCTCTGTACATTGTCTGTAGACTCTCTGTACATTGTCTGCAGACTCTCTGTACATTGTTTTCAATCTGTTTTGCACAGTCTGCAGCCATTCCGCAGACTGTCTGCGCACATTCAAGATATACATGTACAATGTAGGCCTATTTTGTGAATTTTGAGGTACATGTAGACTGCAGATGTTCTCTGCATGCCTGTAGACATTTTGTTGCCATTCTGCCAACTTCCTGTCATCTTTCTGCTGTTAATCTGTAGACTGTCTGCAGACATTCTGCAGAACGTTTTGCTGACTGTTTGTTGATTGTCTACGAACATTCGGCGGATATTTCTGTAGACATTCAGCATACATTCTAATATTTTTTGGCAAAAAGCAGATGTCATTTTAGTCCTTAAACCTCCTTTAACAAATGCCCTGCCTCATCTTTCTGCAGACGTTCTGTTGAAATTCTGCTGACTTTCTGCTGTTTTTCTGCTGTTTTTTTCTGTAGGATGCAAACATTCTGCAGACATTCTTCAGACATTATTCTGCAGACATTCTTCAGACAGACATTCTTCAGACAGACATTCTTCAGACATTCTGCAGACATTCTGCAGACATTCTGCAGACATTCTGCAGACATTCTCTGCAGACATTCTCTGCAGACATTCTCTTCAGACATTCTCTTCAGACATTCTCTTCAGACATTCTCTTCAGACATTCTCTTCAGACATTCTCTTCAGACATTCTCTTCAGACATTCTCTTCAGACATTCTCTTCAGACATTCTCTTCAGACATTCTCTTCAGACATTCTCTTCAGACATTCTCTTCAGACATTCTCTTCAGACATTCTCTTCAGACATTCTCTTCAGACATTCTTCAGACTCTTTCTGCTGTCTGTCGGTAGTCTATTGATTGTCTGAAAATATTCTGCAGAAATTCTATAGACTTTCTGCACTACATTCTGCACCTCGTAAAACAAATCGCAGAATGTCAGTTTAGTCCTCAGACGTCCTTTAACAAATGTCCTGCCTCATATTTTTGCACCAGCTTCCGGTTCTCAACAATGCCGATCTGGACATCATGGTGCGTGCTGTGGACAGTCACGGCAACTTCTTCCACAACTTCTCCTCAGTGGGAATCTCATGGGCCAGCTCGGACAGCTCTTCAGCCGCATTCCGGGACCCGCTGACCACGTATTCGGATGTCGACGGCGACATACGTGGCTCCAAGGTCCTCAAAGGTTTGTCCGCCAGTACCAAGACGCTGTAACATTTGTGACCTGGCACCATTAAACAGATAGAATATATCTCAATTTGAAAATTATGATTATTTCTTGAAAATATGAGTTGTAAGATTTTTAACCCATTGCGGCTAGCAGTCGGCCCTCGGTGGGGTTTGTTGAGAGACCACTGGGCCAGTTGATGTTTTTTTACCACATTCCTGCACATTTGCAATTTATTCATTATTCAACTATATTGTTCTTGAATGGGAGTGTAATGAATAGATGGAGCTTTTTCAAACAAAGCTTTTATTCACACCAAAGGGGAGGGGGGGGGATCAGAGTGTGATGAATAGGACCACTCTATTCAGTGTGGTGCCTATTGTTCGCAGTTCAACGCTGTTTCCGACGCAGAATAATAATGTACGCGTGCGCAATATTTACATATCTACAATTCAGACTATAATGCCTACTTTTTTCCTGATTGTGTTCCCAGCATGGGAGGTGTGTCGAATGAGTGATAAACTTGGCTCCGTGACCGTCACTGCATCTTCCTCGACCTATGACCCTGTCCTCTTCAAGAAACATAACATCCAGTTGCCGGTAAGTTTGTACACTTGAAGACAAGTCGTTTAGACAGTCGTGTTTTGTCCGCAGGTGCCGTCATTATCATATTACCAGTGCGATACGTTATGTAAATACGCCCGCCGTTCGTGAAGTTAAAGACATGTCTAACGACTTGACTAATATGTCTCCGGGCAGATATTCAAATACGCAACCAGCGCATGTATATGCATCAATCTCAAACCCCCTTCAAAGAATGAGGGCACACCTGTTGTAAATGGAACTCTATCTAACGCTCACGTGCACGTGACGCCCGATACGAGTACCTGTACGGCATTATAACTAGCTAGATGTGTATTGTATCCCTTGCGCAATGCGCCATGTGGTTAGCGCTGGAAGATGTAACATGGATATTCATATTCCCCTGATTCTTAACCAATCAGACTGCTCCGTCTCATTTCGGTAGCGAGCCCCATATGTTGTGCACAAAGCTGAGAACGTATTATTCAAGCCGGTAATTGGATTCAAAGCGCACGCATGTTGGGATCGAGGATGTACGTACCGTCCCCGCAACTGAAACGGTATGCGCTATATCATATACCCTGGCCCCGGACAAATTCATTTCTGAAAATTACAGCAAAAGCAAAATCATGTTTTTTCTTGAAATTCTTACTTTTATCCTGTTTTTTTTGTGTCGCCTAAACGAATGTTTGTTTTTTTTTGGGGGGGGCACTTACCAGCCCTAAATTCTGCATGACCGTACAAAAAATGTAGCTCCGTATGTATGTTAAAGTTTTAGATTAAGTTTTTGGGAGAAAGTTTTAAACATCTGCATGCTTTCATGGATTTTGATGAAACTTATATGCAGTGACCCTTGGGTGAGGTCAAAGGTCATTTCGGGTCAAGTGGTAAGAAATGCTGAAAATGCAAAATTGCTCTCATTTGAAAAGTTAAAACTTAGATGCAGTGACCCCAAAAAAAGGCGACACGTGTGATCCGCGGATCACCTCGTTAATTAAATCCTAATATTCTCCTACCTTTTCACCTGGGTCTGCCTGAAAGCCCACACACTTTCTAGTCATTAGTTTGTATCGTTCAACCGTGTCGTCCGGCGTATTCAACCATGCATGCAGGTAAGAATCGAGCTTCGCACGTCCGTTCGTGTACATATATTATCTCCTTTAAAGGTAGTGTACATGACTGGTCATTGTTGCAATTTTCAAAAATGGGCAGATTTGGGGGTCAGGAAATATCGTTTCACTGACCTGTTCAAAGTTTTGCGTTGTTGGATGGCGAAAAAACGAGAGAAAAACGGCGTTCGTTTTCAACCGTCGGGCAGATGATAGCCTTTAGTCAAGGCGCGCGTGGCTATCTGGGCTTGTGACGTGCCCCGGATATGCCATCATGTCCGGGGCGCGCCACTCGTCTGGGTAGCCACGAGCGCCTTGACTAAAGGCTACAGGGCAGTTTTCCCAACGATTTCCAGCCGGAAATCATTGGGAAAACGATATAAATTTCCACTTTTCTTGACAACGACAGCACACCTGGGGCCATCATTTCACAGGATGATTGAGACTACTATTAACTTACAGTCTAGTAAGGTATTTCATAATAATTCAGTAAAACAAATTGGAGGAATACCGATCGTGTACACTACCTTTAACCACTTCCTCGCGAGCTAATTGCATTTGTGTCGTGTGATTCGTCCCAGTTGAAACTCAACCCGCCGAGTGCCTCGCTGGAGCTCAACTTGGTCAACGAGGCAACGATAGAGCCGGAACAGATCGCTATTTTCAACCATCCGTCCAACAGGGTAGGTGCCACAAAACAGCCAGTTGGCTAGGGCTTGGTTAATGACCCATGACATTACACGCTTCAGAAGTGACTACTTGATGTATATGAGCCATTACATCTAATGAAAACAAATTAAAGTGAAGCATCTCCATTTGGCTAGAAGGTTTTTTAAAGAATTTTTTTTTTTTTAATTAACCCCTTACCCTACTAAATCCAACAAAATGAACAAAGATACTGACAATTTTGGAGACCGCCAACATAGGGCAAGATAGCTTAGTTGGTAGAGCGCCGGTACGGTAACCCGGAGGTCGCAGGTTCGAATCCCGCTCCTGCCAGTTTCTTTGTTCACTTTGAAAAATCCAAATGTGGTAAAAAGCTGATGTAATTTGTTGGATTTAGCAGTCAACACAAACTACATGGTGTGTTGGATATTGTTGTATTCAGCAGGGTAGCAGCTTAATATACCTGTTGGATTTTGTCATATTTAGCAGGCTTCTTATTTAAGTTTTGTTGGAAACGTCAGACTGGCTAATGAGGGTGATTTGAAAAGTTGCACTTTATAGTAAAAACATGTTACCAGCCAAAATTCCATGCGAGGTGTACGACTTGTGACTGGTTCCCGGCTTAGTTTTGCTAAGTACAGGGTATCCGCAGGTCTTATAAAAGTCTTAAAAAGTCTGAAATTGACTTTTCTCAATTTAAGGCCTTAAAAAGCATTAAAAAGTATTAAATTGAGTTCTCCAAGGTCTTAAAAAATAATGGCCAAAGCGAGTAATGATTCTTTTATCAGCTCGTAAATAACAATCACAGAGCCTGTATAAAAAATCAGCTATTGGAACCCTTAGAATTTTGCCGTGTAAGCCAGGGATCACACCCAAGTTTCTTTGTTTATTTTGAAAATGTATTCAAATTTACCTAGTCAGTTTCACTTGTGGATTGTTTAATGAATTGTTTGGTTTTGTTAGATTAACCAGGGTTAGGGTTTTGTTTTTTTATGTTTTCTGATGGGAATGTCAATGTCCCCCCTGTGACTAAAAATTTAAATTCATTTTACTGCAGGGGGGGAAAACATGTAGTTGATGAACAGAAATTTATAGAAACTGATAGGAGCTGCAGCGAGCACATGACTTTGGGTTATCAACTGGGTCACTCTAAAAAAAATTAGGGGTCCAAAAGTGTGACATGTTTTGGTGTCCCTGTTACACCTGACCTGTGTAATTTCCTATCAAGTATCACTAAAATTGACTTCACTTGAACCATCCTCAATCCTCCAAAATCCTCCGATTGAATTTGTTGGGCCCAAAAAATGCATTCATCCTTAAACCTAAATCCTCCTGTGCTTCAATCACCATTCACCCTCAATCCTCCAAAATCCTCCTTTTTTTGTGTCGCCTATAAAACGAATGTTTTGGGGGGGCACTACCAGTCATGAATTCGGTCCGTGTGTCACTGTGGCCCGTGTGACCATATGTTAAAGTTTTAGGTTAAGTTTTTGCTCTCATTTGGTGTCATTTGAAAAGTTGAAGTCCAATTAGAACCAAATGTGGGTTATGCATGTAACTTGGGACCCTTCATATCTTAGTGAGGTCAAAGGTCACAGATCATCTTAGATCAAGTTGTAAAATGGGCTGAACATGTAAAATTGGCCCCATTTGAAAAGTTGAAGTCCAATTGGAACCAAACGTGGGTTATACATGTAACATGGGACCCTACATATGTTAATGAAGTCCAAGGTCACATACCAAGGTCAAAGGTCATTTGAGGTCAAGTTATAAAAATAGGCTTAAAATGTAAAATTGCTCTCATTTGAAAAGTTGCAAATGCAATGCAGTGACCAAAAAAAAGCGACGTGTGATCCGCGGATCACCTTGTCTTGAAACACCACTCATCCTCAATCCTCCAAAATCCTCAAACTGCAAGGAGGATTTTGGAGGATTTTGGAGGATTTTTGAGGATTTTGGAGGATTGTGGAGGATTGTGGTGGGTTAGGGTTAAACAGTCGGTGTGGATTTTTCCTTAAAGGTTCACTTCACGCTTCTGGGTGGTTCAGGCCACTTCCTGATACGGCCAAGCCTGCAGGGAATAGCGGAGATCAACTATGACGACAAGAAGAAAAAGATTGAGGTCAGTGCTTTGCTATAACCCTAACCTTACATAAAGCTACAAAATACTACTAGTAGTAAACGGTAGTATGCAGTACTCTCGCCTATTTGTGTACAATGCTTGTAGTAATTTTTGGTATTTGGTACCTCACTGCAAATAAAGTACGTACATGTAGTAATATGTAGTACTACTGTTTGTTGCTGGGGTTGGAGGGAAAATATCCGTCATCATCTAAGGCAGAAACACAGCATGAACTACTGGTTTTCAGAGATGATACCTTTTTTTATCTTCGCCATCCAATTCATTGACACAAATATAATTTTCAATAAATGGTAGTACCTAGTAGCTAAAGTGTCAAGGGTTTTACGGACGGGAACAATAAACCTCCGTCCGCAAAAAGTTACCGTCGACACAAATGCGGCATTTGACACTGTTAAGCGGCGTAACTTTCTCTTAAAATAGCACCAGAGTCATATCTGCACGTTCATTTATATTTTATCGACTATTTAAACCGGCAAAAAGATTTGAATATTCGGTTGACGATTGAATATTAAAATATTTGAATATTCGGTATATTTCGGACAGCCCTAAGACTCAGTGCTATAGATTACTACATGTAAGTTGTATTTTGTCGGGCACAGGTCTTCACACCAAATTAATGCCTAGGGAGTTGAGGTTTATTGAAGTTGACCTTTAACCCCTTGAGTAGGGGTGTTATTATGTGGCGCCGGGGTGCCATGCCGGCATGTGCAGCCAAGCGAAATGGACAAGAGGCTTGTGCAGCCAAGCATAACAGACACCATAATCCAACAATGCATTGAAAATGCAGAGATTGCGTGTATAGACGTCATCCGACCAGGTGGCAATTTTTATTTTTTACGTGTATAGATGTCATCCGTACGCAAGGGGTTAAGTGCTTCATACTTTGAGTACGCATTCAAACATCTACCGAACGTGCAGAGAACTTGCGCAATCAACTGATAGCGTTAACCCATCCCTGCATGATTGTGCAAGTTCTGCCCTGCACGATTGGTCGATGGCGAACCCGTCCTTCGAAGTTTACCGATCAGGCCAACCTGTCCCTGCATCATTGCGCAAATTTGGCCCAGACCGCCCAGCAATACTGCTTTTCTTACAGGGTCGGTAGATCGCGCAAAGTCTGCGGTGCACGATTGGCTGATGCTTGCGCGATCAACTGATGCTTGTGCGATCAACTGATGCTTGTGCGATCAACTGATGCTTGTGTGATCAACTGATGCTTGTGTGATCAACTGATGCTTGTGTGATCAACTGATGCTTGTGCGATCAACTGATGCTTGTGCGATCAACTGATGCTTGCGCGATCAACTGATGCTTGTGCGATCAACTGATGCTTGTGCGATCAACTGATGCTTGTGCGATCAACTGATGCTTGTGCGATCAACTGATGCTTGTGCGATCAACTGATGCTTGTGCGATCAACTGATGCTTGTGCGATCAACTGATGCTTGTGTGATCAACTGATGCTTGTGTGATCAACTGATGCTTGTGCGATCAACTGATGCTTGTGCGATCAACTGATGCTTGTGCGATCAACTGATGCTTGCGCGATCAACTGATGCTTGTGCGAACGATGGGTCGCATGAAAGTGTAGCGCCATCCCCTGATCCCGGCAGCACAAAATGAGAATAAAGTAGCACTATGGCTTTTCTGAGTTACAAGCAGAAACAACAACTTTTTTTTCACAGAAAAAGTCAATTTTGGGGTTTTAACAACTGTAATTAGAAAGACTCTTTTCTATCATATCCCAAAGATTTTAAAACTGAATCTCTTCACGAAATATTTTTTGGGTCTGATTTCTTTTTTTGAACTCGGGTTAAAGTGTACAGAGATCACAAACTTTGAGCTTCATTTTCTCAAAACAAGGGGTCAAGGGTAATTTTAAAAGGTTGTATCAGGGGCTAGGAATGAGATACCACAACACACAATATATCAAATTTAAGCTTTTAACCTGTACTTTCAGGAAATACCATAATCTTGATTTTTAAACTTTGCTACTTTATCCCCATTTCGTGGGAACAGGTCACAAATGTTATTTTTGCGTCAAATTCAAATTTGCGTCACTTTTGAGAGTCGGAATTCTTGATAGCAATTTCATTCATTTTGCAGGTGGCGCCCATTCATGATGGTACTTTGACCCTGACGGCCTTTGACCTTTGCCTTACGACCTCCCAGCATGCTTCAGCTAAAATCCACATAGCAGGGGTCAACACCATCGAGCTTAAAGTCGTGGACAAGGTACGTCGATGTGTTTGAGAAAAAGAATAGATTTGTTATTATGCTTTTGTTATTGATTAACCCTTTGATTACCAGATTGTTCGTTGGCTTATCTTCCCCCAGTACCACATTCATCCAAAGAATTCACCCTCAAGATTTGATTGAAATGGTAAATGTGTGCAAAGTTTCTTTCATGACAATTACTCTTTCATATGGTGTAAAAATGAAAGTCATAACTGATAAAATAACAAAGTTACGGCTGTTTTCTCTTCTGGCCCACTTTAGCAAACAGGAAACTTGTTTGTCACACGAACAAATGGCACTCTATACAAAAGACTGTGAAAGAAACTACATATACATGTACAGTTTTCTCAAAATATTTTAATGAAGACACATCAATTTGATAGCACCATTAGAAATATCTGAAAAAGCTCTTTCCGGTGGTGACTTTCCTCAACATTGGTAAGGAAAGGGTTAAATAGTGTCATATTTCTCACTCAGCACTGATTTATTTTTTTAAATAAGGCCCCCCAAAAAATGGGTTGCCCCCTGCAATCGACCCTAAAAGTCACAAAAATTCTGGTAGCGTTTTGTTCTGTTTTTTCAAAATCTCACCCGCACAAAATGAATCCAAAATCCTCCAAAACTGCAGGGAGAAATTTTGAGGATTTTTGAGGATTGAGGTGGGTTAGGGTTAATTACAATTTGTTCAGCCAATCATAATAGTTTTTACAATCAAATTGTTGGTTGCATTTCAAAGTAATACCTCTCTTCTGATAGGTCCAAGTTGATCATGACATCACGGCGGCAGTCCAGGTGCTAGACTCCACCGGCCAGCCGCTGTCTGTGTCCTACTTCCCACTGATGAACCTGTTGCCCAAGCCTGGCTCGGACATCGTGACAATAAGGTACATTGTAGGCTGGTCTCAGTGACTACCATCTTGATTACGGTTTTTATACTACATTCTTTTGTGTCCTGCTTTTTAACCCCTTGACCCTGGATTTCATATGGGGGCGCTGGGGCGCCATGCCGGCTTGTGCAGCCAAGCAAAACGGAAACAAGAGGCTTGTGCAGCCAAGCATAACGTACACAATACCCCAATAATGGATTGAAAATGCAGAATTTGGCGTGTATAGACGTCACCCGGCCAGGTGGCAATTTTCAATCTGCACGTATTTGTGTCAACCGTACGCAAGGGGTTAAAGCAATAGAGTGGTCCTGTTCATCGCACTTGGAGCTCCCTTTTCGTGTGAATGAAAGCTTTGTTGATTTATTTATTAACCATATCCAACATAGGGCTGTTCATTTTCGAATAATTTAGTATTTTGATTATTCGAGACTGAGCTTGACCGAATATTCGAATATTCGATACTCGCCGATCAAGTCTTTCAGGCGTCTGCTGCAACTGCATGCCGCGCCCGTAAAAAGTTGCACGCAAAGCACGCCGGTGTTTTACATATGGCGATCGATATTATAGACCACCCGATGGACATTTTTGCATTGTATCAAGATCACTACGAGTACATATAACGTTCTGACAACAAGAAACTAAACTCCCGCCTGAGTTTTTGCAACAATTATTTTAGAAGTGTCAAGGGTTTTACGGTCGGGAATAATAAACCTCTGTCCACAAAAAATGCGGCATTTGACACTGCTAAGCGCCGTAACTTTTCTATTAAAATAGCATCAGCGTCGTATGTGCACTGCCAACAATGGTTTTCTTAAAATGAGACAACTTTTCTTGTCTCACTCCCTAGAAAAGTTTTCTAGGGAGTGAGACAAGAAGATTTTTCTTGAAATAGAAATATTTTCTTAGATTAGGAAATTAGTTTTTTGAATATTTGAACCGGCAAAAAGCTATTCAAATAATTCGGTTGATGATCGAATATTTGTATATTCGCTATATTCGGAACAGCCCTAATCTAACACCAGAAGAACTGCCAATTACAGGAATGGGATAAACAATTTTTTTTAAAGAAACACAAGCGTAAATTATATTAAACATTAAAACCATTCTCTATATTAACCCTGTGATGTGCGAACTCATTCTGTGAACACCAACGCAGCACGGCACTGTAAGCGACAGTGCGTGTAATTAGCGTGTAATAGCTGCACTGCTGTCTGTTTGTATAGCTCCATGGGTGAATAGATTACAAGCCCCAAAAAGTTTATACATGCCGACATTGAGGTTTACTTTTGGCACTGCTCAAATCCCTTGAAAAGCTGATACATTGCAGATATCTAGCCGCTGACACCCCCCCCCCCCACCCCCAATCAACCATGCAGCCTTTTGTTTGCCTCATTACATATGGAGATCTCTCCTACATGTACTTTTATGTCAAGTGTATCCATATGTTTCCATTTGTTGTCAGTGTACATTTCGTGTGCACTGTCCCGTGGCGGAATTAACGTGTGAAATGTACCGAGACTTATTATGAACATATAATTCCAACTGATGATCATATACATGTACAGACATGTACAAAAGTGCTCATGCAGACGACCGTAAATTGTGGATGGTTTTCATTTTAAAAATTCCCCAGAAATGGCATTCAAAAACTTTCTTCTTTTATTGTCTGAGAAACTACTGAGTAATATTTTAATTCTGTAACAGGTACCAGTGCATGTACGTGATTCTATATTCTGGAACCGGTTCCTGACATTAGCGGTCGGGTACTCGGGTACCCGGTTGGGATGCACAGCCCAAGTAGGAAATTTGTTTATATATCACCCAGGTTTTGACGTATTTTCTACTTTTTCCTTCCTTCTCCCTAATTTTGTTTTTACCTTGCTCAGGGAAATTTAAATGGAAAAATCTCAGGAGATAGCCTCCTCAAATTTCTAACAAAGGTATTGATTTATGTGGCTTTGTACTCTCTACAAACCAACGATAATATTAGTAATTTTTTTAAACAGAAAGTTGTAGTATGGTGACTTTAAATGTATGGGCTAAAATTGACTCATTTATAGCCCACCAACTGTTAAAAACAGTCATACAATTTTCCATTTTGAAGATCCCAGGAAGATTTAAACAGATTCTAATAGAGAATGACACACTCTCAAACAGTTTCTATTTCATTGATTTTCTGAATGATACTTTATTTTTAAAATGGGGTCAAAGGTCAAGGTGTGTGTGTGTGTCAAAGGTCATGCTGACCTACTTTTGACAAAACTTTAATTTTGACAACATCGCTGATTAAAGCATGTAATTCTCATTATTTTTTAATCAAATTTGCATATTCGGTGAAAACTGACAGCGTTATGATGTATTAAAAAGGGTGGTGTTTCAAGCTACAAATTGTCAATTTTTTGTAATCTCCGCCCTGACCACATGGAAAGGCGGATCGGTCAAAACATTGGCATGTCTTTATTACTCATCAGTACCTACAAGCTGGGTTGATAAAAATCATGATTTTTCTTTAAAAAAAAAAAAAAAAATGATTTTTAAAAATTTAAATTGGATTTTTTTATTTTAATCGATTTTAAAAAAAATGTTACCATCGTACCATTGGCATAAAACATTTGTTTCAAATAAGTCAATTTAAATGACCATCATTGAAAGTCAAGTAAATCCACACACAATTGTTCATGAAATCAGTACAGAAATCCCTTTCATTGATCATATTCTTTTCTAGAATACAAAGTTTGTCTTAAAATCTCTGTTACAGCATCACCATCATACTGCACATTTCTCATCCAAGTTGATAACAGGAACCCCGGGCCCTCCTCTCTACACACAACCATGGTGGAATAAAACTATTTAATGCAGTCACCATATTTGTTTAAGGCGCTGTCCTTATTTTGATCCAGTAAAAGTTTGTACGATTTTTGCGGTGGAAATATTGTCCTTCGGCGTCATTTTGCATTTGCAGCTGTAGAATGGGAACTAGACAATGGAACTTTCAATGGACAGAGCACCATTGAAGATTGTTAAAATATAGACGGTTTAGCAGAGACGATGAGGCAAAATTTACGATTTTGGAAAACGTAAATATTTATTAAAAATAATTAAAAGTCGGTCGGTCGGTCGGTCGGGGGGGGGGGGGGGGTTGGTATCAATTGATAGGCGCATTACAACATGAATGAGTTATTTAAACCTATATGTAAGGGAGGAATACTGTATCATACATGCAGGTACATTGTAGTACATTACACACACAATGTACAATGTACTTCAGAATCAAATGCATTGTACACCAGATAAATGTAGTACACTGTTTCAGGAAACTGGCCTCATACATCCCTTTAGAGTGAGTATAAGCGATTTAAAGTTAATGACAGTCAGGTTTGAATAACAGCAATTGTTTTTAGATTAAAAAATAGCAGAAAAAAAAAAAAAAATCAAAACGTGATTTTTATTAGTGATTTAAAAAAAAAATTCCAGTGATTTCAATCATGATTTAAATCAATGATTTAAATCGAGTGATTTAAATCAAACAAACCTGCCTACAAGTACAGCAAATTTTATCAAAATCGGAAGTCCTAAGGTCAAAAGGTGCGTTGGTCTGACATGGAATGACTCATCCGTATTGTACATGTCAATTAATTATGCAAATGGTGTGTTCTATATTTACTAAATAATAGAGATAAATGTCCAACTTGAAACTTTTGAAGGTTTGAAAACACACAGTCGTACTTCCCCAATATGTCACAGGACAATGCTTTGTGTTTCTTATTGTTCCTTTAATATAACCAACCCCCATAGACTAAGCACGTATCCTTACGTTCGAGGACCGATTTCAACAAAAGACTCTACGTTCGAGGACTGAAAGGTTTCTTTGTGTTTTCTTTCTTCTCTTGTCCTCGGAGATATATACAGTGCACGTACATCTATACATGTACATATCTGTTAAATACGTGTGTGCACTGAAATGTACTCAATATTTATAAGAGAAAAAAACATACTTGTAAATGATTTCTAGTAAGATTTGAGGCTTTGTATGGCGGATACGGATACTAATACATGAAAGGTTTGCGGAAACACCATGTGGAAATATTTCCCAATTGAGAAAATGGTTCTGGAAAAGAACCAGAGGTATGAACTCGACGTTCCGGTCAGTATGCTCTGACCATCTTCAGGAGAATGATTTTAGGCTAGGGCTGTGCATTTACGCGTAGTAAAAGAGCCGGGTGCCCATAATTTTTTAATCGGGTACTCGGTGAAACCTGTTCAAGAAACCCAACTGAAAACTTCCAATCCCAGAAGCTATAATAATGTCTTTCTCTGAGATTCACAAAGTCTGATTTCAGACAAAAGTCTGAAAAAATCTCATGCCTGTCCAGTAAACGTGATCACTGCTCTGCCTTTGCATGTGCCGGCACGAGCATGCACTGGCATATCACAAAATACGATTGTCCGGAAGCTTTATACAGTTGTATTTATTGTGGAATGAGGCATGCTATTATGTCTCATCGATGCTCTAATCCATACCCAGACTACAAAAACCACGACCGGTAAATTCCCTTTATTGTCAACTTTCGTGACCGCCATAAACGTGAATTCTGTGCTGGTCTCAAATGTAGTCGGGTTTTAATTTTGAAAATTTACAACAAATAACATTCAAACCTTTACTTTTTCATTGTCTGGGAAGGTACTACATGTATGCGATAATGTAAAGTTGTACGTGTACTCAATTCCATAATTTAGAACCGGTTCCTGACATGAACGGTCGGGTACCCAGTTCCGATGCACATGCCTATTTTAGACTTTGCGTGATGGAAAATAAACATAGGTACCAATTTGCGATCTTCATCGAGTGGACACCTACTTTGGTAGTGGTGGGATATACATATATAATGAGGCTCCGGATTTTTTAACATTTGGTTTGAATTCCAGGTTTTGGTTTTGATTTTGGAAACCGGATATATACGAAAGCAACTTTGAAACATAGGGGGTTTCTAGCAGGAACACAGTGTTCCAGACAGAAGCATTCCTGACAGAAGCATTCCTGAGAGAACAGGAACGAGCAGGAACGAGCAGGAACGAGCAGGAACGAGCAGGAACGAGCAGGAACGAGCAGGAACGAGCAGGAACGAGCAGGAACGAGCAGGAACGAGCAGGAACGAGCAGGAACGAGCAGCTTGCTGCTTTAACTGCAAACTCGTATCGATGGAAATTTGCAACTGTTACACATGTCAAATTTGGCACGATGACTTGCGGCTACACACAACCTCACGAATGCACCCATATGGGGTACATGTACCTCTATTCTGGACTTTACTTTCCTTTTTTTATTCTCCTTTGTCCCTATTGAAATCTCAAACTCCATAGCGTTAACTTTGTGGGGTACCTGGATTTCTAAAGACTCCCTCATGGGGTACCATTGTCCCCATTCTTCCCGGTATCCTGTAAGGAGAATTATGTAGGAACACTGGTTGAGACAGCTGCTTTCCACTGTGGTTGTCCGGATTGAAAGTGTTTATCTTGATGCAGTGACTCTGCGTACTGGTTCCCTGTGGTTCCCTGTTCTTCCTACACGGACATCCATTCCAGGAAAAGGCGGACATGAATGCAGCCCGGTATTCGGCGTTGGTGGCTGCGTACACCAACGGGTTGACGCTCGAGTTCAGAAAGGACAGTAAGAAAATCGCAGCTTGGCCTGTCAAGGCGGCACGATGGGTCATTGGGTTGAACATGGCGTACAGGTTGAAGGACGTCGCAGCGATGTGGAAAGAGAAAAAGACGGAGGTGTTGGTGATCAGCATGGCAATCATGCGGCGCTGGCTCAGGGAGCTGGTGGAGATTTGTTGGTTTTTACGGAGCCCACAGATCACAAACGCATACAGGACTACGTTGATGATGAGAAATACAGGGTTGATGAGCAGGATGAGTAAAGCCAGGGTGAGCTGGTCGATTTGGTCGGAGTACATGTAGATCATCAAGTTGTAAGCCACGCTGAATAACACAGAGACCAGCCAGATCCCGACCGCGATTTTGACGGCGAGGCACTTGGTCTGCCCCGCCCTGCTGCGGAAAGGGCAATAAATGGCGAAGCATCGCCCCACAGCCACCGCAGTGACAAACAGCGTCGAGGCCATGTACGGAATGTAGCTCACAACGCCGGTAGCGAAGGTGATATCACGCGTCGCGAACTGAATGACCATGTACAGCAAGTAGAACATGTCGGCCACCGCCAAGTTTGACAGATGGATGTTGATGGGCGTGTGCATGGACCGCACTCGTATCACCACAAAAAGAAACATCGTATTCATCAGCAGTCCGAACGGAATGACCCCATAATTTGACACGGAGTTCATCACATTTTTCCAGTAGTAGTCGTCGGGTGAAACGTCAGTTTTTCCACCACCGCCCGTAGTGTTATCATCTGAGAAATTTCCCCGGACAGGGCCGTCAGGTACGATGGTCTCCATTTTGGGATTATGGCAAGTTTGTATAACGTTCAAACTGTGTTATGCACAGAATAAATACCACAGGAGAAATTGTTTGGTGACTGCCAAAATGTATAGGCAAGATACAATGTAGCTCAGTTGGTGGAGAACTGTTACAGTAATCTGGGGTTGCAAGTTCCAATCCCGCTCTTGTCCATTTTTTTTGTTCACTCCAAAATGGTTTACTCCATGTATGACAAACTGGATATCAGTCCAGTGCAACTGTAGTGAAGTTGATCACCGTTTCTCACTCAGGTACAAGTCCTTTTGAGGAAAATACAATGTAGGTGCGGCAAATACTGTAGTTCGCATCATACAGCAGTCTCCATGTAATTGCACAATGCACTGGTATCTTATTCAGAACTGAAATGTAAGAGTGCTATAATCTTCACCTTTTAATCCCATCTGCCCGGCTGTTATTGTTTGGGTGCTGGAGCAGCCAAGATTAATGCAAACATTAGGCAAACAATAGATTGAGTACATGCAGGAATGCGCATGTAGACAACAACTGGCCTGGTGGTCTTTTTTTTAAATCGTGCCTATGGCCGTTGTCTGTATACAAGATGTTAAACTGGTTTTCACCATGTAAACCACTACTCCCCTGCTGAGTTGTCTTAACCAGTTCACGCCGGGATTTTTTGTTCACGAGCCTGGGTGCCAGACGGGTTCAGGCCTTTATCTGTGGGTAGCACACCCTGGCCTCGCTCACTGCGAGCCGGTCGCTGACAGATATTTCCGCTGGATCCTTGCCTCGCTGAGTGCGTGTACGTACACGTCATCCGACGTGAACTGGTTAATGGCATTAAGAAATAACGAGAGGTTCGAATCCAACTTTCTGGTTCAAGTCATGCTGCTCAGTCACGTCACCTGATTGTTCACCTTGCCTGTCAATACATGTAAGTCTGCAGCGACGGTTAGTATCGAGTGACTCATGTGCACAATTGTTACTCTATTCCCCAATGACTCTGGCATGTATTGAGCAAACTCTGTCACTCTACCCAACTCGAAAATGTAACTCGGCCGTCATTAATGTTAACGACTGTGGCTTAGCAACGCTTCCCGCACCGGTAATTGTCTATGGATATGCGATACTCTGTCTTGCGTGTACATGCAACATTCATCAGTTGTCAGAGGGAAATCTCTGTGGTCCGTCCTTGCATGTATGCGACATTCACCTACCCTTGCTGTTATGAATTATTCTGTTTGATCACAGACTGGACACAATTTTGAGGCCTGACGCGAATTTGTTGTCAGAGAGAGCAAGTGTTGATGTCCCTCTAAATGACTAAAAGAGTATTCAGACTCTGCTTTCCTCAGTTTCTGATTACATTTCCAATTCAATGCTATCAAGTTTGGTGGCTTCATCTTCAGCAGTTGAAAATTAGTCTCGGACTTTGTTCAGCCACAAATAAAGGAAGGTCACGCTCTCTTTTATATGTCAGCAGGATGATTTTTCTTTCTTTTTTCCCCGAGGGTACTTGCTTGTAATACTGCAATCCTCAGATCTGTGTTGATCATGTACGTGATGTCTTCCTGTCAAAAACCTGAGGAGCGTGTGTAGTTTCTGCAAACTTCGCTATCACTAGATGTCATCCAGTTCCTTTTTGAGATAATGTGCTCTCTCAGGATTTCCTGAGTTTAACGTTACATGGTGTTGTCAGCTTTTCACAAGATAGTAATATTCTAACCGAATGCCTGTGATCTCTGCTGGATAATGTCGAGGTGTCTTATGAGCTTTTCAAAGGGCTTTGTCTGGTCTCCAGTTCACAGTTTTGTCTTTCCGATTCCGGCGTCAAAGATATTTGAGGATTTATTGCAGAGGTCAAGTTTTTTGCGGCCTGGGCTGAAGTTTGTTCCACTTGAAATGAAAGCCCAGACTTTTTTTCCGTACATGTAGCTGTGCCAAGTCGAAAAGAAGTCCTCACTTTACAAGCTGCGACCATTTTAGACTGTTTATTTCAGACTAGTCCAGTTGCTGCCGATTCAGGCAAGACTGATAAACGATGTGCAGAAGTCTTTTTTTATATACCTGCACTGTCGAGCTCCTATTCTCATCAACTGCCCCTGGGAATTGACATCCTCGGCTTGCATCATTTCATCCATCCCTCGGAGGCGGCTGTGTTTTCCAGAAATGATTTGGTCAGTGGTCATAAATATCGTCCTTGATACCGTAACGTCATCGATGAATCACCTTACCAGATGGACAGTTTTCTTTTAATCGGAGCTAATTTAGACTCCTAGTGAAGTATTGGCTTGTGGGTTTTGACGAACGAAATTATTGAGGCAATTTTGTAAATGATCGGGAGGACTCGAGCTGTTTTATCTCAAGTGCCGAACTGTCCGTATGCAGATGAAATAAATAATCGGCAAAGTCGTAAGCCGTTTTGTCCTGCTAAACTGTCCTAATGCAGATAAATCTCTTGTGACTATACAAATCACTTGGAAGTGGTGTTTATATGTATGCATCAACTGTATGTGCTAGAAATGTCATTGCATTCACCAGCAACATGCAGTTTGTGTCAGAGGATTAAAAAAAGAGCTTTCAACAGGTTATTTGGGCAGGAATTGACCTATCGCCGTTTACGAGTTAACCACGCCCCTTAGACAACCCTATGGACATTTTGTGTGGTAATTTTTGTTTGTCTCAGATTGTGCGCATTTCACATGGAATTATAATTGATGTGATTGGGCAATAATTCACAAGCTGCGTTGATGAGATTCTAGCGCGATTGGTCAGTTGCATGGAGTGGGGGATTAATGAAAAATGGCCATTGAGTAGAGACTTGTACGTACAGCACTATTAGGCCATTGAAGAATATTGGCTGTGTTCAGATGGCATTTTAGCTAAAGTGGTAAAAGTTAAAATGGTCATTCTAGAAATGATGGGGCTTTTTCAATAACCAGATTAAGAAGAAAAAATGGACTTCGGTGATAGCATTTCACGCAGTTTATGAAAAAAAAAATCACAAGACCACCGGACTAGTTCAGTCAAGAGTTCACTAGACCAACGCTCAAATCACTGGACTCGGTCCAGCGGTCCAATGGATATTTCGATCCCTGTTTTGTGTTCTCCAGATACTTGTATCTTGACATTTGCTTAATCATATTTTTCAATTGATTGTGCTTTTAGAGGTACATGTACAGCCCTTTAAACATGTAGGCCTACATGTAGTGGAAAGAAAGGAATTTCTAGCAATATTTGTTTGTTCTTTATTCATCAATATTAATGTTTCTGAAAATAAATTACAAAAAAAAATATAATAGAAGGCAACCCCCCCCCCAAAAAAAAAAATAAGAAAAAAAAAACGAGTTTTTTGTTCCATTTACACAAAGCAGCCCGTGTGTGTTTTTCGCATTGCGTGACATACATGTAATACCTCTCTTTTTTTGTAGAGTGGGTCACATGTAATGTGTACAGTCTCTTGATATGTCGCTCTTAGTTCATCCATAACGATAAGCTCCAGTGCCCTGTCTAAACAAGACCAATTATAGCTAGCTCTCAGCAGGCCTACAATTTAAGACTCTAATTATAGTCTGCGCCCTTGCAATCAGTCTGTTATTATTTAATATTTGCTTTTGCTGTAATATTCAGAAATGAATGGATTTATGGTTTAGTGTTTCATATAGCAAATACTGTAACAGTGTACAGGTTCTGTATATATATCTCCGAGGACAAGAGGAGAAAGGAAATACAAAGAAACCTTTCAGTCCTAGCACGTCAAGTCTTTTGTTGAAATCGGTCCTCGCACGTAGAAGTACGTGCTTAGTCTATGGGGTTACGTTATATTAAAGGAACAATAGGAAACACAAAGCATTGTCCTCGCACGTAATGGGAAAGTACAACTGTGTGACCTGTTTAAAGTTTTGTGTGCATAGATGTTGGGAAAACTGGGAAAGAAATGCTGTTCTTGTATAGTCTGGTTCCCTGACCCTACTTCAGACAAAACAGAGCACAAGACCTCAGGGAATTTAATATCAAGCCACGGGAGTAGACTGTTTCTAACGATGGATGGCCCACCATTGCTGGAAATTGAGATACCCTTCAAGTTTTTTTCCCTGGTACTGCCTCTTTTTGGAACTCCTTACCTGTAACCTGCTTCCCTTCCACCTATAATCTTTCACAATTCAAACGAAATGTGAATAGATATCTGCTATCCCTGTGATTTCTGTCTTTTCTTGTCTCTTGTTGCCCACATTTTGAGTGGCCTTTTGGCCTTGTGTCGGGCGATATCCATTAAAATAAATGCACAAATGCATATTTATTTCCTGAACTATTTTTTGTTTCTGAAATAACTATGATTTGGTATTAACCAGTGGGAGATCTCCATGAAATTCAAATGTTTTGTCATACTTTGGAAACTTGTTTTGGATACCTTCCATCCGGGTATTAAATAAGAATTTGTTTTGAGGACTCACTGTGGCGTGAAGGACTTCCTTGAAGAAAGGAATTTGGTTTGATTGTGTCGGTCTCATTTTGCAATTAGCCAGAAATTACCCACGCATCACGTCCCGTCACGGTAGATGGCGGGTCTTGGTACACGTTCGGCGTAATTGTAGCCGAAACAGAGTTCCACAACAGTGCTTACTGAGAGGCAGCGGCAGTCATTGGCTATGTGTTTGTGCTCTTTACATTAGAATAGAATATACATCACACGTTAATGGTTTTGTTTTAACAAAATAAGATACAATTAGAACAGTGTGCCGAGGGTCAGTGGCACCCCGGGGATGGGTAGGTGGGGTGCTTGAGCCCCAAAAAGGTTGACAGTTTTTTGTTTCCTCGGTTGTGTGATTTGCAGTGTATACATGTACATGTGTGGGGATTTATAGCAGCTATTTTTTTTTTATTGAAAGTCGCCTATCTATCTATCCGGTGCCGTCCTCTGACAGAGGGTGGCCGTGGGTGGCAGCTAACTTTGCCATACGTCTCCAGGATTAACGATCTTTGGCACGTCGCACAGCTAGATGTGTGGATGCTGAGTCCGGTCCAGTCCTTGATGTGGTCTCCCCAGGTTGCTTTGGGTCGGCCTCTTGATCTTTGCCCCTCCACTTTGCCTTCTAGGATCATTGCTCCTAATTCCCCGGCACTTCCCCTGGCCAGATGCCCAAAGTAGTAGAGTTTCCTCCGGCAGACAGAAACTATGAGGCCTTCTTTGGGCAGAATCTTGGCTAGTATTGCTTAATTAGGTGTTGGGCTATACAGCCCAACACCTATTGTTATTGTACGGATTATTCTTATTATTATTATTTATTATTATTCTTACTTTTTCTAGCTCTTTTTTTCCTGAATGTTTTGGCCACATGCAAACTCGTATCAAGTTCAAACCTCACATATGCATGCACACTGTATTGAAGATGTATAAAAATGTAATGACGTCATGATGACGTCATCATGTATCAGATTACAAGCAATCTAAGATTTCTAGATTTAATCTTTGAAAATCAATATAAAATCAACCGTAACAGACCTGAACTTGATTTTTACGGCAATTGATATGATAAATATGGGTCTTCATTTTTTGTCATGCGTGCAAAATCACGTGACCCTTCCTTCCGGTCCAAACCGGAAGTGCCCTATCATTTGAAAGTGGAAAAAGATTTAAACTTTCTTTCAACGATGTTAGTCTTTGGCCAGGCTGAGCGTTTCAAAAATGTGTGCGGTGACGTCATAAAATATTCGAGCGCCCTCTAGCGGCAGGTTTAAAAATGTTCAAAATGAACTTTCAGTTGATGTGTGTGGCGAAGTTTGCGGTAATCACTTTATAATTGATACATATGATGACCTTCATGCAGGCAACACCTGTGCAAGGGCTCAGATTGATGACGTCATCAAACCGGAAGTGACAATAAAAAGACTTTAAAACCTTCAAAAATTGCTGAAAAATCAACGGCGAAAGATATAATCCAGATTTTTGCTTCAGATAGCACAGTTGACATAGCTCTCAAGCTTTCTAATAATGACGTCACGATGACGTCATCAAGTATCAGATTACAAGCAATCAAATATTTCTAGATTTAATCTTTGAAAATCAATATAAAATCAACCGAGAGAGATCTGATTTTGCTTTTTACGGGAATTGATAGAATAATCCAGGGTCTTCATTTTGTATATTACGTGCAAAATCACATGACCCTTCCTTCCGGTCCAAACCGGAAGTGCCTGATAATTTAAAAGTGGGGAAAGATGTGAACTTGCTTTCAACGATGTTAGTCTCTGGCTAGGTTGTATTTCACACACAAAATACCGGTGACGTCATAAAATGTTAGAGCGCCCTCTAGCGGCAGGTTGAAAAATGTTTAAAATTAATAATCGGCTTATGTGTGCGGCGAAGTTGGCTGAAATCACTTTATAATAATGTAGATAATCAGCTTCATGCTAAGAACAAGTTGAGGTGGAGAAATATTGATGACGTCATCAGACCGGAAGGTAAAATTAAAAGACCTTTAAACCTTCAAAGATTGCTGAAGAATCAACCGCGAGAGATATAATTCAGTGCGGCAGGTTGAAAAATCTTCAAAATGCATGTTCAGTCAATGTCTGTAGCGAAGTTTGCGATTTTCACTTCATGAGTTATATGATGACCCTCGGGCAGACAGCACGTGTGTGCATGATCAGATTGATGACGTCATCAGGCTGGAAATAGCAATGAAAAGAGCCTTTATCATTTGAAAAATTCTGAAAAATCAACCCTAACAGCTATAGCCTTCATGTGTATTTCAAATGGTAGAGAAAAGTAGGTCATAAACTTCCTTGTATTTCTTTGCAATCAGCGAACTTGAACATTCCCCACGGCACCCTTGGAATGTCACTTCGACCACCCACCAACTCCCTCATCAAACGTGCTTTAGCGTAGTGCCTCGTGCAAAAAAAGTACTCAATAGAGGGCGCTAGACCAACCTAACGGTCCCGAACTGTACGCGTGCAGTTGGGGACCGTTATGTCGGTCCACCACCTACATCTGGGTATTTTGTTTCTGATGAGGCTGTTGAGGGTAGACATTGGAATGGGACGTGATGCTACAAGAAAATTCATTTGCTGATTGGGTAGCAAGCCGTACATTCCCCATAATTGTTGATCTCCATCCCTGGCCCGCAATTTTCGATAATAACCTCATCATTGTTGAATATTTCTATGAATTGTTTTTCTTCTTGTCTTTCTTTATTCCCCAGAACTGTATAACAACATGCAACTTCATATTAAGTTTAAATTTGGTACATTTCATAGACACTCTATTGAAGATGTGCAAAAATTTAATGACGTCATGATGTGTCAATTTACAAGCAGCAGTATGATATTTCAAGTTTTCATATGTGAACATCAGATAGATCTAATGTACATAGACATTTTTGGTGTTTTTTAGTTGACCTCTACGTTTAGGATCATCGGAAGTTCAAAGTCAACGGATGGTACACGGACAGCAATTCACGGATCAGTAACATGAATACAAACATATGCGGACGTACATGGCAGAAACAAAGTAGATCTCAAACTTTCTTGTATTTATTGGTAATCAGCGAACTTAAACATTCCCTATGGAAAAAAAAATAGAAAAGTCGAAAAAATATTTTTACAAAAACGTTAAATCTGTTTTTTCTGCTATTCTCCCTTACAATGTCACTTCGACCATCCGCCAACCCCTCATAGAACGTGCGTAAGCGTCGTGCAGTTCGGGACCGTTAGGTCGGTCTAGCGCCCTCCCTTTCGTATTTTTCCATGAAGCTGTTGAGGGCAGCATTGCAATGTGACGTTATGTTATAAGAAATGAATTTGCTGATTGGTGAGAAAGCCGTACATTTCCCATACCGGTGATCCCCGTCCGGGGCTACACAAGTGTCAATAACACCCTCATCATTATATGTTATGTGATTATTATTATATGAATTATACCTGTTAAAGTACCCTCAAGGAGACACTTTGTCATCATTTTTGATACCTTAGGGAGACAAATGACATACTTGTACATGTATATACATACATACTCTGTTGAAGATGTTCACAAATGCAATGACGTCATGATGACGTCATCAGGTGTCAAATTACAAGCAAAAAAGCACAAAATCAAGGAAATTTTTGAAACGTCATATGTCATGAGGCACAAAACACAAGGTTTTCATATTTTTGCGATTAGATGTTAGTCTCCGGCAAGACTGTGCTTTTCAAAAAATGTTACCAGTGACGTCATAAAATACTCGAGCGCCCTCTAACATGGCCTCAATCCGTCTTCCGACTCACAACAAAATAATCAAAAACCCATCCGTATTATTGAGTATAGTTCACTGCACATTCATTCTGTGCTTCTTTCGATTGTTGAAATCAAAATAAACCACATATGCATCTTTTCTCCAATGTATTTCAGTGTCGAACAGTCTACCAGACGTCACTGTTGGTGACCCCACGACAGCAGGAAGCAAGGCCTTCTGCTCAAGAGTACATAATTTGCTTTAAAATAATTACATTGGTGTTTTCATGTTTCTTTTCCTAATCACTTCTTTCAACAAATGTACGTCTTAATACTGTACTTTCCTGATCCATAAATATAAAAAAACAGACAAAGCCAAACACCTAGTGTTTGTAACAACAAACTCTAGCTCTAGTTTGTCCTTCTGTCTGTCCATGTTACTTGCAAAATATGGCGGTAGCACCACATCTCAAAGGAGTTTATTCTTTGAGTTCTGTTTATATTATTGTCAATGCCTCGCATCCATATAATGCAACTGGGAATATAAGTGAATGAAGGAGTCTGGATTTGCATAATTTCCCTACCTACCGACCTGGATTTTGTTCAGACCGTTATCGCAAACACACCATTTTTTTCTTCAGTGTTCAGCTTAATAAGGGTGGAGTGGTTAATCTGTGGTCGGGCCAGGCCATTGAAAAGCCTGGCCAAGCCCCTGGAAAGCCCCTGGAAAGCCCCTGGAAAACCCCTGGAAAACCCCTGGAAAACCCCTGGAAAGCCCCTGGAAAGCCCCTGGAAAGCCCCTGGGAAGCCCCTGGAAAGCCCCTGGAAAGCCCCTGGAAAGCCCCTGGAAAGCCCCTGCCTTCAGGCTTCTATAATCCCCTAATTGTACACAATAAACCGTCCATTGATTCTGGAGTCCAGCCGGCTCCCATTGTTCACCCAGACTTGACTGACAGCTGAGTCATCTTTTGATCCTGCTGTGAATGGGTTAGTGTGGGAGGGGCTACAACCTGGCCAGGCCTGGCAGAGGCTGGGCTTTATTGATTAGTTGATGCTCTATTGTTAGGTGATTTGTGGCTCACAATAGCAAGAGTAAAAGCCCCAAGGCCCGGCATGGCTGGGCTTTTCAAAGGCCTGGCCCGACCACAGATTAACCACTCCTCCCTTAAAATGACCTACATGTACACGTATGTAAACATAAAATGACATCAAATCTTAATTTTTTATGTCATCATCATTGTTTCAAAAAATTCTTATCGTTAAATTCCTGTTGTGATTTTTGTTCACCTGAAGTTTAAGCTTGCACACGTACATGTGTCAATGTAACTACTGAACTGTAACTCGTCCCATTGCGTCCGACGGATGTGGTGCAACTGCGGCATACCATTTCCCTAGAAAGCGCAGGATTCACAGAAGTCGTAAACACTCATTGCAATTTTAAAACCCACACGTTCTCGTCATATTCCCTTTTGGCCCAAATCCAATATGTTTAAGGTCTTGGCATCTTCCAGCGCCTTTTAATTTTGATGGAAATGGGTTCATATGGAAATAAGAATTGCCTTTTCGTCCCGGTGGGAGTAGGGGAGCTTGTCAAACACGTAGAGTGATACAAAGTCCCTCTGCATCAGTCGGATCAGTGGGGGATCGTTACGGTTGATTGTGTTACGATCGTCGAGGCCAGTAAAGTAAATTGCTGCGTTTGATGGATGTGGCTCGGAGTTTAAAGGAACTTGTTACCTTTGAGGCAGAAAAGCATTCATTCCAAAATTGTCGTTTAACTAGGGCTGTTAATTTTCGAATAATTTAGTATTCAAATATTTGAAACTGGGTTTGACCGAATATTTGAATATTTGATACTCGCCAATCAAGTTTACAGTGCATGCCGCACCGGTAAAAACAAAATTGCACGTAAAAGCACGCCGGTGTTTTACGTATGGCGATTGATATTACGTACTGTTCAGACGGCATTTTTTGGCATGCCCCTGTTGTATCAAATGTTTTACGGACGGGAACAATAAATCTCCGTCCACAAAAAGTTACGATTGACAAAAATGCAGCATTTGACACTGCTAAGCGCCGTAACTTTTTGATTAAAATAGCATCAGAGTCGTATCTGTATGTTTATATATTTATCTTTTCGAATATTCAAACTGGCAAAATAGTATTAGAATATTTGATTGAAGATCGAATATCGAATATTCGGTATATTCGGGACAGCCCTATCATTAACCCTCTCGGTCCTGAATACGATTTGAATATGATTTCCCACACACCCTAGGGAGTTTGGGTTAAAAAGTACAAATGTGACACACTCTCAGAGTCCCTGCAAGTCCATCACAACTTGAGCCCTCCAGTCCCAATCCAAATCACAAGCTATTCAAATGAGCTTTGACAAAGGCATTCTTTTGTCATTGTTCATCCAGTTACTCGTGACCGGCTTTATGAAGAGACTCCCGACTGGACTTGTCAAAGTACTTGTGAAAAGACTTGCAGGGACTCGACTACAACTCTTTTTCAGGAAATTCCCCTCCCCTCCGCCCCCCTCTCCGCCCCCCCCCCCACCCCCCCCCCCCCCCACCGACCCCCCCCTCCCACCGCCCCTCCACCCCCCCCCCCCCCCACCCCCCACTTTTGGAAGTTAAACATAGAAAAGGGCAGCAGCCGGCCGGCACCGGCGCTGCTTTGGCCCCCCACTTTCAAAAGTGTTCCGCCGCACCTGCTGGCAACCTAAAATGTGGCCAACCCCACCACTTCTGTTGTAGCCCTTTACCTATAGTGGCTTTCAGCTGACCTCCATAACAAATTGAACTCTTACTTTTATAAACTCCTACTTTCGTATACATTGAACATTAAAATACTATGCAGGGAAGGAAAAATAACGTCCCCACCTCATTAGGGTAAGCTCAGATAACCAGTGTGGTCGGCTAGTGTGGTTGGCAGAAATGGCAAAAATCTATAAAAAAAACAACAAAAACGGATTTGTGAGAACCTGATTTTTGAACCGGGTTCTAGAGATTGTGTACTGTATCTTTACCGTGCGTTGGAATTCTGCAGATGCAAAGTTGTCTCGGGGGGCCCCTCTAGTAGGTTTGTGTTTTGTGTATTGTGTTTGCAGGGATCAATTAAAACTACAGAATCTTTCAGGCATATTGCCTGTCAGTACTGTTTATTGCAGAATGTCATTTAGCCATTTCCAGAGAATGTGTCTATAGCCAGTGTCAAGACTGCAGTACTCTTGCGCTAACAATGTGCCAGTTTGGATTTTCTGTAAATCTCTACATGTCAGAATGCTACATTCTTATTCTTATTCGTATGCCTGCCTCTTCCTTCAGACCGCAGAATGACTGCAGATGGTTCTTTCACCTTATTCACCTTGACAACAGTCCATGCATCTTGAAACCATTACGATCTATGCCCAGGTTTTGCACTATTTTAATGGATTCTGTACTGGGGAAATTGAATTGTCTGTCAAGGCAACTTTCACCAGGGTTGAAAACAGTTGTGAGAAATAACCGGGGGTGAGTTCGCCCCGGGTTAGACTCGATACAAGTGTGGAAAGTTGCAGGGTTAAATCGTCACCAACACCACGAACTGACACTCTCTAGCGCGTGAGTGCCCGCACGCGCGCGTATTTTACAGAACCGAGTAATTTTCGTTTTCACAAACTGACAACCAAGTAGGGGAGCGCGCACTAACTGCATTTTCATTTTTAAGAACTGAAACCATTCTTAATTTCACGAGTTTAGAGGTTTTCAGTTCAATGTTTCTGTAACCCCACAAGTATGCAGATGGAGTAGATTCGTGTCAAAGCTTTTAAAGCATTTTTCTTGGAATGGTATTTCCGCTACATGCTTGCGTGTCAGTAGGTGAAAACGAAAATTCTTCTCTAGCGAGTCAGTGCCCGATGTGCGCGCGCACACCTGGGTGTCAGTTCGTGAAACCGAAATTTACTCAGTACGCGTTTTCACGAACTGACACCCAGGTGCGCGTGAGTGTCAGTTCGTGAAAACGGTGACTAAATGTAGGGTTGAATGCAAGACAACAGACTGCAGAATGTGCACAGAATGCCCCAAGCAGTTTTGGTTCTGCAGACACGACAAAGCAGACAGAATACACCAGTGTACATGTACATTGGGTTTGACAGCTTAGTATGAACCTAACAGTTCTGCAGACGGCACAGAATGCCAACAGCTTCTTACTTCTTGAGACTTCACAGAATTCCCCACAGGACTATTACTGAGCTACATTGTACACCATGTACAATGAACACCATTCTATCGAATAATTGAATATTCGATCGTCAACCGAATATTCGAAATACTTTTTTGCTGGTTGGAATATTCGAAAAAGTATATGCACGTGCACATACATTGTACGACTCTGATGCTATTATTAGTAGAAAATTTACGGAGCTTAGCAGTGTCAAATGCCGCAATTTTGTCGAACTTTAATTTTTGTGGCCAGAGGTTTTGTTCTCGTCCGTAAAACCCTTGACACTTGTAAAAGAAGAGAAATTCCTGCAAAAACGCAGGCAGGAGTTTGGTTTCTAATCAGAACATTACGTACCCATATACGGGCGCATGCAAAAAAAGGTCGATCGAGTATTCTGTAATATCGATCGCCACACATAGAACACCGGCGTAATCGCGGCATGCAGTTGCAGCTGATGTGTGAAAAACTTGATCGAATGAGCGAGTATCGAATATTCAAATATTCGGTCAAATCCAGTTTCGAATTATCCAATACTGAATTAATCGAAAATGAACAGCCCTATCCAGCATTCGGTCTTGTAACAAGTTCACTTCAGCACACAGGTACAGTAACATTGTACATGTATGTATTTATCTGTGGGAATCACGCGACACTGAAATTGATACGTTTTAAAGTAATGACCCATACGCACAGATGGTGCCTCCTCTATTTCATTTTGTGATTGATATAATGCCGCAGATTGAATCTTGACTTGTCCCTCCCAAATTATGAAATTAATTTTGTTGTAACCGGACTCCCAATAAAAACCTCATTACGGCCCATGGCCTTACGAGAGAGAAACGTAATCGCCTTGTCTTGAGGCCCTTACGGCTTAATCATCACCGTGGGATGATATATTGAGCCCAAACCACTCACCCGGTCTGTCAAACATATTAAAGGAAAGCATGTAATGGATATATCCAAGTCAACCTGTTTTCATGCATACATTGTACATATATTACAAGGTGTTACAGAAATATAAAGATGAACTGTATTCCTACCTGAATCCATCAAAATCCATACCCCCCCTGTTTTGGAGGATTTCGGCCTATTCAGGATACCTCCATATTGAAGACTGGGGGATTTTGATGGATTGAGGATTGTAAGCCTAGCGGGACTGCAGGATTTTGATGGATTCAGGATACCTCCATATTGAAGACTGGGGGATTTTGATGGATTGAGGATTGTAAGCCTAGTGAGACTGCAGGATTTTGATGGATTCAGGATACCTCCATATTGAGCAGTCACCAAAACCAACTTTTGGTGCATGACAAAATAGGTGGATTTTGGCGGATTCAGGATACTTTCTAGTAAAGTTACCCAAGGGGTTAGGGTTAAATTATTGTTTCCATTGTGGGTAACAAGAAGGTATTACATGGTGGATATCTTTTTTATGTTTTTAAAAAGAGGTTCTCCTAGTCTTTGTTATCATGTTGCATGGACATTTCACATACTGCTTACAGATAAATTATGGAAGAAAGTTCCCAAAATTGTAAGGATGTAATGTGGGACACCGCCGTTACCTCCGAGTCCATTTTTGTCCATTTTGAAAAGGCAGTCCAATATATAGTTACTTTGATTAAAACAGTAATCACACAAAAGAAATTAAATTTAATTCAGACTTCATTTGATGAAAGGTAAGGAAGCTAGACATGCAGGCAAGATGTAACAAAATATAACAGAGTGGGACACCATCCGTTACCTCCTTAACCACAGATTTGTTAGCCATATAACAGAAAAGATGTAAGAGATACTGAAAATATAATTTGTTGTTGTTGTTAAGTTACATGCAGTTTTGCATAACTTCTCAAGTAAAAGAAAGGAAATAGTAAATTTTTTAAACTTCTGAACCCTATTTGTATTTGTAATTTTTTATGTCACAAAATTCCCCCATAATTTAGCCCGGGACACCATCACACTTGGTGACAAAACATAAATATATCACATATAATGCCCTCTTGTTTTGAATATATATTTACTGTTTTCTTTCATTTTTAACATTTTTTAATGTGTCTAATGTTTTGAGCACGAGAACCAAGGCAATTTCTATTTTATACTTTTGTATATAAATAGTAAGAGAGTACCGAAGTCTGACGTCAGTTGGCACGACAACTGGCTCCAAACAAATGGAGATTTCGACTTTTCCTTTGTTAACAGCCAGTCATGCAAACACATTGACACAAAATAACAAAAGTATTCCGGTTCCAAACATTGCATTGACGTCATCACTTCAGTATACATGTACTCTATATGAACCAAAGCAATCAAAACCGGCCCAGTTAAGTTGCTTCAATTCTTTTATCACTGGAAAGAGTAAAAGAATTGAAATAAAATGATGGTCAATGGTCATGATAGGTTAACCCTATGAAAAGTTATGGATTTTTGTTGATTTAAATTTTGGCCATTTTGGAGGAAAATTTTAGTTAAAAAGTTGTGACCATATTGCTAAATTGCTATTTTTGTTATTGAAAATTTGAGCCTTTTTGATTTCTCATCAATTTGTTATAGATATATAAATAATTTCATGAGTCATTTAAATTAGCAACATTTAACAAACACACCAATTATTTGCCAATAAATGATCAAAAACTAAATAAAAACAAATAAGCCAGTCACAGCGCTGACAGAAAATTGGGCATCGCAAATAGTGCCGCCAATGCTGGTTCACGTGAGTCTGCCTACTTATAGGGTCTTGGATCCTCAAGGCAGCTAGATTTGTAATATTGGCATTCCTAATTTTGATGGCGTTCATCTTTTTCCATTTTTTCTAACAGTCCTGATGCGAGTAAAATTCAAGACCAGTTTACGGCCTACTACACTGTCCATGGTGCAGCCCTCGGATTCACCAATCTTGCATTCACCGCTTCCTCTAAGACGGGCCTGCCGATCTCCAGCAAAGTCAGAGACATACAGGTAAAAGTTATTCGTTCCTTCCGTTCCTTCCGTTCCTTCCGTTCCTTCCGTTCCTTCCGTTCCTTCCGTTCCTTCCGTTCCTTCCGTTCCTTCCGTTCCTTCCGTTCCTTCCGTTCCTTCCGTTCCTTCCGTTCCTTCCGTTCCTTCCGTTCCTTCCGTTCCTTCCGTTCCACTTTTTCTTCAAAGTGGGAAAATAATTTCCCACTTGAATTCACAGGTGGGAAAAGTTGTGTGAGAAATGTGAATGGGCATTCTTTTCACAAAATTTCCCATTCCCATTCACAGTGTTAACTTTCAATTGCAATATACTGTACCGGAGTTCATGGTTCTCAATTGTTCAGGCAGATTATTCCATATACTGGCAAAAAGTAAGTAATCACCAAAAATGGTATATTTTGGAGATGCACATGTATTCCCTTGGACGTGTGCTTAGGGCTCTTCCGAATATATTGAATATTCAAGTATTCGATCGTCAACCGAATATTCAAATACCTTTTTGCCGGATCGAATATTCGAAAAAATATATATGCACGTAAAGATACGACTCTGATGCTATTTTAATAGAAAACTTACGGTGCTTAGCAGTGTCAAATGCCGCATTTTTGTTGACGGTAACTTTTTGTGGACAGAGGTTTATTTATTGTTCCCATCCTTAAAACCATTGACACTTATCAAATAATTACTGCAAAAATGCAGCCTGAAGTTTGGTTTCTTGTTATCAGAACATTATATGTACCTGTAGTAATGATCTTGATACAACAGGTACATATATATGCAAAGATGTTGATCAGACGGTCCATAATATCGATCGCCGCACGTAAAACACCGGCGTGCAACTTTTTACCGTGGTGGCATGCAGTTGCAGCTGATGTGTGAAAAACTTGATCGGCGAGTATCAAATATTCAAATATTCGGTCAAACCCACTTTCGAATAATCCAATACTGAATTATTTGAAAATGAACAGCCCTACTTGTGCTCAGAACTTTATTCACCATTTGAGTTTCCACGTTTACTTCGTCCAGTTTGAAAATTGATTGTAGTTTTTGTTTGCATTTTGCAGGTTTTTCCGCCGCTTCAGCTGTCTCCAAGGAACATTACGCTAATGGTTGCAGGCGAGTTTCAGGTCAGGAAACTTTCATTCTGTTCATTCAGTTTGTTTTCTGCTTTCACTTTTCATTCCTTTAAGTGAGTAAAACATTTGAGAAACACAACGGGGGTGAGATTTGTCAGGATTGTTCCTGATTTCAGGATTTTTTTGTTGGGATTTCCGAATTTTTAAAGAATCTCATTTGCAATCTGGAATTCCCGAGGTGTTGCCCTGAAGGTGTTTTTACCTGTAAAAGTGGATATAGACCAATAAAAACAGATATTTTAAGGGGGGGGGGTGCTTTTAGGCAAATACAAACTATATGTTGATCTAGGATCCTCAATGGATTTTGCGTAGATTTCTTTTAACAATGCCTCTGAATGTTTAGCAGATTTTTCATTTTGAAATCTCACCCCTGATTTATTTTGTGTTAATAGTTACCAGTTTTTTGTCGTCAAAGGCTCTATACATGTACATGTATTTACAAACAAATTGATAATTTGTTCTCTTATAAAGGTGCGGAGTACCGGCGGGCCCCAGCCCCAGTCTCAGATCGAGTATAGCATGGATGATTGGCAGATTGCCAACATTGCCACCAGCGGACTCGTGAAGGCGCAGTCGCTGGGACACAGCCGAGTCACAGGCAAGGCGGTCGGCTACGATCCGGAGACGGGATCTACTGTGGTGTATTCTCAGGTAACGGATGATTTCATATTGTCTGAAAGCGGTATCAGTTGCAGTAGCGCTGTTTTTTTGTGGTAAAAACCTGAACAAAGGTTAAGGGATGATTTCATATTGTCTGAAAGCGGTATCAGTTGCAGTACCGCGGTTTTTTGCAGTAAATACCTGAACAAAGGTAAGGGATGATTTCATATTGTCTGAAAGCGGTATCGATTGCGGTAACACTTTTTTTTGTGGTACCAGTATTAATTCCCAGCTAAACTCATTCATCAGCAAGGTTTGAGGTACCGAATGTGTACCATCTGGACAATATGAAATGGTCCCTAAGTTGTGTGAAATCTTGCCGGCCTGAGGGACTTGACTTTGAGCTTACTGACTGGTTGATTGTTGCATCAATGCCGTCAGGGGCGATATGACTATCGCTTTGGGCTTCGTGCCTGGCCGGCCGCAGCAATTCTGAAAAGAATGGTGCTGCCTTGAAAATTACGTATTTCCCATAACCGGCCCTGAAGAATGTTCTCCGGGGCTCCCGCTGTTCGGGTCGAAAATCGTCGATGAGTAATTTATCCACAGCAATTAAGCAACAAGAGATTTGTTGAGAAGATTAACGATATGGAACATGTGGAAGGTCCGTCATGTTTTCGACGATTGCAACATTTGATGACGTCGGGGTTTGTCTTTGGTGATTGGACATTCCATACATTGGCCCCGCCTACATTATCTATTATTCATATACGAGGTCGTCGCTGGAAATCCAGCGACAAAATAACTAAAACATTAGCCAAGGCGAACAGTTGTTCGAAGGCTGTGAGACTAATCAAACATAACCATGACTGCCCTCACACTTACTCATTCATTCCTGGGTGGAGATAAGCAGCTTGTGAAAAAGTGTCTTGCTCAAGGACACAAGCACCATGACTCCAGGCTGGACTCAAACCCACAATCTGTAGTATCACCAAGATCTTTAGCCTGGTACACTAGACCACACGGCCACAGCAGACCACACGGCCACAGCCCTACCACCCTCATGGTTTTCCTGGGCCCAGATCGAAATAGAGGATAATTCTTTAACAGATTCCAGAGAAACTATCCTAATTTTCAGACCTACATGTATAGATCCAGGCAGGGTAACTTCCACCGTCGGTGAGGCCAACTCACCTCTCCCATATAGGACCTTGTAGGATTTTTGAATTGATGATTAACTCTGCAGTGTGCCATGGCGCTGTTTTGTTAAGTGGGACCCGTTTCACACTATGCTCTTACCCGGGTAATTGCCGGGTTAACAACAAATTTTACCCGGCAATTACCCGGGTAATGTGGAGCGTTCCCACTACAATTCTCCTTGTTAGAAATTCTCCGGGTTAACTGCCCCAAAACCCCACTTAACCCTGGTAATTTCTAACCCTGCTCGCGAGGTGGGTTAACCCACCAATCTCGGGGTTAACGACGACCCTGAGACGATTCTCTGAGTTACCATCAGTAGTGTGAATGCTCGCCAAGTTTTCTTCAACCCAGGTCGTGTTTTATCGGCCAGCTTTGCGAAGGTGACGTAATTTATTATTTTATAGTGTGGCCGCCGTTGCTGGTACCTCGTCTTAATAAGTGAATTTTTATGTATACTTAATGAAAGGCACCAGTCTTCCGTGGATGATGCCTCGTCTTAATAAGTACATTTTACATACACTTAATGCAAGGCACCAGTCTAGACTGCACAGTTGAAGGATTACGCGTGCACGCTGCCAACGCTGATCTGATTTTTTTTTCAATTTGCATTGCATGCTCTCGCTCTCACTTCGCTCTTTTACGACGAACCAATGGCAAGGGCAGAGGTCAAGCAATGCACATTCTCCGGGTTACCATTCGCATATAGTGTGAATGCGGCTACAAGTTACCCGGGTGCGCGCTGAAGCGGGTAAAGCAGAATTGTGTGGTTAATTTTGTAGTTTCTACCCGGGTAATGACCACTACCCGGGTAATAAATTACCCGGGTAATAAATTACCCGGGTAATAAATTACCCGGGTAATAAATTACCCGGGTAATAAATTACCCGGGTAATAAATTACCCGGGTAATAAATTACCCGGGTAACTTCAGAGTAGTGTGAAACCCACAAAGGTCACCGTGGTGTACCAGTGCGTGTATGTTGCCGTGGCACACCACAGGGTTAATACAAACTCAACTTATTTCTTCTTCAGGACGTTATTGATGTCTACGTTATACGTCTGACCGGCATCAAGATTCACGCCCCACTCCTGCGGCTGGAAACCGACACGGAGATGCCAGTCTACGCCATGGGCACCAACGAACACGAAACGCCGTTCACGTTTGGGAACGTCATACCGGGACTCAACTTCTTCTGGACGGTGACAAATCGCGACGTGGTCCGCGTGGAGCCGGTTTTTGAAAGGGTAAGGGAATGCGTAGTGGCATAGCCTTGTCACTGAGTTTATTTCAGTTACTTTCCTGCAATTATGGTCATTTTTTGAAAGAAATCACAATTTCTTTAGTATTTCATCATATTTTTACTGTTTATCACTTGCGAAATACTCTTTTCAACTTTAACGTGATTTGGCTATTGAGACAAATTAAATAGCTCGTAACAGAGTGTATTGTTTTTAAAGTGTAGCTCGGCAACCATAGCACCTAAAATGGCCAATGATATATCAAATTAAAGCTTAGTAAAGCAGCAATCAAATGACAATCTGTGATTGTCAATATTGCCAACTGTAAAAAAAAAGTTGTTTTCAGAAAACATGAAAAAAGTGTATCTGTCTTGTGACATTTGTTTATAAGTGGATATTATTAGGGTATTGCTTCTAAAAATTGTATTTTCTTGGAATGTCAATTGGACTACAACAATGTTTCTGCTTACAGTAACACAAAAATGAAGAAAATCTATTGAATAATAGTGACAAGATATTTGTTCAAAAATTCCATGTTTATTCAAAATTATGATGCGAGAAAAACACATTTGAAAATGGTATTTTTTGATGGTTTTTTTTTGTTTGCCCTTGTTCCCCATTTCTTACAAATAGCCTCAAAAAATGGAGTTGATATAGTGAAAATATAAGGTCGAAATATGTGTTTAGAATATAAATTGAAAAAATTGGGAAAATTTAGATTGTTTTCATTGTTATTGTAGGAAAGTACCCTTAACCACCACTCAGGATTTCTAGTGAGGTTGGGAGAATTTGTTATGGCAGTACTGAGGTGGGGAGAATTAAATTGGGAGGCAGAAACTTATATTACATGCAATTACAGTGTATATAAGCAGGTTCGTAGTGGCTATACAAAAATAGGGATTTAAAGATATCATGCAGGGTTCCCATGGGTCATGGAAAATCCTGGAAAATCCTGGAAAAAGAGTTGTCATGGAAAAGTTATGGAAAATTGGGAAAAATAGAAAAGTCATGGAAAAGTCATGGAAATCAAGATCATGCAAGGGTTCTTTTTGATGGGCCGCTTTTGATGTGATAACGGAAAAATGATAAATTTACAGGCTATATCCTTGTAAGTCGAGAGTAGTGGGTATGTCAGTCTTCCAGTTTCTAATACATGTATCTGTATAATATCTAATGTTCTATACTGTATTCACAGACCTCAGCAGTTCATCAGTATCTTAATAGCAAACAACTTTTCTCTGCATAATGGCATTAAATGTCATGGAAATTCTCATATTTTAGTCCTGGAAAGTCCTGGAAAAGTCATGGAATTTGGTTTTCCGATTTCTGTGGGAACCTATAATAATACTGTGTGTGCTCTTTTCAAGTTTGAACAGAATATGCATTTGGAAAAGTTGAGGGAAAGAGAAGCCGAGGGCATGAACACACAACATATGATTCAACGGTCAATAACACACATCTCACAAACAACCAGTTCATTTAAGCAGCTCACAGCAGAGAACTCTGGAGATCTATGGTCATCGACGTCTCAAACCAGACACGATACCACAAGAAGAATTTCTCTTGTTTTTTGTTTTTGTTTTTACAGCAAGGAGTGTCGAGCAATGCAGTACACAACGTGGCCATGCGTGTCCATACTTTGAACCCGGGGGAGGCGTCACTCAAGCTTCAAGCCATCTTTGATGACGACATTGCGCCCCAGGCGCGATCCAATAGCTTGCTGATTGACGAAATACAACTGCAGGTAGGTTACAGGCATAAGACAGGGGTGAGATATTTCACGGTTTATCCTGGTTTCAGGATTTCTTGTTGTGATCTTTACAGATTTCAAAATTTGTGAAGAATCTCTTTTTGAAATCTGGAATTCCTGAGGTGTTACCCTATAAAAGTTTTTAAACCTTTAAAAGTAGTGTACACGATTGGTAATCCTCCAATTTTGTTTTACTGAATTATTACGAAATAACTTGCTAGACTGTGAGTTAATAGCAATCTCAATCATCCTGTGAAATGATGGCACCTGGTGTGCTGTCGTTTTCAAGAAAAGTTAAAATTTATATCGTTTTCTAACGATTGTTCTGCATAACAATCGTTGGATAACAGATTGTTTAATACTGCCCTCTATTGACCGAATGTAGTTAGTCCGCGTTGCGTCTAAAATGGATTAAACCACTCTTCAAATTTATTGGAAAGAATGCCCCAGTATCCTGTGTGACTACTTCGCAAACTTTTAATCGTGAAAAACCACCACTGCAAAGCTGAGAATGATAATTACTGGGATAAATCTGATGCTCTTCGTGCTGTATGCGTGACTTGCATTTGTCCATTTGTATGCTAAAGGATTAAGGCCGGTTCATACTCGCTGCGACTGCATGTGCGCATCCACACATTCGATTGTCGGATGGAGCGTTCATACTTGGCCAAAGAATGAACTCCATTTCATGTGTGTGCGCGTACGCATACGTCAAATGTTAAATAATTTCAATACGTCCGACTATGCATACGATCAGTGTGTACGCACTTTCAAAATCTTTTCCAAAGTGCGCGTTCACATACGAACTTTGTTTACCCACTGCGTGTTCTTTTGCGCACTGAAGACCGCTAAAAATAGACCAGCCAGCTGTGTACGCAGTGAATACGCAGCGAGTACGCAGCGAGTATGAACCAGCCTTTACAAGCAATCGTTTGGCTAAGGGATTACAAAGATAAGAAGCTGGCAAAGGTGTGGAAATGTCAATAGGAAAGAAGGCAGTGGAAATGTCAATAGGAAAGAAGGCAGTGGAAATGTCAATAGGAAAGAAGGCAGTGGAAATGTCAATAGGAAAGAAGGCTGTGGAAATGTCAATAGGAAAGAAGGCTGTGGAAATGTCAATAGGAAAGAAGGCAGTGGAAATGTCAATAGGAAAGAAGGCAGTGGAAATGTCAATAGGAAAGAAGGCAGTGGAAATGTCAATAGGAAAGAAGGCTGTGGAAATGTCAATAGGAAAGAAGGCAGTGGAAATGTCAATAGGAAAGAAGGCAGTGGAAATGTCAATAGGAAAGAAGGCAGTGGAAATGTCAATAGGAAAGAAGGCAGTGGAAATGTCAATAGGAAAGAAGGCAGTGGAAATGTCAATAGGAAAGAAGGCAGTGGAAATGTCAATAGGAAAGAAGGCAGTGGAAATGTTTGTTTTCTCTCTAGTGGAGCGTTTCCTTCGTTCCTTTTGGAATAAAACATAACAAAAACGGATCACAGATTATTATTTTGCTTCGGACAGGTGTTTGAGAGACTTGAGCTGGTTGCTGCCTGCCACAACAAACTCCTGATGACCCCTGACACGCAGGCCTACATCAAGACCAACCGAGACGGCTCAGCTCGCATGTCCTACTCCGTCCTGGACCGGGACTACGAACCACTGATCACCGTCAGCCGGCAGGGGCTGGTGTTGGCCGGAGCTCGGACCGGTCAGACCACGGTCATGGCCACCGCCTACGAGAACTTTGGCGTCAACCAGACATTGGTCGTGCTGGTCAAGGTACAAGTCACAGCAAAAGTTTGCACAATTTGGGAGACCGCCAACATCGGGCAATTAGATAGCTCAGTTGGTAGAGCACCGGTACGGTATTCCGGAGGTCGCAGGTTCGAATCCCGCACCTGCCAGTTTTTTGTTCACTTTGTAAATTTTAGTGCAAGTGACCTTTGACATATATAAAGGATCTTCAATTACGCATTGGTCATTGTTATACAGACAGGAAAAAGTTGATAGATCAAACATACGTTGCTCCTGAAAGCTTCAAAAAAACGGTTTCCCCTTTTCTTTTTTTTCGTTGTGTACAAGACAGTACATACTTACCAAGCATTTTTATCAAAATCTAGTTTATGTCCACGTCATCAGTTATTAAGTCATAACTTGGCAACGGAAAGTCCTGTCAACTACATGAGTTTTTTGGTAAAAATCAATCTGTGTGACCTCTATAAATAAGTGGCACGTGACTCATTTCTCACTTTTTCTCTTCAACAGGAATTCATTTTCATTTCGCAAAATGTGAACACATTTTCACGCCTTTTCACACAAGTGGGAAAACATTTTTGTGCCTCTTTGCAAAAGTGGGAAAACACCTTTTTCTCAAAAGTTTAAAAATAATTTCCCGCTTCAATTCGCAGGGGGGAGGGGGGGGGGGGGGGGGTTTGCATGCGAATGCAACTGCGAATTCTTTTTACAAAATTTCCCATTCCCATTCACAGTGCTAACTTTTAATTGCAGTGTACTCTACATGATATTTGGCTTTTTGTACATGTACGTAATATTTAACGCAATAATAATTTTATTCTCACCACTGTGTAGGTGAAGCCGGTATCCTACATGGCCGTCCATTCTACCACCAATCTACTGACCACCCGTGGGGAGAAACTGGCCGTGTTCCCAGTAGGCATGGCTCTCTCCTTTGCCGTCGGGTTCTACGACAACGTGGGAGATCAGTTCCAGGCGACCAACACAGTACTTGAGCACAGACTCAGCAGGTACAAAGGAGTTAGAGTAGCTGTAAAAATGGATGGAAAGATTTTACTTTAATCGGGGGTGAGATATCTCTGGATTTTTCTGATTTCGGATTTTTTTTGTGAGATGTCTTCCAGATTTCTTGAAGATATTTTGGTCCTTAAATTGTTTTTATCATTAATAAAATGACCTCTGCAACCTGAGACTGTCCTCATTTCATTCTGATGACCCTGTTTTTGGCAATTTCAAACTATTTATTTTTTGTAGGCAATGCCGTATAAATGCCTCCGTATGTTTTGTCGATTTTTTATTTCCGTCAAATGCTACCCCTGTTTGATACCCCACAAAAATGGGTCAGAAACAGAAAAATCTGACAAAATAAGCATCCATTCATGTTTAGAATTGTATAACACATGGCACAATCTTTTATGTTTGTCAGGAAATTTGTGTGCAGTATAGGGGACAGTGATGTAGTCGAGACCAGGCACAAGACCAGGCACAAGACCAGGCACAAGACCAGGCACAAGACCAGGCACAAGACCAGGCACAAGACCAGGCACAAGACCAGGCACAAGACCAGGCACAAGACCAGGCACAAGACCAGGCACAAGACCAGGCACAAGACCAGGCACAAGACCAGGCACAAGACCATTCACAAGACCATTTACAAGACCAGCTTGTTACAGGCACAAGTATTACTGGCATAAACCATGACAAAGGAATGTTTGTATTACAGTTCATTTGAATAGCTTGAGACTTGAATTAAGACTGAAGGTCTTGTGATGGTCTTGTGATGGTCTTGTGATGGTCTTGCAGGGTCTTGGGATGGTCTCGACTACATCACTGATAGGGGAAGTACGTTTGTGTTTGCTGTGTTAGATAAGCATAGTGTTCATAGGCACAGTGTACAGTCACTGAAAGTGTTCACATCATGGAAGTAAATTTTTCCTCATTTTTCCGGATTTTACTGACACAGATACACTTAACTGGTTATGCCACATGTTTGGACAGTTATTTGGACAGTTTCTAAGAATTTGCTGTTCCCGACCAATTTTCTCACTATTGTCCTATTAGATTTGATCTGTTGCGACTTCAGGCCGGACCGGACAACGGCACATTTGTCGCCCGGGCAGCTCACATCGGCAGTACAATTTTCAAGGTCAGATCAGTGTTTCGGCTTTTACATTGCAGTCTCTATATAAGATCACTGACCCACTGTAATTCCCCAATTTCAGTACGATTTTCCACACCACCTAGGGAGTTTGGGTTTACGAAAAACTTAAGCTCAACAGAAACAAAATGACAGTACAAAAGCACATTATTAACTTGGCTGGAGAAGAGTCAGGCTCATCCTTACAATCACTCTCTCACCGGAGATCTGTTGCTACTCTTAGTCTGTTCTACAAATATTTTCATGGTAAATGTTCCACCGGCTTGTCCAGCTTGGTTCCTCCAGTTAGGGTGTTTGAGCGTGAAACTCGGCTCTCCGCCTGTTCCCACCAATATACTCAAGCTGTACCTAGATGTAGAATGAAAAACTATGCCAATAGCTTTTTCCCTGGTTCTGTATTCCTGTGGAATTCTTTGCCCGGTGCATGTTTCCCTTCATCTTATGATCTTTCCTGCTTCAAGAGGAATATTAATTCCTACCTTCTGTGTCTTCTGTGCCCTGTGCCTTGAGTGGCTTTTTAGACATGTTCAGAGAACTCTTGCCTTGAAAAAAGGAAAAAAGGGGCTAGATAACGGTTGAATACGAACAGAACCCTTTCCTTATCAATGTCAAGTTTACTCAACAAGGAAACCACACACCAGAGCATCCAAACACATGTATATTCACCATGTTTCAACAACCTGTAGTACTTGTGTCTTTCACCATTCATACATGATCCTTATACCAACGTAAAGAGCTTGTTCTAATGCTGCTATTGAATTCATGTGTCTATAATATTTTGAGAAAAATCTATCAAAACTTTCCCTCTACAGTTGTGCGTACGGAGTGCCATTTCTTTATGTAACAAATAAGTTTCCTATTTCGTCAAACAATCTACAAGGGAAACTGACTAGGTATTAAATTTGAATACATTTTCCAAGTGAACAAAGAAACTGGCAGGAGCGGGATTCGAACCTGCTATTTTGACTTTCATTTTTACATGAAATGAAAGTATTTTTCAAACATTACAGATATTTTCCTTTTCAATCAATTCTTGAGGGGGACATTTTTGGTTAAAAATATAACCATTCGGCAAGCAGTCAGCTGCTTTTTCTGCTGGAGTGTTCACGCTTGGCTGAACAAAGAATGTGGTACTGGGGGAAGATAAGCCAATAAACAATGTACTGAAGGGATTAATGCCACAGTATTGAGTCTTAAATTGAGACTGAGTATCGAGTTTCAATGGTCACTCATGGGCATTTTTCTTTATTGAGCTTTCATTATTCATGCACTCTTTTTCCTCGTTGACTTTGCTACATGTAGGTCTGGGATAGGAACAGCCCGTGGATTGAGGACTATGTGAACATCCCCGTCGGCAGTGTGGTACAGCCCAGTCAGACATTCGTTGTAGGGGATGTGATATGCTTCAGGTCGCCTCTACTCACCGTGGAGGGTAGGTTCACAAACAATGAAATCTGACACGGCTGTGGAAACTGACCATTTTTTCTATAACTGTAGCAGATAGTCTGTGCAATATAAGTTTATCTTGGTGAGTGAGAAGATAAAATTGACGTCCAGGATGATGTAAATTGGAAGAGAGATTCCTGGCCCTTTCCTGATGTAGTGTATGAAGCACTGTATGCTCAGTACTTTCCGAGAGCCTGTGGGGAAAAAAAACAGGCTTACTTTGGCGGGACTCGAACCCATGACCTGCTTACTAGTGCAGATGTCTGGATTGAAAACGCAAAAAATCTCTCTTGTAATTTTAATACATCACCCCTGACACAAATTGCATCTTCTCACTGATTACAAGATACCCGCTGCTGCATTGGATTCGAACCGGCCAGCCGACCCCGGCAAGCTCGGTAGGCCTGTGCATTCACGGGTAATTTTGGATCCGTTTACCCGAATGCCGCACTGGTTCGGTTCTCGGGTAACCGAAAGTGGACCGTTCAGAAAAACAAAAATGTGTATACTGTCTACATGTAGTAATGTCCTATAAAACAAAATGGGCTCGTTAATAAAAAGAAAGAAGGTAAATGTAGTGTGCGGCCGCTGAAGAAAGAAAGATTTACTTTCTACACCTGCGTACAGCAAGCCGGCCGTAGATCTGACTTGATTCCACGTCAATTGATTTCCGAGAAAATTGAAATTAAATGCAGTATAAAAGTAGATGTTGAAACTTGACATCGATGTCGCAATCGTTCCAGGCTTGTTCTTAATCCGCAGAGGTATTAATCCTGCAGTGTTTATAAGACTAGGCCTACTTACGAGTTCGCAACAGCATATTTCGAAGGAGCCCAGACAGAGCCGCACGTGCATTGCACACAGGGAGCGAGTGCCGTGTGCTGATTGGCCCATTTATTTATTTATTTGTTTGTTTATTTATTTATTTTTGGTCTGAAATCTTACATTGAATTTTTTCCCGTAAGTTTCGGGTACCCTAACCGGAAAAATGGAACCGGATATTGATGCCGGCATTCGGGTACCCGGATACGCGGCACAGGCCTAAAGCCCGGTGGTCTAGTGGTTAACATGGTTAAGACGCCTACACTAGTAAGCAGGAGGTTGTGGGTTCGAATCCCATCCAAGTAATGCCTGTGAATTTTGCCTCACAGCTGCCTACATAAACATTGTAACCAATCAGGAGGCTCATTACATCCAGACCAGAGGATGTGCTACATATTCAAGTAAACCCTACTGTGATTGGACAGCACCGTGCCCTCGTTTGTTTTTTTTGTTCTTTTGGTCACTATTCTAACCAATCACGCATCTCCTTACAACCAGGCCAGCGAGGTACCTGGGGATCGACTGCCAGCTCCGTACTTCAGTTGGATAGCAACAGCGGTGTTGCCGTAGCAACTCGGCCTGGGCAGACAACGCTACACCACGATATTTCAACAAGTTTGGCCACGTATTCCGAGGTAATGCTTTAGGTCCTGTTAATATGTTAGTATTTTGTCAAACAATCCACAAGGGAAACTAACTAGGTTTGAATGAATTTTTAAAGCGAACAAAGAAAACTGGCAGGAGCGGGATTCGAACCTGCCACCTACCGTACCGGGTATATGCACATCTTGATAATTCAATTTTCTGGTATGGACCTGCATTAAGAAAAGGCTGAAATATATTTTTTTTCCTTCAAAAATTAGATTAACATTGTACCCATTAAGAAGATCGCGCTTGAGAAGGAGGCCGTGCCATTCTTCACCACTGTGCCCCGGGAAGGAGGTTACAAGATACCAGTCACACTGAACATGGAGTCGAGTTTGAAAGGTAAACATTTGAAAACTATTATTATTTTTTTATATTATTTTTTTAAATTGAGGGCATATTTTTAGGGCATTATAATAGCTGTTTTAAGCCTAACCCATAGGCATTTTTACTGGGAAGCTTCCTCAACCTGTCAAAATCCAACACTGCAGTATACCTATGGCACATTCTTTGGACTTGGACAAATTGGGGCATCATAGCTCCATGTAAAGTAATGGTGCCAAGGCCCTGCAGTCCTGAACCCATCAAAATTCAACACAACCTGCTGTTGGAGTTTGTAAGGCTTGGGGTAGTTAGGGTTAAGGGTACAAACAGTTCTGATTGAAAGGACGATCTAGACAGACTGAATGAAGGACAGGTTACACGGGCATTAACCTTTATACCTCAATTCCAACTTCGACTTCCAATACCACAACAATTCAGGATGGTCCTCCTTAAACAGTCACAAAGAGTTACAATTCAGGTTGGGGTTTCTCCTCGAAAACCACTAAAAAGAAACAAACTAAGTGACGATCAAATAGTCTCAGCTTTTGAATCAAATTGTGACAAGCACTATGATCATAGGGTATATGTGTACATGTACATGTACGTGTACAAATCTACATTATTTTTATTATGATGAAGACTTGATGAAGACTCCTGATCGAAAGACTCCTCATAATGTAAGCCTGTCTGTCTGTTTGTTGCAGGTGATAACTGCAGCCGTGATCTTGTTAGACTGCAACATGACTTCCCGTCCCCACCCATCGTATGCCAGCTTGGCTTCAAGGATCGGGGAGTCCGCTTCCAGGCTAGCGAGCTGTTCCACACCTTCCCAGGATTCAGTGCAGAAACTGGTAAGTTGCGTATTTCCGCAAAATGTGATATCACTGTGTAACTCTACTTGCGCCAGCCACACTATAGTGCATTAGCTAAAACAGTTTCAAAAAAGGTTTATACTTCACGCAAATACGAACGCGAAGCGACTTTATGACGTCAACGCCAAATATTCGCGCTGCAAATTTGCAAAAGTTGAACACATTGAATCTTCGCCGTGAATGTTTCATAACGTCAAATTCGCTTCGCATTCGCATTCCCGTGAAGTATGAACCGGCCTTAATGGTGCCTGTTTATTTTGGATACGTTTCTTGCCGATATTTTCAGGGCGATATTTCTGTGGAGTAACCCAACTTCAGTCCAAGCACACAGCCAGCTATCTAGCCACACTCAAGGCCGACCTAACCCTCACCGTGGTCACACGTCCAGTTCCGGGTCAACTGGAGGTCAAGTCAGAGGTCGCGACCTTTGCCTTCCACCCTCCAGCTCATATACACCCCTTGCACCTGTCACTCGGCCTGGCTCAGAAGGACGCAACCATTATCGTTGAAGGGGTGGAAGCAACATTGAAAGCACTGAGGGTCAGTATTCAAAATCGACTGAGACAAGCTTTTACTTCTGTAAACGGATAAATTCTACACAAAGTAATTTGGCGTTCACAGAAAACCTGGATAGTTACATGACAAGGCTGTTGGTTTCCGCTGCCTTCCTGTATATTTTCATTGATCCAAAGTACTTCTTCAAAAACATGAAGTATAGACCTTTATCATGGTACAGCCATTTTGTTTTTTTCTCCTATTAAAATAAATGTAACCAAACCGAGGCTGAAAGGAACAAAGGTCTGGCACCTTCATTCAATAATTGGAATCACTATTCCTAATTGCTAATGCATGCAGGGAACAAGACAGAGATGGTGACAGCATCATAAAGGTCTATTGTCTGATAAGGACTTCTCATAATCAAGAAGGAGGGACGTCAGTTTCATTTGTGCGTTGTTCATAATCCTCTTTTGTGTGTTTGTACAGGTTCTGTATTTACGTTCGAGGACAAGAGGAGAAAGAAAATACAAAGGAACCTTTCTTGTCCTCAGGAGTCGGTCTTTTGTTGAAATCGGTCCTTGGACGTAAAAATACATGCTTAGTGTATGGGGTTGGTTTATATTAAAGGAACAATAGGAAACACAAAGCATTGTCCTCAGTAGTATAGGAAAACACGACTGCATGTTTGTGTCTACTTTTTGAGCATGGCACCCGGGAAAAATAAATGTTCAAATTGAATTGCTAGATATTAACGTTACAGTGATGTAGTCGAGACCAGGCACAAGACCATTAGGCTTGGGCGGCATTTCGGTATTACCGTATAGTGATTTTTTTTTTAATACCGGACAATACCGACTGACGATCCATAAATACCGAAATACCGGCGAACTCGGTTTGGAATTTCAATACCGCGGTATTCCCCCAAATGTTCAGAATGTTTGCAAAAACCGTTTCAAAGATAAAGAAAAATAACCGCATTCACAGTTGAATCCATTCTCCAATCATCCAGTGTTATGTCTGCCTTGCAGTGAAAAGATAAGACCTAATTGTGGAGCTCGACTTGGTAACCTGATACTCCAGTGGCTGCCATTCTACCAAAAGGTCTTTGAAGTTTTGCTTACACCGCCGTATTTGCGGTTAACCTTTTTGGGTGTGTAGTACGTCATTTTAAAACTGTCTGATTGGCCATCTAAAAAGACGTTCGGTACACATCTCATTCATGTTTTGGGGCTTGTGTGATGTGGGCGCAGCAAGCCGGCATGCGATGCATATGCAGCGAGCCGTACGTCATTTTAAAACCATCTGATTGGCCATCTAAAAGACGTTCGGGTCACATCTCATTCATAGTTTGGGGCCACCTCGATTCTTGCCAGCGTCTGGTCTGATTGTAAGTTGACACTTCGTGATTGTCCCTACCAGCCAAGCCGTTACTCTGTAAACTGTGTTGTGAACTTTTAGAGAACAAAAATAATTCTGAAATAATTCACTCCCTGGGGGATTGCCCACTGATGTATAAAAATCTGAACTTGCATTACCTGCTCATAGTTAACGACACCGTCCACCATCTTTCCACTCCACACGATACGCGAACGTACGTAAAACTGGTACGAGCATGATGTACATGTAATAGTCTACGCCATGGAGGCTGTAGGACGCGTGGATATGTAAGAGAGGTAATGTGGCGGCTGTTGGCGACAGTTGTTCGTACAGCGCGCAGCGGCAGTGGGCTTGCGGACCACAGCGCCGGGTGCTGTCATTGCGCACGCAGTGTTGGAGTCGCTGGTGACCGGGGGATGGCACATGACGTGAGTCACTGTTGCTGCAGGGTACCAACTGCAAAGCACATGTTCGCTGTGCATACGTACGTGAATGCGCGAGGCATGATATGCACGATTGCCAGGGTCGTTGACGATCGGTATTTTTTTAACAAATGATGCTGCAAACAACAATAAGTACATGTACTACAAAAAAGTCAGCTTTTGTTTTAATCAATCACGTTGATATATTTTTGCAAACAATTAGATTAATATTGTCACTAAAGCATAGGAGGTTTTGCAAGTTGTTGGCATAATACTGTTGCAGATGTGCGTGCTCTGTGGCGGGTTTTTTCGATGACGTAAGTAATACCCCAATTTAAATAATACCCGGTTTTAGTGAATACCGCGGTATTTTTGAAATGTAAACCGCGTACTCCTGGAATTCGAGACCGCCCAAGCCTAAAGACCATGCACAAGACCATGCACAAGACCATGCACAAGACCATGCACAAGACCATGCACAAGACCATGCACAAGACCATGCACAAGACCATGCACAAGACCATGCACAAGACCATGCACAAGACCATGCACAAGACCATGCACAAGACCATGCACAAGACCATGCACAAGACCATGCACAAGACCATGCACAAGACCATGCACAAGACCAGCTTGTTACAGGCACAAGTAACAGGCATAAACCATGACAAAGAAATGCTTTTATTACAGTTCATTTGAATAGCTTAAGACTTGAATTAAGACTGAAGGTCTTGTGATGGTCTTGTGTTGGTCTTGCAGGGTCTTGTGATGGTCTTGACTACATCACTGACACGTTATGAGCTTTTTGAAGAGATATTCCACACACAAAATTGATGGAAGATAAATGGCACAGTTAATAAATTTCAAGTTTTACAGGAGTGGGACGCTCCTATTCTTACAGTGTTAACATATAGGGTAGTCATCACAAGTTAAGTTAAGTCTGGATAGATTGCATATACCCAGCACGATATGGGGCAGAGGGGTACCCCCCTTTTTGTCCCTATACCCTATACACTCTCCAGACTATTGTTACCTAACACATCCCCCCTAGACCTCTGAAAAGAATTCCTGAGATTCCGGGAACACAATGACCAACACAAAAGAGGGGGGGGGGGGGGGGGGGGGTTCGCTCTGCCCCATATCGTGCATCATATGAGATTGCAGAGTGTAGTATAGTGGAACGCCGCTATAACGAACACCATCCTTGGCTCCCAAATTGTTTGTGTACAAAACATACCGAACATTGTTGTTGAAAAAAAAAAAGGCAACGGATTAAACAAATGTACTGGGCATTTGGGCTGTTCGTAATTCCCAAACAGCCGCAGCTTTGTGTTGAAGAGTGACAGGTGGCTATTATTTCCTCAAGGAAGAGAAGGGAAAAGTCAACTGTTGCTTTAGAATTCGGTATTAAGCTTAGAAAGTATGAATATCAATGGCCGGCACATGTTTCAAGTCGTCCTTAAGTAACCGGCGGGTGAAAATCGCTATACCGAATGATCGCTATACCGAACAAAATCTGTGGATCCTGCGATGTTCGTTATAGCGGCGTTCCACTGTATGCATTTTTTTGGTTCAAAAATAGTTATCCTCCATTATTCGTTTGTAAGGGGAAATCGAATTAATTGATATTTTTAGCCCAGAGCACGGACATTCCACCTACAGTACAAGGGAAATTTCTCTTTACACTTTTTCTCTTCCCAGGGAATTCATTTTCATTTCACAAAATGTGAAAAACATTTTCCCAAAGTGGGAAAACATTTCCACGGCTTTTCACACAAGTGGGAAAATAATTTCCAACTTAAATTCACAGGGGGGAAAGTTGTGTGAGAAATGTGAATGTGAACGGGAATGGGAATTCTTTTCACAAAATTTCCCATTCCCATTCACAGTGTTCACTTTCAATTGCAATGTACTTTAATAATCAATTGATTCGTGCAGCTTTTGTTGCTGAATTCTATTTTTGATGATAGCTTTACACACTTGACTAAAAGTATCTGAACATTACGATAGAATAAAAGAAACTGGATAAATGATTTATTTAAGTATTACTCATGACCCCTTCGCTGGAAATTGATACAAAAATTCCACTTTCCTTTAAAATGACAGCACACCAGTTGCCATGATTTCACTGGATGCTTGAGACTATTATTTATTTTGTAATAATTCAGTAGTTTTGTTTCTTGCTGTTTGCAAATGTTGTGTATTACCTTTAACACAATGATCCTCAAATGAAACTATTATAGAGTACCGAAGTCTGACGTCAGTTGGCACGACAACTGGCTCCAAACAGATGTGGATTTCAACTGTTCCTTTGTTAACAGCCAGTCATGCAAACACATTGATGCAAAATTACAAAAGTATTCTGGTTCCAAACATTGCATTGACGTCATCACTTCGGTACTTTATTCCATTCAGGTTTCCGTCGCCGACACCCAGCTGATCGAAGTCACGAAGCCCTACAGCATCAGCGCCAACACTCTCCACTTCCCTGTCCATCTAGTGGAGTCGGCCCATCGCCAGTTTGGCTCGGTTGTCATGACAACCGAGGTGGAGCTCTACGACAGCCTGACCGGTCAGAAGCTGGTCATACCGGTTGGGATCAACATGGTCCCCCTGATTGAACAGCCCTCCCCAGGTGAGGCGTGAAATCCATTTAGACCTGGTATGCATACCGGGGCCCGGTCTCGGCCCGATCTCGGCCCAGTTTGGGTTAACGCACTCGGTGCACAGTAGGGCAATTCCACACAAAAGTGGACAAGGCTGGAAAGTGGAAAATGTATGAAATCTTCCAAATTACAAGCATCACAACATCATATGTGGTGTCAAATTCAAGGGGACAAAAAGATCTTTCACCAATGAGATGGAATGTATTCAAGTGTGATTTTGGGTCCAAAAAATTGTTTTTTGGCTAAAATCATGGATTTTTGGTACTCATTTTGGCACCTTGTTTTAACATGCAAAATGCGAATGTTATTGAGAGTTTTTGTGTTTAAGGCAGAGAGAAAGGTTCATATATTACAAGAAAAGAGTTTCATTATGTTGCAGTTCATCAAATTCAGATTTTATGCCGTGTTAGAAACCACGAAGAGGAAGTAACGTGAGTGACGTAACGTGGGTGACGGTACCTCCCTGTAATCTCATGTCCCTTGCATCTAAAATACACACTGATTTGATTCAAAATGGGTTTTTAAATCTAGCTATTTTGAGTACCCCTTACCCCAAGGTTGTTGTATGGCTGGTTTGATTCAGCTTGATCAAATACTTTGAAAGCAGTGAGAGGTCAAAGTAGCCTCATGGCATATAAATGTAACGCGAGTGACGATGGAATTGCCCAGTAGCATTTTTGCTGTAAATTTGAAAAAAATGTGGTGAAAGTGTGAAATCTTCATTTTGTTTTCCCTTAAAATACTATTTTCTTTGGTCATGACTACAGAGCCCCAGCTGACGGGATGGGCCCGGGTTCTACAAGTCATATTCAGTAGCTACCCGTACTGGATTCTTCTACTTATCATAATCCTGGCTATGGCAGGCATTGTGCTTATATGTAAGTATGCTGTTTGTAGAAAGCATGGCAAATGCAGATAGACACGCAGACCAAAGGACTAGGGCTGTTCATTTTTGAATAATTAAGTATTCGATTATTCGAAACTAGGTTTGATCGAATATTAGAATATTCGAAACTCGCCGATCAAGTTTTTCACGCGTCGGCTGCAATTGCATGCCGCACCGGTAAAAAGTTGCACGCAAAGCACGCTGGTGTTTTACGTGCGGCGATTGATATTATAAACTACCCGATCGACATTCTTTGAATGCGCCTGTTGTATCAAGATCATTACGGGACGTATAACAAGAAACCAAACTCCAGACTGCGTTTATGTCGGGGTTTTTTTCAGACGGGAACAATAAACCTCCGTCCACAAAAAGTTACCGTCAACAAAAATGCTACATTTGACATTGCTAAGCACCATAACTTTTCTATTAAAATAGCATCAGAGTCATATCTGTACGGGGCATATATATTTTTTTTCGAATATTCGAACCGGCAAAAAGGTATTTAAATATTCGGTATATTCGGGACAGCCCTACAAAAGGCAGAACAATAAAGAGAGTTAAAGAGCAACTCCAACGATTCCCAACTTTTCTTAGGTTTAGATTTAATTGAGAAGAGCTATGTCAAATAGAACAAGATACTTGTCAAGATCCCCATCTTTGATGCGGTTTTTAGGTTGAAAAAATTCATTTTTGGTGCCTTTCTTTCCACGAGTCTATCCCAGTTTTGTGAAAATGAGCGTGACGTCAAAGCTCATTTACATCTAATGAATATTCATTTCTGACGTATTACCGGTGAGCATGCAACAACGCGACACGTTTGTACACATGCATATAACATCGCATGCAGGTTTCTACGGTATGACATCATTTTTTTGCATTTCTCAACAGCACCACCAGCGGCTAATTTGTGGAAAGTTTTCATAAACTCGAAAGAAAATGGTAATGATTTCTCGCAAAATCAGACAACATTGAGATGCAAAAACAAAAAGGTTTTGTAATTTATTATATATTGAACACAATAACATTTAATTCTTACACTTTTCAAAACCGTTAGAGTTGCTCTTTAACATTTTTTAACAGCCTTGTAGTCCACCTCATCTAAGTCTGTTATGCCAAGCTTGCATCCGGCTCAAGTCTGATTACAATTCAGGGTTCTTACGGGTCATGGAAAATCCTGGAAAATCCTGGAAAAAAAGTTGCCCTGGAAAGTCATGGAAAAGTCATGGAAATCAAGATCATGCAATGGTTATTTTTGATGGACCGCTTTTGATGTGAGGAGGAGGCCATTATTAATTAAAACTTATTTTCAAAAGCTAACAAATGGTTAGCCCAACATCAGCGGTTCATCAGTATCATAATACCAAACAACTTTTCTCTGCAAAATGGCGTTAAATGTCATGGAAATTGTCCTATTTTAGTCCTGGAAAGTCCTGAGTCATGGAATTTGGTTTTCAAATTTTTGTGGGAATCCTGCAATTGTTCAAATCCAATCCAAGCCAAGCCCAACCAGTTGAAATTCACTTCCAGAATGACTTGTGGTGCCATTTGTCTAAAAGTCGTTGCTTTGGGGAGCAAAACAAATCGTAAAAATATGACATAAAACAGAGATTTGACTAAACAAAAGGGGACTCCTTGTTATGACGTTATGTTCATCTGTCAGTAATCTTTAATATGCTACTTTATTTCTTAGGTTACCACCTATTCCTGGCGCCCCGCTACTACGCAGTACCACCGAACTCTGGAGTCTTTCTGCGTACCCCACCCCCAGGGGCTCCCCCACCGTATTTGTCGCAGTCGCCTGGTGAGTGTTTGAGTGTGTATCTGAAATTTACTAAAAAGGAAAGACGCCAACAAATCAAATGCCAAATGTTCTATGATATGAAGTGAAATCATCAACATTATCTGCTTTTGATAAATACAAGCTTAAACCCCCCTAGGTATTTTTACTAGGAGGCTTCCTCAACCTGTCAAAATCCAACACTGTGCAGTATACCTATGGCACATTCTTTGGACGTAGACAAATTGGGGCATCATAGCTCCATGTAAAGTAATGGTGCCAAGGCCCTGCAGTACTGAACCCATCAAAACTTGACAAAACCTGCTGTTGGAGTTTGCAAGGCTTGTGGTAGTTAGGGTTAAAGATATACTGTTCCTGCTCTTCTCAAAAAATAATTAAAAAGAATTCTAGAGATAGAAAAAGAGTTTGCACCGTCTTCCAATCATACGAAGAGCTTGTGTGATCTGCTGATCTCACAAGTTCTTCTCCGGGCGTTGGGGGTATTCAAACCGTAGATGAAAAATGTTGCAGAACAAAAGATATCAATATCGTCCGCGATTCCCAGCAGACGTCCGCGATTCCCAGCAGACGTCCGCGATTCCCAGCAGACGTCCGCGATTCCCAGCAGACGTCCGCGATTCCCAGCAGCCGTCCGCGATTCCCAGCAGACGTCCGCGATTGGGAGTGTGTACAAAACCTATTGAGTTCTTCCGAAAAAGTTAAAGTACAAACAAAAGAGGGAACAATAGGACGTCCACGTTGGGAGGTCGATACACGTTTGACTAAGGCCCTGTCCGAATGACTTGGCTACGGCTGGATGTTACACACATGTCTATGGTAACGGCTGCAGCCACTTCCCATAGACTCGTGTGTAATTTCAAGCCGTAGCCAAGTAATTCGGACACGGCCTGAGTGTGATCAGTCGATTGCAAACTATGTTTCTATGTGATTGACTGATTGCACAATCTGTTCCTGCATGATCGGCCGATCGCGCAAACCCATTTCGTGCACGATCTATCAATCGCACAACTTTTGCCCTGCGCAGTTGATCAGTAGATCGGCCAAAATCTTCTGTGCGTGACTGGCTGATGTTTGTGCGATTGACCGATGCTTGTGCGAACAATAGATAGCGTGAAAGCACAGCATAATCGCCTGATGGCACAGATCCTTCAATCTTGACCAACATTCATACTAACCTCTCGAATACGGACAACGGCCTTGGCCGCATTTGAAGACAAAAAAAGACCACCTGGCTGGTCATCGTCTATATGCTCTCTCTTCCGTGTACTCAATCCATTGTGTGCATTACGCTTAGGTGCACAAGCCCGTATTGGCGTAGGGGTTAAGCACTAATGGCAGGGCTCGAAATTCCCCCAAAAATGTGCTTGCGCTTTGCGCAAGTTGGCATTTGAAGCAGCTTGCGCTAACAAAATTTAACTTGCGCTAATTTTTGTAATTCAATGTATGTATGACATATGAAATAAAGGCAAAGCTTCGGATGCCGGCCGCTTACTTTTGAAGAAAGAAAGCAGACTTTTCTGCTTCGGTGGTGAACGTTTCATGATGATCGGAAACCCCAAAATGCAAGAAAAAAGTGTCACAAAATATCTCACTTCTCCGTCATTTAAAAGCCGATCAGTGCGCGAAACGATGTCAACAACGTTTACGTGTAAAATCCCCGCTCCACGCAACGCACGCTCGCACCCGGCGGTTTCAGTTACATTCAACGACTGACTTGTATTAATGGGAGCGAGGTTACACATCGCCCAGCAGCATGTCTGGTCCCCAACGCAAGACATGCATAAAAAGGCAATGATGTACTGTACGTGCAGTCTGCACCGTTCTATGTACATTAACATTGCACGGATTTCGTTCCGATCTGCATGCAGGGATTGTGCGAGCGCTATGATCATGAGTAGCTGCTAGGCCGGGACAGACGGACAGAAAAGCTACAGTAAAACATGTTTGTTAAACTTATTGTTTTAATCAAATCATACAGGTTATCATTGTGAAATATCAGTAGACAAAAACCGGTACTTTTCCAACTTGCGCAAAACGCAAGCTTGAGTCGAGGATAACTTGCGTTCGGGTATTTTTCACTTGCGTTGCGCAAGCACTACAATGGTAATTTCGAGCCCTGAATGGTTAATTTTTTTCTACTTTCTTGTTGATTTTGTTCCTTCAGCTTACCAGCAGAGTCCTTACCAGACGACCTTTGATACCTCACTAAGACACCGTACACAACAACAGCAGCGCTCCCCCACCAAGCTATGGAGCACAGCCTACAGCCCGCAAGAAGGTGCTAGTCCACAGTATTAACCCTGGCGTAAATGTATATTCTGCATTCCGATCCCTCTTAATCATGTCTAGTCAGGGATCATGTGACCCGCTCTACAAAAAAGGATATTATGTCGCACTATGTGAAAACACACACAGGGCTGTTCTATGTGAAGCGGGCGAAAAAATCTGAACCTAAGTGATTTGTTTTGTTTTTGGTTTGTTGGCTTCTGTTAGATCTATATTTTCATAATTTATTTTCAGAAACAATAATATTGATGAATAAAGATGAAAAAATAATTTCTTGGCACTTTTGATGTTTAAAGGCCTATATCTCTAAACGCACTTCTGTTAAATTTGAAAATAGGAGTATACAAATGTCAAGATATCTCGAGAACACAGAATGCCACAGGGGTCAAACATACACCAAATTATAGCTTAGGATGTGGCAAATTCAACTATATAACTCATTTTTCAAATTTTGCGACGACATATCCCTTTTTTGCAGAGCTGGTCACGTATTGTCTGAAAGCGGTTATCGATTGCTGTTTTGTTTGTTTGTATGATACCGCCCAGCTGGCTGATATAATGAGCTCATTCTATATGCAGGGCCCAATTTCATGGCTCTGCTTACCGTTAGCGAAAAAGCGGCGAAAAATCCCCGCTTACTATAGTAGAAAATTCTGTGGTTACGGCAAGCGTATTTCACACGTTTCCAGCTGAAAATTGTTGGAAAACTGCCCTGTAGCCTTTAGTCAAGGCGCGCATGGCTACCCGGACGAGTGGCGCGCCCCGGACATGCTGGCATTCGGGGCGCGTCACGCGTCCAGGTAACCACGTGCACGCCTTGATTAAAGGCTATCATCCGCCCGACGGTTAAAAACGAGTGCCGTTTTTCTCTCGCTTTTTTCGTCATCCAACAACGCAAAACTTTGAACAGGTCAGTGAACGATATTTCCTATAAAATACCAACACCCAAATCCGCCCATTTCTGAAAATTGCAACAATGACCAATCATGTACACTACCTTTAAACATTCCTTGCAGCAAGACCTCCACTAATAGGGTTCTGTGTCCATGGTCTGACCGCTGTAAACTAGAAATCTTTGACAAGCCGACTGGGCTTTAATGAGCTCCAAGCTCCAGTTTTGACCTCATGATTATTCAGTTATTCAAGCCGCCTGGCTTCCCATTCATCCAGCAAGGTTTGAGGTAAAGGAACGCGGAGCCGGAAAGAAAAACAGCGGTACCGCATCTGGACAATATGAAAAGCTCCCTTACCCGCCAAATGCTGTATTTTAGAAATGAAGTCCAATATCAGCCGTGCGTTCCACTCACGCGAACAAATGCAAACGTTCGCCAATTTTGTGTGCACATCCAATGGAAAATTGTTCGTGTAGTTGGCGAACGTTCGCGTTGTTCGCGTGAGTGTAACGCGCCCCGGGAGTCTACAGGTTCTTGCCTTGAATGTCATTGCACAAGTGGCTGTGACTTTGGTACGGTGTCTGATCTGCAAAGCAAATGTTTAACTTGTTTATTGCAGTTGAAGAAAATTCACAAGGTGCTAGGCACCAGTCTACATTTTCCCAAATGGCAACAGAATCCTGAACAAATGGCTATGGCTATGCCTCGTGTCTGGTATTAACTTGAACTCTCTATTTGAAATTATGGTTTATTGGTTTTTGTTTAAGTTTGATAGTCTGTTGATGATTGAGAGCTATGCAATGATAAAAATCAGGAAGAGAGTTTTGTATTGGGCCAAAATATTAAAGTTGGTTTTTGAGGGTATTTAAGTTTTCCTAATTTGATTAAATTATCAAGTATTATCGGTTGCTGGTCAAATTACTTTCGTACGAAAATTGTTTGGACTTAAGGAAAGGAATTCACGTGTATTAAAAATGACATGCGACGTGTGTTACTGTTGCGTAGGTTTATACAGAGCTGCCAACCAGTATGGATTTTTCGAACGGAAATTCACAAAAAAATACGGAAGTATGAGTTTTTGTTTGTAAATACGGATTTTGTGAAATCCGACCACAATAATGTTTTGTCATGTATATTATGCTATTATACTGCGCGTGTACTGGCTTATTGCGATCCCAACTGAACGGATGCAACTTTAGCTTTGAAAACACAAAAATAAGGAGACGGTCCATCCAGCGCGTGGGTTCGTTAAACTCACCAGGCACACGGTGTACAGTGGAACGCCGCTATTCCGAACACCGCTTTACTTGGCTCCAAAATTTTGTGTACAAAACTTACCAAACATTGTTGTTGAAAAAATAGGCAACGGATTAAAAAAATGTACTGGGCTTTTGGGCTGTTTGAAATTTCCAAACGGCTGCAGCTTTATGTTGAAGAGTGACAGGTGGCTATTATTTCCCCAAGGAATAGAAGGGAAAAGAAAACTGTAATTCAGTAAGCGTAGAAAGTATGAACACGTAATTACATGATTCAATGGCCGGCACATGTTTAAAGTAGTCCTTAAGTATACCGGCGGCTGAAAATTGCTATACCGAACAAAATCTGTGGATCCTGAAATGTTCATTATAGCGGCCTTCCACTGTATAGCAGGAGCTCAGAAAAACAACCTAATTTCCAGATAAAGTTTAAATTTCATCAAAAATAAAGATATTCTGTGCAAATACTGAAATGAGTTTGAAAAAGGTTGGCAGTTGTGGTTGAACGGCACAAATATTTGTGAACCTGTACAGTTTGACCTTTATATAACAGTGCCTCACGACATTTCAAATGGAGGTTGTTTGCTGGTCTTGTTTAGGCATGTTTCCTTCGTAAGTGTTACCTCTGCTCGACTCAATATTGTAAATTCATAAATGCCTCAGCGAGTTTCACTATCCCTATTGGTCGAGAGCCTGTCCCGTGGGTGTGTTTAAACGGTTGTTTAAACCCGGCCGGAAGTTGTTTAAACACGGTGCGTCATAACCAGCTGTTCTCAGCCGATACGCAACAGGGAGAGCGTAGTAGGTGCGCGCACAAGATGTACTGAACTTCATAATGTAAGACAACGCTAATGCACACGTATAAAACGCTGCATCTCGTGCATGTGCGCACGTGACAGACAGGCGCGGAGCGCCTTCACGCGCATGTGTTTTGTACTGAGCAAATGGGAGAAAAAGTAGGGTGAAAAAGCTTCGCATTTTGTCCTTTTTACGGGAGGTTTTTGCATTTTTCGTAAGAAGGCATTTATGGATGGGGATACAAATGTGATGACCCGGTCTTTACCAGTCAATAATAACCTTGAAGGGTCGTGACCGCTGTTAATGGACCTCGCCTTCGGCTCGGTCCATTAACAGCGGTCACGCCCTTCGGTTATTATTGACGTGGTAAAGACCGGGTGATCACTTTTATCCCCTTATTTGACCGCTTCGCTGGAGCATTCCATCAAGGTCCATTTGTTAGGGAATGTTCCCCAACAGAGTACCGAAGTCTGACGTCAGTTGGCGCGACAACTGGCTCCAAACAAATTCATTCGTCAAAATCATGTATAATTACCACTCCCAAAACAATAGGTTTTCCAACCTTGTTCCCAAGATCTACATGGACTTTAATCCTCGTTTTCATTACATAGAGATAAGCAGTAAAATGGGAGTGGTATTATGGCAGCTACAAGCTTCATTTTCTTGTACAGTGTGCAATCACCAATGAACTATCCAACTCACATAGATATCAGTGCCTACAAATGCTACCAGGGCGCCATTATATTTTTATGGGAGTGGTAATATGGCAGCTACATGTACTAGCTTCATTTACTTGTACAGTGCGCAATGACCAATCAACTGTCCAATTCACATAGATATCAGTGCCTACAAACCCCACCAGGGCACCATTTTATTTGTTATGGAAGTCGCCCAATACAAGGCTAATGGCCACTCTAGGTAAAGGGCTACAACAGAGGTGGTGGGGTTGGCTACATTTTAGGTTGCCAGCCCCCTGGGTCCAGATCTCAATAGAGGATAAATCTTCAATAAATACCAAAGAAATTGTTCCAATTTTCAGACCAACAGACCGAGGTGGAGTATAACTTCCACCATTGATCAGACCAACTCTCCTCCTCCTGAGACCAACTCGCCTCCCATTTTACAGAGTATGATGACAAAATACACAGAGGAGACGACCCCAGACTGTTTTTTGTAGCTCAAGTAACATGTTTCTTTTCACACATCAAGCCAAAGTGTGAGTTAACATGTATTATTTATGTAGCAACTTCAGTATGTGACATGTGGTTTGTTTGCCCTTAAAGAAGGCAAATGGTGCCAAACCAGTGTTTGTACATATTGCCAACCACTCTAAGGGTGTAGATTGTACAGTTTTAAGAATAATTGCTGTTTTGTGGATACTTGGGGCATTTCTCAAACTCTGGCTTGGGCTCGGGCTTCGGCTTCGTGTAATTTTATGTCCCTAGATTTGGCAGTTTTTGTTATACATGTATGTACATCAAAATCTTATATTAATCCAGAGCCTGTTTATTTATCTATGTATTGAAGGCTTCAGATTGGCAATGGGGCTGTGGAATAGCTGGAGACGAAGCCCAAGCCAGGGTTTGAGAAACGCCCTTAGTCCAGGCCACTGATTTTCAATTTCAGAACGTCAATTTGTCATTTGTACAAAAATCATGAATTGTTTTCTCTCGCCGGAAAAGTGTATAAAACCTTCATTGTGTGTACTCATTGTGTGTACTCAATTGTGTCGTGGAAATTCAGATTCAGAACATCCACTTTTTCCATTTGTCCAAAAATCATGAATTGTTTTCACTCCGTAGAGAAGTGTACAAAACTCCGTTTTGTGAACTCAGAGCTGGTGTGATAACCAAAGCTCCGGTGATCTTTTTTTCGGTATCGAACATGATTTTATGGCAGTTATGTTGTAGGACACACACACATACAAAAATACATCCGATAATATTATGTGCCTAACTCTAAAGGGCCGGTGTCATATGAATATCCGACTCCCATGAAATATTGTGTTGTCCCGAGAGATTGTTTGGAAAAAATCACTCTGGTGGGACTCGTCGGTGAAGGGCAAAACCCAATATTAAATTCGCATTATACCGACGCAAAATTCCATCTGATGAATAGTTTGGCTGCGGTACATGCCGCTATATCTGATTTAAACCAGCCAACCTACTCCGACTAGCTCGGTGGTCGAGTGGTAAGACATCTGCACTAGAAAGCAGGAGGTCGTGGGTTCGAGTCCCACCCGAGTGATTTTTTCCAAACAATCTCTCGGGACAACACTGAGTGTACAGTGTTTATGAAATACGTCGGTGACGGGCAAAACCCAATATTGAATTTACATCATCCCGACGCAAAATTCCATCTTATGAATCTTGACATTGTTCCGCAACCTATAAATTTACATCCAGAATTTTAGCTTGCGTGTTCTCGTTGTTTGTGGACAATGTTTCTGCTGTGTGCTCAACGAGTCCAAGTTTAATGCTAAAGTGGTTGCATAGTGCAATCTTTAGTGTTGTTCATATTGTATTGTTTTGGGTTTTCTTTTATTGGAAGTTCGGAATCATCATTCCATATTGTAACATTCCTTTGTAGTTTAGGCTGTTTTTGAGGTCAGAAATGTCAATAAAATGTAACTAGAAAATCAATTCAATCATGTAAAAGTGTGTTTGTTTTTTGTTTTGTTTTGTTTGTTTGGTCTAATTTGCCAATACAATGACATTACGAATACTACAAATTGATTGGGAGCCCAATCGAAGATAAACTGACAGAAATATCGCAATATTTCCATAATTTTGAAAATATTAAATATAAAAAAATATTTATCAAAAACCTATTAATCCTAGACATCTGAAATTGCAAAGATGAAGTCTCCATTTCATGCCATATCTGTGCTCAAGTTTTACAGGAAACTTTTTACTTGACCTATTAAAAAATGACAACTCGTACTTTTTTGTCCATTTTGTCAAAAAAAATGACATTTTCCAAATCTGATTGAAATGGACTCGGGACCTAATTTCGAGCGTAATCAAAGACGGCAATATCGCAATATTTTAATAATTTGTGAAATCAAACTTTTCAAGATTTTGGGAAAAATATGAAAAATTAAAGTTCATAACTAATAAGATTATAGTTGATCCAAGACATCTGAAATTGCACATCTGCCATCTTCATTCCATTCTCTATCTATTCGACAGTTTGAAGGCAACCTATTTTTTTTTACCTGAACAAAATGGCAATTGCCATTTTTGTCTATTTTGGACCAAAATGACATTTTCCAATTTTACCATAGTCGATTCTAGAGAACTGTGATAGTGGCAGAAACCCATTTGGAGAGTGATGAAATCATATCTGATAGAACAAAAATTTACTTTTTCAAGATTTTCGGAAAATATGAAAAATTTAAATGCATACCCAATAAAATTATGGTTGATCCAAGACATATGAAATTGCACATCTGACATTCCATTCTCTGTCTTTATTACATGTATCTTATCAATATAATTACATTAATGTATATATGTTGATATGTTACAACGTAATGTTATTAGACAGTTACTACTGTAAAATATTTTTAATTATTGCAACTGTTTTTATCGTGTACAGTATAAATTACTTTGATGTTTATTTTGCCTTGCACATGGCACAGATAATAGATTTATAAAGCTTAAAGGTAGTATGCACGATTAGATAGAAATAAATAGATTAGGGGGTTAGTATTTTTTAGCGTGGTAGTAAATACTGTAGTAGTCTGGTTCCCTGACCATACTTTAGACAAAACGGAGCAATTTATAGAGACGTGGAATTATCAGGTCGGGGAACGAGACTATTTCCAACGATTGTCGGCTGACAATCATTGGAAAAACGATATAAATTTCCACTTTTCTTGAAAACGACAGCACACATGGTGCCATGATTTCACAGGATGCCCGAGACTGCTATTTAATACAGTCTAGTACGGTATTTCGTAATAATTCAGTAGTTTTGTTTTTTGATGTTTGCAAATGTTGTATACTACCTTTAATACCTTCCATCTAATAAATCTGTGCCTTCCTTGAAATAGAAAACCTGTGTGTTTACACTGAAACTACAGCAAGCTGAAAAGGTCGACTTTGTTGGATAACGGTGAATTTCCCTGAGTGTTGTAGTACTTGTACTCATAATCGAGTTGACTATATTTTTACTACACGCATTCATCTGGGTCTAATTTCACGGAGCTGCTAAGCATACATATTTCCTTAGCACCAAAATGTCTTGCTTAGTTAAAACAGTTTACCAGCAAAAGGCCATGGCATTTTCATGCTTGGCAAACAACAGCCGATAAAAAAAAACCCGCCCCCATAAAAAATCGTCACCCCCCAGTTTCCCCCACCCCCACTGAAAATTTCGCAAACGGAGAAAATAACAGTATTATTAAGAAAAATACTGTGAGTGCCCCCCCCCCCCCCCCCACACTGTAACATCCACCTATGGAGTGAGCCTTGGCTACACCACTCCCCCACCACACCCCACCACACCCCACCCACAGATTGTCTGTGTACTTCATGACCAACTTTTTACCACACTCATGACACAACTATTCTTAAAACGCTAATTGTAAACTGTCGATGTTCATGCCCCGTTTTGAAGATGTAGAATGAGAAATCTTGTGTGAAATCGATTACCTGTAATTAGTCCCCAACTTCGCCCAAAATTAGACATGTATTCAAAACCAGGAAAACGACATTTAAAGATAACATAACATTTCCAAACATAAAAACAAACAAAAAACTACTGAATAATTATGATAAAAACAATTAATAGTCTCAGGCAGACTGTAAAATCATGGCACCTGGGCCCATGTGCATAAAAGGCTACTAGTTTAGCTGCCAACTAGTGCTTAGTAAGATTATAAATTCCCTAGTTTATACCTACGGAGTTGGCAACTAATTTGTGTTGCATAAAACCTCACTAGGCACATTGCTTACTAGTTGCATACTAGGACAATTTGGTTTGTAACTGATTTGGGTGCTATGGCCTTGGAGAGGAGGTGATTATGTCAGATACAATAGGCTTGTAGACAAGTTTATTGTGTTTGAGCTTCGAATCACATTCCAAATTAGCATAACTCCTTTCTAAAGGTCTTTGTAACATTGCATTACTGTCCAGTACTTACATTTTGTAGAACTACATAAATTCTCTATACAAGGTTGCTACAGCTAGTACATAAAGTTACAACTACAACCATGAGTCTCAAGCGTGAAAGAAAAATTAATTTTACCCAAGACGAAAACCTATTTTGGGCTAGTTGTCATCTAGTGACTTAGAGGTACCCCAGATCAACTCTAACTTTTGCCAGAATTTTAGAATGTTACTATATCTAGTTGGGTTTTATGCATCACAATTAGTAATCAACTAGGCTTAGTAAGCAACTTAAGTCCATTTTAGTTGCCAACTAGGCCTAGTAGCCTTTTATGCACATGGGCCCTGGTGTGCTGTCATTTTCAAGAAAAGTGGGCTTTTGTATCAATTTGTAGTGATGGTCGACCAACCATCTTTTGAAAAATATGACTTAAAAAAAAGAAAACCGCCCCATTTTACGGGTGCAAGTCCGCCAGTCTAGTTCCCCGACCTGGCAATTCCCTGGTGTGTATAAATTGCTGCTTTTTTGTCTGAAGTAGGGTCAGGGAACCAGACTACAAGAACAGCATTTCTTTGTGTTTTTCCCCAGCATCTATGCACACAAAACTTTAAACAGGTCTGTGTTACAGTATTTGCTAACCCCCAAATCCATTCATTTCTGAAAATTACAGCAAAAGCAAATCTTGTTTACTGCCTTTAAAAATAGACGTGTTGTCTTGCGGGATTGATCAAAACACTTGAGATCAACACTGTCCATTAATTCAACTCCGAACAAAGGACGACGATGAGGTGTTTTTTGTCATAATTTGTTACAATTTCTTCAAATTGTTGATATCTTGCGTCGGTGGTGCATCCTTGTCTTTGGTCCGTGGGGCAGAATATGTAATTTTTTTAGCGCATGGGTGGGGGTAATTCTGGTTGTGAAATAGTAGGCCTTTGAATTATATAAAGGGAATATGTCCCCCAGGGTGGGGATGTCCCGCAATAGTTTCCTTCAGTGATGCATTCAGGAAAATCATCACTTGAGCCTTTGCATACGTTTTAGTAAAACTGCTGTCTGAAAAACGTATTTTGAACAGTTAAGAATTAAACAAATACAATCTTACCTAAGATTTTTTTTCTCACGAAGTTAAAGTTTACATTGTCCAGAATACCGGAAGATTTCAAGCCGTAATTGGGCAAGTCTGTTTCGAATTAGCCGCTTGATCTGTGTCACACTGTTTCCATGGTTACGCTGACGAGTGTGTAAAATAGAATTATTCTCCGAATTTCTTTTATTTTTGTTGCAACTTAAAAAGGAACTGCGTCTTAAATTGTCCGCTATCATTAGTCCACGAGATTTTTACGAAGTGGAATGATGGTAAACGTGGCCGCTCGTGGAAAGCGTGCTGTTCTCTGACCAAAAAAAAAAAACACTTCCGAGCATCAAAATGTGTGGTTCAATGTCTTCTGACTAAAATTATGTGTGCATATACAGGGTGAGAGAAAAAAAACCGAACCAATGTTTTCTCCGAATTTCTTTTATTTTTGTTGCAACTTAAAAAAGAACTGCGTCTTAAATTGTCCGCTATCATTAGTCCACGAGATTTTTACGAAGTGGAATGATGGTAAACGTGGCTGCTCGTGGAAAGCGTGCTGTTCTCTGACCAAAAAAAAACACTTCCGAGCATCAAAATGTGTGGTTCAATGTCTTCTGACTAAAATTATGTGTGCATATACAGGGTGAGAGAAAAATAAACCGAACCAATGTTTTCTTCGTATTTCTTTTTACGATATGATAACTTGTTTGCACTGACAGGCCCCGATGGTGTTAACCATTAATGGCTTAAGTTTCTACATTCCGCTAGTTTTACGCCTCAGTTCGCAAGATCTGCCATGCGGAACTCAATCATTCTACATTAATTTTTCGTTTGAATAAATGTAAGTGGAGTTTTCCGTTCAGGGGGCTCATGTAATATCTCATTGGAAAACTAATAATTTTAATACTGCTAGAAAATCAGCTATTTAATTTTAAAATGTTTCGGGTGCCATGAGCAAAATGTAAGGACATAGCAACTGTAATCTTATTTTACGATATTGGAAATTGGGGCCTCGTATGGGCCCTCCCCTCTCCCAGTCACAAAGTGGGGGGTATTTTCCTCACCCCACCCCTCCCAGATATACACCTATGTGTGACATGTTATCGGCTTATTTGTTTCAACTTTATTGTCAAAACGGGTGAATCCGGGAAGTTTTGCGGGGCTAGTTCGGAGGTAGAAAAAAGTCTACAAAATAATTTGCCAAACAAACTTGACCCCCAACACATTTCCCGTCGGTAAAATAATTTGACAGGCGAGGGTGGGGTGTTTGGGAGGGTGGGGGCTGGATGGTACTCTTTCTGACGTTGGTGGCGCCATGTAACCCCATAATCTCCCAGTAAATGCGCTGTACTGAACCCGATGGAATCTTTTCTTACCCGTAAATTTTACCCACTAAATAAAAGACCAAAGAACAGTGGCCGATTTGAGTCTATAAGCTAAACCCCCCAACCCCCCAAAAATGACACAGCAAGGGGGTTTAGACCCCTCTCCCGGATCCGCCCCTGAAAGTGCAGCGGGAGAGTGAATTGTGAAATACGGGAAATGCGTCAAAGAATACTCTGTTTCAGTATCGCCTTGCTTGCACCGGGAACTGTAGAAGTTAGATATGATTGACCAAAATATAACCGAAATCTGTGACACGGTTTTGTTTTTACAATCTTGAATGTTAATCAACCAACCACCAGAACAGTTTCGTTTATTCTTGCATAAACGCAGGAAAATAGAATTTGGGCGGCTAGGATTATCGGGAACTTTATAAGCGATGTTCCAAAAGGTATTACAGGCATGAACCTGACCACAATGCTAATAATTAACCATAATAAATTAACCATGTTGCGTTTTTTCATCGACTTGTATCGATAATTATGCGCCTGTTTAAATTCTTCTTTTTTGGTGAAAGAAAGAGGGAAAAAAATAATTAATTCCCAGGGACCAGGAAATAGGTCAGAGATTTGTTTCAGTTTAAGCATCTACTACAGTGATACCGAAAGACCCCTGTAAAACGGAAAGACGTCTTTTTATCTATGGAAACTAAGAAAAACATCTTTAATATCTGAGTTTCTGTCACGCATGATAGTTTATCTCGGAAACGTGGGTGGTCACTTTTAGTTTCCATGCGTTCATGATCTATCTAAAATTAAAATCAAACTGCGGACGCATAATAACAAAATAGTGTCGTGTCGTTTAAAAGGAAGGCGGATGCCTCTTTTTAACTTTGATTTTTATATCATGCCGGCCAATATTTTCCAAGATGACCGCCTAATTTTTTGTTCATGATTTTGGCATTTTTTCAAGAGCTTTCGGTGGCATTGCAGTCCCCAAATCTATTCGAAAGATGTAACAGATCAACTATGACGTATTTTCCCTCTTCCCTTTGCATTTTTGTGGATTTTGGTTTTGGAGAGCAAACAACAAACAAACAAACAAACAAACAAACAAACAAACAAACAAACAAAACCCAAAACAAGGCAACACTCTAAAAAAGAGGCGGGCGGAATGCGTTTTTTTTATTTTGCCTCAGTGAACTTGTACACGAAGATAAAGATTTAATGTTGAGCCAACAACCAATTTTGGATTATGGAAGTATATAAATAATGATAATGGAAGTCTGTGTATCTGTAAATATCTTAAATTAAATCAATGATGATCAATTGAATAAAACATCTTGTAAGATTCACATGCATGCATCAAAAGGGTGTTTTAAAATAATAAATAATAAATACCGGCCAACATATCACTGGAACGTGGAAATTTACTGACAATTTACTTTGAGCATTTGAATTTCAGCTGTAGTAAACTATAGGCACTTTCTCTTGGAAAGTTTAGACGCATCTTATTAGGGGGCCAATGGGCTATATTGCAGGTAACTAATATTTTGTAGGTAACTAATGACAATCGGCAGTTCACAATGAACGTATTTTTTGTTCTTAAAGGGAGAGAAATTTTATTTCTGTTTGTTTATTTATGTATTTTTATAGGAAGGTTAAACGCAGTGTTGTTTATCCGTGTCTCAATATCGGGGACGGGGTGATTCTTTTTTTCCCAACACAAAAAGTACCCCTCAAAATGTTCCGTTATTGGTGCCGGTAGAATTTTATGACAAACTTGGAGCGCTGTTCAAAAGTTATGCCATTTTACATATGCATTTTGAACACCTGCCAGGGCTGCGTTCCACTCACGCGATCAATGCAAACGTTCGCCAACGCTTTTTCGCGTTGTTTGCGCGAGTGGAACGCATCAAATTATGTTGCGGTTTCTTTTATGGCAAATTCTGAAAGGGGATCGGACGCCAACCCCCCCCCCTCCCCCAGACAGTGGCGTAACTACGGGGGGGGGGGGGGGGGGGGGGGGGGGGGGGGGGGGGGCACGGGGGGCACGTGCCCCCCCCCCCCCCCCCCCCCCCCCCCCCCGACCGAAGGTCCGTGCCCCCGGGTGCACCCCATTTGAAATTTCGAATTGCACACAAACAATACATCTGTTGCCATTCGGTGGCCCCCTTAAAAAATTGGTGCATCCCCAGGTTCCCCCCTACAAATTCAACCCTAGTTACGCCGCTGCCCCCAGACCTGCCATGTTATTTATCTCCACTTGACTGAAAAAAATAGTAGAATGAAATGGTTGGATATAGAAAAGGAGGACCCCAAGAGGCGGATTTTAAGCAGGCGAAACTCTTTTAATAGAGTTGCTTCCAGTCGTTCTATTTTCTTTTCAATGAAAAAGGCTTTGCGTTTGGATGTCCCGTTCCCCCGTGTCCCATCATGCCCCAGTATACCCTACTGTCCGTCCAAGATTTTGGTAGTGTATTTTTAGCCGTGGAGTTTTCCCTGGAAATAATCTTGGCAGACAAAAAACTGATATTGTTTTGTAACTTTTTTTAAACAAAGTGACTTTGAAAGATACAAATGAACGTGTTGATTATACCAAATCAAAAAAAAATCGGGGATGCTGTTAATGCATTAGGTTTATGTTGGTTTTTGTTTCGTTTCGTTGCGCTCCGTTTGGTTTGGTTTGGTTTGGTTTCGTTTCGTGTCGTTCATGTCGAATTTTCAATAAAAAGCGGCTTTAGAGCGCTGTCTTCGTCAGAATCGGAGACTGCGACCAGAGGGAGAAGATTGTGATATCAAGTTGATGTGACCATCAACGCCGGTAAAGTTCGTGAAAATAGAACTGTGATTTGCTATTTCTTTATCAACGATTTGCGCAGTGCACAGCATCCCCGATCACCGGCCACAGAGATTTCCATGAATGCATCATACTCGGCTGTTGAAATGAGTCAAGGAGTAACAGACAGCGACGGACTGACAGCCGACGAGAGCCAGTCAGTGGATTTTATGGATGTTCTACAAGCTCAACTGAGAGAACACTTAGACTTGTACAGGTTCCCCATTACAGTAATCGTACCAATCGGTCTTCTATTGAACTTCATCTTTCTGACTGCAGTGGCTCGGGTGAAATCCATGCGCACCAACATGAACGTCTACCTGTGCAATCTGGCTGTGGTTGACACCTCTATCCTCACTTTGAGTTTATCGAGAGCGTGGGTTCCAGTGGTTTACGGATCGGGGTGGTACTGGGCTCGTCAGGCTGCTGCTTGGTCATTGGGTACGGCCTCTTACTGTATTGTGACCGCCATTGCAGTTGAGAGATTTCGTGCCGTATTCAGTCCAATCGAGTTTCGAGCTCAATCACGAAAGATTAGAGCGTACAAGATATCGGTTGGTATCTGGATTCTTGCAGTTACCACGGGTATCATTGGCGGACTACAGCCTGGCAGCAACTTCGGTTATTACTGGACAATTTGTTATTTACCTTTCATTGCGTGCAATTTTGCAGCGACTCTTTGTTCGTATATCTACATTGTCGTACAAGTTCGCCGTCAAGTGGCTTTTTCACCGAAGAATAAGGGGCTACATTGGAAGGTTCTCCGCATGCTGGTGATCAACACTGCTGTGTTCTTTTTTCTGAGCTCTGTGCAAGTCATGTTATTTATAATATCGTTAATTTTGATGTCGATTGAGCTTCATGGACATCGATATTTTATGTTTGTCTGGGCAATACTCGACATGAGACTGATTCAAAGTATTCTGGCTGTGATTAACAGTTCCGCAAACCCGATCGTGTATAGCATGACTAACGAGGACTACCGAGCCAACATATGGAAAGCGTTCCCCTTCCTCATCCGCGCTCTTCACTATCTCCTCCGCCCTCTGCGTCGTCGTCGTCGTCGTCGTCTCCGCCGCCAACGCCGCCACCGCCAGGCAGCCGCCGCCAATTCTCCATCGGAACTGGTAGAAATGGTGGAGATTCCCAAACGCGAAAGCCCGCCATTGAAAACGTCCCAAGAACTTGCCTCTGACAACAAGACTTTGAAGACAGAGGAGAAAGTCGTGCAGAAGCAGACAAGCGTTGAAGCGAAGGTTAGACCATTGACTTATTGACCGTTTATACTCTTTTCACATGACGTCACCAGTCCATATTGGACCGCCTACTGTTGTATTATGATGGTGGCGATTGTGTAGTGTAGGGCCCCTCTATTTTTTAGTTTTGATCAATATAGAGTCAAGGTTTTTTTTTCTCATGGCAAAATGACTTTTTCAAGCCAAAACAGACTTCTCTTAATTCTATTGACATTTTTGTTGTTGTAATTTTGAATAGTTTATTGCGGTAAAAAAATGCCATTTACTTATGCGCCTTAGGGCAGTTACCATGTGAATTAATGCGGTTTTGCGTGTTTGATGTGCATCGCATTGAGCGCCATCTATATTTTCGTGTTGCGTTTTGTCGTCTTTCCCTCAAAAACTAAAACCCTGCCCTTTATCTACGGCATACCTGTTGGTTTGTAATGTCACTAACTAGTTTGGCAATTCCAATAAACCTAAAAGTAGATTTCTGTTCCCTTAGGAACAGGCCTAGCTGGGGCCCTACACTACACAATCGCCATTATGGTAATTTGAATAGTACTTATTGGAATAAACCAGTCCAGCATGCCACGTGGTTTAACCTGCCCCATACTGTACATGTACTACAAGGCGGTCCATACGTTGTTGCATTATTTATATCTGGCCACGTGGGTGAAAATGGTCTATACACAGTATTGCATTTTCTTATAATTTTAAGTTTCTCCCAGATTTGGTTGTCAAGAATGGCATAAGTAAGGGTGTGTACTCAACTGAGGTGGGTGTCCCATTCAGATTTTTTTGAGAGACAAAAATATGGTCCAATTTGAGGCTCCAGTTTTACAATATTTCGTCATAGGTGAATTAGCTTTCAATTTCCTCCCAAACACAATTCATTTAGGAAATGTGTGCTCGCCAGTGTCTTAATAAATTGGACCCTAGTCTACGCCACTCTTTGTCGAGCAAGATTATTTGTACTTTTACTCGACAACTGTCGAAAATATTTAAGGCGGGAACATTTGTTTGTGTTTAAAAATATGACAATATACGTGGAGTATTTCTTCCCTTTGCTGGTATTAGGGGTGTGCATTCACCGGTAGTATGGGAATCGGTACCCGATTGAAAAAAGCATGGGTACCCAGGTACGTGTTAAAGAAAGCCAATCCCAAAAAGTAAATCTTGGAAATTGATGTTTATATTGTTCGTAAAGGTCGGCATTTTTAATACTACCACATCGGTGCATCAATCAAAGTGGGCTCTATAGCTTTATGGTGTATGAATCACATTTGCTCAAGCATCATAAAATATGTGGTTTTCTTTTATTTCTAAATTGCAGGGTCCGACCACTCGGAGGCAGAGAAGAAACGAGGGGACAAAGATTGTGTCAAAATCCAGCACAATTCATCCTCCATAACGGTGAGTTATCCCATAGCCACACTCAGGAAAATAATGTACACTTGGCTGCAGACATTCATGTTGTAATAAATGATGGAGTAGGTCTATAGTTATAGTTTGATTTTTTTGGTTATCTTTTTACAAAGTTATTTACAATGTAAGCTGCACGTACTAGTGTGGTTTCTAGTGGTTTGGTATCCAGGGTACCATTGAAGATCGTCTCCATATCCTTATGGTAGGATGATCCTCAAGTGTAGCTTGGAAACCATACCCCTGGGGGCTTTACGGTCGCTTCGTCCTCAACCACTTCGCCCAAATGCCACTTCGCCCAATTACCCCTTCGCCCAAACGCCACTTCGCCCAATTACCCCTTCGCCCAATTACCCCTTCGCCCAATTACCCCTTCGCCCAATTACCCCTTCGCCCAAACGCCACTAATTCGCCCAAATGCCACTTCGCCCAAAAACCACTTCGCCCATGCCCGATCTGTATGCCCTATTTTCATTTCATTTAATAGTTCGTTACATCCCTCATATCAGTTAAGATGTTACATTATAAATGTTTTTAGAAATTACATTATATATTTTACGAAATTTTTATATAAACCTCTGGGAAAATATATCAATTAAAAAAATCTTAATAATTTAAATGACCACTTGATGAAAATGATTGCCCAGAAACTAATAAGAAAAGAAAAGCATGGTCAACGTCATAATTATGCACACCGACGTTCGCTATTAAATTTGAATGCTTCAACCGTCAAAGGATGTCACTGACAAAACTCAATATAAGAACGCAACAAATAAAGTCTTGAATGCACCATCAAAACGAAATAGAATGTCCCTAAATGAAAACGAACATTAGGAACAAAATCTTCGGTGCTTGCAAATTGAAATTGAATGCCCAAACAGCGAAAAAGAAACCTTAATTTGATCAGTTGTGTATAAACCACGCGAATTTGAATGACCAATAACGAAAACGGCAAATTGGCCGCCAGGAAAACCTATTACAAACACGACTACATGTGTACATGGCACTATTAATATTTACACGCATACAAATACCAGTATACCAGCGCTTGAAGTCTTCATAAGGTTTTAAATATTCCAGTAAAAGTTTTTTTGTCATGATTCCTGCTTTACCGTAAGGGCGAACAAAAACCCGTGAAAAAGAACTATAGTAAGTTGGGGAAAACGCAGTCATTTCGTACTTTGGAAAAACACGGATAGGCCCTATCCTTTTTTTGGCTTAAAACTCTTCCAGGAAAAAGGGCAGTGGCGTTGTCATTTTTCTCAAAAAGTCTCAGTAACATTCAGTTAGAATACACTGGTAAGTGGTTTTGGGGCAAAGTGGCGTCTGGGCGAAGTGGCGTCTGGGCGAAGTGGCGTCTGGGCGAAGTGGCGTCTGGGCGAAATGGAAATTGGGCTAAGTGGGGTCTGGGCGAAGTGGCGTCAGGGCGAAGTGGCGTCTGGGCGAAGTGGCGTCTGGGCGAAGTGGAAATTGGGCAAAGTGGCGTCTGGGCGAAATGGAAATTGGGCGAAATGGAAATTGGGCTAAGTGGGGTTTGGGCGAAGTGGGGTTTGGGCGAAGTGGGGTTTGGGCGAAGTGGGGTTTGGGCGAAGTGGGGTTTGGGCGAAGTGGTTGAGGGCGCAAAGTGGATTTTTGGCGAAGTGACCGACAACCCCTGGGGAGTACCCTGGTATAAAACAACACCTCCTTTTGTTGTACCTATAGTTACAATAGGACACCAACTCCTTGTGCAGATATTTTCTTTCATAATCTGGGTAATTTGTGTTCAACCAAATCATAACATTATCAGCACTACTTAGGCAATTATTTGGATTCCAACTGCAAGTAAATTCACTTTTCCAGTTTTCTTTGTTCACAAAATTCAGTCAAAATTACCTTGGGGTTTGTTTGACGGTTATAAAGTTGTATCCTCTCTGAGTGATCCTCACAATGTCGTTTCCGAAGTTGTATTGTGAGTTGGGGCGTGATCCCTGGCTATACGGCATTATGGGTTTATGACTTCTGATTAGTGCCCCCCCACCCCCACCCCCACCCCCACCCCCACCCCCCACCCCCACCCCCCACCCCCACCTATGCGCAGCTATGCACTGTTTTGTGAAATGGGTCGCAAGGATGTTGCGCAGCTGTGCAACATTTTTATAGTGTAAGTTCTATGCCATGGCCTAAGTTACGCACTGTTTTGTAAGCTTGGCGTGCAAGCTTGCGGCAGGCTTGCAGGCAGGCAGGCTTGCAGGCAGGCTTGCAGGCTTGCAGGCTTGCAGGCAGGCAGGCAGGCTTGCAGGCTTGCAGGCAGGCAGGCAGCTAGGCTTGCAGGCAGGCAGCTAGGCTTGCAGGCAGGCAGCTAGGCTTGCAGGCAGGCAGCTAGGCTTGCAGGCAGGCAGCTAGGCTTGCAGGCAGGCAGCTAGGCTTGCAGGCAGGCAGCTAGGCTTGCAGGCAGGCAGCTAGGCTTGCAGGCAGGCAGCTAGGCTTGCAGGCAGGCAGCTAGGCTTGCAGGCAGGCAGCTAGGCTTGCAGGCAGGCAGGCTTGCAGGCAGGCTTGCAGGCAGGCAGGCTTGCAGGCAGGCAGGCTTGCAGGCAGGCAGGCTTGCAGGCAGGTCGAATTTGGCAATAAAATGACATTACGAATACTACAAATTGATTGGGAGCGTAATCAAAGATAAATTGACAGAAATGTCGCAATGTTTCTATAATTTATCTATAATTTATCTATTTTCTATAACTTTTCAAGATTTTGGGAAAAATATTTAAAACAATTTAAGTTCATAACCAATAAAATTATAGTTGATCAAAGACATCTGAAATTACACATCTGACATCTTCATTCCATTCTCTATCTATTCGACAGTTTTAAAGGCAACTTATTTTTGACCTGCAAAAATGACAAGGGGTACCCCCTTGCCATTTTTGTCGATTTTGGCCAAAAAATGACATTTTCCAATTTTACCAGAAATTGATTCCAGAGAACTGTGATAGTGGCAGAAACCCATTTGGAGTGATGAAATCATATCTGATAGGACAAAATTAAGTTTTTCAAGATTTTCGGAAAATATGAAAAATTTAAATGCATACCCAATAAAATTATGGTTGATCCAAGACATATGAAATTTCACATCTGACATTCCGTTCTCTGTCCTTATTACATGTATCTTATCAATATAATTACATTAATGTATATATGTTGATATGTTACAACGTAATGTTATTAGACAGTTACTACTGTAAAATATTTTAAATTATTGCAACTGTTTTTATCGTGTACAGTATAAATTACTTTGATGTGTATTTTGCCTTACACATGGCACAGATAATAGATTTATAAAGCTTAAAGGTAGTATACACGATTTGCTTTTTGCTGTAATTTTCAGAAATAAATAGATTAGGGGGTTAGTATTTTATAGCGTGGTAGTAAATACTGTAACACTGACCTGTTTAAAGTTGTGTGTTTCTTGAAAACGACAGCACACCAGGTGCCACGATTTCACAGGATGCCTGAGACTGCTATGTACTTACAGTCTAGTACGGTATTTCGTAATAATTCAGTAGTTTTGTTTTTTGATGTTTGCAAATGGTGTATACTATCTTTAATACCATCCATCTAATATATCTGTGCCTTCCTTGAAATAGAAAACCTGTGTGTTTACACTGAAACTACAGCAAGCTGAAAAGGTCGACTTTGTTGGATAACGGTAAAATAGAAAATTTGTTTTTGAAACCACTGATGCATGCATTGATATCTGATGGAAGAATTTCTCTGAGTGTTGTAGTACTTGTACTCATCGAGTTGACTATATTTTTACTACACGCATTCATCTGGGTCCAATTTCACGGAGCTGCTAAGCACACAGGTTTCCTTAGCACCAAAATGTCTTGCTTAGTTAAAACAGGTTACCAGCCAAAGGCCATGGCATTTTCATGCTTGGCAAACAACAGCCGATAAAAGGAATCCACGCCCCCATAAAAAAATCGTCACCCAGTTTCCCCCACCCCCACTGAAAATATCGCAAACGGAGAAAATAACAGTATTATTAAGAAAAATACTGTGAGTGCCCCCCACACTGTAACATCCACCTATGGAGTCAGCCTTGGCTACACAACTCCCCCCCCCCACCCCACCCCACCCACAGATTGTCTGTGTATACTTCATGACCAACTTTTAAGACTTTTTAAGAACAGTTAAGAATTAAGCGAATAAAATCTTACCTCATTTAATTTTTTGTTTTGTTTTGTTTTGTTTTGGGTTTTTTTGCTCACGAAATTAAAGTTTACATTGTCCAGAATACCGGAAGATTTCAAGCCGTATAATTGGGCAAGTCAGTTTCGAATTAGCCGCTTGATCTGTGTCACACTGTTTCCATGGTTACGGTGACGCGTGTGTAAAATATAATGTATTTTCGAATTTCTTTCATTTTGTTGCAACTTTAAAAAGAACTGCGTCTTGAATTGTCTGTTAACACTATCATTTTAGTCTACAATATTTTTACGAAGTGGAATGATGGTAAACATGGCCGCTCGTGGAAAGCGTGCTGTTCCCTGACCAAAAAAAAACCACTTCTGAGCATCAAAATGTGTGGTTCAATGTGTTCTGACTAAAATTATGTCTGTACATTATACAGGGTGAGAGAAAAAAAACCGAACCCAATTTGTTCTGCACTGACAGGCCCCGATGGTGTCAACCATTAATGGCTTTATAATAATAAGTTTCTACATTGCACTAGTTTTACGCCTCAGTTCACAAGATTAATTTTTCGTTTAAATAAATGTAAGCGGAGTTTTCCGTTTAGGGAGCTCATGTAATATCTCATTGGAAAACTAATAATTTGTATACTGCTAGAAAATCAGCTATTTAATTTTAAAATGTTTCGGGTGCCATGAGCAAAATGTGAGGACATAGCAACTGTAATCTTATTTTACGGTATTGGAAATTGGGGCCTCGTATGGGCCCTCCCCTCTCCCAGTCACAAAGTGGTAGGTATTTCCCTCACCCCACCCCTCCCACATCTACACATATGCAAACATGTGTGACATGTTATCAGCTTATTTGTTTCAACTTTATTGTCAAAACGGGTGAATCCGAGAAGTTTTGCGGGGCTTCGGAGGTAAAACAAAGTCTACAAATTTGCCAAACAAACTTGACCCCCAACACATTTCCCGTCGGTAAAATAATTTGAGAGGCGAGGGTGGGGTGGTTGGGAGGGGTGGGGGCTGGGTGGTGCTCTTCCTGTCGTTAATGGCGCCATGTAACCCCATAATCTCCCAGTAAATGCGCTATACTGGACATGATGGAATCTTTTCTTACCCGTAAATTTTACCCACTAAATATAGAACCAAAGAACAGTGGCTGATTTGAGTCTATAAGCTGAACCCCCCAACCCCCCAAAAATGACACAGCAAGGGGGTTTAGACCCCTCCCCGAATCCGCCCCTGATTGTGTTTTTTCATCGACTTGTATCGAGAATTATGCGCCTGTTTCAATTTTTCTTTTTTGGTGAAAGAAAGAGGGAAAAAATAATTAATTCCCAGGGACCAGGAAATAGGTCAGAGATTTGTTCAGTTTAAGCATCTTCTACAGTGATACAGAAAGACCCCTGTAAAACGGAAAGACGTCTTTTTATCTATATACATCTACATACCATATACATTTTCCTATTGTTTATACAATGTACTTTAACTTTTTGGGAAAAACTTCATAGGTTTTGTACACTGGTTGATTTTGAAGGATTGAGGAAATGGGGAACATGCATCAGAACACAAGTCCTAAATTTTAGAGGAATTTGGAGGATTGAGGGTGAATGCAACTTTTTTGGGGGAGCAATTGGAGGATTTTGAAGGATTGAGGAAGGTTCCTAGCCAAAAGGGCCTAGTGGGTTAGGCAGTTGCCATGTGAATTAATGCGGTTTTGCGTGTTTGCTGTGCGTTGCAGTGATTGCCATCTTTATTTTCGTGTTGCATTTTGTCGTCTTTCCCTGAAAAACTAAAACCCTGCCCTTTATCTACGGCATACCTGTTGGTTTGTAATGTCACTAACTATAGTTTGGCAATTCCAATAACCTAAAAGTAGATTTCTGTTCCCTTATAGGGAACAGGCCTGGGGCCCTACACTACACAATCGCCATTATGGCAATTCGAATAGTACTTATTGGAATAAACCAGTCCAGCATGCCACGTGGTTTAACCTGCCCCATACTGTACATGTACTACAAGGCGGTCCATACGTTGTTGCATTATTTATATCTGGCCACGTGGGTGACAATGGTCTATACACAGTATTGCATTTTCTTATAATTTTAAGTTTCCCCAGATTTGGTTGTCAAGAATGGCATAAGTAAGGGTGTGTACTCAACTGAGGTGGGTGTGTCCCATTCAGATTTGTTTGAGAGACAAAAATATGGTCCAATTTGAGGCTCCAGTTTTACAATATTTTGTCATAGGTGAAGCTTTCAATTTCCTCCCAAACACAATTCATTTAGGAAATGTGTGCTCGCCAGTGTCTTAATAAATTGGAGCCTAGTCTACGCTCTTTGTCGAGCAAGATTATTTGTACTTTTACTCAACAACTGTCGAAAATATTTAAGGCGGGAACATTTGTTTGTGTTTAAAAATATGACAATATACGTGGAGTATTTCTTCCCTTTGCTGGTATTAGGGGTGTGCATTCACCGGTAGTATGGGAATCGGTACCTGATTGAAAAAAAGCATGGGTACCCTGGTACGTGTTAAAGAAAGCCAATCCCAAAAAGTAAATCTTGGAAATTGATGTTTATATTGTTCGTAAAGGTCGGCATTTTTAATACTACCACATCGGTGCATCAATGCAGCAAGATGCAAGTGTGTACAGTGGGCTCTATAGCTTTATGGTGTAAATCGCATTTGCTCCAAAGCATCATACACATTAATATGTTTGGTTTTTCCCATGTATCCTGGTTTTCATTTTGAAAATTCCCCACAAATCACATTCAAAAACTTTCTCTTTCATTGTCCAGAAATTACTGAGTAACATGTTAATCCGGTTATGTGTACTTGATTGCATAATCTGGAACCGGTTCCTGACATAAGCGGCCAGGTACGGTTACCCGGTTACCCGGTTACCGGTTAACCGGTTATCCAGTTACCAGTTACCCGGTTATCCGGTTCGATCGGATGCACAGCCCTACATGTAGCTTGTTTATTTTACTTGTGTGCTGCTCTCAATTGCCTGTTGTATAGTCTTGGGCAAATATTCACTGTTGACCAGACCACTTGGCAAAAGTACATCAGTAAGTGGCTTATTACATAAATGTGGAGGCCAGTGTACAACATTAGGATCAAATTTTAGAAGTTCTTAAATTAATATGATCTTCACTTGTTTGTGTGGTGGAAGACATGTAATAACCAGATAGACAATGATTTTTTCTGTAAATTGGTCGGTTTCACAGTCAGCATCAACTATACACTTGGCACGAGCAAAATTTCACCTGTAACAGTGACACCAAGTTTTAAACTTTGACTGCACATGTCTTCTAGTTAGAAATTGATATATTTCAATTTGATAACCATATTAATCCTCCTATGCACCTGGCCAAAATCGACCCAGTTGTTGTACAGATCAAAACCTATCAAATGACAGATTGAAACACACACAAACTGTCAGAGTTGGTGTTTAGAGTTTTTGATAGGCTGTGATAGTTATAAGTATAGGAGAGTTAATTAAATACTTATTCTAAATTTGTGTATATAAAAATATCAACCCTAAACCCTATTACAATTTTAGAAATATCATGTTTAATCATGTACAAAATTGGCAAATTTTGTAAATTTTGTAAGTCATATCAATAAAATGCATCATATTGATTTAGAAATTCAGTGAATCCACCATCAGGCTCTAAACAGTGTAACAATCAGGCTTTAAATGAATACACACCACGTCTTGTGGCCCAGATTAGTCACAAAAATAATTTAACTTGCATGTAATATTGTATATAAATGGGAGATTTTGGACTAAATTTTGCATGTAACAATGACACCAAATATTGGTGTCCTGTTACAGGTAAAATATTAATTTCTGTACGGTGACAATTATTTGTCTAATATTTGCTTCTAAAGTGTTAAACTTAAATGGCTAACTTTAAAATGGTACTGTCTAAAAACTTTAAGAGCGCACACATTGTACACATCATTAGCACAGTGCATTTTCTTGATCATGCTAGATTTCCAAAAATATGCAGTTCCATAAAAAAAATTGCAATAAAATCTGTATTAATACCAAAATGCTGCTTGCTTCAGAGAATGTAACCATTTTAAAATCTAAAACTCAAATATCATTCAAAATAACCACTTATTTCATTAATTATGGCTGGAAATAGACATTTCACCTGTAACGGTGTCAACGCGGACACCAAATAGTTATTGCCGCATATTTCAAAATTTCAAAATTGAATACAAATTCTTTTTAGATGAGTGTTCTGTACCCATGACTAAGACAAAGAAATGCTAAATTGTTGAAGAACTACTACTTTATACATAGTCAAAACACAACTGTAAAATATCACTCTGTAACATTTAGTGCTGACACCAAAGTGGTGTGATATATTTTAAAATAGCCACATTTGTTGTGTTTTTTAACATTTCATTGTAAGTTGTGTTTAATCTTTTCACAGATTGAAAACACTCATAAAATAACCAGTTCTTTGAAATAATTCACCTTTTCTCTAGATGCTATACTGAATTATAAATGTCACTCTGTAACATGTTTTTGTTGACACCAAATGTTACAGAGGGATAGTAATTTTATGGCCATCTCGTAATAAGACTACATCATTACGAATAATGTTATTCAATATTCATGATTACTATGTCTACAATAATCTGGACCCACAAATAGTCCCATTTGTCCTTCGAAAATTATATTTAGTTTGACCCATTAAAAATGTCACGCTATTTTGCCTAAAAACACCACATTTTGGCATATTTTGAGTTTAATAAAATACACATTTTAATATTAAATTCACAATGTTTGATATCATTTGAAAGCTTGCCATATGCCCTCCACATTTACACCATGATCAATATGAAACCGTTTTTGGTGTTACCAAGGGAACTAAATGAATGATCAGACCCTCTGAAATTTGACTGGCCTCCACATTTATGTAAACACCCAAATGGAAGTGTTTCACATAGGTTTCCAATTTCCCGGTTGTTGTTTGTTTTGACTGGGAGATTATAAAGGGAAAAATCCAGCAGTACTGGACATTTAGGAGCCTTTATGTACATTTTAATGCACAATGCTTGAATGAAACCATTTTGTCTGAGGTACTTTTAGAAAAATCAATTTATCAATCTGTAGGGTGGAGCAGGTCTAGTTATAGGCTGCACTGCATATACATACGTGTACTAACTATGGTTTCCAACAGGTGTGGTATCCAGGGTACCATTGAGGATCTTCTCCATAGAAGATCCTCAAATGTAGCTTGGAAACCATACCCCTGGGGAGTACCCTGGTTAACAACACCAGTTTATTAACTCCAGTGCAATTCAATTTCTTGTGTAACTTACAGTGAAATCTCGATAATTAGTCAAACCGGTTAACTCGAAAACCTGTTTAACTCAAAGTAAACATTTATTCCCCTCAAAATAATAGCAAATCATGTATAAACATGCCCATGCTAACTCGAAATTTCGGACCGACAACTCCAGGTGCAGAAATAAACTTGCGTAATTAGGCCACGGAAGAAACGAATCCTTTTGTTAAGTTAAGAAATCTCCCACGATCACATTAAATAAACCCAAACTTAGCCGTATAGAAAAGCAACAAAGGGCAATTAGCATCCGTACCGTAGTATCGTTGGAGCAGCCTATTCATTGCAGTGCAACTTACAATGATCAAAGCATACCGCCGGTGACCCGTGCAGGAAGGCCAAAGACGCAAAGCAGCCGCAACGGTTGCCACAATCCTTTGAAAAAGTGCCCAGTACTACACGCAACCACGATGCAGTTGGCAATGATTTAAGTGAACTGCTTGGTGACCAATCACACAGTTGCAAGTGCTTGCTGCAGTGACGTATTGCGGGACGTGGCTGGATCGTTTCAAGGCTCCCCGCCGAGAGAGGGCGCATGCCGTCTCGAGAGAGTGCGCATTCCATCTCGAGAGATGACAGACAAATTGCTGCGCAATGGACTACCCAATGTTTTGGCGGAAGAAACATCTTTAACGTCGATGAAAGGGCCTGTTTTATTGTCTCTTCTCGGACCATTCCCTCACACTAAAGGGGGAGACCTGCAATGGCTGAAAGCGAAGCAAAAATCGCCTAAAAATGCGATGATTTCATGCTCTATTTCACGGCCGTTACATTCGAGATTCGCTTGGTAATATTATTCACGTACGTAATCTTTGGGGAAAAGGGGGACCTTTTGTAACTCGAAACTCCGCTTAACTCGGAGTCCATTCCCCTGAGGTTCGACTTATCGAGATTTCACTGTAATTGCCTATTATAATGATAGAACACTAAGATTTTGGTGCAATTCCTAGCACGATAATCGTAACCCTAGATGAAAATTAGAGTTGAGGAGTACATCCAGGAATTTCATAATGACATTTGGGCCATGCACATTACGCTACAGTGTACATGGGTGTAGAGGTCTGGTCTGGTCATATGATTTAAATAATTTAATAAACCAGCATTAAAAACAAGGAGGTTTTTTTTACCCACTGATCTCAGTTCAACGAGGCAAAAAAAAATAGTACTGCTTCTGATTACATGGCTTTTGAAAATAGTGTACATGTGTAAGTAGGGGAAAAAAATGTGCCACCATATGTAGACCTGTGTCTACGTGTAGTCAAGATTTAAATTAGTATTTACAGCATATTTTTTCCCCCAATAAAAAACAATAGGGTAGGGGCCGTTAAATAGGGTAGGTAAGGTAACCGGAAGCAAAACTGTTTTTTTTTAACCAAACGTATGAATATTATTAACTTTTTCAAAGTGAACAAAGAAAACTGGCAGGAGCGGGATTCGAACCTGTGACCCGGAATTGTTTGACGAATATTATTAACTGTAACATGTCTGCTTGAATCCAAAGAGTCATGCTACATCACACTGCTACCCCCCCCCCCCCTCCCCCCCCCCCCCCCCAAGAAAAAAAGAGTTGTAAATTGTATCAATCTGTCTGCCCCTATTCTTACATTGTAATTCGAGATAAATATCAAGGTAGCACTTTCAAGACGAACTAAAATTTGTGACGAATTGTGTGACGAATTAAAATTAAAGTAGTTGGTTTTCTTTCATTATTAAATTGCAGGGTTCGACCACTCAGTGAGGCAGAGAAGAAACGAGGGGACAAAGATTGTGTCAAAATCCAGCATAATTCATCCTCCATAACCGTGAGTTATCCCATAGCCACACTCAGGAAAATAATGTACACTTGGCTGCAGACATTCATGTTGCAATAAAGGATGGAGTACAATGTAGGTCTATAGTTATAGTTTGATTGTTGGTATTTTTACAAAGTTATTTACAATGTAAACTGCACGTACTAGTGTGGTTTCCAGTGGTTTGGTATCCAGGGTACCATTGAGGATCTTCTCCATATCCTTATGGTAGGATGATCCTCAAGTGTAGCTTGGAAACCATACCCCTGGGGAGTACCCTGGTAAACAACACCTTTTGTTGTACCATAGTTATGCGCCTATCAATTGCTTCCCCCACCCCTCCCCCCTGGGGCTGCCCCAAGTCTTATGTGGGGGTTTGGTCACATTTTTCAAGACCCAGGGTGGGGATTTTGGTCACTCATTTTGCTATTGTTTCCCCATCATCAGAAGTTAAAAACCATGAGGTGGGGGTGCCCCACCGGCCCATGTATATGTCTGGGATTGTCACAAAAATGTTGCCCCATGGGTGGGGATTTGGTCACTTCAAAAGTGACAATCCCCACATCTTGGGTGGGGCCGCCTGGGGGAAGGGTGGGGGAAGCAATTGATAATCGCATTACAATAGGACACCAACTCCTTGTGCGGATATTTTCTTTCATAATCTGGGTAATTTGTGTTCAACCCAAATCATACAGCAGAGCTGGTTGACCAAACCGTAACATTATCAGCACTACTTAGGCATTTATTTGGATTCCAACTGCATGAAGTAAATTAGTCAATTCACTTTTCCAGTTTTCTGTGTTCACATTGAAAATTCAGTCAAGTCAGTTTCCCTTGGGGTTTGTTTGACGGTTAGAAAGTTGTATCCTCTCTGAGTGATCCTCACAATGCCATTTCCCAGGTTGTATTGTAAGTTGGGGCGTGATCTCTGGCTATACGGCATTATGGGTTTGTGACTTCTGATTAGTGCCCACCCCTCCCCCCTAACAGCAGGGGGGGGGGGGGGGGAATTCTCCCCCTGGCAGCATTTGAGGCGTTATAAAAAGCAAACAGAAATAGTGTTTTTAAGACGGTTTTCAGACGGTTCAGACGTTGTTTCCCCTCCCTGGCACAAAAAGCTGGATATGCCTCTGATCAGACTCCCTGAAAATCCAACTTGTTGGTTATTCTGCGCATGATCAGTAGGTCCCCGTGTGCTATTTTTTTTTCGTAGACCAGAATTGCCATCATGCATATTCATGTTTGCAATATCTTATAGTAAGCATCAGACAACGGACCAGTTTCCTAATAAATTCAAATTTATGCACGCATGCGCACAAATGGGACCTGCAGGCAAAAAGCGAAATCGGCCAATTGAAAATGTACAGGGGTCAAAACAGTTTTGTCATTTTCTCTCAATTTCTCCAAGATTTGTCCCATTTGGCTTTTGAAAAGTCCCTGAAATCGTCATAGGTATTACTTTCTGGTCTAAGTGGTTTTGTGGGGTACAAAATATAAACTTTAAAAAATGTTTTTGTCCCGTTCGCACGAGGTCAAAGAATTAGGCAGGGCTCCTTTCCACACGAGTGCCAATAACTAACCGTGTGCTTCGGGGTACCATCCACGTTGCACTTTTTGCCGCTGACAATCGCAGCGTGATTTTCGCGTGGGGCAGCCCGGGCTTAACGCACAATCTCCGGTCAACCTGACCGTCTGTGCACGGTGAAATCATTTTGTCCGGCGTGGATGGCTGAAGCACATCGTATACTGACGTGTTCAACTGTAATCCTCTCGTGAATGTCATTCTAGTATAACGTTATTTTCACTATTTTGATGGCGAAAAACATCCAGAACAACAATGGTTTTAAGCTGTAGCGTGTATGGATGCGAGAGAAAATAAAGAGTTAAGTCCCCCTTCCCCCAAAAACAAAATAAACAATCATAAAAAGAAATAATAATATAGTAAATAGAATAGAATAACACATTCGGATTTCTTCAAGAAATTCCCTTTATGTGGCCATTACTAAATTGTAAACAGACATGGTTCTACGAGGGGGCTCACCCCCCCCCCCCCAAAAAAAAAAAGAGAGAGAGAAAAGAAACAATAGAAATTTACAACCAAAAGCTAAACTTGAAGGTTTTCAAAACTTAAAAAATGTTATCTTCCCAAGAATAATGTAAGCCCTCAAAATTGGTGTACATGTAAAACCGCCCCTGATGTTGCAGAACTAGTTGAGGATCATTTGCAAATTTGTTTTTGATTAATAGAATATTTAATTCAGGCCAATGATGTATATTTTGTCCAAATAATTATGAAAAGTCAACAGAAGTTAATGGTGCATGGTGTGTCAAAGTCATCGTATAAAAGCTATAGGATATTTTGAGGTCCAAATCATTGTTTGATGAAGGGCTTATTTGCTTGAACACTCTGGAGAAAACATGTCTAATTTAAATGGTGGTTTAAGAATTGCAATTCTTTAATGACTGTATTACACTACTTTGGTTAAAACAAACTGAACTTTCTGAAGTGATACTTGGCATTAATTAGAGAATGTAAATTTTTCTATTCAGCACCAAAATAGTAAAAATACCGTAATACTAGAATGACATTCACGAGAGGATTACAGTTGCACACGTCAGTATACGATGTGCTTCAGCCATCCACGCCGGACAAAATGATTTCACCGTGCGCAGACTGTCAGGTTGACCGGAGATAGTGCGTTGAGCGCTAAGCCCGGGCCGCCCCACGCGAAAATCACGCTGCGATTTTCATAATGTCAGCGGCAAAAGGTGCAACGTGGATGGTACCCCGAAGCACACGGTTAGTTATTGGCACTCGTGTGGAAAGGAGCCCTGCTTAATTCCTTTGGCTTCGCATTTTTAAAAGTTTTATTTTGTACCTCCAAAAAACCACTTAGACCAGAAAGTAATACCTATGACGATTTCAGGGACTTTTCAAAAGCCAAATGGGACAAATCTTGGAGAAATTGAGAGAAAATGCCAACTTTTTGGACCCCTGTACATTTTCAATGGGCCAATTTCGCTTTTTGCCTCCAGGTCCATTTATGCGCATGCGTACATGAATTGGAATTTATTAGGAAACTGGTCTACTGTATAAAGGCTGCATTAAACAGATTTGGTCGACCTGCTGTTGTGGCTATATTGGTAGACCGTGGGGCTTTAAAACACGAGGCCTGGGTTTGAATCATTTCCCCTGTTTCTTTTTCTTGTACTAATGTGGTGTGGAGAATTTTATTTCAAGGGAAAACAATCCCGAGAACCTGTCTTTCAGCTCCAAGTACACAGAAACACTATGGCAGTTGTGGATTACGAACAAAATTGCCACGTGGCCAATTAAATGCCATTTCTCAAAAAAGGGTTTTGGCTCCGTCTCCGGCCAGAGTGCCAGACCCTTCTGTTTTTGAAGCAAAGGTAAAGGCTAGCCTGTGACTTCCTACAGACAGCAACAGCTCTGGTATAACCAGACCAAATCGTAGCCTATACATCCAGGGTAAAAACTCATGAAGGCCGAGCTCAAAGCCAAAGCTGATTGGGAATAGCCTGAAACTGAAGGACAATGAGTAATTCTTTTTTCACTTTTGGCAACCACGACCACAGAGGTATGATCTTACAGGACCATTTGCACAATTTTTGTAACTCATCCAAGATGAATTTCGTTACTGCTGAACGAATTCCGATATGTAAACAAGGTGTTCATATGCTTGTATATAAGGTAATTTTTTATTAAGATATATAATACATGCTCAAGGCACACATTACCATGATAAATCCCCCCAAATTTATTCTCCTTGGTTAGTTATCTAACCTATTTCCAAGGTCTGAGTGTAAAAATTCGACCATAATGTGTTATAATACAGAGACATGTGGAAAAACCAAAATCATTGACGTCCGAACATTCAGACTGGCACCGCACATAGTGCAGCCTGTACGCAACCAAAGCACCAAGGGCACCACTCTGAATTGACATCCAGTCATTCAGACTGGCGCCGCACATAGTGCATCCTGTACGCAACCAAAGCGCCAAGGGCACCACTCTGAATTGACATCCAGTCATTCAGACTGGCGCCGCACATATAGTGCATCCTGTACGCAACCAAAGCACCAAGGGCACCACTCCGAATTGACATCCAGTCATTCAGACTGGCACCGCACATAGTGCATCCTGTACGCAACCAAAGCACCAAGGGCACCACTCCGAATTGACATCCAGTCATTCAGACTGGCACCGCACATAGTGCATCCTGTACGCAACCAAAGCACCAAGGGCACCACTCTGAATTGACATCCAGTCATTCAGACTGGCGCCGCACATAGTGCATCCTGTACGCAACCAAAGCGCCAAGGGCACCACTCTGAATTGACATCCAGTCATTCAGACTGGTGCCGCACATAGTGCATCCTGTACGCAACCAAAGCGCCAAGGGCACCACTCTGAATTGACATCCAGTCATTCAGACTGGTGCCGCACATAGTGCATCCTGTACGCAACCAAAGCGCCAAGGGCACCACTCTGAATTGACATCCAGTCATTCAGACTGGTGCCGCACATAGTGCATCCTGTATGCAACCAAAGCGCCAAGGGCACCGCTCTGAATTGACATCCAGTCATTCAGACTGGTGCCGCACATAGTGCATCCTGTATGCAACCAAAGCGCCAAGGGCACCGCTCTGAATTGACATCCAGTCATTCAGACTGGTGCCGCACATAGTGCATCCTGTATGCAACCAAAGCGCCAAGGGCACCGCTCTGAATTGACATCCAGTCATTCAGACTGGTGCCGCACATAGTGCATCCTGTACGCAACCAAAGCGCCAAGGGCACCGCTCTGAATTGACATCCAGTCATTCAGACTGGTGCCGCACATAGTGCATCCTGTACGCAACCAAAGCGCCAAGGGCACCACTCTGAATTGACATCCAGTCATTCAGACTGGTGCCGCACATAGTGCATCCTGTACGCAACCAAAGCGCCAAGGGCACCACTCTGAATTGACATCCAGTCATTCAGACTGGTGCCGCACATAGTGCATCCTGTACGCAACCAAAGCGCCAAGGGCACCACTCTGAATTGACATCCAGTCATTCAGACTGGTGCCGCACATAGTGCATCCTGTACGCAACCAAAGCGCCAAGGGCACCACTCTGAATTGACATCCAGTCATTCAGACTGGCGCCGCACATAGTGCATCCTGTATGCAACCAAAGCGCCAAGGGCACCACTCTGAATTGACATCCAGTCATTCAGACTGGTGCCGCACATAGTGCATCCTGTACGCAACCAAAGCGCCAAGGGCACCACTCTGAATTGACATCCAGTCATTCAGACTGGTGCCGCACATAGTGCATCCTGTACGCAACCAAAGCGCCAAGGGCACCACTCCGAATTGACATCCAGTCATTCAGACTGGCGCCGCACATATAGTGCATCCTGTACGCAACCAAAGCACCAAGGGCACCACTCCGAATTGACATCCAGTCATTCAGACTGGCACCGCACATAGTGCATCCTGTACGCAACCAAAGCACCAAGGGCACCACTCTGAATTGACATCCAGTCATTCAGACTGGCGCCGCACATAGTGCATCCTGTACGCAACCAAAGCGCCAAGGGCACCACTCTGAATTGACATCCAGTCATTCAGACTGGTGCCGCACATAGTGCATCCTGTACGCAACCAAAGCGCCAAGGGCACCACTCTGAATTGACATCCAGTCATTCAGACTGGTGCCGCACATAGTGCATCCTGTACGCAACCAAAGCGCCAAGGGCACCACTCTGAATTGACATCCAGTCATTCAGACTGGTGCCGCACATAGTGCATCCTGTACGCAACCAAAGCGCCAAGGGCACCACTCTGAATTGACATCCAGTCATTCAGACTGGTGCCGCACATAGTGCATCCTGTATGCAACCAAAGCGCCAAGGGCACCGCTCTGAATTGACATCCAGTCATTCAGACTGGTGCCGCACATAGTGCATCCTGTATGCAACCAAAGCGCCAAGGGCACCGCTCTGAATTGACATCCAGTCATTCAGACTGGTGCCGCACATAGTGCATCCTGTATGCAACCAAAGCGCCAAGGGCACCGCTCTGAATTGACATCCAGTCATTCAGACTGGTGCCGCACATAGTGCATCCTGTATGCAACCAAAGCGCCAAGGGCACCGCTCTGAATTGACATCCAGTCATTCAGACTGGTGCCGCACATAGTGCATCCTGTAGGCAACCAAAGCGCCAAGGGCACCGCTCTGAATTGACATCCAGTCATTCAGACTGGCGCCGCACATAGTGCATCCTGTACGCAACCAAAGCGCCAAGGGCACCGCTCTGAATTGACATCCAGTCATTCAGACTGGCGCCGCACATAGTGCATCCTGTACGCAACCAAAGCGCCAAGGGCACCGCTCTGAATTGACATCCAGTCATTCAGACTGGCGCCGCACATAGTGCATCCTGTACGCAACCAAAGCGCCAAGGGCACCGCTCTGAATTGACATCCAGTCATTCAGACTGGCGCCGCACATAGTGCATGCTGTACGCAACCAAAGCGCCAAGGGCACCGCTCTGAATTGACATCCAGTCATTCAGACTGGCGCCGCACATAGTGCATCCTGTACGCAACCAAAGCGCCAAGGGCACCGCTCTGAATTGACATCCAGTCATTCAGACTGGCGCCGCACATAGTGCATCCTGTACGCAACCAAAGCGCCAAGGGCACCGCTCTGAATTGACATCCAGTCATTCAGACTGGCGCCGCACATAGTGCATCCTGTACGCAACCAAAGCGCCAAGGGCACCGCTCTGAATTGACATCCAGTCATTCAGACTGGCGCCGCACATAGTGCATCCTGTACGCAACCAAAGCGCCAAGGGCACCGCTCTGAATTGACATCCAGTCATTCAGACTGGCGCCGCACATAGTGCATCCTGTACGCAACCAAAGCGCCAAGGGCACCGCTCTGAATTGACATCCAGTCATTCAGACTGGTACCGCACATAGTGCATCCTGTACGCAACCAAAGCGCCAAGGGCACCGCTCTGAATTGACATCCAGTCATTCAGACTGGCGCCGCACATAGTGCATCCTGTATGCAACCAAAGCGCCAAGGGCACCGCTCTGAATTGACATCCAGTCATTCAGACTGGCGCCGCACATAGTGCATCCTGTACGCAACCAAAGCGCCAAGGGCACCGCTCTGAATTGACATCCAGTCATTCAGACTGGCGCCGCACATAGTGCATCCTGTATGCAACCAAAGCGCCAAGGGCACCGCTCTGAATTGACATCCAGTCATTCAGACTGGTGCCGCACATAGTGCATCCTGTACGCAACCAAAGCGCCAAGGGCACCCCTCTGAATTGACATCCAGTCATTCAGACTGGTGCCGCACATAGTGCATCCTGTACGCAACCAAAGCGCCAAGGGCACCACTCTGAATTGACATCCAGTCATTCAGACTGGTGCCGCACATAGTGCATCCTGTACGCAACCAAAGCGCCAAGGGCACCACTCTGAATTGACATCCAGTCATTCAGACTGGTGCCGCACATAGTGCATCCTGTACGCAACCAAAGCGCCAAGGGCACCACTCTGAATTGACATCCAGTCATTCAGACTGGTGCCGCACATAGTGCATCCTGTACGCAACCAAAGCGCCAAGGGCACCACTCTGAATTGACATCCAGTCATTCAGACTGGCGCCGCACATAGTGCATCCTGTATGCAACCAAAGCGCCAAGGGCACCACTCTGAATTGACATCCAGTCATTCAGACTGGCGCCGCACATAGTGCATCCTGTATGCAACCAAAGCGCCAAGGGCACCACTCTGAATTGACATCCAGTCATTCAGACTGGTGCCGCACATAGTGCATCCTGTACGCAACCAAAGCGCCAAGGGCACCACTCTGAATTGACATCCAGTCATTCAGACTGGCGCCGCACATAGTGCATCCTGTATGCAACCAAAGCGCCAAGGGCACCACTCTGAATTGACATCCAGTCATTCAGACTGGCGCCGCACATAGTGCATCCTGTACGCAACCAAAGCGCCAAGGGCACCACTCTGAATTGACATCCAGTCATTCAGACTGGTGCCGCACATAGTGCATCCTGTACGCAACCAAAGCGCCAAGGGCACCTCTCTGAATTCCAACGGTCTGACTTTTCCCAACCAAACTGGCGTCTCCGAAATTATTTTCGTCAATGATTTTCAGAAAAAACGTCACCGTGACATTTTCAAGGGATGGTCGTGTACATTATTATATCCTACTTTTATATGATCTTTCCAACCATTGCAAATTTAGGCCTCCGGGGTAGTGTGTCCCTTTAAATTGGAATTAAAGTAGTTTAACTGTTATATTTCAAACATCCATATTACTGCGCTCTTATATCAAACATTATATTCGTACAGAACACGATATCAATGTGTTTATAAATACTGCATGTGATAAAGATTGGAACAAGCAAATCCGTATTTTGACAAAGATAGTTTAATACTTATTTTTAACGAATGAAAGTACTATGATAAGTTTCCGGTATTAGGATGGCAACTGTCAATATCGATAAGGGAATCTTAAACATTTTGGCAGGTTGATCCCTCGCCCTGCATATAGACAGGAGGGTCGGCTTACATGTTTTATTTCTTGGTTTAATTTATAAAAACAAAAGGACAAGAGTAGTTTGCTTATTACGCGAAACCATCGTAAGTTTACTTTGGATAGCAGAGGTACTTAACTCTGAAGTAAAAAGTTCACGATCTGAAAAGTTGAAAAGTTCATCTGTACTGTAGAAGATGGCTAAGAGAAAATCCGCATTTTTTTTTTAGAAAATGCATCCAGCAAACCGTTGTTACGGAAGTAATAATTTCGAAGATTTCTGAAATGAGGGTATGACTTGTTAAGGCAACATAAACAAAATTATGTTTAGCGTCCTTTCGTTTTCAAAAAAGGAAGGAGGAGGCCCTTTGTGTACTTCTATTTTCTGATCATTTCAGGCAATATTTTCCAAAATGGCCGCACCATTTCTTTTTCAAGATGGCTTTCTGTGACATTGGAGTCATCAAAAATTATTCAAAACATACAAAGATCGACTGGAAGGCATTCCCTCTCTTCCCTTTACATTATATGGCATTTTGGGGAAATGAAAACACAAAACCATTTAAAACAAACAAACAAACATATAAAAACGCATGCAGACGCGAAAAAGGAAGCGTGCGGGGACGCTAAACACGTTTTTTCTTAATTCTGCCTTATAGTAATTATCCTGAATTTATGTCTTTAAATGATGTATACGCCATGAGTGCCTGTTTAGTATACAGCGGCTGCATAAATGTATGGTGATGGTGTCAAGAAATTCTATAAAACTCAAAAAGTAAGACAGAGTTCATATAATTCTGATAGGGAGTCAGAAAAGGAATCAGATTGTGTTGATGTAATAGAGTGATCTCTGAAATGTAGTATACAACATTTGTTTTTGCTGTATTTATTTCTTTTTTTTAGAAATGAATGGATTTGGGGGTTAGTATTTTATAGCAAATACTGTAAAACTGACCTGTTTAAAGTTTTGTGTGCACAGATGCTGGGAAAACAAAGATGAAAAAATGCTGTTATTGTAGTCTGGTTCCCTGACCCTGCAAAACGAGGCAATTGATGGTAAGCACTTATCCAGAACCACCAAAATGACATCGTCATGTATTACTGAAAATGCACAGGCCTTAATTGAATAAGCACAAGGCCTTATTGAATAGGCACAAGGCGCGATGCGCGCGACGATGTCATTTTGGTGGTTCTGGATACTTTTAAGTGCTTACCGCAATGGATATAGACGTCAGGGAATTACCAGGTCGGGAAACTGGACTATTTCCAACGATGCTCGGCTCGAAATTGATACCAAAAAATCCACTTTTCTTGAAAATGACAGCACACCAGGTGCCATGATTTCACACAGGATGCTTGAGACGTATTATTTATTGCAGGCACGTAGATGTTTCATAATAATTCAGTAGTTTTGTTGTTTGATGTTTGCAAATGTTGCATATTACTTTAAGCCCCACCCATTGACGCAGTGACCAATCATTGCTGCGACTATGGTCAGACAAAAGTGACGGACGTGTGACGTACGCGGCTGTGATTGGTCAGTACGTCACGGGGCGGTGCTTAATGAATCCAGCTTAATGAATCGGTTTATTCAGAGGTAAAGAAACCGCGAAATGGTTACTGTAACATCATTTTCACTTTACCATTGATTTTGTTGTCTTCAGAGATGCAGCACCTTACCGTGCACTTTAAGTAGCTATCAAAGAATAAATGATTAAAATGTTTCTTGTGACCGGATCCCACGAAATGAGTCTTAAGGTCATCTTTTGACTGGTTAGTATTTTACTTGCATTAGAAAGAGCATACTTGGCTCCTCATTTTGATATATCACTCAGTTTGACATCCTGATGAATTATGGGTGAAAACCTTGACAGTTCCTATTGATTTCCACTGTATAAGTCATGTTTAAGGGCCTGTAACTCAAAAGTAACTCTGGTGATTTGTGACTCATTGTGTTGGGTCGGGTCACAAATGTTTGCAGTGATATCGACAGAGTGTATATAACTTGAGTATTTATTATTCTATCTGAAAAGCTGTCTTCTTCCTTTTAAATGAACAGATGACAAGAACCTGCTTTCAAGACTTATCGAATATAACACTTTGTATAATCTTCAGAAATGTTTTGTCCTTCTAATAATGTCCTTTCCAATCATACCACATTAATTTGAAATCAGATGTATTTGCCGAAAATTGTATTTATCAAATCATTGTATAGTGGAAGTTTATGCAACAGCTATCGCAAATGGAGGCGTTGTAATGGCTCTTTGTAAAATGTATGTATACATTTAGATATCATTTGTGCATATTAAATTCAGCCTAAATAATCTTTCATTTAGAAACGTCCTTTACGTACGTCTTCCATTCTATCAAACAAGGATGCTAGTTTTGTAATGGAAACTTGTCGTACATGACACATTTAATTATCCGTATATATTCCCTGTGTTGTTCATAAATCATTATAATGCACAAAGTGTATACAGTGATCAGTCATTTAAAGTATTGAATATGATTTATTTGAGTTGTTATACGCTGCGAAAACGGTGATTAAGACCATGCAGCATCTGTATTGAATATTTGTTTGTGTATTTATTTTTGCATTTAATAGCAAATATTTTGAGTTCTTTATAAACATATTTTTATAATTTGCTGTACATCGAACCGCAATCCGACCTTTTTGGCCGTGAGAGTTGATTTATTAGAAATAACTAAAACAAGGAATGGATGGTTCAATAATAGATACCACATGATGTTAACACCATGGCATTTGTCTGTAGTGTCCGGTTCTGTCATTTCGTCAGTGTACCAAAGCGCTGAAATCCTGACTCTTGATCCTGATTCTGACATGAATATCCGACTCTTTTATACCCTTGATGGTCTATATTAAGCATGGGCGGCGATCTCGGGAGGGGGAAGGGGGAAGGGGAACACGTCCCGCCTAATATTTTAGGCGGCGGAACGACTATGACAGCCCCCCCCCCCCCCCCCTACCGCCTTTCCCCTTGTCATATACATTCTATGGGTCAATTGGCTTTTAATGCACCAGTATGCACCAGAATACACAAAGATCAGCACATATTTTAAAAAATGTCCCAGAAGACGTACACAAGAAACACCGAGTGGAAAACAATTATTGTTGACGAGAAATCGCCGGCGCTCCCAGCTCGTTGAGCACACTGATCTCCATGTATAAAAATCTGGATTGCGCATTGGCCGCTGCGCGCTTGGCGCACAAATGTCGCCAGCATGCCGCCATGTTTCCACTCCCCATTGAACGTAATTGGTTATTTTGAAATAACTGTGCGTGCACGCGCGCGCGCATTTGTTGAACATCCAAAATAGACATTGTGACGCATCTAGTCCTAGCCATAGCGCGCGCCTGCCTGCCTCCCTGGGCCCTGTGTGCACGTATATGCAGGCTTATACCATGGAGAAATAAGACATGCTTATACGTTCTCGTTACGTTTAGGGATACGGCTATGGATGGAGTGGTAATGTGGCGGATGCATCTACAAAGTGCATGGCCAAAGCGCAATCCAGATTGTTTTTATAGAGATCAGTGGTCGAGCACAGCGAATGTCAAAGTACCAGACTGACTGTTGATTGGGCATAGCGCCCTCACGATGCCTTCTTTTTTTCCTTCACAAAAGCCAGAATGGCATTGCATTGGTGATGGCACGATAATGTCCGTCCACACTGCCGTGCATGGGCGGCGATCGGGAGGGCGGCGATCCCGAGGGGGGGGGAGGCGAGGCGAGGCGAGGCGAGGCGAGGCGAGGCGAGGCGAGGCGAGGCGAGGCGAGGCGAGGCGAGGCGAGGCGAGGCGAGGCGAGGCGAGGCGAGGCGAGGCGAGGCGAGGCGAGGCGAGGCGAGGCGAGGCGAGGGACACATCCCCACCAAATATCTTGGGCAGAGGGGACTCTGCTTTGGCAGTGTCCCCCCCCCCCCCCCAAAAAAAGAATAATGCACCCGTCATAATAAATTATACATTTTATGGGTCATTGGCTTTTTAACGCACCGGTAGGCCTATTCACCAGAATACCAAAAGAACAGCACAGATTTTTAACGTTGACGAGAAATCGGCACAACTGCCTGCGGGAACCTAACAATTGGCGGTACGCCTGGTTCGAAGTTTCTAAATTAACTTTTCGATTAAATAAATGTACACGGAGTTTACTGTTCAATCTCATTGGAAAGCTGATAATTTTGAATACGTGTTCTGCAACATTATCTATCCAATTTTAAAATTTAATTCTTCGGGGTGCCACGCCCAAATAGCAAGGACATAGCAACTTTAATCTTATTTTACGGTATTGGAAATCGGGACCTCGTATGGGCCCTCCCCTCTCCCAGCCACAAAGTGGGGGGGGGGGGGGGTATTTCCCTCACCACACCCCTCCAGATATAGATCTACACCTATCCAAACATGTGTGACATGGTATCGGCTTATTTCTTTCAAATTTATTGTCAAAATAGGGGTTGATCCGGGAGGTTTTGCGGGGCTAGGGAGATCAAATAAGTCTACAGTTTTGCCAAACAAACTTGACCCCCAACACATTTCCCGTCGGTAAAATAATTTGACAGGCGAGGGTGGGGTGGTTGGGGTGGGGGCTGGGTGGTGCTCTTCCTGACGTTGGTGGCGCCATTTCAAGCCATAATCTCCCATTGAATCCGCTCCTGGCATGGACCCGATGGAATCTTTTCTATACCCGTTAAATCTTACCCGCTAAATAAAAGACCAAAGAATATTGGCTGATTTCAGTCAGTAAGCTTACCCCGCCCCATCCCCCCAAAAATGACGCAGAAAGGGGGTTTAGACCCCTCCCCGGATCCGCCCCTGAAAGGGCAGCGGGAGAGTGAATTGTGAAATACGGGAAATGCGTCAAATAACTTTACTCGGTTTCAGTATCGTCTGGCTTCCATCGGGAACTGTAGAAGTTAGATATGATCGACCAAAATATATGCGAAATCTGTGACACGGTTTTGTTTTTAAAATCTTGAATGTTATTCAAGCAACCATCAGAACAGTTTTGCTTATTCTTGCATAAACGCAGGGAAATTAAATTTGGGCGGCTAGGTTTATCGGGAACTCTATTAAGCGATGTTCCAAAAGGTATTACAGGCATGAACCTGACCACAATGCTAATAATTAACCATATTAAATTTACCATGTTGCGTTTTTTTCATCGACTTGTATCGAGAATTATGCGCCTGTTTTAATTCTTTTTTGGTGAAAGAAAGGGGGGAAAAAATAATTAATTCCCAGGGACCAGGAAATAGGTCAGAGATTTTTCCAGTTTAAGCATCTACTACAGTGATACCGAAAGACCCCTGTAAAACGGAGAAAGACGTCTTTTTATCTATGGAAACTAAGAAAAACATCTTTAATATCTGAGTTTCCTGTCACGCATGATAATTTATCTCGGAAACGTGGGTGGTCACTTTTAGTTTCCATGCGTTCATAATCTATTCTAAAATTAAAATCAAACTCAAACTCTTTACGCATAATAAAAAAAATTGTGTCGTGTCGTTTAAAAGGACCGGAGGATGCCCCTTTTTAACTTTGATTTTTATGTCATGCCGGGCAATGTTTCCAAGATGACCGCCTATGTTTCTGTTCGAGATTTGGTCATTTTTTCAAGATGGCTTTCGGTGACATTGCAGTCCCCAAATCGATTCAAAAGATGCAACAGATCATTGATTAACGCAGATGAGTAGAACGCAGTACGAACGTAAACGTGTCTTAAACACTAGATGGTTAAACGCAGTAGCGTACGTAAATCCGTGTAATGGGAGAGGATGATATAGATTTTTTTTTAATTGATCAGTACCCCTCAAAATGTTATGTTGTGGGGACCGCTAGGATTTTCATAAACTTTGGCGCTTTTCAGAATGTACGCTATTTACAAATGTAACATGAACACTTGATGTCAAAGGTTTGCACATAACAAAATGCTTTCTTGAGATACTATGGATACAGCAGGAGGGCGCTATTTGAGTTGGTTAATCAAAAAAGGGTTTACAGATGCACCATTCTAAATTTAGTGTGAAGTTAAACTCCCATTGACCTCAGTGTAAAATCCATTAACTTCACAGTGAAAAAACCTAATTAGCGCCCTCCTATTTTGTCGCCTATAAGCTCATAAAGATAGAGTTTAAACAGCAGGACAATTATGTAGCGGTTTCTTTTAAACAGTATGTATGGTAAATTCTGAAAGGGGACGCCCCCCCCCCCCCCCCCCCCCCCCCCGAGACCTCCCATCCCTCAAGGATTGTTAATTACATGTATCTCCACTTCACTGGAAAAAGAAGTATTGTCTGTCTAAGATTTGCCCGTGTATGTAAGGTAGGCGGTGGAGTTTTCGCTGGAAATATGTCTTAAACTGATGTTGTTTTGTAACTTCCACGTTTGTTTTGTGAGGCGAAAAACATACAAGATAAGTATCATGTCATTTTAAATGTCCTTTTACTAATGTGGAAATTGTTCACAGTTTGCCTGCACGCCTTATTTGGGGATAAATGGAGGCTTTGTTTTGGGTAATTGATTTTCAGTCAGGATTTTTGATTTCTACTGAAAGGCACATTGTGCTCTTGTATATCTTTTTTAACAAAGTGACTTTGAGAGATACAAAGGAACGTGTTGATTATACCAAACCAAAAAAATCGGAAATGCTGTTAATGCATTAGGTTTATGTTGGTGTCAGAGGGCTCCTTGGAAAGCAGTTTTTTTACTGAAATGGACTACCCTCTTTAAAGATGACATTAAATTAAAAATAATGATAATAAAACAAAATAATAATGAAAAAGAATGAAACTGCTGCAAACTGCTGACTCGACTGAATGGACCCTGAAATATACAAATCAAAAAAATTAGCTGGCCTGACGTTCGAACTTAAGCAAGTCTCTTTCTCAAAGGTGAATGACAGAGTACAAGAAAACAAACATGTAGGGAACGCACATGCATGAGGGGTTGGTGGAGAAACACAAAAGAGGGATGCAAAAGAGCATGGCAGATTGGCAGTGGTGGGTAAACATCAAAGGGAGAAGAAAGGACGGTAAACATCAAAGGGAGAAGAAAGGACAGCCAGGAAGACAGAAACAAAGAGGTGTGATTAGGGTAAGGATGAAGGAGGCGAGGGATTAAGATGAAGGTTGAAGCTGGGGAAATGGACAAAGGAGTGTGGTTAGGGGGGGGGGGGGGGGGGGGGGGGGGGTTGAATTAAAGGTGGTAATAGGGCAAGAAAAGGAACAAAGAGAAGTGGCAAGGATAAACAGGAAATGGAAAGACAACACCATTTGGCCAAGAGACCCCAAGAGGGTTTTGCCAGGAGGATAATCTGTAAACAAATGACAATGGGGGAAAAATTTAAAGTTAATCATTCCCTTCCTGGATGTTGAGACCATGTGGTTGAATAGTCCGAAGACGTTTCATTCAAACTTTCTCTCGGCTGAGGCGAACTGAGTCCTTGCGGTGGCAAAGTGATTCTATGCCCTGTAGAATCATATCAGAAATGGAATGGTTAGGCAAGTTGAAGTGATGACCAACAGGGGTGTCCATTTTCTTGGTGTTCACAGTCGACCGATGGCCATAGAAACGCTTTTTGAGCGTGTTCTTGGTCTCCCCGACATACTGGATACCACAAACCCTGCAAGAAATGAGATATATGACATTAGAGGTGTTGCAAGTGATGTTGCCATTGGTTCTGTGAGTAGTTCCAGATGAATGGCCAGAAAAGGAGTCGGACTCCTGCATGTGAGTCTGGCAAACAACACACCTGGAATCGCACTTAAAAGTACCATGCTGTATGGGAGGGGATGCAGCCAAGGTGGGGACCTCGGCTCGAACAATCAGGTCTCGTAGATTGCGGGGGCGCCTATAAGTCAATACTGGGTTGTCAGGGGCGGCACGGGCAAGGCGATCTGAAGTATGAAGGATATGATGGTTGTCGTTAGTTATTTTACGAAGGGGAGGCAGACTGGGATGAAAGGTGGTGACCAAGGGAATCTTGGGGTCGGCATTAGTGCTAGGCGTCTTTTTCTTGAGCGCCAAATCTCTGGTGATAGATTTGGCTCTGGCGATAGCACGTTGAACTTGGCGGGAGCTGTGGCCCCTGGCAACCAAGTTATTCTTCAGTACCTGTACATGATGGGAAAAGTCAGAATTATTAGAACAAATCCTTCTGAGTCTAAGTGCCTGGCTGAATGCTATGCCTGTCTTGCAATGCCTGGGGTGACAGCTGGAGGAGTGGAGGTACTGGTGGGTGTCTGTGGGTTTAGAATACAGATCAGTGGTTACAAGATATACAAGTCAGAAAGGAGGATCACCACTGTTGGAGTTGCTCTTTAACATTTTTTTAACAGCCTTCAGGGTTCCCACGGGTCATGGAAAAGTCATGGAAAATTGGGAAAAATAGAAGTCATGGGAAAAGTCATGGAAATCAAGATCATGCAATGGTTATTTTTGATGGACCGCTTTTGATGTGAGGAGGAGGCCATTATTAATTAAAACTTATTTTCAAAAGCTAACAAATGGTTAGCCCAACATCAGCGGTTCATCAGTATCATAATACCAAACAACTTTTCTCTGCAAAATGGCGTTAAATGTCATGGAAATTGTCATATTTTAGTCCTGGAAAGTCCTGGAAAAGTCCTGGAATTTGGTTTTCAGATTTTTGTGGGAACCCTGCAATTGTTCAAATCCAAGCCAAGCTAAGTCCAACCAGATGAAATTCACTTCCAGAAAGGATTGTGGTGCCATTTGTCTAAAAGTCGTTGCTTTGGGGAGCCAAAAAAATCGTAAAAATATGACAACACAGAGATTTCACAAAACGTAAGGGGACTCCTTGTTTATATGACGTTATGTTCATCTGTCAGTAATCTTTAATATGCTACTTTATTTCTTAGGTTACCACCTATTCCTGGCGCCCCGCTACTACGCAGTACCACCGAACTCTGGAGTCTTTCTGCGTACCCCACCCCCAGGGGCTCCCCAACCGTATTTGTCGCAGTCGCCTGGTGAGTGTTTGAGTGTGTATCTGAAATTTACTAAAAAGGAAAGACGCCAACAAATCAAATGCCAAATGTTCTATGATATGAAGTGAAATCATCAACATTATCTGCTTTTGATAAATACAAGCTTAAACCCCCCTAGGTATTTTTACTAGGAGGCTTCCTCAACCTGTCAAAATACAACACTGTGCAGTATACCTATGGCACATTCTTTGGACTTGGACAAATTGGGGCATCATAGCTCCATGTAAAGTAATGGTGTCAAGGCCCTGCAGTACTGAACCCATCAAAACTTGACAAAACCTGCTGTTGGAGTTTGCAAGGCTTGGGGTAGTTAGGGTTAAAGATATACTGTTCCTGCTCTTCTCAAAAAATAATTTAAAAAAAATTCTAGAAAAAGAGTTTGCACCGTCTTCCAATCACACGCAGAGCTTGTTCTTCTCCGGGCGTTGGGGTATTCAAACCGTAGACGAAAAATGTTGGAGAACAAAAGAGAACAATATCGTCTGCGATTCCCAGCAGATGTCTGCGATTCCCAGCAGACGTCCGCGATTCCCAGCAGACGTCTGCGATTGGGATTGTGTACAAAGCCTATGGAGGTCTTCCGAAAAAGTTAAAGTACAAACAAAAGAGGGATAATAGGACGTCTACGTTTATCGGTCGATACACGTTTGACTGAGTGTGATCACAGGGTATCTGCAGGTCTTTAAAAAGTCTTAAAAAGTCTGAAATTGACTTTTCTCAATTTAAGGCCTTAAAAAGCATTAAAAAGTATTAAATTGAGTTCTCCAAGGTCTTAAAAAAAATGGCCAAAGCAAGGAATGATTTTTTTTATCAGCTCGTAAATAACAATCACAGAGCCTGTATAAAAAGTCAGCTATTGGAACCCTTAGCAATTTTTTTCCGGAAAGCTGATTGCACGGGGCAGACACATTGTATTTACCAAGCGTTCCAATCCCGAGATCCAAAATCCACCCATACACCTAGTGTCGGTCTGCGTATTGTTGGTCTTAAAAAGGTCTTAAAAAGTCTTAAATTTGACGTTCCGAAACATGCAGATACCCTGTTTTGCAAACTATGTTCCTATGTGATTGACTGATTGCACAACCTGTTCCTGCATGATCGGCCAATCACGCAAACCCAATTGCACAACTTTTGTCCTGCGCAATTGATCAGTAGATCGGCCAAAATCTGTGCATGACCGGCTGATGTTTGTGCGATTGACCGGCTGATGTTTGTGCGATTGACCGGCTGATGTTTGTGCGATTGACCGGCTGATGTTTGTGCGATTGACCGGCTGATGTTTGCGCGATTGACCGGCTGATGTTTGCGCGATTGACCGGCTGATGTTTGTGCGATTGACCGGCTGATGTTTGTGCGATTGACCGACGCTTGTGCGAACAATAGATAGCGTGAAAGCACAGCATAATCGCCTGATGGCACAGATCCTTCAATCTCGACCAACATTCATACTAACCTCTCGAATACGGACAACGGCCTTGGCCGCATTTGAAGACAAACAAAGACCACCTGGCTGGTCATCGTCTATATGCGCATTCTTCCGCGTCCTCAATCCATTGTGTGCATTACGCTTGGGTGCACAAGCCCGTATTGGCGTAGGGGTTAAGCACTAATGGTTAATTTTGTTCTGCTTTCTCCTTGATTTTGTTCCTTCAGCTTACCAGCAGAGTCCTTACCAGACGACCTTTGACACCTCACTAAGACACCGTACACAACAACAGCAGCGCTCCCCCACCAAGCTATGGAGCACAGCCTACAGCCCGCAAGAAGGTGCTAGTCCACAGTATTAACCCTGGCGTCAATGTATATTCTGCATTCCGATCCCTCTTTAATCATGTCTAGTCAGGGATCATTTCATATGTGACCCGCTCTACAAAAAAGGATATCATGTCGCACTATGTGAAAACACACACACAGGGCTGTTCTATGTGAAGCGGGCGAAAAAATTCTTAACGTAAGTGATTTTGTTTGTTTTTGGTTTGTTGGCTTCTGTTAGATCTATATTTTCATAATTTATTTTCAGAAACAATAATATTGATGAATAAAGATGAAAATATTAATTTTCTTTGCACTTTTGATGTTTAAAGGCCTATATCTCTAAACGCACTTCTGTTAAATTTGAAAATAGGAGTATACAAATGTCTTGATAACACAAAATGCCACAGGGGTCAAACATACACCAAATTAAAGCTTGGATGTGACAAATTCAACTATGTATATAACTCTGTTTTCAAATTTTTTGACATAAAACCTCTTTTTGCAGAGCCGGTCACATATTGTCTGAAAGCGGTATCGATTGCAGTTTTTATTTGTGGTACCGCCTAGCTGGCTGATATAATGAGCTCATTCTATCCAGGTCAGTGCAAAAATGCAGTTTCGTCACTGCAATATTCATGAGGAGAGTGTGGTCCTCTGACAGCGAGTGCTTTACAGAGAATCCTATTGCGGCATCACTAAAGGCCGGTCCATTTTTAGCGGTCCTTGGTACGGAAAAGGACACGCAGTGCGTAAACAAAGTACGCGCACACATTTTTAAAGTGCAGTCGCACCGAGTGTGAACCGGTCTTAATCCACTGGCTGCCCAGTTAATTCACCTCGGTGGGGAATTCCAGAGTTTCAAGCCAGCTATTGGTAATCCTCCAATTTCTTTTTACCGAATTATTACAAAATACCTTACTAGACTGTAAGTTAATAGTAGTATCAATCATCTTGTGAAATTATGGCACCAGGTGTGCTGTCGTTGTCAAGAAAAGTGGAAATTTATATCGTTTTCCAACGATTTCCAGCTGAAAATCGTTGGAAAACTGCCCTGTAGCCTTTAGTCAAGGCGCGCATGGCTACCCGGACGAGTGGCGCGCCCCGGACATGCTGGCATCCGGGGCGCGTCACGCGTCCAGGTAACCACGCGCGCGCCTTGACTAAAGGCTATCATCCGCCCGACGGTTAAAAACGAGTGCCGTTTTTCTCTCGCTTTTTTCGCCATCCAACAACGCCAAACTTTGAACAGGTCAGTGAACGATATTTCCTATAAAATACCAACACCCAAATCCGCCCATTTCCGAAAATTGCAACAATGACCAATCATGTACACTACCTTTAAACATTCCTTGCAGCAAGACCTCCACTAAATAGGGTTCTGTGTCCATGGTCTGACCGCTGTAAACTAGAAATCTTTGACAAGCCGACTGGGCTTTAATGAGCTCCAAGCTCCAGTTTTGACCTCATGATTATTCAGTTATTCAAGCCGCCTGGCTTCCCATTCATCCAGCAAGGTTTGAGGTAAGGAACGCGGAGCCGGAAAGAAAAACAGCGGTACCGCATCTGGACAATATGAAAAGCTCCCTTACCCGCCAAATGCTGTATTCTGGAAATGAAGTCCAATATCAGCCGTGTGTTCCACTCACGCGAACAAATGCAAATGTTCGCAATTTGTTTGTGCACATCCAATGGAAAATTGTTCGCGTAGTTGGCGAACGTTCGCATTGTTCGCGTGAGTGTAACGCGCCCCGGGAGTCTACAGGTTCTTGCCTTGAATGTCATTGCACAAGTGGCTGTGACTTTGGTACGGTGTCTGATCTGCAAAGCAAATGTTTAACCTGTTTATTGCAGTTGAAGAAAATTCACAAGGAGCTAGGCACCAGTCTACATTTTCCCAAATGGCAACAGAATCATGAACACATGGCTATGCCCTCGTGTCTGGTAACTTGAACTCTCCATTTGAAATCACGGTTTATTGGTTTTTGTTTAAGTGTGATAGTCTGTTGATGATTGAGAGCTATGCAATGATAAAAATCAGGAAGAGAGTTTTGTATTGGGCCAAAATATTAAAGTTGGTTTTTGAGGGTATTTAAGTTTTCCTAATTTGATTAAATTAACAAGTATTATCGGTTGCTGGTAAAATTACTTTCGTACACAATTTGTTTGGACTTAAGGAAAGGAATTCACGTGTATAAAAATGACATGCGACGTGTGTTACTGTTGCGTAGGTTTATACAGACCTGCCAACCAGTATGGATTTTTCGAACGGAAATTCACACAAAAATATGGAAGTATGAGTTTTATGAAATCCGACCACAATAATGTTTTGTCAGGTATATTATGCTATTATACTGCGCGTGTACTGGCTTATTGCGATCCCAACTGAACGGATGCAACTTTAGCTTTGAAGACACAAAAATAAGGAGACGGTCCATCCAGCACGTGGATTCGTTAAACTCACCAGGCACACGGTGTACAGTGGAACGCCGCTATACTGAACACTGCTTTACTTGGCTCCCAAATTTTGTGTACAAAACTTACCGAACATTGTTGTTGAAAAAAAAGAGCTGGTGTGCTAACCAAAGCTCCGGTGATTTTTTGTTTCGGTATCGAACATGATTTTATGGCAGTTATGTTGTAGGACACACACACATACAAAAATACATCCGATAATATTACCGGTATGTGCCAAACTCTAAAGGGCCGGTGTCATATGAATATCCGACTCCCATGAAATATTGTGTTGTCCCGAGAGATTGTTTGGAAAAAATCACTCGGGTGGGACTCGTCGGTGGAGGGCAAAACCCAATATTGAATTTACATCATCCCGGTGCAAAATTCCATCTTATGAATCTTGACATTGTTCCGCAACCTATAAATTTACATCCAGAATTTTAGCTTGCGTGTTCTCGTTGTTTGTGGACAATGGTTCTGCTGTGTGCTCATCAACGAGTCCAAGTTTAATGCTGAAGTGGTTGCATAGTGCAATCTTTAGTGTTGTTCTTATTGTATTGTTTTGGGGTATGTTTATTGGAAGTTCGGAATCATCATTCCATATTGTAACATTCCTTTGTAGTTTAGGCTGTTTTTGAGGTAAGAAATGTCAATAAAATGTAACTAGAAAATCAATTCAATCATGTAAAAGTGTTTGTTTTTTTGTTTTGTTTTGTTTGTTTGGTCTAATTTGCCAATACAATGACATTACGAATACTACAAATTGATTGGGAGCCCAATCGAAGATAAACTGACAGAAATATCGCAATATTTCCATAATTTTGAAAATATTAAATATTAAAAAATATTTATCAAAAACCTATTAATCCTAGACATCTGAAATTGCAAAGATGAAGTCTCCATTTCATGCCATATCTGTGCTCAAGTTTTACAGGAAACTTTTTACTTGACCTATTAAAAAATGACAACTCGTACTTTTTTGTCCATTTTGGCAAACAAAATGACATTTTCCAAATCTGATTGAAATGGACTCGGGACCTAATTTCGAGCGTAATCAAAGACGGCAATATCGCAATATTTTAATAATTTGTGAAATCAAACTTTTCAAGATTTTGGGAAAAATATGAAAAATTAAAGTTCATAAATAATAAGATTATAGTTGATCCAAGACATCTGAAATTGCACATCTGCCATCTTCATTCCATTCTCTATCTATTCGACAGTTTGAAGGCAACCTATTTTTTTTACCTGAACAAAATGGCAATTGCCATTTTTGTCTATTTTGGACCAAAATGACATTTTCCAATTTTACCATAGTCGATTCTAGAGAACTGTGATAGTGGCAGAAACCCATTTGGAGAGTGATAAAATCATATCTGATAGAACAAAAATTAACTTTTTCAAGATTTTCGGAAAATATGAAAAATTTAAATGCATACCCAATAAAATTATGGTTGATCCAAGACATATGAAATTGCACATCTGACATTCCATTCTCTGTCTTTATTACATGTATCTTATCAATATAATTACATTAATGTATATATGTTGATATGTTACAACGTAATGTTATTAGACGGTTACTACTGTAAAATATTTTAAATTATTGCAACTGTTTTTATCGTGTACAGTATAAATTACTTTGATGTTTATTTTGCCTTGCACATGGCACAGATAATTGATTTATAAAGATTAAAGGTAGTATGCACGATTTGCTTTTTGCTGTAATTTTCAGAAATAAATAGATTAGGGGGTTAGTATTTTTTAGCGTGGTAGTAAATACTGTAGTAGTCTGGTTCCCTGACCATACTTTAGACAAAACGGAGCAATTTATAGAGACGTGGAATTATCAGGTCGGGGAACGAGACTATTTCCAACGATTGTCGGCTGACAATCGTTGGAAAAACGATATAAATTTCCACTTTTCTTGAAAACGACAGCACACCAGGTGCCATGATTTCACAGGATGCCTGAGACTGCTATTTAATACAGTCTAGTACGGTATTTCGTAATAATTCAGTAGTTTTGTTTTTTGATGTTTGCAAATGTTGTATACTACCTTTAATACCTTCCATCTAATAAATCTGTGCCTTCCTTGAAATAGAAAACCTGTGTGTTTACACTGAAACTACAGCAAGCTGAAAAGGTCGACTTTGTTGGATAACGGTGAATTTCCCTGAGTGTTGTAGTACTTGTACTCATCGAGTTGACTATATTTTTACTACACGCATTCATCTGGGTCTAATTTCACGGAGCTGCTAAGCACACAGATTTCCTTAGCACCAAAATGTCTTGCTTAGTTAAAACAGTTTACCAGCAAAAGGCCATGGCATTTTCATGCTTGGCAAACAACAGCCGATAAATAAAAAAATCGCCCCCATAAAAAATCGTCACCCCCCAGTTTCCCCCACCCCCACTGAAAATTTCGCAAACAGAGAAAATAACAGTATTATTAAGAAAAATACTGTGAGTGCCCCCCACACTGTAACATCCACCTATGGAGTCAGCCTTGGCTACACCACTCCCCCCACCCCACCCCACCCCACCCCACCCACAGATTGTCTGTGTACTTCATGACCAACTTTTTTACCATACGCATGACACAACTATTCTTAAAACGCTAATTGTAAACTGTCGATGTTCATGCCCCGTTTTGAAGATGTAGAATGAGAAATCTTGTGTGAAATCGATTACCTGTAATTAGTCCCCAACTTGTATTCAAAACCAGGAAAACGACATTTAAAGATAACATAACATTTCCAAACATAAAAACAAACAAAAAACTACTGAATAATTATGATAAAAACAATTAATAGTCTCAGGCAGACTGTAAAATCATGGCACCTGGTGTGCTGTCATTTTCAAGAAAAGTGGGTTTTTGTATCAATTTGTAGTGATGGTCGACCAACCATCTTTTGAAAAATATGACTCAAAAAAAAAGAAAACCGCCCCATTTTACCAACTTCAATTTGTCCACATTTTACGGGTGCAAGTCCGCCAGTCTAGTTCCCCGACCTGGCAATTCCCTGGTGTGTATAAATTGCTGCTTTTTTGTCTGAAGTAGGGTCAGGGAACCAGACTACAAGAACAGCATTTCTTTGTGTTTTTCCCCAGCATCTATGCACACAAAACTTTAAACAGGTCTGTGTTACAGTATTTGCTAACCCCCAAATCCATTCATTTCTGAAAATTACAGCAAAAGCCAATCTTGTTTACTGCCTTTAAAAATAAACGTGTTGTCTTGCGGGATTGATCAAAACATTTGAGATCAACACTGTCCATTAATTCAACTCCGAACAAAGGACGACGATGAGGTGTTTTTTGTCAGAATTTGTTACAATTTCTTCAAATTGTTGATATCTTGCGTCGGTGGTGCATCCTTGTCTTTGGTCCGTGGGGCAGAATATGTAATTTTTTTAGCGCATGGGTGGGGGTAATTCTGGTTGTGAAATAGTAGGCCTTTGAATTATATAAAGGGAATATGTCCCCCAGGGTGGGGATGTCCCGCAATAGTTTCCTTCAGTGATGCATTCAGGAAAATCATCACTTGAGCCTTTGCATACGTTTTAGTAAAACTGCTGTCTGAAAAACGTATTTTGAACAGTTAAGAATTAAACAAATACAATCTTACCTAAGATTTTTTTTCTCACGAAGTTAAAGTTTACATTGTCCAGAATACCGGAAGATTTCAAGCCGTAATTGGGCAAGTCTGTTTCGAATTAGCCGCTTGATCTGTGTCACACTGTTTCCATGGTTACGCTGACGAGTGTGTAAAATAGAATTATTCTCCGAATTTCTTTTATTTTTGTTGCAACTTAAAAAGGAACTGCGTCTTAAATTGTCCGCTATCATTAGTCCACGAGATTTTTACGAAGTGGAATGATGGTAAACGTGGCCGCTCGTGGAAAGCGTGCTGTTCTCTGACCAAAAAAAAACACTTCCGAGCATCAAAATGTGTGGTTCAATGTCTTCTGACTAAAATTATGTGTGCATATACAGGGTGAGAGAAAAAAAACAGAACCAATGTTTTCTCCGAATTTCTTTTATTTTTGTTGCAACTTAAAAAAGAACTGCGTCTTAAATTGTCCGCTATCATTAGTCCACGAGATTTTTACGAAGTGGAATGATGGTAAACGTGGCTGCTCGTGGAAAGCGTGCTGTTCTCTGACCAAAAAAAACACTTCCGAGCATCAAAATGTGTGGTTCAATGTCTTCTGACTAAAATTATGTGTGCATATACAGGGTGAGAGAAAAAAAAACCGAACCAATGTTTTCTTCGTATTTCTTTTTACGATATGATAACTTGTTTGCACTGACAGGCCCCGATGGTGTTAACCATTAATGGCTTAAGTTTCTACATTCCGCTAGTTTTACGCCTCAGTTCGCAAGATCTGCCATGCGGAACTCAATCATTCTACATTAATTTTTCGTTTAAATAAATGTAAGTGGAGTTTTCCGTTCAGGGGGCTCATGTAATATCTCATTGGAAAACTAATAATTTGAATACTGCTAGAAAATCAGCTATTTAATTTTAAAATGTTTCGGGTGCCATGAGCAAAATGTAAGGACATAGCAACTGTAATCTTATTTTACGATATTGGAAATTGGGGCCTCGTATGGGCCCTCCCCTCTCCCAGTCACAAAGTGGGGGGTATTTTCCTCACCCCACCCCTCCCAGATCTACACCTATGTGTGACATGTTATCGGCTTATTTGTTTCAACTTTATTGTCAAAACGGGTGAATCCGGGAAGTTTTGCGGGGCTAGTTCGGAGGTAGAAAAAAGTCTACAAAATAATTTGCCAAACAAACTTGACCCCCAACACATTTCCCGTCGGTAAAATAATTTGACAGGCGAGGGTGGGGTGTTTGGGAGGGTGGGGGCTGGATGGTACTCTTTCTGACGTTGGTGGCGCCATGTAACCCCATAATCTCCCAGTAAATGCGCTGTACTGAACCCGATGGAATCTTTTCTTACCCGTAAATTTTACCCACTAAATAAAAGACCAAAGAACAGTGGCCGATTTGAGTCTATAAGCTAAACCCCCCAACCCCCCAAAAATGACACAGCAAGGGGGTTTAGACCCCTCTCCCGGATCCGCCCCTGAAAGTGCAGCGGGAGAGTGAATTGTGAAATACGGGAAATGCGTCGAAGAATACTCGTTTTCAGTATCGTCTGGCTTGCACCGGGAACTGTAGAAGCTTAGATATGATTGACCAAAATATAACCGAAATCTGTGACACCGTTTTGTTTTTACAATCTTGAATGTTAATCAACCAACCACCAGAACAGTTTCGTTTATTCTTGCATAAACGCAGGAAAATTGAATTTGGGCGGCTATAGGATTATCGGGAACTTTAAGCGATGTTCCAAAAGGTATTACAGGCATGAACCTGACCACAATGCTAATAATTAACCATATTAAATTAACCATGTTGCGTTTTTTCATCGACTTGTATCGAGAATTATGCGCCTGTTTAAATTCTTCTTTTTTGGTGAAAGAAAGAGGGACAAAAATAATTAATTCCCAGGGACCAGGAAATAGGTCAGAGATTTTTTTCAGTTTAAGCATCTACTACAGTGATACCGAAAGACCCCTGTAAAACGGAAAGACGTCTTTTTATCTATGGAAACTAAGAAAAACATCTTTAATATCTGAGTTTCTGTCACGTATGATAATTTATCTCGGAAACGTGGGTGGTCACTTTTAGTTTCTATGCGTTCATGATCTATCTAAAATTAAAATCAAACTGCGGACGCATAATAGAAAAATAGTGTCGTGTCGTTTAAAAGGAAGGCGGATGCCCCTTTTTAACTTTGATTTTTATATCATGCCGGCCAATATTTTCCAAGATGACCGCCTAATTTTTTGTTCATGATTTTGGCATTTTTTCAAGATGGCTTTCGGTGACATTGCAGTCCCCAAATCGATTCGAAAGATGTAACAGATCAACTATGACGTATTTTCCCTCTTCCCTTTGCATTTTTGTGGATTTTGGTTTTGGAGAGCAAACAACAAACAAACAAACAAACAAACAAATAAAACCCAAAACAAGGCAACACCTTAAAAAAGAGGCGGGCGGAATGCATTTTTTTAAATTTTGCCTCAGTGAACTTGTACACGAAGATAAAGATTTAATGTTGAGCCACAACCAATTTTGGATTATGGAAGTATAAATAATGATAATGGAAGTATGTGTATCTGTAAATATCATAAATTAAATCAATGATGATCAATTGAATAAAACATCTTGTAAGATTCACATGCATGCATCAAAAGGGTGTTTTAAAATAATAAATAATAAATACCGGCCAACATATCACTAGAACGTGGACATTTACTGACAATTTACTTTGAGCATTTTCATTTCAGCTGTAGTAAACTATAGGCACTTTGTCTTGGAAAGTTTGTACGCATCTTATCAGGGGGCCAATGGGCTATATTGCAGGTAACTAATATTTTGTTGGTAACTAATGACAATCGGCAGTTCACAATGAACGTATTTTTTGTTCTTAAAGGGAGAGACATTTTAATCCCCTTTTTATTATTTCTGTTTGTTTATTTATGTATTTTTATAGGAAGGTTAAACGCAGTGTTGTTTATCCGTGTCTCAATATCGGGGGCGGGGTGATTCTTTTTTTCCCAACACAAAAAGTACCCTTCAAAATGTTCCGTTATTGGTGCCGGTAGAATTTTATGACAAACTTGGAGCGCTGTTCAAAAGTTATGCCATTTTACATATGCATTTTGAACACCTGCCAGGGCTGCGTTCCACTCACGCGATCAATGCAAACGTTCGCCAACGCTTTTTCGCGTTGTTTGCGTGAGTGGAACGCATCAAATTATGTTGCGGTTTCTTTTATGGCAAAGGGGATCGGACGCCAACCCCCCCCCCCCCCTCCCCCAGACAGTGGCGTAACTACGGGGGGGGGGGGGGGGGGGAGTGCACGGGGGGCACGTGCCCCCCCCCCCCCCCACCGAAGGTTCGTGCCCCGGGTGCACCCCATTTGAAATTTTGAATTGCACACAAACAATACATCTGTTGCCATTCGGTGGCCCCCTTAAAAAATTGGTGCATCCCCAGGTTCCCCCCTACAAATTCAACCCTAGTTACGCCGCTGCCCCCAGACCTGCCATGTTATTTATCTCCACTTGACTGAAAAAAATAGTAGAATGAAATGGTTGGATATAGAAAAGGAGGACCCCAAGAGGCGGATTTTAAGCAGGCGAAACTCTTTTAATAGAGTTGCTTCCAGTCGTTCTATTTTCTTTTCAATGAAAAAGGCTTTGCGTTTGGATGTCCTGTTTCCCCCGTGTCCCATCATGCCCCAGTATATCCTACTGTCCGTCCAAGATTTTGGTAGTGTATTTTTAGCCGTGGAGTTTTCCCTGGAAATAATCTTGGAAGACAAAAAACTGATATTGTTTTGTAACTTTTTTTTAAACAAAGTGACTTTGAAAGATACAAATGAACGTGTTGATTATACCAAATCAAAAAAAAATCGGGGATGCTTGTTAATGCATTACTTTTTTAGGTTTATGTTGGTTTTTGTTTCGTTCCGTTGCGCTCCGTTTGGTTTGGTTTGGTTTTGTTTCGTTTGGTGTCGTTCATGTCGAATTTTAAATAAAAAGCGGCTTTAGAGCGCTGTCTTCGTCAGAATCGGAGACTGCGACCAGAGGGAGAAGATTGTAATATCAAGTTGATGTGACCAACGCCGGTAAAGTTCGTGAAAATAAAACTGTGATTTGCTATTTCTTTAGATTATCAACGATTTGCGCAGTGCACAGCATCCCCGATCACCAGCCACAGAGATTTCCATGAATGCATCATACTCGGCTGTTGAAATGAGTCAAGGAGTAACAGACAGCGACGGACTGACAGCCGACGAGAGCCAGTCAGTGGATCTATGGGATGTTCTACAAGCTCAACAGAGAGAACACTTAGACTTGTACAGGTTCCCCGTTACAGTAATCGCACCAATCGGTATTCTGTTGAACTTCATCTTTCTGACTGCAGTGGCTCGGGTGAAATCCATGCGCACCAACATGAACGTCTACCTGTGCAATCTGGCTGTGGTTGACACCTCTTTCCTCACTTTGAAGTTATCGGCAGCGTGGGTTCCATTGGTTTACGGATCGGGGTGGTTCTGGGCTCGTCAGGCTGCTGGTTGGTCATTGCGTACGGCCTCTTACTGTATTGTGACCGCCATTGCAGTTGAGAGATTTCGTGCCGTATTCAGTCCAATCGAGTTTCGAGCTCAATCACGAAAGATTAGAGCGTACAAGATATCGGTTGGTATCTGGATTCTTGCAGTTGCCACGGGTATCATTGGCGGACTACATCCTGGCAGCAACTTCGGTTATTACTGGGTAATTTGTTATTTATCTTTCATTGCGTGCAATTTTGCAGCGACTCTTTGTTCGTATATCTACATTGTCGTACAAGTTCGCCGTCAAGTGGCTTTTTCACCGAAGAATAAGGGGCTACATTGGAAGGTTCTCCGCATGCTGGTGATCAACACTGCTGTGTTCTTTTTTCTGAGCTCTGTGCAAGTCATGTTGTTTATAATATCGTTAATTAATATGTCGATTGAGCTTCATGGACATCGACTTTTTATGTTCTTCTGGGTTTTACTAGACATAAAACTGATTAGAGGTCTTCTGGATGTGTTTAATAGTTCCGTAAACCCGATCGTGTATAGTATGACTAACGAGGAGTACCGAGCCAACATATGGAAAGCGTTCCCCTTCCTCATCCGCGCTCTTCACTATCTCCTCCGCCCTCTGCGTCGTCGTCGTCGTCGTCGTCTCCGCCGCCAACGCCGCCACCGCCAGGCAGCCGCCGCCAATTCTCCATCGGAACTGGTAGAAATGGTGGAGATTCCCAAACGCGAAAGCCCGCCATTGAAAACGTCCCAAGAACTTGCCTCTGACAACAAGACTTTGAAGACAGAGGAGAAAGTCGTGCAGAAGCAGACAAGCTGTAACGGGATTAGCGTTACTTTACAGATTCGGATGACTATAAATGACTCGGGAGACCAAGACGATTATGTTGATTTACATACAATTACGAACTGGTTTAATCACACACATGATCAACACATAGGAGCCATCTTGCCAACCAAGGCATGGCATTTCCCATCATGCACTTGTACAAAGTATGGAGTGCAAAAGGACAATAAATGAATATGTACTCAGTATGTACATTTATACCGCTACACTCCCCCCTCCTATGACGAGACGTGGGAGAATGAAAGTGGATTACATATCTCCAATAAACGATTACAATGTATGTAGTGTCATACTTTGTAGGATTGTACCCAAGATCATGAGCAAAGGTTCAAACAATGTTTTGTTCCATTTGTCCTATGTATAGAATCTGGTTCTATATATTAATCAAAATCAAAGTGTTCAAGTTCGGTTTCGGAGGATCCGAACTAAATCCAAACGGACATCAGCAAAATGTTCATTTAACACCAGTGATTTAGTGTTCACATCAAACGCTCATCTTGACAAATTATTAAACAGTCACAGTCACAAAATCAGAGTCATGGCAGATCAGCATCATCAGAATGATCTGATCATCAGCAGATCAGTCACGTCATGGGTTGACATCGTTGGTGATTGGTTGGTTGGAAGGCGAGATGGGTCCCATGAGCTGACCAAGTTCAACAGTTCAAGGGGGCTTGAACAGGACGGTGCAGATGACGATCATCTTGACATCAACAGGAATACGAAGGGTAGGGGTAGATCAGACCACAGCAACACAGTCAGCGTGACGGGAACAAGGCACCGCGGGGGAACTCCTTGTTGTCACTCAGCAACACGAATAATGTCTCATCAGGTCATGTGAGAGTAAGGGAACTCCTCACGGGCGTGACGGGCGAGGTTTCTGGGGGAAACTCCTCTTGCCACAGGTAAACGCTACTCAGCAGCAGCAAAACGTGACGGGAACGTGGCACGTACGGAACGGCTTCCACGTTGTCACCAAAGTCGAACACAGAACAGTCTTGCGAGTCGAACTCACGTACCTATGTTGACGCGTGACTTGATCAACTGTCAACAATACAGCAGAGCAGACGAACTCGTTAACAATGTCCACAGCAACGTAAACAGATACTTGGAGAACCACAATTACAAGTAGCACAACAGCAGAGTTGAAGAACTTGCACACTGATCCAGTCAGTATGTGTGTTCAAAGCCGAACTCGCATATGCACGTGTGACATGGGTTTGCCGACACACACAGTTTACAACAGAATCGTCACAAATCTCAGGAATCACAAGTCATCCTGCCGACTACGCCAGTGTAACGGGATTAGCGTTACTTTACAGATTCGGATGACTATAAATGACTCGGGAGACCAAGACGATTATGTTGATTTACATACAATTACGAACTGGTTTAATCACACACATGATCAACACATAGGAGCCATCTTGCCAACCAAGGCATGGCATTTCCCATCATGCACTTGTACAAAGTATGGAGTGCAAAAGGACAATAAATGAATATGTACTCAGTATGTACATTTATACCGCTACAAAGCGTTGAAGCGAAGGTTAGACCATTGACTTATTGACCGTTTATACTCTTTTTCACATGACGTCACCAGTCCATATTGGACCGCCTACTGTTGTATTATGATGGTGGCGATTGTGTAGTGTAGGGCCCCTCTATAGTATAGTTTTGATCAATATAGAGTCAAGGGTATTTTTTCTCATGGCAAAATGACTTTTTTAAGCCAAAACAGACTTCTCTTAATTCTATTGGCATTTTTTTTGTTCTAATTTTGAATAGTTTATTGCGGTAAAAAAATGCAATTTACTTAAATGCACTTTACGGCAGTTACCATGTGAATTAATGCGGTTTTGCGTGTTTGCTGTGCGTCGCAGTGATTGCCATCTTTATTTTCGTGTTGCATTTTGTCGTCTTTCCCTGAAAAACTAAAACCCTGCCCTTTATCTACGGCATACCTGTTGGTTTGTAATGTCACTAACTAGTTTGGCAATTCCAATAAACCTAAAAGTAGATTTCTGTTCCCTTATAGGGAACAGGCCTGGGGCCCTACACTACACAATCGCCATTATGGTAATTCGAATAGTACTTATTGGAATAAACCAGTCCAGCATGCCACGTGTTCTTGAATTAATATGATCTTCACTTGTTTGTGTGGTGGAAGACATGTAATACCCAGATAGACAATTATTTTTTCTGTAAATTGGTCGGTTTCACAGTCAGCATCAACTATACACTTGGCACGAGCAAAATTTCACCTGTAACAGTGACACCAAGTTTTAAACTTTGACTGCACATGTCTTCTAGTTAGCAATTGATATATTTCAATTTGATAACCATATTAAATACTTATTTTAAATTTGTGTATATAAAAATATCAACCTTCAAACCCTATTACAATGTTAGAAATATCATGTTTAATCATGTACAAAATTGGCACATTTTGTAAATTTTGTAAGTCATATCAATAAAATGCATCATATTGATTCAGAAATTCAGTGAATTCACCATCAGGCTCTAAACAGTGTAACAATCAGGCTTTAAATGAATACACACCACGTCTTGTGGCCCAGATTAGTCACAAAAATAATTTAACTTGCATGTAATATTGTATAAATGGGAAATTTTGGACTAAATTTTGCATGTAACAATGACACCAAATATTGGTGTCCTGTTACAGGTGAAATATTAATTTCTGTACGGTGACAAGTATTTGTCTAATATATGCTTCTAAAATTTTAAACTTAAATGGCTAACTTTAAAATGGTACTGTCTAAAAACTTAAGAGCACACACATTGTACACATCATTAGCACAGTGCATTTTCTTGATCATGCTAGATTTCCAAAATATGCAGTTCCATAAAACAAATTGCAATAAAATCTGTATTAATACCAAAATGCTGCTTGCTTCAAAGAATGTAACCATTTTAATATCTAAAACTCAAATATCATTCAAAATAACCACTTATTTCATGAATTATGGCTGGAAATAGACATTTCACCTGTAACGGTGTCAACGCGGACACCAAATAGTTATTGCCGCATATTTCAAAATTTCAAAATTGAATACAAATTCTTTTTAGATGAGTGTTCTGTACCCATGACTAAGACAAAGAAATGCTAAATTGTTGAAGAACTACTACTTTATACATAGTCAAAACACAACTGTAAAATATCACTCTGTAACATTTAGTGCTGACACCAAAGTGGTGTGATATATTTTAAAATGGCCACATTTGTGGTGTTTTTTAACATTTCATTGTAAGTTGTGTTTGATCTTTTCACAGATTGAAAACACTCATAAAATAACCAGTTCTTTGAAATAATTCACCTTTTCTCTAGATGCTATACTGAATTATAAATGTCACTCTGTAACATGTTTTAGTTGACACCAAATGTTACAGAGTGATGGTAATTATATGGCCATCTCGTAATAAGACTACATCATCACGAATAATGTTATTTAATATTCATGATTACTATGTCTACAATAATTTGGAACCACAAATAGTCCCATTTGTCCTTCGAAAAATATTGCAAATTATATTTAGTTTGACCCATTAAAAATGTCACGCTATTTTGCCTAAAAACACCACATTTTGGCATATTTTGAGTTTAATAAAATACACATTTTAATATTAAATTCACAATGTTTGATATCATTTGAAAGCTTGCCATATGCCCTCCACATTTACACCATGATCAATATGAAACCCTTTTTTGGTGTTACCAAGGGAACTAAATGAATGATCAGACCCTCTGAAATTTGACTGGCCTCCACATTTATGTAAACACCCAAATGGAAGTGTTTCACATAGGTTTCCAATTTCCCGGTTGTTGTTTGTTTTGACTGGGAGATTATAAAGGGAAAAATCCAGCAGTACTGGACATTTAGGAGCCTTTATGTACATTTTAATGCACAATGCTTGAACGAAACCTTTCTGTCTGAGGTACTTTTAGAAAAATCAATTTATCAATCTGTAGGGTGGAGCAGGTCTAGTTATACATGTACTTAGCTACTTATTTAGGCTAATGTACTAACTATGGTTTCCAACGGGTGTGGTATCCAGGGTACCATTGAGGATCTTCTCTATAGAAGATCCTCAAGTGTAGCTTGGAAACCATACCCCTGGGGAGTACCCTGGTTAACAACACCAGTTTATTAACTCCAGTGCAATTCAATTTCTTGTGTAACTTACAGTGAAATCTCGATAATTAGTCAAACCGGTTAACTCGAAAACCTGTTTAACTCAAAGTAAACATTTATTCCCCTCAAAATAATAGCAAATCATGTATAAACATGCCCATGCTAACTCGAAATTTCGGACTGACAACTCCAGGTGCAGAAATAAACTTGCGTAATTAGGCCACGGAAGAAACGAATCCTTTTGTTAAGTTAAGAAATCTCCCACGATCACATTCAATAAACCTAAACTTAGCCGTAGAAAAGCAACAAAGGGGCAATTAATTTAGCATCCGTAGTATCGTTGGAGCAGCCTATTCATTGCAGTGCAACTTACAATGATCAAAGCATACCGCCGGTGACCCGTGCAGGAAGGCCAAAGACGCAAAGCAGGCGCAACGGTTGCCGCAATCCTTTGAAGAAAAGTGCCCAACTGGTACTACACGCAACCACGATGCAGTTGGCAATGATTTAAGTGAACTGCGTGGTGACCAATCACACAGTTGCACGTGCTTGCTGCAGTGATGTATTGCGGGACGTGGCTGGATCGTTTCAAGGCACCCTGCCGAGAGAGGGCGCATGCCGTCTCGAGAGAGTGCGCATTCCATCTAGCTCGAGAGATGACAGACAAATTGCTGCGCAATGGACTACCCAATGTTTTGGCGGAAGAAACATCCTTAACGCCGATGAAACGGGCTTGTTTTATTGTCTCTTGTCGGACCATTCCCTCACACTAAAGGGGGAGACCTGCAATGGCTGAAAGCGAAGCAAAAATCGCCTAAAAATGCAATGATTTCATGCTCTATTTCACGGCCGTTACATTGGAGATTTGCTTGGTAATGGTATTCACGTACGTAATCTTTGGGGAAAAGGGGGACCTTTTGTAACTCGAAACTCCGCTTAACTCGAAATTGGAGTCCATTCCCCTGAGGTTCGACTTATCGAGATTTCACTGTAATTGCCTATTATAATGATAGAACACTGAGATTCCTAGCACGATAATCGTAACCCTTGATGAAAATTTGAGTTGATCGAGGAGTACATCCAGGAATTTCATAATGACATTTGGGCCATGCACATTACGCTACAGTGTACATGGGTGTAGAGGTCTGGTCTGGCCATATGATTTAAAATAAACCAGCATTCAAAACAAGGAGTATTTTTTTACCCACTGATCTCAGTTCAACGAGGCAAAATAAAAATAGTTCTGCTACTGATTACATGGCTTTTGAAAAATGTGTACATGTGTAAGTAGGGGAAAAAATGTGCCACCATATGTAGACCTGTGTCTACGTGTAGTCAAGATTTAAATGTAGTATTTACAGCATATTTTTTCCCTCAATAAAAAAAAATAGGGTTGGGGCCGTTAAAATAGGGTAGGTAAGGTAACCGGAAGCAAAACTGTTTTTTTGAACCAAACGTACGAATATTATTAACTTTTTCAAAGTGAACAAAGAAAACTGGCAGGAGCGGGATTCGAACCTGTGACCCGGAATTGTTTGACGAATATTATTAACTGTAACATGTCTGCTTGAATCCAAAGAGTCATGCTACATCACACTGCTACCCCCCCCCCCCCCCCCCCCCCCAAGAAAAAAGAGTTGTAAATTGTATCAATCTGTCTGCCCCTATTCTTACATTGTAATTCGAGATAAATATCAAGGTAGCACTTTCAAGACGAACTAAAATTAAAGTAGTTGGGTTTTCTTTCATTATTAAATTGCAGGGTTCGACCACTCAGTGAGGCAGAGAAGAAACGAGGGGACAAAGATTGTGTCAAAATCCAGCACAATTCATCCTCCATAACCGTGAGTTATCCCATAGCCACACTCATGAAAATAATGTACATTTGGCTGCAGACATTCATGTTGTAATAAAGGATGGAGTAGGTCTATAGTTATAGTTTAATTGTTGGTATTTTTACAAAGTTATTTACAATGTAAGCTGCACGTACTATAGTGTGGTTTCCAGTGGTTTGGTATCCAGGGTACCATTGAGGATCTTCTCCATATCCTTATGGTAGGATGATCTTCAAGTGTAGCTTGGAAACCATACCCCTGGGGAGTACCCTGGTAAACAACACCTTTTGTTGTACCATAGTTATGCGCCTATCAATTGCTTCCCCCACCCCTCCCCCCCTGGGGCTGCCCCAAGTCTTATGTGGGGGTTTGGTCACGTTTTTCAAGACCCAGGGTGGGGATTTTGGTCACTCATTTTGCTATTGTTTCCCCATCATCAGAAGTTAAAAACCATGAGGTGGGGGTGCCCCACCGGCCCATGTATGTCTGGGATTGTCACGAAAATTTTGTCCCATGGGTGGGGATTTGGTCACTTCAAAAGTGACAATCCCCACATCTTGGGTGGGGCAGCCTGGGGGAAGGGTGGGGGAAGCAATTGATAATCGCATTACAATAGGACACCAACTCCTTGTGCGGATATTTTCTTTCATAATCTGGGTAATTTGTGTTCAACCCAAATCATACAGCAGAGCTGGTTGACCAAACCGATCAGCACTACTTAGGCATTTATTTGGATTCCAACTGCATGAAGTAAATTAGTCAATTCACTTTTCCAGCTTTCTGTGTTCACATTGAAAATTCAGTCAAGTCAGTTTCCCTTGGGGTTTGTTTGACGGTTAGAAAGTTGTATCCTCTCGGAGTGATCCTCACAATGCCGTTTCCCAGGTTGTATTGTAAGTTGGGGCGTGATTCCTGGCTATACGGCATTATGGGTTTGTGACTTCTGATTAGTGCCCACCCCCTCCCCCCTAACAGCGGGGGGGGGGGGGGGGGGGGGGGAACTCTCCCCCTGGCGGCATTTGAGGCGTTATAAAAAACAAACAGAAATAGTGTTTTTAGGACGGTTTTCAGACGGTTGAGACGTTGTTTCCCCTCCCTGGCACAAAAAGCTGGATACGCTTCTGATCAGACTCCCTGAAAATCCAACTTGTTGGTTATTCTGCGCATGATCAGTAGGCCCCAGTGTACTATTTTTTTTCGTAGACCAGAATTGCCATCATGCATATTCATGTTTGCAATATCTTATAGTAAGCATCAGACAACAGACCAGTTTCCTAATAAATTCAAATTTATGCACGCATGCGCACAAATGGGACCTGCAGGCAAAAAGCGAAATCGGCCCATTGAAAATGTACAGGGGTCAAAAAGTTTTGGCATTTTCTCTCAATTTCTCCAAGATTTGTCCCATTTGGCTTTTGAAAAGTCCCTGAAATCGTCATGGGTATTACTTTCTGATCTAAGTGGTTTTTGGGGGATACAAAATAGAAACTTTAAAAAATGTTTTCGTCCCGTGTGCACGAGGCCAAAGGAATTAGGCAGGGCTCCTTTCCACACGAGTGCCAATAACTAACCGTGTGCTTCGGGGTACCATCCATGTTGCACTTTTTGCCGCTGGCAATCGCAGCGTGATTTTCGCGTGGGGCGGCCCGGGCTTAACGCACAATCTGCGGTCAACCTGACCGTCTGTGCACGGTGAAATCATTTTGTCTGGCGTGGATGGCTGAAGCACATCGTATACTGACGTGTGCAACTGTAATCCTCTCGTGAATGTCATTCTAGTATAACGTTATTTTCACTATTTTGAAGGCGACAAACATCAAAAACAACTATGGTTTTAAGCTGTAGCGTGTATGGATGCGAGAGAAAATAAAGAGTTAAGTCCCCCTTCCCCCAAAAACAAAATAAACAATCATAACAAAAATTAATAGTAAAGGAAATATAATAAAATAACACATTCGGATTTCTTAAAAAAAAAAAAATAAGAAATTCCATTGATGTGGCCATCAATAAATTGTAAACAGACATGGTTCTACGAAGGGGCTCCCACCCCCCCCCCCCAAAAAAAAAGAGATAGAGAAAAGAAACAATAGAAATTTACAACCAAAAGCTAAACTTAAAGGTTTTCAAAACTTAAAGAATGTTATCTTCCCAAGAATAATGTAAGCCCTCAAAATTGGTGTACATGTAAAACCGCCCCTGATGTTGCAGAACTAGTTGAGGATCATTTGCAAATTTGTTTTTGATTAATAGAATATTTAATTCAGGCCAATGATGTATATTTTGTCCAAATAGTTATGAAAAGTCAACAGAAGTTAATGGTGCATGGTGTGTCAAAGTCATCGTATAAAAGCTATAGGATATTTTGAGATCCAAATCATTGTTTGATGAAGGGCTTAATTATTTGCTTGAACACTCTGGAGAAAACATGTCTAATGTAAATGGTGGTTTAAGAATTGCAATTCTTTAATGACTGTATTACACTACTTTGGTTAAAACAAACTGAACTTTCTGAAGTGATACTCAACATTAATTAGAGAATGTATATTTTTCTATTCAGCACCAAAATAGTAAAAATACCGTAATACTAGAATGACATTCACGAGAGGATTACAGTTGCACACGCCAGTATACGATGTGCTTCAGCCATCCACGCCGGACAAAATGATTTCACCGTGCACAGACTGTCGGGTTGACCGGAGATTGTGCGTTAAGCGCTAAGCCCGGGCCGCCCCACGCGAAAATCACGCTGCGATTGTCAGTGGCAAAAAGTGCAACGTGGATGGTACCCCGAAGCACACGGTTAGTTATTGGCACTCGTGTGGAAAGGAGCCCTCCCTCACCCAATAGGAGTGCAGATATGGTGTAGGTGTTTTCCAAAAGCTGGTGTACACCAAATTGACACCACCTTTGTGAATGGTGCTGTTTTGGTGCACCTTGTAAAAATTTCAACCTGAAAACTGTACACGGGGTGCAGTTTTGGTGCGTTCCAATTATTTTAATTAGCACCAAAAGCGCACCACACATGATTGTGGTGCTGTTTTGGTGTGGCACCCTTATGGGATCTTAATGTGTGTTCCAATTATTTAAATTAGCACAAGAAGCGCACCACACGCGAGTGGTGCTGTATTGGTGCGGCACCAATGGTGCGGATTTGGTGCACGGGCCAGATTTCTGCAGTACTTACACCAAAACTGCACCATTTTGCTGATGGGGTGCACTTGTGGTGCATTCCAATTTAAATTAGCACCAAAAGCACACCACACACGAGTGGTGCTGTTTTGGTGCGACACCCAATGGTGCGGAAATATATTTTGCATAATTTTTAAATGTTGAACTTGCATTCAGATAATTCATGCACCTTGCTCTTTCTGTACATTTCATTTAAATGAATGTATAGACCTACATGTACATGTATACATGTAGCTGAGCCCAATGTTGTTAAAAGTAATACAAAGCTGTAAACAAAAGCATTACAAACCAAAAGTGATACTTAATGAATTTATTCAGAAGTAACAATAAAAAGGACACGCTTAAATTGTTGCATTAATGCCAAACTATATATATAAATCAGCTGATCGGAGGAAAAGTTGCATGCCTGACATGCCTGATGTCCAAACCAAAGGCAAGAAAATGAACTTTCTAAAATTTAAAATAAGGCAAGAAAACACTATATGGCATGTATGGCTGCATGGGGGGGGGGCACATCGTTATGTGCATAAAAATATACATATCTTTTGCTCATAAGAAAAAATGAATGTTAAACTGATATATTTTAAAATCAAAACTGCATTGTTTGATAGTCCCGAGACACAATGACGCCAAGCTTATCATACTTCTGATAAAATGATGGCCATAAAATCGCCAAATTAAATGTTCATGACGTCATAACATCGGAATGATTGACTAGACTGCAAGGTGATGATGCAATATTTGCATGTTGCAATGTCAATTCATATGATCTTTATTAGCAGCTCACCGGAAATTAAGAAATAAACTTATATTAAGCCATCAATTATTTTAAATTTTTCCCTTCATTCGAAATTTATAGACAGCTGATTTAATTCTTTAAGTCGATCATAACTTTTTTGTTATCACTAACAATTGGGGACATCTTAACAGATTAAAAGCTAAAATGAAATTATTTGAGCCAAAATAGTGAATGTCACCTCCCACTTGTATCACTATACCGGTATAGTACAAAATTGTTAACTTACCGCATACATGTACAAACTGACATATGCTGCGTTTGAGTTGTCATGTTCATTCCAAAGATCAGCCAATCATCCAGTGTATTTTTTACATGTTATGTAGTATGTACAGATTAAGTGTGTACATGAACAGTATATTGCCTGCAGGCATTCGTAGGCCTATGTCATGTAAATGTCCATGATTTTTACCCAGTTTTCTACAATTTCGTGCAAGACTACAATGTATGTGTACTGCGCACTGCACTGCACTGCACTGAAATTCAACTGACTGCAATTTCAAATTTCCCACACTGACCTGTGGTATGCAAGGTCACTAGTGTCATGTGACTTTGTGGCTCATGCTGCACTGTGGAGGCTATTAAGTAATATGATAGGCTTATGTACATTGTACCTCTTATTGAAATATTGGAATGCTGCATTGCAGGCTGTGCTTATAGCCACAGAATGCTAAACTTTTATTTTACAATTTACTGCTAAATTGGAATGCTGTATTCAATTTGCAGTCTGCCCATGCTTAATTCCTTTGGCCTCGTGCGCACGGGACGAAAGCATTTGTAAAAGTTTCTATTTTGTACCCCCAAAAAACCACTCAAACCAGAAAGTAATACCTATGACGATTTCAGGGACTTTTCAAAAGTCAAATGGGACAAATCTTAGAGAAATTGAGAGAAAATGCCAAAACTTTTTGGACCCCTGTACATTTTCAATGGGCCGATTTCGCTTTTTGCCTGCAGGTCCATTGATGCGCATGCGTGCATACATTTGAATTTATTAGGAAACTGGTCTACTTTTTAAGGCTGCAGTAAACAGATTTGGTCGACCTGCTGTTGTGGCGATATTGGTAGACCGTGGGGCTTTAAAACACGCGAGGCCTGGGTTTGAATCATATTTCCCCTGTTTCTTTTTCTTGTACTAATTGTGGTGTGGAGAATTCTATTTCAAGGGAAAACAATCCCGAGAACCTGTCTTTCAGCTCCAAGTACACAGAAACACTATGGCAGTTGTGGACTACGAACAAAAATCGCCACGTGGCCAATTAAATACCATTTCTCAAAAAAGGGTTTTGGCTCCGTCTCCGGCTAGAGTGCCAGACCCTTCTGTTTTTGAAGCAAAGGTAAAGGCTAGCCTGTGACTTCCTACAGACAGCAACAGATCTGGTATAACCAGACCAAATCGTAGCCTATACATCCAGGGTCGAAACTCATGAAGGCCGAGCCCAAAGCCAAAGCTGATTGGGAATGGCCTTAAACTGAAGGACAATGAGTAATTCTTTTTTCACTTTTGGCAACCACGACCACAGAGGTATGATCTTACAGGACCATTTGCACAATTTTTGTAACTCATCCAAGATGAATTTCGTTACTGCTGAACGAATTCAGATATGTAAACAAGGTATCCATATGCTTGTATATGAGGTAATTTTTGATTAAGACATAATACATGCTAAAGGCACACATTACCATGAAATCCCCCCAAATTTAATCTCCTTGGTTAGTTATCTAACCTATTTCCAAGGTCTGAGTGTAAAAATTCGACCATAATGTGTAATATTTACAGAGACATGTGGAAAAACCAAAATCATTGACGTCCGAACATTCAGACTGGCGCCACACGCAACCTGTACGCAACCAAAGCGCCAAGGGCACCACTCTGAATTGACATCCAGTCATTCAGACTGGCACCACACATAGTGCATCCTGTACGCAACCAAAGCGCCAAGGACACCACTCCGAATTGACATCCAGTCATTCAGACTGGCGCCGCACATAGTGCATCCTGTACGCAACCAAAGCGCCAAGGGCACCACTCTGAATTGACATCCAGTCATTCAGACTGGCGCCGCACATAGTGCAGCCTGTACGCAACCAAAGCGCCAAGGGCACCACTCTGAATTCCAACGGTCCGACTTTTCCCAACCAAACTGGCGTCCCCGAAATTATTTTCGTCAATGATTTTCAGACAAACGTCGCATTTTCAAGGGATGGTCGTGTACATTATTATATCCTACTTTTATATGATCTTTCCAACCATTGCAAATTTAGGCCTCTGGGGTAGTGTGTCCCTTTAAATTGGAATTAAGGTAGTTTAACTGTTATGTATTTCAAACATCCATATTACTGCGCTCTTATATCAAACATTATATTCGTACAGAACACGATATCAATGTGTTTATAAATACTGCATGTGATAAAGATTGGAACAAGCAAATCCGTATTTTGACAAAGATAGTTTAATACTTATTTTTCACGAATGAAAGTACTATGATAAGTTTCCGGTAAGGATGGCAACTGTCAATATCGATAAGGGAATCTTAAACATTTTGGCAGGTTGATCCCTCGCCCTGCATATAGACAGGAGGGTCGGCTTACATGTTTTATTTCTTGGTTAAATTTATAAAAACAAAAGGACAAGAGTAGTTTGCTTATTACACGAAACCATCGTAAGTTTACTTTGGATAGCAGAGGTACTTAACTCTGAAGTAAAGAGTTCACGATCTGAAAAGTTGAAAAGTTCATCTGTACTGTAGAAAATGGCTAAGAGAAAATCCGCATTTAATATCTCAGAAAATGCATCCAGCAAAACGTTGTTACGGAAGTAATAATTTCGAAGATTTCTGAAATGAGGGCATGACTTGTTAAGGCAACATAAAAAAAATTATGTTTAGCGTTCTTTCGTTTTCAAAAAAGGAAGGAGGAGGCCCTTTGTGTACTTCTATTTTCTGATCGTTTCAGGCAATATTTTCCAAAATGGCCGCACCATTTCTTTTTCAAGATGGCTTTCTGTGACATTGGAGTCATCAAAAACGATTCAAAACATAAAAAGATCGACTGGAAGGCATTCCCTCTCTTCCCTTTACATTATATGGCATTTTGGGAAAATGAAAACACAAAAACATTTAAAACAAACAAACAAACATATAAAGACGCATGCAGACGCGAAAAAGGAAGCGTGCGGGGACGCTAAACACGTTTTTTTATATTCTGCCTTATAGTAATTATCCTGAATTTATGTCTTTAAATGATGTATACGCCATGAGTGCCTTTTTAGTATACAGCGGCTGCATAAATGTATGGTGATGGTGTCAAGAAATTCTATAAAACTCAAAAAGTAAGACAGAGTTCATATAATTCTGATAGCGAGTCAGAAAAGGAATCAGATTGTGTTGATGTAATAGAGTGATCTCTGAAATGTAGTATACAACATTTGTTTTTGCTGTATTTCTATTTTTTTTTAGAAATGAATGGATTTGGGGGTTAGTATTTTATAGCAAATACTGTAAAACTGACCTGTTTAAAGTTTTGTGTGCACAGATGCTGGGAAAACGAAGATGAAAAAATGCGGTTATTGTAGTCTGGTTCCCTGACCCTGCAAAACGAGGCAATTGATGGTAAGCACTTATCCAGAACCACCAAAATGACATCGTCATGTATTACTGAAAATGCACTAGGCCTTAATTGAATAGGCACAAGGCCTTATTGAATAGGCACAAGGCGCGATGCGCGCGACGATGTCATTTTGGTGGTTCTGGATAAGTGCTTACCGCAATGGATAGACATCAGGGAATAGGTCGGGAAACTAGACTATTTCCAACGTTGCTCGGCTCGAAATTGATACAAAAAATCCACTTTTCTTGAAAATGACAGCACACCAGGTGCCATGATTTCACACAGGATGCTTGAGACGTATTATTTATTGCAGGCACGTAGATGTTTCATAATAATTCAGTAGTTTTGTTGTTTGATGTTTGCAAATGTTGCATATTACTTTAAGCCCCACCCATTGACGCAGTGACCAATCATTGCTGCGACTATGGTCAGACAAAAGTGACGGACGTGTGACGTACGCGGCTGTGATTGGTCAGTACGTCACGGGGCGGTGCTTAATGAATCCAGCTTAATGAATCGGTTTATTCAGAGGTAAAGAAACCGCGAAATGTTTAGTGTAACATCATTTTCACTTTACGGTTGATTTTGTTGTCTTCAGAGATGCAGCACCTTATACCGTGCACTTTAAGTAGCTATCAAAGAATAAATGATTAAAATGTTTCTTGTGACCGGATCCTACGAAATGAGTCTTAAGGTCATCTTTTGACTGGTTAGTATTTTACTTGCATTAGAAAGAGCATACTTGGCTCCTCATTTTGATATATCACTCAGTTTGACATCCTGATGAATTATGGGTGAAAACCTTGACAGTTCCTATTGATTTCCACTGTATAAGTCATGTTTAAGGGCCTGTAACTAAAAAGTAACTCTGGTGATTTCTGACTCATTGTGTTGGGTCGGGTCACAAATGTTTGCAGTGATATCGACAGAGTGTATATAACTTGAGTATTTATTATTCTATCTGAAAAGCTGTCTTCTTCCTTTTAAATGAACAGATGACAAGAACCTGCTTTCAAGACTTATCGAATATAACACTTTGTATAATCTTCAGAAATGTTTTGTCCTAATAATGTCCTTTCCAATCATACCACATTAATTTGAAATCAGATGTATTTGCCGAAAATTGTATTTATAAAATCATTGTATAGTGGAAGTTTATGCAACAGCTATCGCAAATGGAGGCGTTGTAATGGCTCTTTGTAAAATGTATGTATACATTTAGATATCATTTGTGCATATTAAATTCAGCCTAAATAATCTTTCATTTAGAAACGTCCTTTACGTCTTCCATTCTATCAAACAAGGATGCTAGTGTTGTAAGATCGCCGGTACGGTAACCCGGAGGTCGCAGGTTCGAATCCCGCTCGTGCCAGTTTCTTTGTTCACTTTGAAGATGTAATGGAAACTTGTCGTACATGACACATTTAATTATCCGTATATTCCCCGTGTTGTTCATAAATCATTATAATGCACAAAGTGTATACAGTGATCAGTCATTTAAAGTATTGAATATGATATATTTGAGTTGTTATACGCTGCGAAAACGGTGATTAAGACCATGCAGCATCTGTGTATTGAATATTTGTGTATTTATTTTTGCATTTAATAGCAAATATTTTGAGTTCTTTATAAACATATTTTTTAAATTTGCTGTACATCGAACCGCAATCCGACCTTTTTGGCCGTGAGAGTTGATTTATTCGAAATAACTAAAACAACGAATGGTTCAATAATAGATACCACATGATGTTAACACCATGGCATTTGTGTGTAGTGTCCGGTTCTGTCATTTCGTCAGTGTACCAAAGCGCTGAAATCCTGACTCTTGATCCTGATTCTGACATGAATATCCGACTCTTTTATACCCATGATGGTCTATATTAAGCATGGGCGGCGATCTCGGTAGGGGGGAGGGGGAAGGGGAGGAACACGTCCGCCTAATATTTTAGGCGGCGGAACGACTATGACAGCCCCCCCCCCCCCCCCCCCCCCCACCGCCTTCCCCCTTATCATATATACATTCTATGGGTCAATTGGCTTTTAATGCACCATGCACCAGAATACACAAAGATCAGCACATTTTTTGAAAAATGTCCCAGGAGACACAAGAAACACCGAGTGGAAAACAATTATTGTTAGTTGTGTCCCCCCCCCCCCCCCCCCCCCAAAAAAAAAAAATACCTTGACGAGAAATCGCCGGCGCTCCCAGCTCGTTGGGCACACTGATCTCCATGTATAAAAATCTGGATTGCGCATTGGCTTATAGTTATACGTTCTCGTTACGTTTAGGGATACGGCTATGGATATGATGGAGTGGTAATGTGGCGGATGCATCTCCAAAGTGCACGGCCAAAGCACAATCCAGATTTTTTATAGAGATCAGTGGTTGAGCACAGCGAATGGCAAAGTACCAGACTGACCGTTGATTTGGCATAGTGCCCCCAGGAAGCCTTCTTTTTTCCTTAACAAAAGCCAGAATAGCATTGCATTGGTGATATGATAATGTCCGTCCACACTGCCGTGCATAGGCGGCGATCGCGTGGGAGGGCGGCGATCCCAATAATTGGCGGGACGCCTGGTTCGAAGTTTCTAAATTTACTTTTCGATTAAATAAATGTACACGGAGTTTACTGTTCAATCTCATTGGAAAGCTGATAATTTTGAATACGTGTTCTGCAAAATTATCTATTCAATGTGAAAATGTAATTCTTCAGGGTGCCACGCCCAAATAGCAAGGACATAGCAACGTCAATCCTATTTAACGGTATTGGAAATCGGAACCTCGTATGGGCTCTCCCAGCCACAAAGTGGGGGGATATTTCCCTCATCACACCCCTCCAGATATAGATCTACACCTATGCAAACATGTGTGACATGTTATCGGCTTATTTCTTTCAAATTTATTGTCAAATAGGGGTTGATCCGGGAGGTTTTGCGGGGCTAGGGATATCAAAAAAGTCTACAAATTTGCCAAACAAACTTGACCCCAACACATTTCCAGTCGGTAAAATAATTTGACAGGCGAGAGTGGGGTGCTTGGGAGGGGTGGGGCCTGGATGGTACTCTTCCTGACGTTGGTGGCGCCATTTCAAGCCATAATCTCCCATTTAATCCGCTCTTGGACCCGATGGAATTCTTTTCTATACCCGTTAAATCTTACCCGCTAAATAAAAGACCAAAGAATAGTGGCTGATTTGAGTCAGTAGGCTTACCCCGCCCCATCCCCCAAAAATGACACAGCAAGGGGTTTAGACCCCTCCCCGGATCCGCCCCTGAACGGGCAGCGGGAGAGTGAATTGTGAAATACGGGAAATGCGTCAAAGAACTTTACTCGGTTTCAGTATCGTCTGGCTTGCACCGGGAACTGTAGAAGTTAGAAATCTGTGACACGGTTTTGTTTTTAAATTAAAATCTTGAATGTTATTCAAGCAACCATTAGAATAGTTTCGTTTATACTTACATGTACGCAGGAAAATAGAATTTGGGCGGCTAGGATTATCGGGAACTTTAAGCGATGTTCCAAAATGTATGTATTGCAGGCATAATGCATGAACCTGACAGTATAACATTGCTAATAATGAACCATATTACCCCATGTTGCGTTTTTTCATCGACTTTAATCGAGAATTATGCGTCTGTTTAAATTTTCCTTTTTGGTGAAAGAAAGAGGGAAACAATAATTAATTCCCAGGGACCAGGAAATAGGTCAGAGAATTTTTTTTCATTTTAAGCATCTACTAAAGTGATACCGAAAGACCCCTGTAAAACGGAAAAACGTCTTTTTTATCTATGAAAACTAAGAAAAACATATTATCTGCGTTTCTGTCACGCATGATAATTTATCTCGGAAACGTGGGTGGCCTGTCTAGAATTAGAATCAAACTACGTACACATAATACAAAATAGTGTCGTGCCGTTTAAAAGGACGGAGGATGCCCCCTTTTAACTTCGATTTTTATATCATGGCAGGCAATATTTTTCAAGATGACCGCCTAATGTTTTGTTGGAGATTTTGTCATTTTTTCAAGATGGCTTTCGGTGACATTGCAGTCCCCAAATCGATTCAAAAGATGCAACAGATCATTGATCAAACGCAGATGGTTAAATGCAGTGGCGTAAATCCGTGTCTCAAAATGGGGGAAAGAATGATCTAGATTTCTTTTTTATTCATCAGTACCCCTCAAAATGTTATGTTGTGGGGAACGCTAGGATTTTCAGAAACCTTGTGCGCTTTTCAGAATGTACGCTATTTTACAAATGCAACATGAAAACTTGATGTCAAGGTTTGCACATAAAAAATTGCTTTCTTGAGATACTATGGATACAGCAGGAGGGCGCTATTTGAGTTGGGTAAATCGAAAAGGGTTTACAGATGCACCACACTAAAATTTAGTGTGAAGTTAATCTCCCATTGACCTCAGTGTAAACTTCACAGTGAAAAACCTAAATAGCGCCCTCCTATTTTGTCGCCCAAGCTCAATAAAGATAGAGTTTGATCAGCGAGGGTGGGGTGGTTGGGAGGGCCGGGTGGGGGCTGGGTGGTACTTTTTCTGACGTTGGTGGCGCCATGTAACCCCATAATCTCCCAGTAAATGCGCTATACTGGACCCGATGGAATCTATTTTTACCCGTAAATTTTACCCACTAAATAAGAGACCAAAGAACAGTGGCCGATTTGAGTCTATAAGCTAAACCCCCAACCCCCCAAAAATGACACAGCAAGGGGGTTTAGACCTCTCCCCCGGATCCGCCCCTGAAATGGCAGCGGGAGAGTGAATTGTGAAATACGGGAAATGCGTCAAAGAATACTCGGTCTCAGTATCGCCTGGCTTGCACCGGGAACTGTAGAAGTTTAGATATGATTGACCAAAATATAACTGAAATCTGTGACACGGTTTTGTTTTTACAATCTTGAATGTTAATTAACCAACCATCAGAACAATTTTGTTTATTCTTGCCTAATCGCAGCAAAATAGAATTTGGGCGGCTAGGATTATCGGGAACTTTAAGCGATGTTCCAAAAGGTATGACAGGCATGAACCTGACCACAATGCTAACAATTAACCATATTAAATTAACCATGTTGCGTTTTTTTCATCGACTTGTATCGAGAATTATGCACCTGTTTCAATTTTTCAATAATTAATTCCCAGGGACCAGGAAATAGGTCAGAGATTTTGTTTCAGTTTAAGCATCTACTACAGTGATACCGAAAGACCCCTGTAAAACGGAAAGACGTCTTTTTATCTATGGAAACTAAGAAAAACATCTTTAATATCTGAGTTTCTGTCACGCATGATAATTTATCTCGGAAACGTGGGTGGTCACTTTTAGTTTCTATGCGTTCATGATCTATCTAAAATTAAAATCAAACTGCGGACGCATAATAGAAAAATAGTGTCGTGTCGTTTAAGAGGAAGGCGGATGCCCCTTTTTAACTTTGATTTTTATATCATGCCGGCCAATATTTTCCAGGATGACCGCCTAATTTTTTGTTCATGATTTTGGCATTTTTTCAAGATGGCTTTCGGTGACATTGCAGTCCCCAAATCGATTCGAAAGATGTAACAGATCAACTATGACGTATTTTCCCTCTTCCCTTTGCATTTTTGTGGATTTTGGTTTTGGAGAGCAAACAACAAACAAACAAACAAACAAAACCCAAAACAAGGCAACACTCTAAAAAAAGAGGCTGGCGGAATGCGTTTTTTTATTTTGCCTCAGTGAACTTGTACACGAAGATAAAGATTTAATGTTGAGCCAACAACCAATTTTGGATTATGGAAGTATAAATAATGATAATGGAAGTCTGTGTATCTGTAAATATCATAAATTAAATCAATGATTATCAACTGAATAAAACATCTTGTAAGATTCACATGCATGCATCAAAAGGGTGTTTTAAAATAATAAATATTAAATACCGGCCAACATATCACTGGAACGTGGAAATTTACTGACAATTTACTTTGAGCATTTTCATTTCAGCTGTAGTAAACTATAGGCACTTTCTCTTGGAAAGTTTGCATCTTATTAGGGGGCCAATGGGCTATATTGCAGGTTCACAACGAACGTATTTTTTTTTCTTAAAGGGAGAGAAATTTTAATCCCCTCTTTATTATTTCTGTTTATTTATTTATGTATTTTTATAGGAAGGTTAAACGCAGTGTTGTTTATCCGTGTGTCAATAAAAGTACCCCTGAAAATGTTCCGTTATTGGTGCCGGTAGAATTTTATGACAAACTTGGAGCGCTGTTCAAAAGTTATGCCATTTTACATATGCTTTTGAACACCTGCCAGGGCTGCGTTCCACTCACGCGATCAATGCAAACGTTCGCCAACGCTTTTTCGCGTTGTTTGCGTGAGTGGAACGCATCAAATTATGTTGCGGTTTCTTTTATGGCAAATTCGGAAAGGGGATCGGACGCCAACCCCCCCCCCCCCCCCCAGATAGTGGCGTAACTACGGGGTGGGGGGGGGGGGGCACGGGGGGAACATGCCCCCCCCCCCCCCCCCCCACCGGAGGACCGTTCCCCCGGGTGCCCCCCATTTGAAATTTCGAATTGCACACGAACAATACATCTGTTGCCATTCGGTGGCCCCCAGGCTTAAACAATTGGTGCACCCCCAGGTCCCCCCTACAAATTCAACCCTAGTTACGCCGCTGCCCCCAGACCTGCCATCCCTCATAGATTGTTATTTATCTCCACTTGACTGAAAAAAATAGTAGAATGAAATGGTTGGATATAAAAGGAGGACCCCAAGAGGCAACCTCGTTACCATGGGTACGATCTTGCGGCGCCATGTTTTCCCACCATGCCTTGCGCGATCTTAACCCCTGGAATTGTGTAATTAGGTAATTAGGACTGCAGTCGATGTGTTTAACGCGCGACGCAGTGTTTTTAGTAGGAAGGTTTTATTTGTAGAATCAATCTTTTGGAAGGATGCGATTAGCTCCTAATAATGATGCCTAATGTTTTTCCCGCCTGACGTTAAATCTAACACTGCACTGAGTATAATAGTAACAGCCGGCCTGGTGGGATCGGGAGGAAGAAAAAGTATGACGACCGTCATGACCGTTTCCGCCCATTATCGCCGGATGTCAGTTGTGTAATTTTCCAAATGTTTTTCTCAGCTGTTTTCGCAAATTTGTCAAACCTTTCGATGCATCTTCTGCAGCGGCGGCAAACACTGTCATTGAGAATGAGCTGCTTTGTTGAACTGGATAAATGAGTAAATTTATTATCGATTGGAACAATTTTGATTTCCGGCCTCGACTCGAATTTATAATATGTGTGCCTTTTCTATCTCTGTTTAAACATAAAATACATGTATTTCCTGACCAGAAAAAATCCATATCGTTTATCGTAGCCACCAAGACTAGTGGCCTTGTCTTGATAATGGAAAAAAAGTGCTCGGAGTCGTTTTGCTGATGTGACGTGACGAACAGGATGTTAACGCGGACGCGAGCGCACACAGGGCGTTCAACATTCGGATTACGCGTGCGGTTCACTTTCAGTACATAATAATTCATTTCGAATAGCCAGTCAGCGTCGTTAGCGTATTCCTCACGGCCAGGGGTTAGTGAAGGAACGCACACGCGCCCATGGAGTCGAGGATGCCCAAGAGGCGGATTTTAAGCAGGCGAAACTCTTTTAATAGAGTTGCTTCCAGTCGTTCTATTTTCTTTTCAATGAAAAAGGCTTTGCGTTTGGATGTCCCGTTTCCCCCGTGTCCCATCTTGCCCCAGTATACCCTACTGTCCGTCGAAGTTTTTGGTAGTGTATTTTTAGCCGTGGAGATTTCCCTGAAAATAATCTTGGAAGACAAAAAACTGATATTGTTTTGTAACTTTTTTTTAACAAAGTGACTTTGAAAGATACAAATGAACGTGTTGGTTAATATACCAAATCAAAAATAAATCGGGGATGCTGTTAATGCATTAGGTTTATGTTGGTTTTTGTTTCGTTCCGTTGCGCTCCGTTTGGTTTTGTTTGGTTTGGTTTCGTTTCGTGTCGTTCATGTCGAATTTTAAATAAAAAGCGGCTTTAGAGCGCTGTCTTCGTCAGAATCGGAGACTGCGACCAGAGGGAGAAGATTGTGATATCAAGTTGATGTGACCATCAACGCCGGTAAAGTTCGTGAAAATAAAACTGTGATTTGCTATTTCTTTATCAACGATTTGCGCAGTGCACATCATCCCCGATCACCGGCCACAGAGATTTCCATGAATGCATCATACTCGGCTGTTGAGATGAGTCAAGGAGTAACAGACAGCGACGGACTGACAGCCGACGAGAGCCAGTCAGTGAATCTATTGGATGTTGTACAAGCTCAAGAGAGAGAACACTTTGACTTGTACAGGTTCCCCGTTACAGTAATCGCACCAATCGGTCTTCTGTTGAACTTCATCTTTCTGACTGCAGTGGCTCGGGTGAAATCCATGCGCACCAACATGAACGTCTACCTGTGCAATCTGGCTGTGGTTGACACCTCTTTCCTCACTTTGAAGTTATCGGCAGCGTGGGTTCCAGTGGTTTACGGATCGGGGTGGTTCTGGGCTTGTCTGGCTGCTGGTTGGTCATTGCGTACGGCCTCTTACTGTATTGTGACCGCCATTGCAGTTGAGAGATTTCGTGCCGTATTCAGTCCAATCGAGTTTCGAGCTCAATCACGAAAGATTAGAGCGTACAAGATATCGGTTGGTATCTGGATTCTTGCAGTTACCACGGGTATCATTACCGGACTAGAGCATGGCAGCAACTTCGGTTATTACTGGGTAATTTGTTATTTACCTTTCATTGCGTGCAATTTTGCAGCGACTCTTTGTTCGTATATCTACATTGTCGTACAAGTTCGCCGTCAAGTGGCTTTTTCACCGAAGAATAAGGGGCTACATTGGAAGGTTCTCCGCATGCTGGTGATCAACACTGCTGTGTTCTTTTTTCTGAGCTCTGTGGAAGTCATGTGGGGTATAATATGGTTAATTTTTATGTCGATTGAGCTTCATGGACATCGATATTTTATGTTTGCCTGGGTAATACTAGACATAAGACTGATTAAAAGTATTCTGACTGTGATTAATAGTTCCGCAAACCCGATCGTGTATAGCATGACTAACGAGGAATACCGAGCCAACATATGGAAAGCGTTCCCCTTCCTCATCCGCGCTCTTCACTATCTCCTCCGCCCTCTGCGTCGTCGTCGTCGTCGTCGTCTCCGCCGCCAACGCCGCCACCGCCAGGCAGCCGCCGCCAATTCTCCATCGGAACTGGTAGAAATGGTGGAGATTCCCAAACGCGAAAGCCCGCCATTGAAAACGTCCCAAGAACTTGCCTCTGACAACAAGACTTTGAAGACGGAGGAGAAAGTCGTGCAGAAGCAGACAAGCGTTGAAGCGAAGGTTAGACCATTGACTTATTGACCGTTTATACCCTTTTCACATGACGTCACCAGTCCATATTGGACCGCCTACTGTTGTATTACGGTGGCGATTGTGTAGTGTAGGGCCCCTCTATAGTATAGTTTTGATCAATATAGAGTCAATGGTATTTTTTCTCATGGCAAAATGACTTTTTTAAGCCAAAACAGACTTCTCTTAATTCTATTGGCATTTTTTTTTGTTCTAATTTTGAATAGTTTATTGCGGTAAAAAAATGCAATTTACTTATGCACTTTACGGCAGTTACCATGTGAATTAATGCGGTTTTGTGTGTTTGCTGTGCGTCGCAGTGATCGCCATCTTTATTTTTGTGTTGCGTTTTGTCGTCTTTCCCTCAAAAACTAAAACCCTGCCCTTTATCTACGGCATACCTGTTGGTTTGTAATGTCACTAACTAGTTTGGCAATTCCAATAACCTAAAAGTATATTTCTGTTCCCTTATAGGGAACAGGCCTGGGGCCCTACACTACACAATCGCCTTCATGGCAATTCGAATAGTACTTATTGGAATAAACCAGTCCAGCATGCCACGTGGTTTAACCTGCCCCATACTGTACATTATCTATCTGGCCATGTGGGTGAAAATGGTCTATACACAGTATTGCATTTTCTTATAATTTTAAGTTTCCCCCAGATTTGGTTGTCAAGAATGGCATAAGTAAGGGTGTGTACTCAACTGAGGTGGGTGGTGTCCCATTCAGATTTTTTTGAGAGACAAAAATATGGTCCAATTTGAGGCTCCAGTTTTACAATATTTCGTCATAGGTGAATTAGCTTTCAATTTCCTCCCAAACACAATTCATTTAGGAAATGTGTGCTCGCCAGTGTCTTAATAAATTGGACCCTAGTCTACGCCACTCTTTGTCGAGCAAGATTATTTGTACTTTTACTCGACAACTGTCGAAAATATTTAAGGCGGGAACATTTGTTTGTGTTTAAAAATGTGACAATATACGTGGAGTATTTCTTCCCTTTGCTGGTATTAGGGGTGTGCATTCACCGGTAGTATGGGAATCGGTACCCGATTGAAAAAAGCATGGGTACCCTGGTACGTGTTAAAGAAAGCCAATCCCAAAAAGTAAATCTTGGAAATTGATGTTTATATTGTTCGTAAAGGTCAGCATTTTTAATACTACCACATCGGTGCATCAATCAAAGTGGGCTCTATAGCTTTATGGTGTATGAATCACATTTGCTCAAGCATCATAAAATATGTGGTTTTCTTTTATTTCTAAATTGCAGGGTCCGACCACTCGGAGGCAGAGAAGAAACGAGGGGACAAAGATTGTGTCAAAATCCAGCACAATTCATCCTCCATAACGGTGAGTTATCCCATAGCCACACTCAGGAAAATAATGTACACCTGGCTGCAGACATTCATGTTGTAATAAAGGATGGAGTAGGTCTATAGTTATAGTTTGATTTTTTTGGTTATCTTTTTACAAAGTTATTTACAATGTAAGCTGCACGTACTAGTGTGGTTTCTAGTGGTTTGGTATCCAGGGTACCATTGAAGATCGTCTCCATATCCTTATGGTAGGATGATCCTCAAGTGTAGCTTGGAAACCATACCCCTGGGGGCTTTACGGTCGCTTCGTCCTCAACCACTTCGCCCAAATGCCACTTCGCCCAATTACCCCTTCGCCCAAACGCCACTTCGCCCAATTACCCCTTCGCCCAATTACCCCTTCGCCCAATTACCCCTTCGCCCAAACGCCACTAATTCGCCCAAATGCCACTTCGCCCAAAAACCACTTCGCCCAAAAACCACTTCGCCCATGCCCAATCTGTATGCCCTATTTTCATTTCATTTAATAGTTCGTTACATCCCTCATATCAGTTAAGATGTTACATTATAAATGTTTTTAAAAATTACATTATATATTTTACGAAATTTTTATATAAACCTCTAGGAAAATATATCAATTAAAAAAATCTTAATAATTTGAATGACCACTTGATGAAAATAATTGCCCAGAAACTAATAAGAAAAGAAAAGCATGGTCAACGTCATAATTATGCACACCGACGTTCGCTAATTTGAATGCTTCAACCGTCAAAGGATGTCACTGACAAAACTCAATATAAGAACGCAACAAATAAAGTCTTGAATGCACCATCAAAACGAAATAGAATGTCCCTAAACGAAAACGAACATGAGGAACAAAATCTTCGGTGCTTGCAAATTGAAATTGAATGCCCAAACAGCGAAAAAGAAACCTTAATTTGATCAGTTGTGTATAAACCACGCGAATTTGAATGACCAATAACGAAAACGGCAAATTGGCCGCCAGGAAAACCTATTACAAACACGACTACATGTGTACATGGCACTATTAATATTTACACGCATACAAATACCAGTATACCAGCGCTTGAAGTCTTCATAAGGTTTTAAATATTCCAGTAAAAGTTTTTTTGTCATGATTCCTGCTTTACCGTAAGGGCGAACAAAAACCCGTGAAAAAGAACTATAGTAAGTTGGGGAAAACGCAGTCATTTTGTACTTTGGAAAAACACGGATAGGCCCTATCCTTTTTTTGGCTTCAAACTCTTCCAGAAAAAAGGGCAGTGGCGTTGTCATTTTTCTCAAAAAGTCTCAGTAACATTCAGTTAGAATACACTGGTAAGTGGTTTTGGGGCAAAGTGGCGTCTGGGCGAAGTGGCGTCTGGGCGAAGTGGAAATTGGGCGAAGTGGCATCTGGGCGAAATGGAAATTGGGCTAAGTGGGGTCTGGGCGAAGTGGCGTCTGGACGAAGTGGAAATTGGGCAAAGTGGCATCTGGGCGAAATGGAAATTGGGCTAAGTGGGGTTTGGGCGAAGTGGGGTTTGGGCGAAGTGGGGTTTGGGCGAAGTGGGGTTTGGGCGAAGTGGGGTTTGGGCGAAGTGGGGTTTGGGCGAAGTGGGGTTTGGGCGAAGTGGTTGAGGGCGCAAAGTGGATTTTTGGCGAAGTGACCGACAACCCCCTTGGGGAGTACCCTGGTATAAAACAACACCTCCTTTTGTTGTACCTATAGTTACAATAGGACACCAACTCCTTGTGCAGATATTTTCTTTCATAATCTGGGTAATTTGTGTTCAACCAAATCATAACATTATCAGCACTACTTAGGCAATTATTTGGATTCCAACTGCAAGTAAATTCACTTTTCCAGTTTTCTTTGTTCACAAAATTCAGTCAAAATTACCTTGGGGTTTGTTTGACGGTTATAAAGTTGTATCCTCTCTGAGTGATCCTCACAATGTCGTTTCCGAAGTTGTATTGTGAGTTGGGGCGTGACCCCCCACCCCCCACCCCCACCCCCCACCCCCCACCCCCCACCCCCGAACAAAAGACACTGACAATTTGGGAAACCACTAACATACATATGTAGGGTAAGATAGCTCAGTTGGTAGACCACCGGTACGGTATTCCGGAGGCCGCAGGTTCAAATCCCACTCCTGCTAGCTTTCTAGTTTCTTTGTTCACTTTGAAAATTCATTCCAAATTACGTAGTCAGTTTCCCTTGTGCTTTTGTTCTCTTGTGCTTTGTTTGACGATATAAATAAATGAATAATATTTTTTAAAAGGGTTGGTGAATTGGCTAATTGGTCAGACTGTTGGCATTACCGGCCAAAGAGAAAACGGGCCTGCAGCCGATTTCAGAAAACCTTGTGCAATCGCGTAACTCTACTTATACCACATTTGATTGCGTAAGTTGCAGAACATCTGCGACATTTTAAAAATCAATTTTCACGAAAAGGTATGCATTGTGTAAGTCGCTGACTTGCGCCACAAATTATGGTGTAACTTACGCACTCGATTACACCGAAATGATGACTTAACTAGCTGAGCTTGAGCATAGTAGAGCCGTTAGTTGCTCAAGTTATTTATTAAATGCACTGGATTGTTTCAGAGAGTAATGAAATGATCATTTGCTCCAAGTTTACCTGTGAGGTATTATATTTTTTTCAAAAGTGAAAAGTTTGAGAATGATGTCCCACAGTTCAATTTCACGGCTGTTCATTGCTTCTTTTTGTTGTACTACAACAGTCATCGTAAAAGCAGCATTCAGCCTCGTCCGCGATGTATAAAACAAATACAACATTGCGCAGCTACGCACTGTTTTGTGAAATGGGTCGCAAGGATGTTGCGCAGCTGTGCAACATTTTTATAGTGTAAGTTCTATGCCATGGCCTAAGTTACGCAGCTGTGCAACATTTTTATAGTGTAAGTCCTATTCCATGGCCTAAGTTACGCACTGTTTTGTAAGCTTGGCGTGCAGGCTTGCAGGCAGGCAGGCTTGCAGGCAGGCAGGCTTGCAGGCAGGCAGGCTTGCAGGCAGGCAGGCTTGCAGGCAGGCAGGCTTGCAGGCAGGCAGGCTTGCAGGCAGGCAGGCTTGCAGGCAGGCAGGCTTGCAGGCAGGCAGGCTTGCAGGCAGGCAGGCTTGCAGGCAGGCAGGCTTGCAGGCAGGCAGGCTGGCAGGCAGGCAGGCTGGCAGGCAGGCAGGCTGGCAGGCAGGCAGGCTGGCAGGCAGGCAGGCTGGCAGGCAGGCAGGCTGGCAGGCAGGCAGGCTGGCAGGCAGGCAGGCTGGCAGGCAGGCAGGCAGGCTGGCAGGCAGGCAGGCTGGCAGGCAGGCAGGCTGGCAGGCAGGCAGGCTGGCAGGCAGGCAGGCTGGCAGGCAGGCAGGCTGGCAGGCAGGCAGGCTTGCAGGCAGGCAGGCTTGCAGGCAGGCAGGCTTGCAGGCAGGCAGGCAGGCAGGCTTGCAGGCAGGCAGGCAGGCTTGCAGGCTGGCAGGCAGGCAGGCTGGCAGGCAGGCAGGCTGGCAGGCAGGCAGGCTGGCAGGCAGGCAGGCTGGCAGGCAGGCAGGCTTGCAGGCAGGTCGAATTTGGCAATAAAATGACATTACGAATACTACAAATTGATTGGGAGCGTAATCAAAGATAAATTGACAGAAATGTCGCAATGTTTCTATAATTTATCTATAATTTATCTATTTTCTATAACTTTTCAAGATTTTGGGAAAAATATTTAAAACAATTTAAGTTCATAACCAATAAAATTATAGTTGATCAAAGACATCTGAAATTACACATCTGACATCTTCATTCCATTCTCTATCTATTCGACAGTTTTAAAGGCAACTTATTTTTGACCTGCAAAAATGACAAGGGGTACCCCCTTGCCATTTTTGTCGATTTTGGCCAAAAAATGACATTTTCCAATTTTACCAGAAATTGATTCCAGAGAACTGTGATAGTGGCAGAAACCCATTTGGAGTGATGAAATCATATCTGATAGGACAAAATTAAGTTTTTCAAGATTTTCGGAAAATATGAAAAATTTAAATGCATACCCAATAAAATTATGGTTGATCCAAGACATATGAAATTGCACATCTGACATTCCGTTCTCTGTCCTTTTACATGTTGTATCTTATCAATATAATTACATTAATGTATTTATGTTGATATGTTACAACGTAATGTTATTAGACAGTTACTACTGTAAAATATTTTTAATTATTGCAACTGTTTTTATCGTGTACAGTATAAATTACTTTGATGTGTATTTTGCCTTACACATGGCACAGATAATAGATTTATAAAGCTTAAAGGTAGTATACACGATTTGCTTTTTGCTGTAATTTTCAGAAATAAATAGATTAGGGGGTTAGTATTTTATAGCGTGGTAGTAAATACTGTAACACTGACCTGTTTAAAGTTGTGTGTTGCATAGATGCTGGGAAAACAGAGAAAACAAAATTATGTACTAGTAGTCTGGTTCCATGACAAAACGGAGCAATTTATAGAGTCGTGGAATGATCAGGTCGGGGAACGAGACTATTTCCAACGATTGTCGGCTGACAATCGTTGGAAAAACGATATAAATTTCCACTTTTCTTGAAAACGACAGCACACCAGGTGCCACGATTTCACAGGATGCCTGATGAGACTGCTATGTACTTACAGTCTAGTATGGTATTTCGTAATAATTCAGTAGTTTTGTTTTTTGATGTTTGCAAATGGTGTATACTATCTTTAATACCATCCATCTAATATATCTGTGCCTTCCTTGAAATAGAAAACCTGTGTGTTTACACTGAAACTACAGCAAGCTGAAAAGGTCGACTTTGTTGGATAACGGTCAAATAGAAAATTTGTTTTTGAAACCACTGATGCATGCATTGATATCTGATGGAAGAATTTCTCTGAGTGTTGTAGTACTTGTACTCATCGAGTTGACTATATTTTTACTACACGCATTCATCTGGGTCCAATTTCACGGAGCTGCTAAGCACACAGGTTTCCTTAGCACCAAAATGTCTTGCTTATAGTTAAAACAGGTTACCAGCCAAAGGCCATGGCATTTTCATGCTTGGCAAACAACAGCCGATAAAAGGAATCCACGCCCCCATAAAAAAATCGTCACCCAGTTTCCCCCACCCCCACTGAAAATATCGCAAACGGAGAAAATAACAGTATTATTAAGAAAAATACTGTGAGTGCCCCCCACACTGTAACATCCACCTATGGAGTCAGCCTTGGCTACACAACTCCCCCCCCCCCACCCCACCCCACCCACAGATTGTCTGTGTATACTTCATGACCAACTTTTAAGACTTTTTAAGAACAGTTAAGAATTAAGCGAATAAAATCTTACCTCATTTAATTTTTTGTTTTGTTTTGTTTTGTTTTGGGTTTTTTTGCTCACGAAATTAAAGTTTACATTGTCCAGAATACCGGAAGATTTCAAGCCGTATAATTGGGCAAGTCAGTTTCGAATTAGCCGCTTGATCTGTGTCACACTGTTTCCATGGTTACGGTGACGCGTGTGTAAAATATAATGTATTTTCGAATTTCTTTCATTTTGTTGCAACTTTAAAAAGAACTGCGTCTTGAATTGTCTGTTAACACTATCATTTTAGTCTACAATATTTTTACGAAGTGGAATGATGGTAAACATGGCCGCTCGTGGAAAGCGTGCTGTTCCCTGACCAAAAAAAAAACACTTCTGAGCATCAAAATGTGTGGTTCAATGTGTTCTGACTAAAATTATGTCTGTACATTATACAGGGTGAGAGAAAAAAAACCGAACCCAATTTGTTCTGCACTGACAGGCCCCGATGGTGTCAACCATTAATGGCTTTATAATAATAAGTTTCTACATTGCACTAGTTTTACGCCTCAGTTCACAAGATGAATTTTTCGTTTAAATAAATGTAAGCGGAGTTTTCCGTTTAGGGAGCTCATGTAATATCTCATTGGAAAACTAATAATTTGTATACTGCTAGAAAATCAGCTATTTAATTTTAAAATGTTTCGGGTGCCATGAGCAAAATGTGAGGACATAGCAACTGTAATCCTATTTTACGGTATTGGAAATTGGGGCCTCGTATGGGCCCCCCCCCCTCTCCCAGTCACAAAGTGGTAGGTATTTCCCTCACCCCACCCCTCCCACATCTACACATATATGCAAACATGTGTGACATGTTATCAGCTTATTTGTTTCAACTTTATTGTCAAAACGGGTGAATCCGAGAAGTTTTGCGGGGCTTCGGAGGTAAAACAAAGTCTACAAATTTGCCAAACAAACTTGACCCCCAACACATTTCCCGTCGGTAAAATAATTTGAGAGGCGAGGGTGGGGTGGTTGGGAGGGGTGGGGGCTGGGTGGTGCTCTTCCTGTCGTTAATGGTGCCATGTAACCCCATAATCTCCCAGTAAATGCGCTATACTGGACATGATGGAATCTTTTCTTACCCGTAAATTTTACCCACTAAATATAGAACCAAAGAACAGTGGCTGATTTGAGTCTATAAGCTGAACCCCCCAACCCCCCCATACTGTACATGTACTACAAGGCGGTCCATACGTTGTTGCATTATCTATCTGGCCACGTGGGTGAAAATGGTCTATACACAGTATTGCATTTTCTTATAATTTTAGGTTTCCCCAGATTTGGTTGTCAAGAATGGCATATAAGTAAGGGTGTGTACTCAACTGAGGTGGGTGGTGTCCCATTCAGAATTTTTGAGAGACAAAAATATGGTCCAATTTAAGGCTCCAGTTTTCCAATATTCATAGGTGAAGCTTTCAATTTCCTCCCAAACACAATTCATTTAGGAAATGTGTGCTCGCCAGTGTATCAATAAATTGGACCCTAGTCTACGCCACTCGAGATCTTTGTCGAGCAAGATTATTTGTACTTTTACTCGACAACTGTCGAAAATATTTAAGGCAGGAACATTTGTTTGAGTATTTCTTCCCTTTGCTGGTATTGGGTGTGCATTCACCGGTAGTATGGGAATCGGTACTCGATTGAAAAAAAGCATGGGTACCCAGGTACGTGTTAAAGAAAGCCAATCCCAAAAAGTAAATCTTGGAAATTGATGTTTATATTGTTCGTAAAGGTCGGCATTTTTAATACTACCACATCGGTGCATCAATGCAGCAAGATGCAAGTGTGTACAGTGGGCTCTATAGCTTTATGGTGTAAATCGCATTTGCTCCAAAGCATCATAAACATTAATATGTTTGGTTTTTTCCATGTATCCTGGTTTTCATTTTGAAAATTCCCCACAAATCACATTCAAAAACTTTCTCTTTCATTGTCCAGAAATTACTGAGTAACATGTTAATCCGGTTATGTGTACTTGATTGCATAATCTGGAACCGGTTCCTGACATAAGCGGCCAGGTACGGTTACCCGGTTACCCGGTTACCCGGTTATCCGGTTACCAGTTACCAGTTACCAGTTACCGGTTACCCGGTTCGATCGGATGCACAGCCCTACATGTAGCTTGTTTATTTTACTTGTGTGCTGCTCTGAATTGCCTGTCGTCTTGGGCAAATATTCACTGTTGACCAGACCACTTGGCAAAAGTACATCAGTAAGTGGCTTATTACATAAATGTGGAGGCCAGTGTACAACATTAGGATCAAATTTTAGAAGTTCTTGAATTAATATGATCTTCACTTGTTTGTGTGGTTGAAGACATGTAATACCCAGATAGACAATGATTTTTTCTGTAAATTGGTCGGTTTCACAGTCAGCATCAACTAAACACAAGCACAAGCAAAATTTAACCTGTAACAGTGACACCAAGTTTTAAACTTTGACTGCACATGTTTTCTAGTTAGCAATTGATATATTTCAATTTGATAACCATATTAAATACTTAGTTTAAATTTGTGTATATAAAAATATCAACCTTCAAACCCTATGTAAAATGTGTAAGTCATATATCAATAAAATGCATCATATTGATTCAGAAATTCAGTAAATCCACCATCAGGCTCTATACAGTGTAACAATCAGGCTTTAAATGAATACACACCAAGTCTTGTGGCCCAGATTAGTCACAAAAATAGTTTAACTTGCATGTAATATTGTATAAATGGGAAATTTTGGAGTAAATTTTGCATGTAACAATGACACCAAATATTGGTGTCCTGTTACAGGTAAAATATTAATTTCTGTACGGTGACAATTATTTGTCTAATATATGCTTCTAAAGTGTTCAACTTAAATGGCTAACTTTAAAATGGTACTGTTTAAAAACTTTAAGAGCACACACATTGTACACATCATTAGCACAGTGCATTTTCTTGATCATGCTAGATTTCCAAAATATGCAGTTCCATAAAACATTTTGCAATAAAATCTGTATTAATACCAAAATGCTGCTTGCTTCAAAGAATGTAACCATTTTAAAATCTAAAACTCAAATATCATTTAAAATAACCACTTATTTAATTAATTATGGCTGGAAATAGACATTTCACCTGTAACGGTGTCAACGCGGACACCAAATAGTTATTGCCGCATATTTCAAAATTTCAAAATTGAATACAAATTCTTTTTAGATGAGTGTTCTGTACCCATGACTAAGACAAAGAAATGCTAAATTGTTGAAGAACTACTACTTTATACATAGTCAAAACACAACTGTAAAATATCACTCTGTAACATTTAGTGCTGACACCAAAGTGGTGTGATATATTTTAAAATGGCCACATTTGTTGTGTTTTTTAACATTTCATTGTAAGTTGTGTTTGATCTTTTCACAGATTGAAAACACTCATAAAATAACCAGTTCTTTGAAATAATTCACCTTTTCTCTAGATGCTATACTGAATTATAAATGTCACTCTGTAACATGTTTTTGTTGACACCAAATGTTACAGAGTGATGGTAATTTTATGGCCATCTCGTAATTAAGCTAGACTACATCATTACGAATAATGTTATTTAATATTCATGATTACTATGTCTACAATAATTTGGACCCACATTAAATAGTCCCATTTGTCCTTCGAAAAATATTGCAAATTATGTTTAGTTTGACCCATTAAAAATGTCACGCTGTTTTGCCTAAAAACACCACATTTTGGCATATTTTGAGTTTAATAAAATACACATTTTAATATTCAATTCACAATGTTTGATATCATTTGAAAGCTTGCCACATGCCCTCCACATTTACACCATGATCAATATGTAACCTTTTTTGGTGTTACCGAGGGAACTAAATGAATGATCAGACCCTCTGAAATTTGACTGGCCTCCACATTTATGTAAACACCCAAATGTAAGTGTTTCACATAGGTTTCCAATTTCCCGGTTGTTGTTTGTTTTGACTGGGAGATTATAAAGGGAAAAATCCAGCAGTACTGGACATTTAGGAGCCTTTATGTACATTTTAATGCACAATGCTTGAATGAAACCATTTTGTCTGAGGTACTTTTAGAAAAATCAATTTATCAATCTGTAGGGTGGAGCAGGTCTAGTTATAGGCTGCACTGCATATACATACGTGTACTAACTATGGTTTCCAACGGGTGTGGTATCCAGGGTACCATTGAGGATCTTCTCCATAGAAGATCCTCAAGTGTAGCTTGGAAACCATACCCCTGTGGAGTACCCTGGTTAACAACACCAGTTTATTCACTCCAGTTCAATTCAGTTTCTTGTGTAACTTACAGTGAAATCCCGATAAGTCAAAACCTGTTAACTCGAAAACCTGTTTAACTCGAAGTAAACATTTATTCCCCTCAAAATAATAGCAAATCATGCATAAACATGCTCATGCTAACTCGAAATTTCGGACCGACAACTCCGGTTAAGTCGAACTCAAAATCGCCAGGTGCAGAAATAAACTTGCGCAATTAGGCCACGGAAGAAACGAATCCTTTAGGGGCAATTAGCGTCCGTAGTATCGTTGGAGCAGCCTAGTATTTATTGCAGTGCAACTTACAATGATCAGAGCATACCGCCGGTGGCCCGTGCAGGAAGGCCAAAGACGCAAAGCAGCCGCAACGAGTAACGGTTGCCGGAATCCTTTGAAGAAAAGTGCCCAGTACTACATGCAACCACGATGCAGTTGATTTAAGTGAACTGCGTGGTGACCAATCACACAGTTGCACGTATTGCGGGATGTGGCTGGATCGTTTCAAGGCACCCCGCCGAGAGAGGGCGCATGCCGTCTCGAGAGAGTGCGCATTCCATCTCGAGAGATGACAGACAAATTGCTGCGCAATGGACTACCCAATGTTTTGGCGGAAGAAACATCTTTAACGCCGATGAAACGGGCCTGTTTTATTGTCTCTTGTCGGACCATTCCCTCACACTAAAGGGGGAGACCTGCAATGGCTGAAAGCGAAGCAAAAATCGCCTAAAAATGCAATGATTTCATGCTCTATTTCACGGCCGTTACATTGGAGATTCGCTTGGTAATGGTATTCACGTACGTAATCTTTGGGGAAAAGGCGGACCTTTTGTAACTCAAAACTCCGCTTAACTCGAAATTGGAGTCCATTCCCCTGAGGTTCAACTTATCGAGATTTCACTGTAATTGCCTATTATAATGATAGAACACTGAGATTTTGGTGCAATTCCTAGCACGATAATCGTAACCCTTGATGAAAATTTGAGTTGATCGAGGAGTACATCCAGGAATTTCATAATGACATTTGGGCCATGCACATTACGCTACACTGTACATGGGTGTAGAGGTCTGGTCTGGCCATATGATTTAAAATAAACCAGCATTCAAAACAAGGAGTATTTTTTTACCCACTGATCTCAGTTCAACGAGGCAAAAAAAAAAATAGTTCTGCTACTGATTACATGGCTTTTGAAAAATGTGTACATGTGTAAGTAGGGGAAAAAAATGTGCCACCATATGTAGACCTGTGTCTACGTGTAGTCAAGATTTAAATGTAGTATTTACAGCATATTTTTTCCCTCAATAAAAAAAAATAGGGTTGGGGCCGTTAAATAGGGTAGGTAGGGTAACCGGAAGCAAAACTGTTTTTTTTAACCAAACGTACAAATATTATTAACTTTTTCAAAGTGAACAAAGAAAACTGGCAGGAGCGGGATTCGAACCTGTGACCCGGAATTGTTTGACGAATATTATTAACTGTAACATGTCTGCTTGAATCCAAAGAGTCATGCTACATCACACTGCTACCCCCCCCCCCCCCCCCCCAAGAAAAAAAGAGTTGTAAATTATATCAATCTGTCTGCCCCTATTCTTACATTGTAATTCGAGATAAATATCAATGTAGCACTTTCAAGACGAACTAAAATTAAAGTAGTTGGTTTTCTTTCATTATTAAATTGCAGGGTTCGACCACTCAGTGAGGCAGAGAAGAAACGAGGGGACAAAGATTGTGTCAAAATCCAGCACAATTCATCCTCCATAAGGGTGAGTTATCCCATAGCCACACTCATGAAAATAATGTACATTTGGCTGCAGACATTCATGTTGTAATAAAGGATGGAGTAGGTCTATATAGTTATAGTTTAATTGTTGGTATTTTTACAAAGTTATTTACAATGTAAGCTGCACGTCCTATAGTGTGGTTTCCAGTGGTTTGGTATCCAGGGTACCATTGAGGATCTTCTCCATATCCTTATGGTAGGATGATCCTCAAGTGTAGCTTGGAAACCATACCCCTGGGGAGTACCCATAGTTATGCGCCTATCAATTGCTTCCCCCACCCCTCCCCCCTGGGGCTGCCCCAAGTCTTATGTGGGGGTTTGGTCACGTTTTTCAAGACCCAGGGTGGGGATTTTGGTCACTCATTTTGCTATTGTTTCCCCATCATCAGAAGTTAAAAACCATGAGGTGGGGGTGCCCCACCGGCCCATGTATGTCTGGGATTGTCACGAAAATGTTGCCCCATGGGTGGGGATTTGGTCACTTCAAAAGTGACAATCCCCACATCTTGGGTGGGGCAGCCTGGGGGAAGGGTGGGGGAAGCAATTGATAATCGCATTACAATAGGACACCCACTCCTTGTGCGGATATTTTCTTTCATAATCTGGGTAATTTGTGTTTAACCCAAATCATACAGCAGAGCTGGTTGACCAAACCGTAACATTATATCAGCACTACTTAGGCATTTATTTGGATTCCAACTGCATGAAGTAAATTAGTCAATTCACTTTTCCAGTTTTCTGTGTTCACATTGAAAATTCAGTCAAGTCATCAGTTTCCCTTGGGGTTTGTTTGACGGTTAGAAAGTTGTATCCTCTCGGAGTGATCCTCACAATGCCGTTTCCCAGGTTGTATTGTAAGTTGGGGCGTGATTCCTGGCTATACGGCATTATGGGTTTGTGACTTCTGATTAGTGCCCACCCCCTCCCCCTAACAGCGGGGGGGGGGGGGGGGGGGGGGGGGGGGGGGGGCACTCTCCCCCTGGCGGCATTTGAGGCGTTATATAAAACGGAAATAGTGTTTTAAGACGGTTTTCAGACGGTTGAGACGTTGTTTCCCCTCCCTGGCACAAAAAGCTGGATACGCTTCTGATCAGACTCCCTGAAAATCCAACTTGTTGGTTATTCTGCGTATGATCAGTAGGCCCCAGTGTGCTATATTTTTTTCGTAGACCAGAATTGCCATAATGCATATTCATGTTTGCAATATCTTATAGTAAGCATCAGACAACAGACCAGTTTCCTAATAAATTCAAATTTATGCACGCATGCGCACAAATGGGACCTGCAGGCAAAAAGCGAAATCGGCCCATTGAAAATGTACATGCAGGGGTCAAAACAGTTTTGTCATTTTCTCTCAATTCTCCAAGATTTGTCCCATTTGGCTTTTGAAAAGTCCCTGAAATCGTCACAGGTAATACTTTCTGGTCTAAGTGTTTTTTTGGGGGGTACAAAATATAAACTTAAAAAATGTTTTCGTCCCGTGCGCACGAGGCCAAAGGAATTAAGCAGGGCTCCTTTCCACACGAGTGCCAATAACTAACCGTGTGCTTCGGGGTACCATCCACGTTGCACTTTTTTGCCGCTGACAATCGCAGCGTGATTTTCGCGTGGGGGCGGCCCGGGCTTAACGCACAATCTCCGGTCAACCTGACAGTCTGTGCACGGTGAAATCATTTTGTCCAGCGTGGATGGCTGAAGCACATCGTATACTGACGTGTGCAACTGTAATCCTCTCGTGAATGTCATTCTAGTATAACGTTATTTTCACTATTTTGATGGCGAAAAACATCCAGAACAACAATGGTTTTAAGCTGTAGCGTGTATGGATGCGAGACAAAATAAAGAGTTAAGTCCCCCTTCCCCAAAAAACAAAATAAACAATCATAAAAAATAATAAAAATAAAGGAAATAAAATATAATAACACATTCTGATTTCTTAAAAAAACAACAACCAAGAAATTCCATTTATGTGGCCATTACTAAATTGTAAACAGACATGGTTCTACGAAGGGGCTCACCCCCCCCCCCCCCAAAAAAAAGAGAGAGAGAAAAGAAACACCAAAAGCTAAACTTAAAGGTTTTCAAAACTTAAAGAATGTTATCTTCCCAAGAATAATGTAAGCCCTCAAAATTGGTGTACATGTAAAACCGCCCCTGATGTTGCAGAACTAGCTAGTTGAGGATCATTTGCAAATTTGTTTTTGATTAATAGAATATTTAATTCAGGCCAATGATGCATATTTTGTCCAAATAATTATGAAAAGTCAACAGAAGTCAATGGTGCATGGTGTGTCAAAGTCATCGTATAAAAGCTATAGGATATTTTGAGGTCCAAATCATTGTTTGATGAAGGGCTTATTTGCTTGAACACTCTGGAGAAAACATGTCTAATGTAAATGGTGGTTTAAGAATTGCAATTCTTTAATGACTGTATTACACTACTTTGGTTAAAATAAACTGAACTTTCTGAAGTGATACTCGGCATTAATTAGAGAATGTATATTTTTCTATTCAGCACCAAAATAGTAAAAATACCGTAATACTAGAATGACATTCACGAGAGGATTACAGTTGCACACGTCAGTATACGATGTGCTTCAGCCATCCACGCTGGACAAAATGATTTCACCGTGCAGACGGTCAGGTTGACCGGAGATTGTGCGTTAAGCCCGGGCCGCCCCCACGCGAAAATCACGCTGCGATTGTCAGCGGCAAAAAGTGCAACGTGGATGGTACCCCGAAGCACACGGTTAGTTATTGGCACTCGTGTGGAAAGGAGCCCTGCTTAATTCCTTTGGCCTCGTGCGCACGGGACGAAAGCATTTTTAAAAGTTTTTATTTTGTACCCCCAAAAAACCACTTAGACCAGAAAGTAATACCTCTGACGATTTCAGGGACTTTTCAAAAGCCAAATGGGACAAATCTTGGAGAAATTCAGAGAAAATGCCAAAACTTTTTGGACCCCTGTACATTTTCAATGGGCCGATTTCGCTTTTTGCCTGCAGGTCCATTGATGCGCATGCGTGCATCAATTTGAATTTATTAGGAAACTGGTCTACTGTATAAGGCTCCAGTAAACAGATTTGGTCGACCTGCTGTTGTGGCGATATTGGTAGACCGTGGGGCTTTAAAACACGAGGCCTGGGTTTGAATCATTTCCCCCGTTTCTTTTTCTTGTACTAATTGTGGTGTGGAGAATTTTATTTCAAGGGAAAACAATCCCGCGGGAACCTGCCTTTCAGCTCTAAGCTAGTATACACAGAAACACTATGGCAGTTGTGGACTACAACACAAATCGCCACGTGGCCAATTAAATGCCATTTCTCAAAAAAGGGTTTTGGCTCCGTCTCCGGCTAGAGTGCCAGACCCTTCTGTTTTTGAAGCAAAGGTAAAGGCTAGCCTGTAACTTCCTACAGACAGCAACAGATCTGGTATAACCAGACCAAATCGTAGCCTATACATCCAGGGTCAAAACTCATGAAGGCTGAGCCCAAAGCCAAAGCTGATTGGGAATGGCCTGAAACTGAAGGACAATGAGTAATTCTTTTTTCACTTTTGGCAACCACGACCACAGAGGTATGATCTTACAGGACCATTTGCACAATTTTTGTAACTCATCCAGATGAATTTCGTTACTGCTGAACGAATTCAGATATGTAAACAAGGTATCTATATATGCTTGTATATTAATTTTTGATTAATACATAATACATGCTAAAGGCACACATTACCATGAAATCCCTCCAAATTTATTCTCCTTGGTTAGTTATCTAACCTATTTCCAAGGTCTGAGTGTAAAAATTCGACCATAATGTGTAATATTTACAGAGACATGTGGAAAAACCAAAATCATTGACGTCCGAACATTCAGACTGGCGCCGCACATATGGTGCATCCTGTACGCAACCAAAGAGCCAAGGGCACCACTCTGAATTGACATCCAGTCATTCAGACTGGTGCCGCACATAGTGCAGCCTGTACGCAACCAAAGCACCAAGGGCACCACTCTGAATTGACATCCAGTCATTCAGACTGGCGCCGCACATAGTGCATCCTGTACGCAACCAAAGCACCAAGGGCACCACTCTGAATTCCAACGGTCTGACTTTTCCCAACCAAACTGGCGTCTCCGAAATTATTTTCGTCAATGATTTTCAGAAAAAACGTCACCGTGACATTTTCAAGGGATGGTCGTGTACATTATTATATCCTACTTTTATATGATCTTTCCAACCATTGCAAATTTAGGCCTCCGGGGTAGTGTGTCCCTTTAAATTGGAATTAAAGTAGTTTAACTGTTATATTTCAAACATCCATATTACTGCGCTCTTATATCAAACATTATATTCGTACAGAACACGATATCAATGTGTTTATAAATACTGCATGTGATAAAGATTGGAACAAGCAAATCCGTATTTTGACAAAGATAGTTTAATACTTATTTTTAACGAATGAAAGTACTATGATAAGTTTCCGGTATTAGGATGGCAACTGTCAATATCGATAAGGGAATCTTAAACATTTTGGCAGGTTGATCCCTCGCCCTGCATATAGACAGGAGGGTCGGCTTACATGTTTTATTTCTTGGTTTAATTTATAAAAACAAAAGGACAAGAGTAGTTTGCTTATTACGCGAAACCATCGTAAGTTTACTTTGGATAGCAGAGGTACTTAACTCTGAAGTAAAAAGTTCACGATCTGAAAAGTTGAAAAGTTCATCTGTACTGTAGAAGATGGCTAAGAGAAAATCCGCATTTTTTTTTTAGAAAATGCATCCAGCAAACCGTTGTTACGGAAGTAATAATTTCGAAGATTTCTGAAATGAGGGTATGACTTGTTAAGGCAACATAAACAAAATTATGTTTAGCGTCCTTTCGTTTTCAAAAAAGGAAGGAGGAGGCCCTTTGTGTACTTCTATTTTCTGATCATTTCAGGCAATATTTTCCAAAATGGCCGCACCATTTCTTTTTCAAGATGGCTTTCTGTGACATTGGAGTCATCAAAAATTATTCAAAACATACAAAGATCGACTGGAAGGCATTCCCTCTCTTCCCTTTACATTATATGGCATTTTGGGGAAATGAAAACACAAAAACATTTAAAACAAACAAACAAACATATAAAAACGCATGCAGACGCGAAAAAGGAAGCGTGCGGGGACGCTAAACACGTTTTTTCTTAATTCTGCCTTATAGTAATTATCCTGAATTTATGTCTTTAAATGATGTATACGCCATGAGTGCCTGTTTAGTATACAGCGGCTGCATAAATGTATGGTGATGGTGTCAAGAAATTCTATAAAACTCAAAAAGTAAGACAGAGTTCATATAATTCTGATAGGGAGTCAGAAAAGGAATCAGATTGTGTTGATGTAATAGAGTGATCTCTGAAATGTAGTATACAACATTTGTTTTTGCTGTATTTATTTCTTTTTTTTTTAAATGAATGGATTTGGGGGTTAGTATTTTATAGCAAATACTGTAAAACTGACCTGTTTAAAGTTTTGTGTGCACAGATGCTGGGAAAACAAAGATGAAAAAATGCTGTTATTGTAGTCTGGTTCCCTGACCCTGCAAAACGAGGCAATTGATGGTAAGCACTTATCCAGAACCACCAAAATGACATCGTCATGTATTACTGAAAATGCACAGGCCTTAATTGAATAAGCACAAGGCCTTATTGAATAGGCACAAGGCGCGATGCGCGCGACGATGTCATTTTGGTGGTTCTGGATACTTTTAAGTGCTTACCGCAATGGATATAGACGTCAGGGAATTACCAGGTCGGGAAACTGGACTATTTCCAACGATGCTCGGCTCGAAATTGATACCAAAAAATCCACTTTTCTTGAAAATGACAGCACACCAGGTGCCATGATTTCACACAGGATGCTTGAGACGTATTATTTATTGCAGGCACGTAGATGTTTCATAATAATTCAGTAGTTTTGTTGTTTGATGTTTGCAAATGTTGCATATTACTTTAAGCCCCACCCATTGACGCAGTGACCAATCATTGCTGCGACTATGGTCAGACAAAAGTGACGGACGTGTGACATACGCGGCTGTGATTGGTCAGTACGTCACGGGGCGGTGCTTAATGAATCCAGCTTAATGAATCGGTTTATTCAGAGGTAAAGAAACCGCGAAATGGTTACTGTAACATCATTTTCACTTTACCATTGATTTTGTTGTCTTCAGAGATGCAGCACCTTACCGTGCACTTTAAGTAGCTATCAAAGAATAAATGATTAAAATGTTTCTTGTGACCGGATCCCACGAAATGAGTCTTAAGGTCATCTTTTGACTGGTTAGTATTTTACTTGCATTAGAAAGAGCATACTTGGCTCCTCATTTTGATATATCACTCAGTTTGACATCCTGATGAATTATGGGTGAAAACCTTGACAGTTCCTATTGATTTCCACTGTATAAGTCATGTTTAAGGGCCTGTAACTCAAAAGTAACTCTGGTGATTTGTGACTCATTGTGTTGGGTCCGGTCACAAATGTTTGCAGTGATATCGACAGAGTGTATATAACTTGAGTATTTATTATTCTATCTGAAAAGCTGTCTTCTTCCTTTTAAATGAACAGATGACAAGAACCTGCTTTCAAGACTTATCGAATATAACACTTTGTATAATCTTCAGAAATGTTTTGTCCTTCTAATAATGTCCTTTCCAATCATACCACATTAATTTGAAATCAGATGTATTTGCCGAAAATTGTATTTATAAAATCATTGTATAGTGGAAGTTTATGCAACAGCTATCGCAAATGGAGGCGTTGTAATGGCTCTTTGTAAAATGTATGTATACATTTAGATATCATTTGTGCATATTAAATTCAGCCTAAATAATCTTTCATTTAGAAACGTCCTTTACGTACGTCTTCCATTCTATCAAACAAGGATGCTAGTTTTGTAATGGAAACTTGTCGTACATGACACATTTAATTATCCGTATATATTCCCTGTGTTGTTCATAAATCATTATAATGCACAAAGTGTATACAGTGATCAGTCATTTAAAGTATTGAATATGATTTATTTGAGTTGTTATACGCTGCGAAAACGGTGATTAAGACCATGCAGCATCTGTATTGAATATTTGTTTGTGTATTTATTTTTGCATTTAATAGCAAATATTTTGAGTTCTTTATAAACATATTTTTATAATTTGCTGTACATCGAACCGCAATCCGACCTTTTTGGCCGTGAGAGTTGATTTATTAGAAATAACTAAAACAATTAGGAATGGATGGTTCAATAATAGATACCACATGATGTTAACACCATGGCATTTGTCTGTAGTGTCCGGTTCTGTCATTTCGTCAGTGTACCAAAGCGCTGAAATCCTGACTCTTGATCCTGATTCTGACATGAATATCCGACTCTTTTATACCCTTGATGGTCTATATTAAGCATGGGCGGCGATCTCGGGAGGGGGAAGGGGGAAGGGGAACACGTCCCGCCTAATATTTTAGGCGGCGGAACGACTATGACAGCCCCCCCCCCCCCCCCCCCCCCCCCCCTACCGCCTTTCCCCTTGTCATATACATTCTATGGGTCAATTGGCTTTTAATGCACCAGTATGCACCAGAATACACAAAGATCAGCACATATTTTAAAAAATGTCCCAGAAGACGTACACAAGAAACACCGAGTGGAAAACAATTATTGTTGACGAGAAATCGCCGGCGCTCCCAGCTCGTTGAGCACACTGATCTCCATGTATACAAATCTGGATTGCGCATTGGCCGCTGCGCGCTTGGCGCACAAATGTCGCCAGCATGCCGCCATGTTTCCACTCCCCATTGAACGTAATTGGTTATTTTGAAATAACTGTGCGTGCACGCGCGCGCGCATTTGTTGAACATCCAAAATAGACATTGTGACGCATCTAGTCCTAGCCATAGCGCGCGCCTGCCTGCCTCCCTGGGCCCTGTGTGCACGTATATGCAGGCTTATACCATGGAGAAATAAGACATGCTTATACGTTCTCGTTACGTTTAGGGATACGGCTATGGATGGAGTGGTAATGTGGCGGATGCATCTACAAAGTGCACGGCCAAAGCGCAATCCAGATTTTTATAGAGATCAGTGGTTGAGTACAGCGAATGTCAAAGTACCAGACTGACCGTTGATTCGGCATAGCGCCCTCACGATGCCTTCTTTTTTTTCCTTCACAAAAGCCAGAATGGCATTGCATTGGTGATGGCACGATAATGTCCGTCCACACTGCCGTGCATGGGCGGCGATCGCGAGGGGGGGGGGGGGGGGGGGGGGGGACACATCCCCACCAAATATCTTGGGCAGAGGGGACTCTGCTATGGCAGTGTCCCCCCCCCCCAAAAAAAATAATGCACCCGTCATAATAAATTATACATTTTATGGGTCATTGGCTTTTTAACGCACCGGTAGGCCTATTCACCAGAATACCAAAAGAACAGCACAGATTTTTAACGTTGACGAGAAATCGGCACAACTGCCTGCGGGAACCCAACAATTGGCGGTACGCCTGGTTCGAAGTTTCTAAATTAACTTTTCGATTAAATAAATGTACACGGAGTTTACTGTTCAATCGCATTGGAAAGCTGAACATTTTGAATACGTGTTCTGCAAAATTATCTATTCAATTTTAAAATTTAATTCTTCGGGGTGCCACGCCCAAATAGCAAGGACATAGCAACTTTAATCTTATTTTACGGTATTGGAAATCGGGGCCTCGTATGGGCCCTCCCCTCTCCCAGCCACAAAGTGGGGGGATATTTCCCTCACCACACCCCTCCAGATATAGATCTACACCTATGCAAACATGTGTGACATGTTATCGGCTTATTTCTTTCCAATTTATTGTCAAAATAGGGGTTGATCCGGGAGGTTTTGCGGGGCTAGGGAGATCAAAAAAGTCTACAAATTTGCCAAACAAACTTGACCCCCAACACATTTCCCGTCGGTAAAATAATTTGACAGGCGAGGGTGGGGTGGTTGGGAGGGGTGGGGCCTGGATGGTACTCTTCCTGACGTTGGTGGCGCCATTTCAAGCCATAATCTCCCATTTAATCCGCTCCTGGACCCGATGGAATATTTTCTATACCCGTTAAATCTTACCCGCTAAATAAAAGACCAAAGAATAGTGGCTGATTTCAGTCAGTAAGCTTACCCTGCCCCCATCCCCCCAAAAATGACACAGCAAGGGGGTTTAGACCCCTCCCCGGATCCGCCCCTGAAAGGGCAGCGGGAGAGTGAATTGTGAAATACGGGAAATGCGTCAAAGAACTTTACTCGGTTTCAGTATCGTCTGGCTTGCATCGGGAACTGTAGAAGTTAGATATGATCGACCAAAATATATGCGAAATCTGTGACACGGTTTTGTTTTTAAAATCTTGAATGTTATTCAAGCAACCATCAGAACAGTTTTGTTTATTCTTGCATAAACGCAGGGAAATTTAATTTGGGCGGCTAGGTTTATCGGGAACTCTATTAAGCGATGTTCCAAAAGATATTACAGGCATGAACCTGACCACAATGCTAATAATTAACCATATTAAATTTACCATGTTGCGTTTTTTTCATCTACTTGTATCGAGAATTATGCGCCTGTTTTAATTCTTTTTGGTAAAAGAAAGAGGGAAAAAATTATTAATTCCCAGGGACCAGGAAATAGGTCAGAGATTTTTTCCAGTTTAAGCATCTACTACAGTGATACCGAAAGACCCCTGTAAAACGGAGAAAGACGTCTTTTTATCTGTGGAAACTAAGAAAAACATCTTTAATATCTGAGTTTCTGTCACGCATGATAATTTATCTCGGAAACGTGGGTGGTCACTTTTAGTTTCCATGCGTTCATAATCTATCTAAAATTAAAATCAAACTCAAACTCTTTACGCAAAATAAAAAAATAGTGTCGTGTCGTTTAAAAGGACGGAGGATGCCCCCATTTTAACTTTGATTTTTATGTCATGCCGGGCAATGTTTTCCAAGATGACCGCCTATGTTTTTGTTCGAGATTTGGTCATTTTTTTCAAGATGGCTTTCGGTGACATTGCAGTCCCCAAATCGATTCAAAAGATGCAACAGATCATTGATTAAACGCAGATGGTTAAACGCAGTAGCGTAACGTACGCTATTTTACAAATGTAACATGAACACTTGATGTCAAGGTTTGCACATAACAAAATTGCTTTCTTGAGATACTATGGATACAGCAGGAGGGCGCTATTTGAGTTGGGTTAATCAAAAAGGGTTTACAGATGCACCATTCTAAAATTTAGTGTGAAGTTAAACTCCCATTGACCTCAGTGTAAAATCCATTAACTTCACAGTGAAAAAACCTAATTAGCGCCCTCCTATTTTGTCGCCTATAAGCTCAATAAAGATAGAGTTTAAACAGCAGGACAATTATGTAGCGGTTTCTTTTAAACAGTATGTATGGTAAATTCTGAAAGGGGACGCCCCCCCCCCCCCCCGAGATCTCCCATCCCTCAAGGATTGTTAATTACATGTATCTCCACTTCACTGGAAAAAGAAGTATTGTCTGTCTAAGATTTGTCCGGTGTATGTAAGGTAGGCGGTGGAGTTTTCGCTGGAAATATGTCTTAAACTGATGTTGTTTTGTAACTTCAACGTTTGTTTTGTGAGGCGAAAACATACAAGATTTGTATCATGTTCATTTTAGGCAAAATAAAAAAAAAACATGTTTAGCGTCCTGCCTTTTAAAAAAAAAATAGGAAGGAGGAGGCCCTTTTTTTTTTTTTTTTTTTTTTTTCAAAATGGCCGCTCGACACATTTTCCAAGACGTCCGGCTGGGCTATTTTTCAAGATGGCCGCCAGCATACACCAGGTGATGCTAGAGTCTAAAAATACGACTTTTTGTTTTGGGATTTTTTTTTTTTTCGAAAAAGATCAAATATTCTTCATTTTTTCGTGTTTTTTCATTAAAAAAAAAAAAAAAAAAAAAAAGCAGGCGGCTTCAAAAAAGGAAGCGGGCGGGGACGCTAAACATGTATTTTTTTTATTTGGCCTTAAATGCCTTTTTACTAATGTGGAAATTGTTCACAGTTTGCCTGCACGCCTTATTTGGGGACAAATGGAGGGCTTTGTTTTGGGTAATTGATTTTCAGTCAAGATTTTTGATTTCTACTGAAAGGCACATTGTGCTTTTGTATTTTTTTTTTAACAAAGTGACATTGAGAGATACAAATGAACGTGTTGATTTTATTTACCAAACCAAAAAAATCGGGGATGCTGTTAATGCATTAGGTTTATGCTGGTGTCAGAGGGCTCCTTTGGAAAGCAGTTTCGTTTTTACTGAAATGGACTACCCTCTTTAAAGATGACATTAAATAAAAAAAATAATGATAATAAAACAAAATAATAATAATAAATAAATAAAATAGAAAGGTGTTTGTTTCGTTTCGTTGCGTTGCGTTCCGTTTGGTCTGGTTTCGTTTCGTTTCATGTCGAATTTTAGATAAAAAGCGGCTTTAGAGCGCTGTCTTCGTCAGAATCGGAAACTGCGACCATAGGGAGACGGTTATCAACACCGGTAAAGGCGTCTGCTGTTCGTGAAAATAAAACTGTGATTTGCTATTTCTTTATCAACGATTTGCGCAGTGCACAGCATCCCCATCACCAGCCACAGAGATAATAATAATAATAATAATTGTTATGCTTATATAGCGCTTTCCATCGTATCAACGATCTCAAAGCGCTTTACAATTATTACCCCGTTCATCAGGCCCTGGACCACGCGGCAGCCGATATCAGCGCTCAATTGGCCTCGACCCTCTCAGGATGAAGATGAATGCATCATACTCGGCTATTGAGATGAATAAAGATGAACAAATAAATTTTCTTTGCACTTTTAATGTTTAAAGGCCTATATCTCTAAACGCACTTCTGTTAAATTTGAAAATAGGAGTATACAAATGTCAAGATATCTCGAGAACACAGAATGCCACAGGGGTCAAACATACACCAAATTAAAGTTTAGGATGTGGCAAATTCAACTATATAACTCATTTTTCAAATTTTGCGACATAATATCCCTTTTTTGCAGAGCTGGTCACGTATTGTCTGAAAGCGGTTATCGATTTCTGTTTTGTTTGTTTGTATGATACCGTCCAGCTGGCTGATATAATGAGTTCATTCTATACAGGGCCCAATTTCATGTCTCTGCTTACCGTTAGCGAAAAATCCCCGCTTACTGTAGCAGAAAATTATGTGGTTACGGCAAGCGTATTTCACGCGATAGCAGGGATTTTTGGCTCCTGAGCATGCGTACATCCCATAACTAAGTATTCTGTGCTTACAGGGTTAGCGCAGATTTTTTCCGCTAGCGCTCTTAGCGCAAAATGGTGATCGTAAGCGCGGAAAGCTGTTGTTAGCAGAGCCTAGCCATGAAATTGGGCCCTGGTCAGTGCAAAAAGGCAGTTTCGTCACTGCAATATTCATAAGGAGAGTGTGGTCCTCTGGCCGCGAGTGCTTTACAGAAAAATCCAATTGCGGGATCACTGAAGGCCGGTCCATTTTTAGCGGTCTTCAGTATGGAAAAGAACACGCAGTGCGTAAATAAAGTACACGCACTTTGAAAGTATAAGCGTGCACACAAATTTTTAAAGTGCAGTCGCAGCTAGTGTGAACCGGTCTTAATCCACTGGCTGCCCAGTTAATCCACCTCGGTGGACAATGGGGAATTCAGAAAATCAAGCCCGAGCTCTTAAAGGTAGTGTACACGATTGGTAATCCTCAATTTGTTTTTACTGAATTATTACGAAATACCTTACTAAACTGTAAGTTAATAGTAGTCTCAATCATCCTGTAAAATTATGGCACCAGGTGTGCTGTCGTTGTCAAGAAAAGTGGAAATTTATATCGTTTTCCAATGATTTCCAACTGCCCTGTAGCCTTTAGTCAAGGCGCGCATGGCTACCCGGACGAGTGGCGCGCCCCGGACATGCTGGCATTCGGGGCGCGTCCAGGTAACCACACGCGCGCCTTGACTAAAGGCTATCATTCGCCCGACGGTTGAAAACAAGTGCCGTTTTTCTCTCGCTTTTTTCGCTATCCAACAATGCCAAACTTTTAACAGGTCAGTGGAACGATATTTCCTATAAAATACCAACACCCAAATCCGCCCATTTCTGAAAATTGCAACAATGACCAATCATGTACACTACGGTACCTTTAAACATTCCTTGCAGCAAGACCTCCACTAATAGGGTTCTGTGTCCATGGTCTGACCGCTGTAAACTAGAAATCTTTGACAAGCCGACTGGGCTTTAATGAGCTCCAAGCTCCAGTTTTGACCTCATGATTATTCAGTTATTCAAGCCGCCTGGCTTCCCATTCATCCAGCAAGGTTTGAGGTAAGGAACGCGGAGCCGGAAAGAAAAACAGCGGTACCGCATCTGGACAATATGAAAAGCTCCCTTACCCGCCACTGCTGTATTTTAGAAATGAAGTCCAATATCAGCCGTGCGTTCCACTCACGCGAACAATGCAAACGTTCGCCAATTTTTGGTGCACATCCACTGGAAAATTGTTCGCGTAGTTGGCGAACGTTCGCGTTGTTTGCGTTGTTTGCGTGATTAGAATGCAACCCAGATAGTCTACAGCTTCTATTATACTGCGCATGTACTGGCTTATTGCGATCCCAACTGAACGGATGCAACTTTAGCTTTGAAAACACAAAAATAAGGAGACGGTCCATCCATCACGTGGGTTCGTTAAACTCACCAGGCACACAGTGTACAGTGGAACGCCGCTATGCTGAACACCGCTTTATTTGGCTCCCAAATTGTGTGTACAAAACTTACCGAATATTGTTGTTGAAAAAAAAGGCAACGGATTAAGAAAAATTGCTGAGCATTTTGGGCTGTTTGAAATTCCCAAACGGCCGCAGCTTTATGTTGAAGAGTGACAGGTGGCTATTATTTCCCCAAGGAATAGAAGGGAAAAGCCAACTGTTGCTTTAGAATTCGGTAGGCTTAGAAAGTATGAACACGTAATTACATGATTCAATGGCCGGCACATGTTTAAAGTAGTCCTTAAGTATACCAGCGGCTGAAAATCGGTATACCGAACGATTGCTATACCGAACAAAATCTGTGGATCCTGCAATGTTCATTATAGCGGCCTTCCACTGTATAGCAGGAGCTCAAAAACACAACCTAATTTCCAGATAAAGTTTAAATTTTATCAAAAATAAAGATATTCTATGCAAATACTGTAATAAGTTTGAAAAAGGTTGGCAGTTCTGGTTGAACGGCACAAATATTTGTGAACCTGTACAGTTTGAACTGTGTATACCAGTGCCTCACGACATTTCAAATGGAGGTTGTTTGCTGGTCTTGTTTAGGCATGTTTCCTTCGTACGTGTTACCTCTGCTCGACTCAATATTGTAAATTCATAAATGCCTCAGCGAGTTTCACTATCCATATTGATCGAGAGCCTGTCCCGTGGGTGTGTTTAAACGGTTGTTTAAACCCGGCCGGAAGTTGTTTAAACACGGTGCGTCATAACCAGCTGTTCTCAGCCGATACGCAACAGGGAGAGCGTAGTAGGTGCGCGCACAAGATGTACTGAACTTCATAATGTAAGACAACGCTAATGCACACGTATAAAACGCTGCATCTCGTGCATGTGCGCACGTGACAGACAGGCGCGGAGCGCCTTCACGCGCATGTGTTTTGTACTGAGCAAATGGGAGAAAAAGTAGGGTGAAAAAGCTTCGCATTTTGTCCTTTTTACGGGAGGTTTTTGCATTTTTCGTAAGAAGGCATTTATGAATGGGGATACAAATGTGATGACCCGGTCTTTACCAGTCAATAATAACCTTGAAGGGTCGTGACCGCTGTTAATGGACCTCGCCTTCGGCTCGGTCCATTAACAGCGGTCACGCCCTTCGGTTATTATTGACGTGGTAAAGACCGGGTGATCACACTTTTATCCCCTTATTTGACCGCTTCGCTGGAGCATTCCATCAAGGTGCATTTGTTAGGGAATGTTCCCCAACAGAGTACCGAAGTCTGACGTCAGTTGGCGCGACAACTGGCTCCAAACAAATGTAGATTTCAACTGTTCCTTTGTTAACAGCCAGTCATGTAAACACATTGACACAAAATAACAAAAGTATTCTGCTTCCAAACATTGCATTGACGTCATCGCTTCACGGTACTCTGTACCATTCTCGAGTATTCATTCGTCAAAATCATGTATATTACCACTCCCAAAACAATAGGTTTGCCAACCTTGTTCCCAAGATCTACATGACTTTCATCCTCGTTTTCATTACATAGAGATAAGCAGTAAAATGGGAGTGGTAATATGGCAGCTACAAGCTTCATGTTCTTGTACAGTGCCCAATGACCAATGAACTATCCAATTCACATAGATCAGTGCCTACAAATGCTACCAGGGCACCATTCTATTTTTATGGGAGTGGTAATATGGCAGCTGCATGTACTAGCTTCATTTACTTGTACAGTGTGCAATGACCAATGAACTATCCAGTTCACATTGATATTATTGTCTACAAAGCCCACCAGGGCACCATTATATTTTGTATGGAAGAGGTGGTGGGGTTGGCTACATTTTAGGTTGCCAGCCCCCTGGGTCCAGATCTCAATAGAGGATAAATCTTCAATAAATACCAAAGAAATTGTTCCAATTTTCAGACCAACAGACCCATGTGGAGTATAACTCCCACCATTGATCAGACCAACTCTCCTCCTCCTGAGACCAACTCGCCTCTCCCATTTTACAGAGTATGATGTCAAAATACACAGCGGAGACGACTCCAGACTGTTTTTGTAGCTCAAGTAACAAGTTTCCTTTCACACATCAAGCCAAAGTGTGAGTTAACATGTATTATTTATGTAGCAACTTCAGTATGTGACATGTGGTTTGTTTGCCCTTAAAGAAGGCAAATGGTGCCAAACCAGTGTTTGTACATATTGCCAACCACTCTAAGGGTGTAGATTGTACAGTTTTGAGAATAATTGCTGTTTTGTGGATACTTGGGGCATTTCTCAAACTCTGGCTTGGGCTCGGGCTTCGGTTTCGTGTAATTTTATGTCCTCAGATTTGGCAGTTTTTGTTATACATGTATGTACATCCAAATCTTATATTAATCCAGAGCCTGTTTATTTATTTATGTATTGAAGGCTTCAGATTGGCAATGGGGCTGGGGAATAGCTGGAGACGAAGCCCAAGCCAGGGTTTGAGAAACGCCCTTAGTCCAGGCCACTGATTATTAATTTCAGAACGTCCATTTTTCATTTGTACAAAAATCATGAATTGTTTTCACTCCTTAGAGAAGTGTACAAAACTCCGTTTTGTGCACTCAGAGCTGGTGTGATAACCAAAGCTCCGGTGATGTGTTTTTTCGGTATCGAACATGATTTTATGGCAGTTATGTTGTAGGACACACACACATACAAAAATACATCCGATAATATTATGTGCCTAACTCTAAAGGGCCGGTGTCATATGAATATCCGACTCCCATGAAATATTGTGTTGTCCCGAGAGATTGTTTGGAAAAAATCACTTGGGTGCGACTCGTCGGTGAAGGGCAAAACCCAATATTGAATTTGCATCATCCCCACGCAAAATTCCATCTGAAAAAATAGTTTGGCTGCGGTACCCGCCGCTATATCAGATTTGAACCAGCCGACCGACTCCGACTAGCTCGGTGGTCGAGTGGTAAGACATCTGCACTAGAAAGCAGGAGGTCGTGGGTTCGAGTCCTACCCGAGTGATTTTTTCCAAACAATCTCTCGGGACAACACTGAGTATACAGTGTTTATGAAATACGTCGGTGAAGGGTAAAACCCAATATTAAATTTACATCATCCCGACGCAAAATTCCATGTTATGAATCTTGACATCGTTCCGCAACCTATAAATTTACATCCAGAATTTTAGCTTGCGTGTTCTCGTTGTTTGTGGACAATGTTTCTGCTGTGTGCTCATCAACGAGTCCAAGTTTAATGCTGAAGTGGTTGCATAGTGCAATCTTTAGTGTTGTTCTTATTGTATTGTTTTTTTTTTTTTTTATTGGAAGTTCGGAATCATCATTCCATATTGTAACATTCCTATGTAGTTTATGCTGTTTTTAAAGGGTAAGAAATGTCAATAAAATTTTGTAACCAGAAATTCAATTAAATCAAGTAAAAGTGTGTTTGTTTTTGTTTTTGTTTTTTTGGTCTAATTTGCCAATAAAATGACATTACGAATACTACAAATTGATTGGGAGCGTAATCAAAGATAAATTGACAGCAATATCGCAATATATCCATAATTTTGAAAATATGAAATATTAAACAATATTCATCAAAAACCTATTAATCCTAGACATCTGAAATTGCAAAGATGAAGTCTCCATTTCATGCCATATCTGTGCTCAAGTTTTTACTTGACCTATTAAAATATGACAACTCGTACATTTTTGTCCATTTTGGCAAAAAAAATGACATTTTCCAAATCTGATTGAAATGGACTCGGGACCTAATTTCGAGCGTAATTAAAGACAGCAATATCGCAATATTTCAATAATTTGTGAAATCAAACTTTTCAAGATTTTGGGAAAATATGAAAAACTAAAGTTCATAACCAATAAGATTATAGTTGATCCAAGACATCTGAAATTGCACATCTGCCATCTTCATTCCATTCTCTATCTATTCGACAGTTTGAAGGCAACTTATTTTTTTTACCTGAAAAAATGGCAATTAGGGGTACCTCTTGCCATTTTTGTCTAAACACAACACAAAAAGTAAGTCCCCCCCCCCCCTAAATGACCTATCACAGTTTCTTAAATAAGAACTTTTCAAAGATCACATCTAGTGAAAAATATTTCTGTGGGTGTTAGGCAACTGTTGTGTGAAAATTAAAGGCATCCTTTTATTCATGGTTGACTGAGCTCAAATTGAAGACAAAATGACCCAATTTCAAAATTCACAAGACTGTGTGTGCATGCCTGTATGACGGCAGAAAAAGTGTGTGGCGTCGAAGTGAAGAACAGCATGCTGAGTGTTGTGTGCAACCTGTGACATCCTTCGGTGGCGGAAGCATCATGGTCTGGGCTGGGATAAGTCTTGTCAACAAAACACCACTTGTTCAGATCAATGCGCAACGATATGTTGACGATATCCTGCGTCCATATGTTGCACCGTATGCCGCAGCCCATGGTGATGGATTCGTCTTCATAGACGATAACGCCCATCCTCACAGAGAGGGAGAGAGGTGAACGCCTGCAAATTCACCAGACCTCAATCCCATCGAGCATCTTTGGAACCTGCTGAAACGATGTGTATGCCCGTATCCAAGCAGAAAGCACTCTGGAGGACTTGTCGCGATTACTGCAGGAAGAATGGATGGCTGATCCCCCTCGGCAGCGGGTGACCAGACTCATCAACACCATGAGAAGATGATGTCTGGAGGTCATTGCCAAGCGTGGTGGATACACACGTTATTGAACATTAATGTTAATCTGCTTCTCAGTCATCTGCAGTAATAAAGTCACTTTTGTGAATTTTGAAAATGGGTAATTTTGTATATATGTTGATATGTTACAACGTAATGTTATTAGACAGTTACGACTGTAAAATATTTTAAGTTATTGCAAAAAAAAGTGTTTTTATCGTGTACAGTATAAATTACTTTGATGTTTATTTTGCCTTACACATGGCACAGATAATAGATTTATTAAGCTTAAAGGTAGTATACACGATTTGCTTTTTGCTGTAATTTTCAGAAATAAATAGATTAGGGGGTTAGGTTAAGGAGAATGCATGAGAAAGTGTGGATTCGTAATTTAAGAATTCACGAGGCGCAAAGTGCCGAGTGAAATCGTAAATTACGAATCCACACTTGCGAGTGTATTCTCTGACTTAAACCATTGCGTCAACAGAAGTTCATGTATTGTCATTAACTATCCAGTTGAGTGAAGATGAAAATGAATGCATATCTCGTATCGTGGCCATTATTAAGAGACGTAATTTACATAAAGGAGTTTTTCGAGGCTCTTACGTAATCAAGCTCTGGGTTGAGGAAATGAATAACACTTTACTAAAGATTCGTAATCGTAGTTCCGAATCCACACTTTTTGACCAGTATAACAGATTCGTAGTTCCGAATCCACACTTTGAACAATAGTGTGACGTCATAGCAATGGTTTAATATTACATAGCGTGGTTGTAAATACTGTAACACTGACCTGTTTAAAGTTGTGTGTGCATAGATGCTGGGAAAACAGAGAGAAAAAAGATTATGTACTAGTAGTCTGGTTCCATGACAAAACGGAGCAATTTATAAAGTCGCGGAATTATCAGGTAGGGGAACGAGACTATTTATATCGTTTTTCCAACGATTGTCAGCCGACAATCGTTGGAAAAACGATATAAATTTCCACTTTTCTTGAAAACGACAACACACCAGGTGCCATGATTTCACAGGATGCCTGAGACTGCTATTTACTTAGTCTAGTACGGTATTTCATAATAATTCAATAGTTTTGTTTTTTGATGTTTGCAAATGGTGTAGCCTATACTATCGTTAATACCATCCATCTAATAAATCTGTGCCTTCGTTGAAATAAAGAAACCTGTGTGTTTACACTGAAACTACAGCAAGCTGAAAAAGTCGACTTTGTTGGATAACGGTAAAAAAAAATTGGTTTTTGAAACCACTGATGCATGCATTGATTTCTGATGGAAGAATTTCCCTGAGTGCTGTAGTACTTGTACTCATCGAGTTGACTATATTTTTACTACACGCATTCATCTGGGTCCAATTTAACAGAGCTGCTAAGCACACAGATTTCCTTAGCACCAAAATGTCTTGCTTAGTTAAAACAGGTTACCAGCAAAAGGCCATGGCATTTTCATGCTTGGCAAACAACAGCCGATAAAAAGAATCCCCGCCCCCATAAAAAATCGTCACCCCCAGTTTCCCCCACCCCCACTGAAAATTTCGCAAACGGAGAAAATAACAGTATTATTAAGGAAAATACTGTGAGTGCCCCCCACACTATAACATCCACCTATGGAGTGAGCCTTGGCTACACCACTCCCCCCCCCCCACCCCACCCCACCCCACCCACAGATTGTCTGTGTATACTTCATGACCAACTTTTTTTTACCATACTCATGACACAACTATTCTTAAAACCCTAATTGTAAACTGTCGATGTTCATGCCCCGTTTTGAAGATGTAGAATGAGAAAACTTGTGTGAAATCGATTACCTGTAATTAGTCCCCAACTTGGCCCAAAATTAGACATGTATTCAAAACCAGGAAAACGACATTTAAAGATAACATAACATTTGCAAACATAAAAACAAACAAAAAACTACTGAATAATTATGAAAAAAACAATTTATAGTCTCAGGCAGACTGTGAAATCATGGCACCTGGTGTGCTGTCATTTTCAAGAAAAGTGGGCTTTTGTATCAATTTGTAGTGATGGTCGGCCAACCATCTTTTGAAAAATATGACATTAAAAAAAAACCGCCCCATTTTACCAACTTTAATTTGTCCACATTTTACGGGTGCAAGTCTGCCAGTCTAGTTCCCCCGACCTGGCAATTCCCTGGTGTGTATAAATTGCTGCTTTTTTGTCTGAAGTAGTGTCAGGGAACCAGACTACAAGAACAGCATTTTTTTCTTTTTGTTTTCCCAGCATCCATGCACACAAAACTTTAAACAGGTCTGTGTTACAGTATTTGCTAACCCCCAAATCCATTCATTTCTGAAAATTACAGCAAAAGCAAATCTTGTTTACTGCCTTTAAAAATAAACTGTTGTCTTGCGGGATTGATCAAAACACTTGAGATCAACACGTACTGTCCATTAATTCAACTCCAAACAAAGGACGACGATGAGGTGTTTTTTGTTATAATTTGTTACAATTTCTTCAAATTGTTGATATCTTGCGTCGGTGGTGCATCCTTGTCTTTGGTCCGTGGGGCAGAATTTAATTTTTTTAGCGCATGGGTGGGAATAATTCTGGTTGTGAAATAGTAGGCCTTTGAATTATATAAAGGGAATATGTCCCCCAGGGTGGGGATGTCCCGCAATAGTTTCCTTCAGTGATGCATTCAGAAAAATCATCACTTGAGCCTTTGCATACGTTTTAGTAAAACTGCTGTCTGAAAAACGTATTTTGAACAGTTAAGAATTAAACAAATAAAATCTTACCTAAGATTTTTTTTTTTTTTTCTCACGAAGTTAAAGTTTACATTGTCCAGAATACCGGAAGATTTCAAGCCGTAATTGGACAAGTCTGTTTCTAATTAGCCGCTTGATCTGTGTCACACTGTTTCCATGGTTACGCTGACGTGTGTGTAAAGAAAAATGTATTCTCCGAATTTCTTCTATTTTTGTTGCAACTTAAAAAGGAACTGCGCCTTAAATTGTCCGCTATTATTAGTTCACGAGATTTTTACGAAGTGGAATGATGGTAAACGTGGCCGCTCGTGGAAAGCGTGCTGTTCTCTGACAAAAAAAACACTTCCGAGCATCAAAATGTGTGGTTCAATGTCTTCTGACTAAAATTATGTGTGCATATACAGGGTGAGAGAAAAAAGAACCGAACCAATGTTTTCTTCGTATTTCGTTTTACGATATGATAACTTGTTTGCACTGACAGGCCCCGATGGTGTTAACCATTAATGGCTTAAGTTTCTACATTCCGCTAGTTTTACGCCTCAGTTCGCAAGATCTGCCATGCGGAACTCAATCATTCTACATTAATTTTTCGTTTAAATAAATGTAAGTGGAGTTTTCCGTTCAGGGGGGCCCATGTAATATCTCATTGGAAAACTAATAATTTGAATACTGCTAGAAAATCAGCTATTTAATTTTGAAATGTTTCGGGTGCCATGAGCAAAATGTAAGGACATAGCAACTGTAATCTTATTTTACGGTATTGGAAATTGGGGCCTCGTATGGGCCCTCCCCTCTCCCAGTCACAAAGTGGGGGGGGGGGGGGTATTTTCCTCATCCCACCCCTCCCAGATCTACACCTATGCAAACATGTGTGACATGTTATCGGCTTATTTGTTTCAACTTTATTGTCAAAACGGGTGAATCCGGGAAGTTTTGCGGGGCTAGTTCGGAAGTAGAAAAAAGTCTACAAATTTGCAAAACAAACTTGACCCCCAACACATTTCCCGTCGGTAAAATAATTTGGGGTGGGGTGGTTGGGAGGGTGGGGGCTGGATGGTACTCTTTCTGACGTTGGTGGCGCCATGTAACCCCATAATCTCCCAGTAAATGCGCTGGACTGGACCCGATGGAATCTTTTCTTAGTACCCGTAAATTTTACCCACTAAATAAAAGACCAAAGAACAGTGGCCGATTTGAGTTTATAAACTAAACCCCCCAACCCCCCAAAAATGACACAGCAAGGGGGTTTAGACCCCTCCCCCGGATCCGCCCCTGAAAGTGCAGCGGGAGAGTGAATTGTGAAATACGGGAAATGCGTCAAAGAATACTCGGTTTCAGTATCGCCTTGCTTGCACCGGGAACTGTAGAAGTTAGATATGATTGACCAAAATATAACCGAAATCTGTGACACGGTTTTGTTTTACAACCACCAGAACAGTTTCGTTTATTCTTGCATAAACGCAGGAAAATAGAATTTGGGCGGCTAGAATTATCGGGAACTTTAAGCGATGTTCCAAAAGGTATTACAGGCATGAACCTGACCACAATGCTAATAATTAACCATATCGAATTAACCATGTTGCGTTTTTTCATCGACTTGTATCGAGAATTATGCGCCTGTTTAAATTCTTCTTTTTTGGTGAAAGAAAGAGGGAAAAAAATAATTAATTCCCAGGGACCAGGAAATAGGTCAGAGATTGTTTTTCAGTTTAAGCATCTACTACAGTGATACAGAAAGACCCCTGTAAAACGGAAAGACGTCTTTTTATCTATGGAAACTAAGAAAAACATCTTTATATCTGAGTTTCTGTCACGCATGATAATTTATCTCGGAAACGTGGGTGGTCACTTTTAGTTTCCATGCGTTCATGATCTATCTAAAATTAAAATCAAACTGCGGACGCATAATAAAAAAATAGTGTCGTGTCATTTAAAAGGAAGGCGGATGCCCCTTTTTAACTTTGATTTTTATATCATGCCGGCCAATATTTTCCAAGATGACCGCCTAATTTTTTGTTCATGATTTTGGCATTTTTTCAAGATGGCTTTCGGTGACATTGCAGTCCCCAAATCTATTCGAAAGATGTAACAGATCAACTATGACGTATTTTCCCTCTTCCCTTTGCATTTTTGTGGATTTTGGTTTTGGAGAGCAAACAACAAACAAACAAACAAACAAACAAACAAACAAAACCCAAAACAAGGCAACACCTTAAAAAAGAGGCTGGCGGAATGCGTTTTTTTTATTTTACCTCAGTGAACTTGTACACGAAGATAAAGATTTAATGTTGAGCCAACAACCAATTTTGGATTATGGAAGTATAAATAATGATAATGGAAGTATGTGTATCTGTACATATCATAAATTAAATCAATGATGATCAATTGAATAAAACATCTTGTCAGATTGACATGCATGCATCAAAAGGGTGTTTTGAAATAATAAATAATAAATACCGGCCAACATATCACTGGAACGTGGAAATTTACTTAAAATTTACTTTGAGCATTTTCATTTCAGCTGTAGTAAACTATAGGCACTTTCTCTTGGAAAGTTTGTACGCATCTTATTAGGGGGCCAATGGGCTATATTACAGGTAACTAATATTTTGTAGGTAACTAATGACAATCGGCAGTTCACAATGAACATATTTTTTGTTCTTAAAGGGAGCGAAATTTTAATCCCCTCTTTATTATTTCTGTTTATTTATTTATGTATTTTTATAGGAAGGTTAAACGCAGTGTTGTTTATCCGTGTCTCAATATCGAGGACGGGGTTTTTCCCAACACAAAAAGTACCCCTCAAAATGTTGCGTTATTGGTGCCGGTAGAATTTTATGACAAACTTGGAGCGCTGTTCAAAAGTTATGCCATTTTACATGCATTTTGAACACCTGCCGGGGCTGCGTTCCACTCACGCGATCAATGCAAACGTTCGCCAACGCTTTTTCGCGTTGTTTGCGTGAGTGGAACGCATCAAATTATGTTGCGGTTTCTTTTATGGCAAATTCTGAAAGGAGATCGGACGCCAACCCCTCCCCCCTCCCCCCAGACAGTGGCGTAACTACGGAGGGGGGGGGGGGGGGGGCACGGGGGGAACGTGCCCCCCTCCCACCTACCGGAGGTCCGTGCCCCCCGGGTGCCCCCCATTTGAAATTTCGAATTGCACACAAACAATACATCTGTTGCCATTCGGTGGCCCCCTTAAAAAATGGGTGCACCCCCAGGTGCACCCCCAGGCTCCCCCCTACAAATTCAACCCTAGTTACGCCGCTGCCCCCATCAGACCTGCCATCCCTCAAGGATTGTTATTTATCTCCACTTGACTGAAAAAAATAGTAGAATGAAATGGTTGGATATAAAAGGAGGACCCCAAGAGGCGGGTTTTAAGCAGGCGAAACTCTTTTAATAGAGTTGCTTCCAGTCGTTCTATTTTCTTTTCAATGAAAAAGGCTTTGCGTTTGGATGTCCCGTTTCCCCCGTGTCCCATCTTGCCCCAGTATACCCTACTGTCCGTCCAAGATTTTGGTAGTGTATTTTTAGCCGTGGAGTTTTTCCTGGAAATAATCTTGGAAGACAAAAAACTGATAGTGTTTTGTAAATTTTTTTGGACAAAGTGACTTTGAAAGATACAAATGAACGTGTTGATTATACCAAATAAAAAAAAAAATCGGGGATGCTGTTATAATGCATTAGGTTTATGTTGGTTTTTGTTTCGTTCCGTTGCGCTCCGTTTGGTTTGGTTTTGTTTTGTTTCGTTTCGTGTCGTTCATGTCGAATTTTAAATAAAAAGCGGCTTTAGAGCGCTGTCTTCGTCAGAATCGGAGACTGCGACCAGAGGGAGAAGATTGTGATATCAAGTTGATGTGACCATCAACGCCGGTAAAGTTCGTGAAAATAAAACTGTGATTTGCTATTTCTTTATATTATCAACGATTTGCGCAGTGCACAGCATCCCCGATCACCGGCCACAGAGATTTCCATGAATGCATCATACTCGGCTGTTGAAATGAGTCAAGGAGTAACAGACAGCGACGGACTGACAGCCGACGAGAGCCAGTCAATGGATTATTGGGAGGTTATGCAAGCTCAACTGAGAGAACACTTTGACTTGTACAGGTTCCCCGTTACAGTAATCGCACCAATCGGTCTTCTGTTGAACTTCATCTTTCTGACTGCAGTGGCTCGGGTGAAATCCATGCGCACCAACATGAACGTCTACCTGTGCAATCTGGCTGTGGTTGACACCTCTATCCTCACTTTGAGGTTATCGTCAGCGTGGGTTACAGTGGTTTACGGATCGGGGTGGGACTGGGCTCGTCAGGCTGCTGCTTGGTCATTGCATACGGCCTCTTACTGTATTGTGACCGCCATTGCAGTTGAGAGATTTCGTGCCGTATTCAGTCCAATCGAGTTTCGAGCTCAATCACGAAAGATTAGAGCGTACAAGATATCGGTTGGTATCTGGATTCTTGCAGTTGCCACGGGTATCATTACCGGACTACGGCCTGGCAGCAACTTCGATTATTACTGGGTAATTTGTTATTTATCTTTCATTGCGTGCAATTTTGCAGCGACTCTTTGTTCGTATATCTACATTGTCGTACAAGTTCGCCGTCAAGTGGCTTTTTCACCGAAGAATAAGGGGCTACATTGGAAGGTTCTCCGCATGCTGGTGATCAACACTGCTGTGTTCTTTTTTCTGAGCTCTGTGCAAGTCATGTGGGGTATAATATCGTTAATTTTTATATCGATTGAGCTTCATGGACATCGATATTTTATGTTTGTCTGGGTAATACTAGACATGAGACTGATTCAAAGTATTCTGGCTGTGATTAATAGTTCCGTAAACCCGATCATGTATAGCATGACTAACGAGGACTACCGAGCCAACATATGGAAAGCATTCCCCTTCCTCATCCGCGCTCTTCACTATCTCCTCCGCTCTCTGCGTCGTCGTCGTCGTCGTCGTCTCCGCCGCCAACGCCGCCACCGCCAGGCAGCCGCCGCCAATTCTCCATCGGAACTGGTAGAAATGGTGGAGATTCCCAAACGCGAAAGCCCGCCATTGAAAACGTCCCAAGAACTTGCCTCTGACAACAAGACTTTGAAGACAGAGGAGAAAGTCGTGCAGAAGCAGACAAGCGTTGAAGCGAAGGTTAGACCATTGACTTATTGACCGTTTATACCCTTTTCACATGACGTCACCAGTCCATATTGGACCGCCTACTGTTGTATTACGGTGGCGATTGTGTAGTGTAGGGCCCCTCTATAGTATAGTTTTGATCAATATAGAGTCAATGGTATTTTTTCTCATGGCAAAATGACTTTTTTAAGCCAAAACAGACTTCTCTTAATTCTATTGGCATTTTTTTTTGTTCTAATTTTGAATAGTTTATTGCGGTAAAAAAATGCAATTTACTTATGCACTTTACGGCAGTTACCATGTGAATTAATGCGGTTTTGTGTGTTTGCTGTGCGTCGCAGTGATCGCCATCTTTATTTTTGTGTTGCGTTTTGTCGTCTTTCCCTCAAAAACTAAAACCCTGCCCTTTATCTACGGCATACCTGTTGGTTTGTAATGTCACTAACTAGTTTGGCAATTCCAATAACCTAAAAGTATATTTCTGTTCCCTTATAGGGAACAGGCCTGGGGCCCTACACTACACAATCGCCTTCATGGCAATTCGAATAGTACTTATTGGAATAAACCAGTCCAGCATGCCACGTGGTTTAACCTGCCCCATACTGTACATTATCTATCTGGCCATGTGGGTGAAAATGGTCTATACACAGTATTGCATTTTCTTATAATTTTAAGTTTCCCCCAGATTTGGTTGTCAAGAATGGCATAAGTAAGGGTGTGTACTCAACTGAGGTGGGTGGTGTCCCATTCAGATTTTTTTGAGAGACAAAAATATGGTCCAATTTGAGGCTCCAGTTTTACAATATTTCGTCATAGGTGAATTAGCTTTCAATTTCCTCCCAAACACAATTCATTTAGGAAATGTGTGCTCGCCAGTGTCTTAATAAATTGGACCCTAGTCTACGCCACTCTTTGTCGAGCAAGATTATTTGTACTTTTACTCGACAACTGTCGAAAATATTTAAGGCGGGAACATTTGTTTGTGTTTAAAAATGTGACAATATACGTGGAGTATTTCTTCCCTTTGCTGGTATTAGGGGTGTGCATTCACCGGTAGTATGGGAATCGGTACCCGATTGAAAAAAGCATGGGTACCCTGGTACGTGTTAAAGAAAGCCAATCCCAAAAAGTAAATCTTGGAAATTGATGTTTATATTGTTCGTAAAGGTCAGCATTTTTAATACTACCACATCGGTGCATCAATCAAAGTGGGCTCTATAGCTTTATGGTGTATGAATCACATTTGCTCAAGCATCATAAAATATGTGGTTTTCTTTTATTTCTAAATTGCAGGGTCCGACCACTCGGAGGCAGAGAAGAAACGAGGGGACAAAGATTGTGTCAAAATCCAGCACAATTCATCCTCCATAACGGTGAGTTATCCCATAGCCACACTCAGGAAAATAATGTACACCTGGCTGCAGACATTCATGTTGTAATAAAGGATGGAGTAGGTCTATAGTTATAGTTTGATTTTTTTGGTTATCTTTTTACAAAGTTATTTACAATGTAAGCTGCACGTACTAGTGTGGTTTCTAGTGGTTTGGTATCCAGGGTACCATTGAAGATCGTCTCCATATCCTTATGGTAGGATGATCCTCAAGTGTAGCTTGGAAACCATACCCCTGGGGGCTTTACGGTCGCTTCGTCCTCAACCACTTCGCCCAAATGCCACTTCGCCCAATTACCCCTTCGCCCAAACGCCACTTCGCCCAATTACCCCTTCGCCCAATTACCCCTTCGCCCAATTACCCCTTCGCCCAAACGCCACTAATTCGCCCAAATGCCACTTCGCCCAAAAACCACTTCGCCCAAAAACCACTTCGCCCATGCCCAATCTGTATGCCCTATTTTCATTTCATTTAATAGTTCGTTACATCCCTCATATCAGTTAAGATGTTACATTATAAATGTTTTTAAAAATTACATTATATATTTTACGAAATTTTTATATAAACCTCTAGGAAAATATATCAATTAAAAAAATCTTAATAATTTGAATGACCACTTGATGAAAATAATTGCCCAGAAACTAATAAGAAAAGAAAAGCATGGTCAACGTCATAATTATGCACACCGACGTTCGCTAATTTGAATGCTTCAACCGTCAAAGGATGTCACTGACAAAACTCAATATAAGAACGCAACAAATAAAGTCTTGAATGCACCATCAAAACGAAATAGAATGTCCCTAAACGAAAACGAACATGAGGAACAAAATCTTCGGTGCTTGCAAATTGAAATTGAATGCCCAAACAGCGAAAAAGAAACCTTAATTTGATCAGTTGTGTATAAACCACGCGAATTTGAATGACCAATAACGAAAACGGCAAATTGGCCGCCAGGAAAACCTATTACAAACACGACTACATGTGTACATGGCACTATTAATATTTACACGCATACAAATACCAGTATACCAGCGCTTGAAGTCTTCATAAGGTTTTAAATATTCCAGTAAAAGTTTTTTTGTCATGATTCCTGCTTTACCGTAAGGGCGAACAAAAACCCGTGAAAAAGAACTATAGTAAGTTGGGGAAAACGCAGTCATTTTGTACTTTGGAAAAACACGGATAGGCCCTATCCTTTTTTTGGCTTCAAACTCTTCCAGAAAAAAGGGCAGTGGCGTTGTCATTTTTCTCAAAAAGTCTCAGTAACATTCAGTTAGAATACACTGGTAAGTGGTTTTGGGGCAAAGTGGCGTCTGGGCGAAGTGGCGTCTGGGCGAAGTGGAAATTGGGCGAAGTGGCATCTGGGCGAAATGGAAATTGGGCTAAGTGGGGTCTGGGCGAAGTGGCGTCTGGACGAAGTGGAAATTGGGCAAAGTGGCATCTGGGCGAAATGGAAATTGGGCTAAGTGGGGTTTGGGCGAAGTGGGGTTTGGGCGAAGTGGGGTTTGGGCGAAGTGGGGTTTGGGCGAAGTGGGGTTTGGGCGAAGTGGGGTTTGGGCGAAGTGGGGTTTGGGCGAAGTGGTTGAGGGCGCAAAGTGGATTTTTGGCGAAGTGACCGACAACCCCCTTGGGGAGTACCCTGGTATAAAACAACACCTCCTTTTGTTGTACCTATAGTTACAATAGGACACCAACTCCTTGTGCAGATATTTTCTTTCATAATCTGGGTAATTTGTGTTCAACCAAATCATAACATTATCAGCACTACTTAGGCAATTATTTGGATTCCAACTGCAAGTAAATTCACTTTTCCAGTTTTCTTTGTTCACAAAATTCAGTCAAAATTACCTTGGGGTTTGTTTGACGGTTATAAAGTTGTATCCTCTCTGAGTGATCCTCACAATGTCGTTTCCGAAGTTGTATTGTGAGTTGGGGCGTGACCCCCCACCCCCCACCCCCACCCCCCACCCCCCACCCCCCACCCCCGAACAAAAGACACTGACAATTTGGGAAACCACTAACATACATATGTAGGGTAAGATAGCTCAGTTGGTAGACCACCGGTACGGTATTCCGGAGGCCGCAGGTTCAAATCCCACTCCTGCTAGCTTTCTAGTTTCTTTGTTCACTTTGAAAATTCATTCCAAATTACGTAGTCAGTTTCCCTTGTGCTTTTGTTCTCTTGTGCTTTGTTTGACGATATAAATAAATGAATAATATTTTTTAAAAGGGTTGGTGAATTGGCTAATTGGTCAGACTGTTGGCATTACCGGCCAAAGAGAAAACGGGCCTGCAGCCGATTTCAGAAAACCTTGTGCAATCGCGTAACTCTACTTATACCACATTTGATTGCGTAAGTTGCAGAACATCTGCGACATTTTAAAAATCAATTTTCACGAAAAGGTATGCATTGTGTAAGTCGCTGACTTGCGCCACAAATTATGGTGTAACTTACGCACTCGATTACACCGAAATGATGACTTAACTAGCTGAGCTTGAGCATAGTAGAGCCGTTAGTTGCTCAAGTTATTTATTAAATGCACTGGATTGTTTCAGAGAGTAATGAAATGATCATTTGCTCCAAGTTTACCTGTGAGGTATTATATTTTTTTCAAAAGTGAAAAGTTTGAGAATGATGTCCCACAGTTCAATTTCACGGCTGTTCATTGCTTCTTTTTGTTGTACTACAACAGTCATCGTAAAAGCAGCATTCAGCCTCGTCCGCGATGTATAAAACAAATACAACATTGCGCAGCTACGCACTGTTTTGTGAAATGGGTCGCAAGGATGTTGCGCAGCTGTGCAACATTTTTATAGTGTAAGTTCTATGCCATGGCCTAAGTTACGCAGCTGTGCAACATTTTTATAGTGTAAGTCCTATTCCATGGCCTAAGTTACGCACTGTTTTGTAAGCTTGGCGTGCAGGCTTGCAGGCAGGCAGGCTTGCAGGCAGGCAGGCTTGCAGGCAGGCAGGCTTGCAGGCAGGCAGGCTTGCAGGCAGGCAGGCTTGCAGGCAGGCAGGCTTGCAGGCAGGCAGGCTTGCAGGCAGGCAGGCTTGCAGGCAGGCAGGCTTGCAGGCAGGCAGGCTTGCAGGCAGGCAGGCTTGCAGGCAGGCAGGCTGGCAGGCAGGCAGGCTGGCAGGCAGGCAGGCTGGCAGGCAGGCAGGCTGGCAGGCAGGCAGGCTGGCAGGCAGGCAGGCTGGCAGGCAGGCAGGCTGGCAGGCAGGCAGGCTGGCAGGCAGGCAGGCTGGCAGGCAGGCAGGCTGGCAGGCAGGCAGGCTGGCAGGCAGGCAGGCTGGCAGGCAGGCAGGCTGGCAGGCAGGCAGGCTGGCAGGCAGGCAGGCTGGCAGGCAGGCAGGCTGGCAGGCAGGCAGGCTGGCAGGCAGGCAGGCTTGCAGGCAGGCAGGCTTGCAGGCAGGCAGGCTTGCAGGCAGGCAGGCAGGCAGGCTTGCAGGCAGGCAGGCAGGCTTGCAGGCTGGCAGGCAGGCAGGCTGGCAGGCAGGCAGGCTGGCAGGCAGGCAGGCTTGCAGGCAGGCAGGCTTGCAGGCAGGCAGGCAGGCAGGCTTGCAGGCAGGCAGGCAGGCTTGCAGGCTGGCAGGCAGGCAGGCTGGCAGGCAGGCAGGCTGGCAGGCAGGCAGGCTGGCAGGCAGGCAGGCTGGCAGGCAGGCAGGCTTGCAGGCAGGTCGAATTTGGCAATAAAATGACATTACGAATACTACAAATTGATTGGGAGCGTAATCAAAGATAAATTGACAGAAATGTCGCAATGTTTCTATAATTTATCTATAATTTATCTATTTTCTATAACTTTTCAAGATTTTGGGAAAAATATTTAAAACAATTTAAGTTCATAACCAATAAAATTATAGTTGATCAAAGACATCTGAAATTACACATCTGACATCTTCATTCCATTCTCTATCTATTCGACAGTTTTAAAGGCAACTTATTTTTGACCTGCAAAAATGACAAGGGGTACCCCCTTGCCATTTTTGTCGATTTTGGCCAAAAAATGACATTTTCCAATTTTACCAGAAATTGATTCCAGAGAACTGTGATAGTGGCAGAAACCCATTTGGAGTGATGAAATCATATCTGATAGGACAAAATTAAGTTTTTCAAGATTTTCGGAAAATATGAAAAATTTAAATGCATACCCAATAAAATTATGGTTGATCCAAGACATATGAAATTGCACATCTGACATTCCGTTCTCTGTCCTTTTACATGTTGTATCTTATCAATATAATTACATTAATGTATTTATGTTGATATGTTACAACGTAATGTTATTAGACAGTTACTACTGTAAAATATTTTTAATTATTGCAACTGTTTTTATCGTGTACAGTATAAATTACTTTGATGTGTATTTTGCCTTACACATGGCACAGATAATAGATTTATAAAGCTTAAAGGTAGTATACACGATTTGCTTTTTGCTGTAATTTTCAGAAATAAATAGATTAGGGGGTTAGTATTTTATAGCGTGGTAGTAAATACTGTAACACTGACCTGTTTAAAGTTGTGTGTTGCATAGATGCTGGGAAAACAGAGAAAACAAAATTATGTACTAGTAGTCTGGTTCCATGACAAAACGGAGCAATTTATAGAGTCGTGGAATGATCAGGTCGGGGAACGAGACTATTTCCAACGATTGTCGGCTGACAATCGTTGGAAAAACGATATAAATTTCCACTTTTCTTGAAAACGACAGCACACCAGGTGCCACGATTTCACAGGATGCCTGATGAGACTGCTATGTACTTACAGTCTAGTATGGTATTTCGTAATAATTCAGTAGTTTTGTTTTTTGATGTTTGCAAATGGTGTATACTATCTTTAATACCATCCATCTAATATATCTGTGCCTTCCTTGAAATAGAAAACCTGTGTGTTTACACTGAAACTACAGCAAGCTGAAAAGGTCGACTTTGTTGGATAACGGTCAAATAGAAAATTTGTTTTTGAAACCACTGATGCATGCATTGATATCTGATGGAAGAATTTCTCTGAGTGTTGTAGTACTTGTACTCATCGAGTTGACTATATTTTTACTACACGCATTCATCTGGGTCCAATTTCACGGAGCTGCTAAGCACACAGGTTTCCTTAGCACCAAAATGTCTTGCTTATAGTTAAAACAGGTTACCAGCAAAAGGCCATGGCATTTTCATGCTTGGCAAACAACAGCCGATAAAAGGAATCCACGCCCCCATAAAAAAATCGTCACCCAGTTTCCCCCACCCCCACTGAAAATATCGCAAACGGAGAAAATAACAGTATTATTAAGAAAAATACTGTGAGTGCCCCCCACACTGTAACATCCACCTATGGAGTCAGCCTTGGCTACACCACTCCCCCCCCCCCACCCCACCCCACCCACAGATTGTCTGTGTATACTTCATGACCAACTTTTAAGACTTTTTAAGAACAGTTAAGAATTAAGCGAATAAAATCTTACCTCATTTAATTTTTTGTTTTGTTTTGTTTTGTTTTTGGGTTTTTTTGCTCACGAAATTAAAGTTTACATTGTCCAGAATACCGGAAGATTTCAAGCCGTATAATTGGGCAAGTCAGTTTCGAATTAGCCGCTTGATCTGTGTCACACTGTTTCCATGGTTACGGTGACGCGTGTGTAAAATATAATGTATTTTCGAATTTCTTTCATTTTGTTGCAACTTTAAAAAGAACTGCGTCTTGAATTGTCTGTTAACACTATCATTTTAGTCTACAATATTTTTACGAAGTGGAATGATGGTAAACATGGCCGCTCGTGGAAAGCGTGCTGTTCCCTGACCAAAAAAAAAACACTTCTGAGCATCAAAATGTGTGGTTCAATGTGTTCTGACTAAAATTATGTCTGTACATTATACAGGGTGAGAGAAAAAAAACCGAACCCAATTTGTTCTGCACTGACAGGCCCCGATGGTGTCAACCATTAATGGCTTTATAATAATAAGTTTCTACATTGCACTAGTTTTACGCCTCAGTTCACAAGATGAATTTTTCGTTTAAATAAATGTAAGCGGAGTTTTCCGTTTAGGGAGCTCATGTAATATCTCATTGGAAAACTAATAATTTGTATACTGCTAGAAAATCAGCTATTTAATTTTAAAATGTTTCGGGTGCCATGAGCAAAATGTGAGGACATAGCAACTGTAATCCTATTTTACGGTATTGGAAATTGGGGCCTCGTATGGGCCCCCCCCCCCTCTCCCAGTCACAAAGTGGTAGGTATTTCCCTCACCCCACCCCTCCCACATCTACACATATATGCAAACATGTGTGACATGTTATCAGCTTATTTGTTTCAACTTTATTGTCAAAACGGGTGAATCCGAGAAGTTTTGCGGGGCTTCGGAGGTAAAACAAAGTCTACAAATTTGCCAAACAAACTTGACCCCCAACACATTTCCCGTCGGTAAAATAATTTGAGAGGCGAGGGTGGGGTGGTTGGGAGGGGTGGGGGCTGGGTGGTGCTCTTCCTGTCGTTAATGGTGCCATGTAACCCCATAATCTCCCAGTAAATGCGCTATACTGGACATGATGGAATCTTTTCTTACCCGTAAATTTTACCCACTAAATATAGAACCAAAGAACAGTGGCTGATTTGAGTCTATAAGCTGAACCCCCCAACCCCCCCATACTGTACATGTACTACAAGGCGGTCCATACGTTGTTGCATTATCTATCTGGCCACGTGGGTGAAAATGGTCTATACACAGTATTGCATTTTCTTATAATTTTAGGTTTCCCCAGATTTGGTTGTCAAGAATGGCATATAAGTAAGGGTGTGTACTCAACTGAGGTGGGTGGTGTCCCATTCAGAATTTTTGAGAGACAAAAATATGGTCCAATTTAAGGCTCCAGTTTTCCAATATTCATAGGTGAAGCTTTCAATTTCCTCCCAAACACAATTCATTTAGGAAATGTGTGCTCGCCAGTGTATCAATAAATTGGACCCTAGTCTACGCCACTCGAGATCTTTGTCGAGCAAGATTATTTGTACTTTTACTCGACAACTGTCGAAAATATTTAAGGCAGGAACATTTGTTTGAGTATTTCTTCCCTTTGCTGGTATTGGGTGTGCATTCACCGGTAGTATGGGAATCGGTACTCGATTGAAAAAAAGCATGGGTACCCAGGTACGTGTTAAAGAAAGCCAATCCCAAAAAGTAAATCTTGGAAATTGATGTTTATATTGTTCGTAAAGGTCGGCATTTTTAATACTACCACATCGGTGCATCAATGCAGCAAGATGCAAGTGTGTACAGTGGGCTCTATAGCTTTATGGTGTAAATCGCATTTGCTCCAAAGCATCATAAACATTAATATGTTTGGTTTTTTCCATGTATCCTGGTTTTCATTTTGAAAATTCCCCACAAATCACATTCAAAAACTTTCTCTTTCATTGTCCAGAAATTACTGAGTAACATGTTAATCCGGTTATGTGTACTTGATTGCATAATCTGGAACCGGTTCCTGACATAAGCGGCCAGGTACGGTTACCCGGTTACCCGGTTACCCGGTTATCCGGTTACCAGTTACCAGTTACCAGTTACCGGTTACCCGGTTCGATCGGATGCACAGCCCTACATGTAGCTTGTTTATTTTACTTGTGTGCTGCTCTGAATTGCCTGTCGTCTTGGGCAAATATTCACTGTTGACCAGACCACTTGGCAAAAGTACATCAGTAAGTGGCTTATTACATAAATGTGGAGGCCAGTGTACAACATTAGGATCAAATTTTAGAAGTTCTTGAATTAATATGATCTTCACTTGTTTGTGTGGTTGAAGACATGTAATACCCAGATAGACAATGATTTTTTCTGTAAATTGGTCGGTTTCACAGTCAGCATCAACTAAACACAAGCACAAGCAAAATTTAACCTGTAACAGTGACACCAAGTTTTAAACTTTGACTGCACATGTTTTCTAGTTAGCAATTGATATATTTCAATTTGATAACCATATTAAATACTTAGTTTAAATTTGTGTATATAAAAATATCAACCTTCAAACCCTATGTAAAATGTGTAAGTCATATATCAATAAAATGCATCATATTGATTCAGAAATTCAGTAAATCCACCATCAGGCTCTATACAGTGTAACAATCAGGCTTTAAATGAATACACACCAAGTCTTGTGGCCCAGATTAGTCACAAAAATAGTTTAACTTGCATGTAATATTGTATAAATGGGAAATTTTGGAGTAAATTTTGCATGTAACAATGACACCAAATATTGGTGTCCTGTTACAGGTAAAATATTAATTTCTGTACGGTGACAATTATTTGTCTAATATATGCTTCTAAAGTGTTCAACTTAAATGGCTAACTTTAAAATGGTACTGTTTAAAAACTTTAAGAGCACACACATTGTACACATCATTAGCACAGTGCATTTTCTTGATCATGCTAGATTTCCAAAATATGCAGTTCCATAAAACATTTTGCAATAAAATCTGTATTAATACCAAAATGCTGCTTGCTTCAAAGAATGTAACCATTTTAAAATCTAAAACTCAAATATCATTTAAAATAACCACTTATTTAATTAATTATGGCTGGAAATAGACATTTCACCTGTAACGGTGTCAACGCGGACACCAAATAGTTATTGCCGCATATTTCAAAATTTCAAAATTGAATACAAATTCTTTTTAGATGAGTGTTCTGTACCCATGACTAAGACAAAGAAATGCTAAATTGTTGAAGAACTACTACTTTATACATAGTCAAAACACAACTGTAAAATATCACTCTGTAACATTTAGTGCTGACACCAAAGTGGTGTGATATATTTTAAAATGGCCACATTTGTTGTGTTTTTTAACATTTCATTGTAAGTTGTGTTTGATCTTTTCACAGATTGAAAACACTCATAAAATAACCAGTTCTTTGAAATAATTCACCTTTTCTCTAGATGCTATACTGAATTATAAATGTCACTCTGTAACATGTTTTTGTTGACACCAAATGTTACAGAGTGATGGTAATTTTATGGCCATCTCGTAATTAAGCTAGACTACATCATTACGAATAATGTTATTTAATATTCATGATTACTATGTCTACAATAATTTGGACCCACATTAAATAGTCCCATTTGTCCTTCGAAAAATATTGCAAATTATGTTTAGTTTGACCCATTAAAAATGTCACGCTATTTTGCCTAAAAACACCACATTTTGGCATATTTTGAGTTTAATAAAATACACATTTTAATATTAAATTCACAATGTTTGATATCATTTGAAAGCTTGCCACATGCCCTCCACATTTACACCATGATCAATATGAAACCTTTTTTGGTGTTACTAAGGGAACTAAATGAATGATCAGACCCTCTGAAATTTGACTGGCCTCCACATTTATGTAAACACCCAAATGGAAGTGTTTCACATAGGTTTCCAATTTCCTGGTTGTTGTTTGTTTTGACTGGGAGATTATAAAGGGAAAAATCCAGCAGTACTGGACATTTAGCAGCCTTTATGTACATTTTAATGCACACTGCTTTTAATGAAACCTTTTTGTCTGAGGTACTTTTAGAAAAATCAATTGATCAATCTGTAGGGTGGAGCAGGTTTAGTTATAGGCTGCACTGCATATACATACGTGTACTAACTATGGTTTCCAACGGGTGTGGTATCCAGGGTACCATTGAGGATCTTCTCCATAGAAGATCCTCAAGTGTAGCTTGGAAACCATACCCCTGGGGAGTACCCTGGTTAACAACACCAGCTTATTCACTCCAGTTCAATTCAGTTTCTTGTGCAACTTACAGTGAAATCTCGATAAGTCAAAACCGAAAACCCGTTTAACTCGAAGTAAACATTTATTCCCCTCAAAATAATAGCAAATCATGTATAAACATGCCCATGCTAACTCGAAATGTCGGACCGACAACTCCAGGTGCAGAAATAAACTTGCGTAATTAGGCCACGGGAAAAACAAATCCTTTTGTTAAGTTAAGAAATCTCCCACGATCTTATTCAATAAACCCAAACTTAGCCGTAGAAAAGCAACAAAGGGGCAATTAGCGTCCGTAGTATCGTTGGAGAAGCCTATTCATTGCAGCAGTGCAATTTACAATGATCAAAGCATACCGCCCGTGACCCGTGCAGGAAGGCCAAAGACGCAAAGCAGCCGCAACAGTTGCCGCAATCCTTTGAAGAAAAGTGCCCAGTACTACACGCAACCACGATGCAGTTGGCAATGATTTAAGTGAACTGCGTGGTGATGACCAATCACACAGTTGCACGTGCTTGCTGCAGGGACGTATTGCGGGACGTGGCTGGATCGTTTCAAGGCACCCCGCCGAGAGAGGGCGCATGCCGTCTCGAGAGAGTGCGCATTCCATCTCGAGAGATGACAGACAAATTGCTGCGCAATGGACTACCCAATGTTTTGCCGGAAGAAACATCTTTAACGCCTATGAAACGGGCTTGTTTTATTGTCTCTTGTCGGACCATTCCCTCACACTAAAGGGGGAGACCTGCAATGGCTGAAAGCGAAGCAAAAATCGCCTAAAAATGCAATGATTTCATGCTCTATTTCACGGCCGTTACATTGGAGATTCGCTTGGTACCGGTAATGGTATTCACGTACGTAATCTTTGGGGAAAAGGCGGACCTTTTGTAACTCAAAACTCCGCTTAACTCGAAATTGGAGTCCATTCCCCTGAGGTTCAACTTATCGAGATTTCACTGTAATTGCCTATTATAATGATAGAACACTGAGATTTTGGTGCAATTCCTAGCACGATAATCGTAACCCTTGATGAAAATTTGAGTTGATCGAGGAGTACATCCAGGAATTTCATAATGACATTTGGGCCATGCACATTACGCTACACTGTACATGGGTGTAGAGGTCTGGTCTGGCCATATGATTTAAAATAAACCAGCATTCAAAACAAGGAGTATTTTTCTACCCACTGATCTCAGTTCAACAAGGCAAAAAAAAAATAGTTCTGCTTCCGATTATGGCTTTTGAAAAATGTGTACATGTGTAAGTAGGGGAAAAAGATGTGCCACCATATGTAGACCTGTGTCTACGTGTAGTCAAGATTTAAATGTAGTATTTACAGCATATTTTTTCCCTCAATAAAAAAAAATAGGGTTGGGGCCGTTAAAATAGGGTAGGTAAGGTAACCGGAAGCAAAACTGTTTTTTTTTTAACCAAACGTACGAATATTATTAACTTTTTCAAAGTGAACAAAGAAAACTGGCAGGAGCGGGATTCGAACCTGTGACCCGGAATTGTTTGACGAATATTATTAACTGTAACATGTCTGCTTGAATCCAAAGAGTCATGCTACATCACACTGCTACCCCCCCCCCCCCCCCCCCCCAAGAAAAAAAGAGTTGTAAATTGTATCAATCTGTCTGCCCCTATTCTTACATTGTAATTCGAGATAAATATCAATGTAGCACTTTCAAGACGAACTAAAATTAAAGTAGTTGGGTTTTCTTTCATTATTATAATTGCAGGGTTCGACCACTCAGTGAGGCAGAGAAGAAACGAGGGGACAAAGATTGTGTCAAAATCCAGCACAATTCATCCTCCATAAGGGTGAGTTATCCCATAGCCACACTCATGAAAATAATGTACATTTGGCTGCAGACATTCATGTTGTAATAAAGGATGGAGTAGGTCTATAGTTATAGTTTAATTGTTGGTATTTTTACAAAGTTATTTACAATGTAAGCTGCACGTACTATAGTGTGGTTTCCAGTGGTTTGGTATCCAGGGTACCATTGAGGATCTTCTCCATATCCTTATGGTAGGATGATCTTCAAGTGTAGCTTGGAAACCATACCCCTGGGGAGTACCCTGGTAAACAACACCTTTTGTTGTACCATAGTTATGCGCCTATCAATTGCTTCCCCCACCCCTCCCCCCTGGGGCTGCCCCAAGTCTTATGTGGGGATTTTGGTCACTCATTTTGCTATTGTTTCCCCATCATCAGAAGTTAAAAACCATGAGGTGGGGGTGCCCCACCGGCCCATGTATGTCTGGGATTGTCACGAAAATTTTGCCCCATGGGTGGGGATTTGGTCACTTCAAAAGTGACAATCCCCACATCTTGGGTGGGGCAGCCTGGGGGAAGGGTGGGGGAAGCAATTGATAATCGCATTACAATAGGACACCAACTCCTTGTGCGGATATTTTCTTTCATAATCTGGGTAATTTGTGTTCAACCCAAATCATACAGCAGAGCTGGTTGACCAAACCGATCAGCACTACTTAGGCATTTATTTGGATTCCAACTGCATGAAGTAAATTAGTCAATTCACTTTTCCAGCTTTCTGTGTTCACATTGAAAATTCAGTCAAGTCAGTTTCCCTTGGGGTTTGTTTGACGGTTAGAAAGTTGTATCCTCTCGGAGTGATCCTCACAATGCCGTTTCCCAGGTTGTATTGTAAGTTGGGGCGTGATTCCTGGCTATACGGCATTATGGGTTTGTGACTTCTGATTAGTGCCCACCCCCTCCCCCCTAACAGCGGGGGGGGGGGGGGGGGGGGGGGGGGGGGGAACTCTCCCCCTGGCGGCATTTGAGGCGTTATAAAAAACAAACAGAAATAGTGTTTTTAGGACGGTTTTCAGACGGTTGAGACGTTGTTTCCCCTCCCTGGCACAAAAAGCTGGATACGCTTCTGTCATCAGACTCCCTGAAAATCCAACTTGTTGGTTATTCTGCGCATGATCAGTAGGCCCCAGTGTACTATTTTTTTTCGTAGACCAGAATTGCCATCATGCATATTCATGTTTGCAATATCTTATAGTAAGCATCAGACAACAGACCAGTTTCCTAATAAATTCAAATTTATGCACGCATGCACACAAATGGGACCTGCAGGCAAAAAGCGAAATCGGCCCATTGAAAATGTACAGGAGTCAAAACAGTTTTGTAATTTTCTCTCAATTTCTCCTTGATTTGTCTCATTTGGCTTTTGAAAAGTCCTTGAAATCGTCAAAGGTATTACTTTTTGGGTGGTACAAAATAAAAACTTTTAAAAATGTTTTCGTCCCGTGCGCACGAGGCCAAAGGAATTAGGCAGGGCTCCTTTCCACACGAGTGCCAATAACTAACCGTGTGCTTCGGGGTACCATCCACGTTGCACTTTTTGCCGCTGGCAATCGCAGCATGATTTTCGCGTGGGGCGGCCCGGGCTTAGCGCACAATCTCCGGTCAACCTGACAGTCTGTGCACGGTGAAATCATTTTGTCCGGCGTGGATGGCTGAAGCACATCGTATACTGACGTGTGCAACTGTAATCCTCTCGTGAATGTCATTCTAGTTTAACCCTCCTGTTCTCAGGGCCAAAATCGACCCAGCTGCTGTACAGATCAAAACCTATCAAATGACAAATTGAAACACACACAAACTGTCAGAGTTGGTGTTTAGAGATTTTGATAGTTATAAGTATAGGATAACGTTATTTTCACTATTTTGATGGCGAAAAACATCCAGAACAACCATGGTTTTACGCTGTAGCGTGTATAGATGCGAGAGAAAAAAAAAGTGTTATAAGTCCCCCTTCCCCCCCCCCAAAAATAGACGATCATAAAACAAATAATCAAGGAAATATAATAAAATAACACATTCGGATTTCTTTAAAAACAACAACCAAGAAATTCCATTTATGTGGCCATTACTAAATTGTAAACAGACATGGTTCTACGAAGGGGCTCACCCCCCCCCCCCCCCCCCAAAGAAAAAAAGAGAGAGAGAAAAGAAACAATAGAAATTTACAACCAAAAGCTAAACTTAAAGGTTTTCAAAACTTAAAGAATGTTATCTTCCCAAGAATAATGTAAGCCCTCAAAATCGGTGTACATGTAAAACCGCCCCTGATGTTGCAGAACTAGTTGAGGATCATTTGCAAATTTGTTTTTGATCAATAGAATATTTAATTCAGGCCAATGATGTATATTTTGTCCAAATAATTATGAAAAGTCAAGAGAAGTTTATGGTGCATGGTGTGTCAAAGTCATCGTATAAAAGCTATAGGATATTTTGAGGTCCAAATCATTGTTTGATGAAGGGCTTATTTGCTTCAACACTCTGGAGAAAACATGTCTAATGTAAATGGTGGTTTAAGAATTGCAATTCTTTAATGACTGTATTACACTACTTTGGTTAAAACAAACTGAACTTTCTGAAGTGATACTTGGCATTAATTAGAGAATGTAAATTTTTCTATTCAGCACCAAAATAGTAAAAATACCGTAATACTAGAATGACATTCACGAGAGGATTACAGTTGCACACGTCAGTATACGATGTGCTTCAGCCATCCACGCCGGACAAAATGATTTCACCGTGCGCAGACTGTCAGGTTGACCGGAGATAGTGCGTTGAGCGCTAAGCCCGGGCCGCCCCACGCGAAAATCACGCTGCGATTTTCATAATGTCAGCGGCAAAAGATGCAACGTGGATGGTACCCCGAAGCACACGGTTAGTTATTGGCACTCGTGTGGAAAGGAGCCCTGCTTAATTCCTTTGGCTTCGCATTTTTAAAAGTTTTTATTTTGTACCCCCAAAAAACCACTTAGACCAGAAAGTAATACCTATGACGATTTCAGGGACTTTTCAAAAGCCAAATGGGACAAATCTTGGAGAAATTGAGAGAAAATGCCAACTTTTTGGACCCCTGTACATTTTCAATGGGCCGATTTCGCTTTTTGCCTGCAGGTCCATTTATGCGCATGCGTACATGAATTGGAATTTATTAGGAAACTGGTCTACTGTATAAAGGCTGCATTAAACAGATTTGGTCGACCTGCTGTTGTGGCTATATTGGTAGACCGTGGGGCTTTAAAACACGAGGCCTGGGTTTGAATCATTTCCCCTGTTTCTTTTTCTTGTACTAATGTGGTGTGGAGAATTTTATTTCAAGGGAAAACAATCCCGAGAACCTGTCTTTCAGCTCCAAGTACACAGAAACACTATGGCAGTTGTGGATTACGAACAAAATTGCCACGTGGCCAATTAAATGCCATTTCTCAAAAAAGGGTTTTGGCTCCGTCTCCGGCCAGAGTGCCAGACCCTTCTGTTTTTGAAGCAAAGGTAAAGGCTAGCCTGTGACTTCCTACAGACAGCAACAGCTCTGGTATAACCAGACCAAATCGTAGCCTATACATCCAGGGTAAAAACTCATGAAGGCCGAGCTCAAAGCCAAAGCTGATTGGGAATAGCCTTAAACTGAAGGACAATGAGTAATTCTTTTTTCACTTTTGGCAACCACGACCACAGAGGTATGATCTTACAGGACCATTTGCACAATTTTTGTAACTCATCCAAGATGAATTTCGTTACTGCTGAACGAATTCCGATATGTAAACAAGGTGTTCATATGCTTGTATATAAGGTAATTTTTTATTAAGATATATAATACATGCTAATGGCACACATTACCATGATAAATCCCCCCAAATTTATTCTCCTTGGTTAGTTATCTAACCTATTTCCAAGGTCTGAGTGTAAAAATTCGACCATAATGTGTTATAATACAGAGACATGTGGAAAAACCAAAATCATTGACGTCCGAACATTCAGACTGGCGCCGCACATAGTGCAGCCTGTACGCAACCAAAGCGCCAAGGGCACCACTCCGAATTGACATCCAGTCATTCAGACTGGCGCCGCACATAGTGCATCCTGTACGCAACCAAAGCGCCAAGGGCACCACTCTGAATTGACATCCAGTCATTCAGACTGGTGCCGCACATAGTGCATCCTGTACGCAACCAAAGCGCCAAGGGCACCACTCTGAATTCCAACGGTCTGACTTTTCCCAACCAAACTGGCGTCTCCGAAATTATTTTCGTCAATGATTTTCAGGAAAAACGTCACCGTGACATTTTCAAGGGATGGTCGTGTACATTATTATATCCTACTTTTATATGATCTTTCCAACCATTGCAAATTTAGGCCTCTGGGGTAGTGTGTCCCTTTAAATTGGAATTAAGGTAGTTTAACTGTTATGTATTTCAAACATCCATATTACTGCGCTCTTATATCAAACATTATATTCGTACAGAACACGATATCAATGTGTTTATAAATGGCTATACTGCATGTGATAAAGATTGGAACAAGCAAATCCGTATTTTGACAAAGATAGTTTAATACTTATTTTTAACGAATGAAAGTACTATGATAAGTTTCGGGTAAGGATGGCAACTGTCAATATCGATAAGGGAATCTTAAACATTTTGGCAGGTTGATCCCTCGCCCTGCATATAGACAGGAGGGTCGGCTTACATGTTTTATTTCTTGGTTTAATTTATAAAAACAAAAGGACAAGAGTAGTTTGCTTGTTACACGAAACCATCGTAAGTTTACTTTGGATAGCAGAGGTACTTAACTCTGAAGTAAAGAGTTCACGATCTGAAAAGTTGAAAAGTTCATCTGTACTGTAGAAAATGGCTAAGAGAAAATCCGCATTTAATATCTCAGAAAATGCATCCAGCAAACCGTTGTTACGGAAGTAATAATTTCGAAGATTTCTGAAATGAGGGCATGACTTGTTAAGGCAACATAAAAAGATGATGTTTAGCGTCCTTTTGTTTTCAAAAAGGGAGGAGGAGGCCCTTTGTGTACTTCTATTTTCTGATCATTTCAGGCAATATTTTCCAAAATGGCCGCACCATTTCTTTTTCAAGATGGCTTTCTGTGACATTGGAGTCATCAAAAACGATTTGAAACATAAAAAGATCGACTGGAAGGCATTCCCTCTCTTCCCTTTACATTATATGGCATTTTGGGGAAATAAAAACACAAAAACATTTCAAACAAACAAACAAACAAACAAACATATAAAAATGCATGCAGACGCGAAAAAGGAAGCGTGCGGGGACGCTAAACACGTTTTTTAAAATTCTGCCTTATAGTAATTATCCTGAATTTATGTCTTTAAATGATGTATACGCCATGAGTGCCTTTTTAGTATACAGCGGCTGCATAAATGTATGGTGATGGTGTCAAGAAATTCTATAAAACTCAAAAAGTAAGACGGAGTTCATATAATTCTGATAGCGAGTCAGAAAAGGAATCAGATTGTGTTGATGTAATAGAGTGATCTCTGAAATGTAGTATACAACATTTGTTTTTGCTGTATTTTTTATTTTATTTTAGAAATGAATGGATTTGGGGGTTAGTATTTTATAGCAAATACTGTAAAACTGACCTGTTTAAAGTTTTGTGTGCACAGATGCTGGGAAAACAAAGATGACAAAATGCTGTTATTGTAGTCTGGTTCCCTGACCCTGCAAAACTAGGCAATTGGTGGTAAGCACTTATCCAGAACCACCAAAATGACATCGTCATGTATTACTGAAAATGCACTAGGCCTTAATTGAATAGGCACAAGGCGCGATGCGCGCGACGATGTCATTTTGGTGGTTCTGGATAAGTGCTTACCGCAATGGATAGACGTCAGGGAATTACCAGGTCGGGAAACTAGACTATTTCCAACGATGCTCGGCTCGAAATTGATAAAAAAAATCAACTTTTCTTGAAAATGACAGCACACCAGGTGCCATGATTTCACACAGGATGCTTGAGACGTATTATTTATTGCAGGCACGTAGATGTTTCATAATATTTCAGTAGTTTTGTTGTTTGATGTTTGCAAATGTTGCATATTACTTTAAGCCCCACCCATTGACGCAGTGACCAATCATTGCTGCGACTATGGTCAGACAAAAGTGACGGACGTGTGACGTACGCGGCTGTGATTGGTCAGTACATCACGGGGCGGTGCTTAATGAATCCAGCTTAATGAATCAGTTTATTCAGAGTAAAGAAACCGCGAAATGTTTACTGTAACATCATTTTCACTTTACGGTTGATTTTGTTGTCTTCAGAGATGCAGCACCTTACCGTGCACTTTAAGTAGCTATCAAAGAATAAATGATTAAAATGTTTCTTGTGACCGGATCCTATGAAATGAGTCTTAAGGTCATCTTTTGACTGGTTAGTATTTTTACTTGCATTAGAAAGCGCATACTTGGCTCCTCATTTTGACATATCACTCAGTTTGACATCCTGATGAATTATGGGTGAAAACCTTGACAGTTCCTATTGATTTCCACTGTATAAGTCATGTTTAAGGGCCTGTAACTCAAAAGTAACTCTGGTGATTTGTGACTCATTGTGTTGGGTCGGGTCACAAATGTTTGCAGTGATATCGACAGAGTGTATATAACTTGAGTATTTATTATTCTATCTGAAAAGCTGTCTTCTTCCTTTTAAATGAACAGATGACAAGAACCTGCTTTCAAGACTTATCGAATATAACACTTTGTATAATCTTCAGAAATGTTTTGTCCTTCTAATAATGTCCTTTCCAATCATACCACATTAATTTGAAATCAGATGTATTTGCCGAAAATTGTATTTATAAAATCATTGTATAGTGGAAGTTTATGCAACAGCTATCGCAAATGGAGGCGTTGTAATGGCTCTTTGTAAAATGTTTGTATACATTTAGATATCATTTGTGCATATTAAATTCAGCCTAAATAATCTTTCATTTAGAAACGTCCTTTACGTCTTCCATTCTATCAAACAAGGATGCTAGTGTTGTAATGGAAACTTGTCGTACATGACACATTTAATTATTCGTATATTCCCTGTGTTGTTCATAAATCATTATAATGCACAAAGTGTATACAGTGATCAGTCATTTAAAGTATTGAATATTATTTGTTTGAGTTGTTATACGCTGCGAAAACGGTAATTAAGACCATGTAGCATCTGTATTGAATATTTGTGTATTTATTTTTGCATTTAATAGCAAATGTTTTGAGTTCTTTATAAACATAATTTTAAACACGTCCGCCTAATATTTTAGGCGGCGGAACGACTATGACAGCCCCCCCCCCCCCCCCCCACCGCCTTCCCCCTTGTCATATACATTCGATGGGTCAATTGGCTTTTAATGCACCAGTATGCACCAGAATACACAAAGATCAGCACATATTTTGAAAAATGTCCCAGGAGACACAAGAAACACCGAGTGGAAAACAATTATTGTTAGTTGTGTCCCCCCCCCCCCCAAAAAAATAATTTAAAAACTTGACGAGAAATCGCCGGCGCTCCCAGCTCGTTGAGCACACTCTCCATGTATACAAATCTGGATTGCGCATTGGCCGCTGCGCGCTTGGCGCACAAATGTCGCCAGCATGCCGCCATGTTTCCACTCCCCATTGAACGTTGATTGGTTATTTTGAAATAACTGTGCGTGCACGCGCGCGCGCATTTGTGGAACATCCAAAATAAACATTGTGACGCATCTAGTCCTAGCCATAGCGCGCGCCTGCCTGCCTTCCTGGGCCCTGTGTGCACGTATGTAGGCTTATACGTTCTCGTTACGTTTAGGGATACGGCTATGGATGGAGTGGTAATGTGGCGGATGCATATCTACAAAGTGCACGGCCAAAGCGCAATCCAGATTTTTTATAGAGATCAGTGGTTGAGCACAGCGAATGTCAAAGTACCAGACTGACCGTTGATTCAGCACAGCGCTCTCACGATGCCTTCTTTTTTTCCTTCACAAAAGCCAGAATGGCATTGCATTGGTGATGGCACGATAATGTCCGTCCACACTGCCGTGCATAGGCGGCGATCGCGAGGGTGGGAGGGCGGCGATCCCGAGGGGGGGGGGGGGGGGGGGGGGACACATCCCCACCAAATATCTTGGGCAGAGGGGACTCTGCTGTGGCAGTGTCCCCCCCCCCAAAAAAAAAATAATGCACCCGTCATAATAAATTATACATTTTATGGGTCATTGGCTTTTTAATGCACCGGTAGGCCTATTCACCAGAATACCAAAAGAACAGCTCAGATTTTTAACGTTGACGAGAAATCGGCACAACTGCCTGCGGGAACCCAATAATTGGCGGTACGCCTGGTTCGAAGTTTCTAAATTGACTTTTCGATTAAATAAATGTACACGGAGTTTACTGTTCAATCTCATTGGAAAGCTGATAATTTTGAATACGTGTTCTGCAAAATTATCTATTCAATTTTAAAATTTAATTCTTCGGGGTGCCACGCCCAAATAGCAAGGACATAGCAACTTTAATCTTATTTTACGGTATTGGAAATCGGGGCCTCGTATGGGCCCTCCCCTCTCCCAGCCACAAAGTGGGGGGATATTTCCCTCACCACACCCCTCCATATATAGATCTACACCTATGCAAACATGTGTGACATGTTATCGGCTTATTTCTTTCAAATTTATTGTCAAAATAGGGGTTGATCCGGGAGGTTTTGCGGGGCTAGGGAGATCAAAAAGTCTACAAATTTGCCTAACAAACTTGACCCCCAACACATTTCCCGTCTGTAAAATAATTTGACAGGCGAGGGTGGGGTGGTTGGGAGGGGTGGGGCCTGGATGGTACTCTTCCTGACGTTGGTGGCGCCATTTCAAGCCATAATCTCCCATTTAATCTGCTCCTGGACACGATGGAGTCTTTTCTATACCCATTAAATCTTACCCGCTAAATAAAAGACCAAAGAATAGTGGCTGATTTGAGTCAGTAAGCTTACCCCGCCCCATCCCCCCAAAAATGACACAGCAAGGGGGTTTAGACCCCTCCCCGGATCCGCCCCTGAAAGGGCAGCGGGAGAGTGAATTGTGAAATACGGGAAATGCGTCAAAGAACTTTACTCGGTTTCAGTATCGTCTGGCTTGCACCGGGAACTGTAGAAGTTAGATATGATCGACAAAAATATAACCGAAATCTGTGACACGGTTTTGTTTTTAAAATCTTGAATGTTATTCAAGCAACCATCAGAATAGTTTCGTTTATTCTTACATGTACGCAGTAAAATAGAATTTGGGCGGCTTGGATTATCGGGAACTTTAAGCGATGTTCCAAAATGTATGTATTGCAGGCATAATGCATGAACCTGACAGTATAACATTGCTAATAATTAACCATATTACCCCATGTTGCGTTTTTTCATCGACTTTAATCGAGAATTATGCGTCTGTTTTAATTTTCCTTTTTTGGTGAAAGAAAGAGGGGAAAAATAATTAATTCCCAGGGACCAGGAAATAGGTCAGAGATTTTTTTTTTCATTTTAAGCATCTACTACAGTGATACCGAAAGACCCCTGTAAAACGGAAAGACGTCTTTTTTTATCTAAGGAAACTAAGAAAAACATCTTTAATATCTGCGTTTCTGTCACGCATGATAATTTATCTCGGAAACGTGGGTGGTCTGTCTAAAATTAAAATCAAACTACGTACACATAATACAAAATAGTGTCGTGCCGTTTAAAAGGACGGAGGATGCCCCCTTTTAACTTCGATTTTTATATCATGGCAGGCAATATTTTCCAAGATGACCGCCTAATGTTTTGTTGGAGATTTTGTCATTTTTTCAAGATGGCTTTCGGTGACATTGCAGTCCCCAAATCGATTCAAAAGATGCAACAGATCATTTATTAAACGCAGATGGTTAAACGCAGTGGCGTAAATCCGTGTCTCAAAATGGGGGAAAGGATGATCTAGATTTTTTTATATTAATCAGTACCGGTACCCCTCAAAATGTTATGTTGTGGGGACCGCTAGGATTTCCATAAACTTTGGGCGCTTTTCAGAATGTACGCTATTTTACAAATGCAACATGAAAACTTGATGTCAAGGTTTGCACAAAAAATTGCTTTCTTGAGATACTATGGATACAGCAGGAGGGCGCTATTTGAGTTGGGTAAATCGAAAAGGGTTTACGGGTGCACCACACAAAATAAACTCCCATTGACTTCACAGTGAAAAAAAACCTTATCCAGGAGTCTCTCAGTTTTTGTGACACTACTGAAAATTATAGTTTGAATCTTAATCTGTCAAATTCTTTTCAATTTTTGGCAGGTCAGCCATTGAGAGTTTTTGCTAATTATCCCCAGAAAGTACCATCACCCCCGAGAATGTGGTTTTTCCCAAACTAGCTAGCTAGCTGCCATTTTTCATAACGCATCCCTCCACTTGCCAACCACATAAGGATCAATTTTAAAGCCAAAATTTATCAAGTCTTCACAAAAGTTGAAGCACAGAACCTCAGGTTATGATAGCTGATCATAATTACACAATATATCAATTGCATGACCCCAAATATTTATTATTCAAAAAACGTTGTGGTTTACAATTGATGGTAATCAGTTTGGTGCAGCAATTTTGGCCTATTTAGTGTGGTGCACCCCATAGAGTTTTATATATAACTCTATGGGTGCACCCTCACCAAACCTAAACAGCGCCCTCCTAAGTTCTCCACCTAAGCTTAAATAGCGCCCTCGTCCCCCAAGCTGAATAAAGCTAATCAGGACAGCGGTTTCTTTTATACAGTATGGTAAATTCTGAAGGCCCCAGCCCCCCCCCCCCCCCCCCCCCCCCCCGACGCGATTTTTTTCCCCCAAACGACATCCGAATGGGGTTAACGCTATGAGATTTCGGACTTTACTTCCCTTTTAAAAAAAATCCTCCGGAGCCACGAATTAGAAAAAAAAATGAATTCGAACGTAATGACATTCCGGACTTTATTTCCCTTAAAAAAAAACATCCTCCAAAGCTGGAAATTAGAAAAGAAAACAAAAATTGGTAACATAGAGGTCTCGAACCCAGAACCTTCTGCTTCATAGTCTAACACCGTATCCACTAGTCCATCGGAATGCTCGGCAGAACTCGAGAACTCATTGCATTATATACCAAGCCTTATAACGCATGCGTACGTATATTAAAAGTATTATAGAGGGCGCTCAAACAATGAATCCATTTGGATGTAGTTTTGGAGAAAAAATTCGCCCCCGGGACATCCCATCCCCAAGGATTGTTAATTATCTCCACTTGACTGACAAAATAGTATTGTCTGTCCAAGATTTGTCTGGAGGTAGGCGGTGGAGTTTTCGCTGGAAATATGTCTTGGGGGAAAACTGATATTGTTTTGTAACTTCCCCGTCTGTTCGTGAGGCGAAAACTTATATAGACCTAAAAGGAACAAGTATCACTTGCACTTTTAACTGTCATTTTCTTTCTAAGTCAATTTCTAATGGGACATTTTCTTCACGGTTTGCTGCACGTCTTATTTGGGGACAAATGGAGGGCTTTGTTTTGGGTAATTGATTTTCAGTCAAGATTTTTGATTTCTACTGAAAGCCACATTGTGCTCTTGCATTGTTTTAAGCAAATGGAATGTCCTTTAACGAAAAGATAAGCTTGTTTGCACTTACATGTGTAAACCAAATGGCTTTCTACATTGCACTAGTTTTATGCCCGAGCTCAAAAGATTTGCCCTGCGGGAACCAAATAATTGGCGGTACGCCAATAATTCGAAATTTCTAAAAATTTTTGTTTAAATAAATGTAAGCGGAGTTTTCCGTTGTATTTCTCACTGCAAAGCTGCCCCTTGTAATAATCTTGATAAAATGAGCTTGTCAAATTTAAAATTAAATTCTTCGGGGTGCCACGCCCAAATAGCAAGGACATAGCGACTTTAATCTTATTTTACGGTACTGGAAATCGGAGCCTCGTATGGGCCCTCCCCTCTCCCAGCCACAAAGTGGGGGATATTTCCCTCACCCCACCCCACCCACATCTACACCTATAGCTATGCAAACATGTGTGACATGTTATCAGCTTATTTGTTTCAACTTTATTGTCAAAACGGGTGAATCCGAGAAGTTTTGCGGGGCTTCGGAGGTAAAAAAAAGTCTACAAATTTGCGAAACAAACTTGACCCCCAACACATTTCCCGTCGGTAAAATAACAGGCGAGGGTGGGGTGGTTGGGAGGGGTGGGGGCTGGGTGGTGCTCTTCCTGTCGTTGGTGGCGCCATGTAACCCCATAATCTCCCAGTAAATGCGCTATACTGGACCCGATGGAATATTTTCTTACCCGTAAATTGTACCCACTAAATAAAAGACCAAAGAACAGTGGCTGATTAGAGTCTATAAGCTAAACCCCCAACCCCTCAAAAATGACACAGCAAGGGGGTTTAGACCCCTCCCCTGGATCCGCCCCTGAAAGGGCAGCGGGACCCGAGGCCGTAGATAAGCCAAAATACCCGTGTAGAGTTTGTATATGCAAAAGCTGCCAAATGGGGCCAGCAGGCCATTGAATGTGGCAATTGCCAAATTTGGTTCCATCGTGAATGCATAGGTTTGAGTGAAGATATTTATGATGTTTTAGGCTCAACATGACTCTTACACATGGATTGCTGTTCATGCGGTTTGCCAAATTTTGAATCGTATACATTTGGAAATCCTAGCCTTGACCTTTCAAATATTTTTGATCCACTATTGAGTTTACATGATTCTCAAGATATGTCAAAGCATTAAAAATAATACCAGTTCTTCTACAAGTAATTCCAGTACCTCATCAATGGGCTCAGTTAATCAGAGTGGAGGGCCACCTTTATACTGCTCGAGTCCAATAGAAACCAAGACCAAAACTAAAAGGAATGTCAAAACCAAACATTCAAAGCCAGTAGTATGTGTGGCTACTGTGACAAAAATCGCTTCTTTTTATTATAACTTTCCCACGAGTGAAATAGATCCGGCTAAGTAACGTTAGAGTTTGTCTTTAAACGATACAGTCAAAAATGATGCTTATTTGAAAGTTCACATTTTATTGTCACTGACTGGACTACCCACTGTTCGTGAGAATTCAGGACAAATCCTTGATGATTATAAGATGCATTTTATTAACTTAGATGACTTACCAATGAACTTAAAAGTTGTTATTCCTTGCAGATAGTTGAGCGAGTTTACAACAGTGATGTATGCATAACGTAACTGGTTAAACCGCTGTGAGTTTGTTCACACTGCACGTAATGCCGATCACACATACCTTTTGTGCAGTAATTAGGATTTGTACGTAAAACAAATACTGTACATACTTCTATGCAATCAACTGATCGATGTGAGTGACTAATTTGCATACGCTACGCGGAGTCTGGCCAATCGACCGAGTGCGTTGCCCTAGATTCACGCTGCCAAAAAGTATAAAAGGCGCACGTTGTTGACATTCGGGGAGCTGTTCGCTTCCAGAATAGTTCCCAGCAAAGAAGAACAAGACGGCTAGCAAGTGCCGTGAAGATGCAAGAGTAAGATCGGCTACAAGAGCCGTGAGGATTAGAAGAATAATAAGTTGGCTACAAGAGCCGTGAAGAATAATACAAGAATAAGTCGGCTACGAGAGCCGTGAAGATTAATATAACATTAACAATAAGTCGGCTAACAAGAGCCGTGAAGTTAATAGCAAGTTAATTGAGCCGCGTATTATGAATGCAAGCGCCAAGCACAGTTTGCGTTTAATAGGCCAGTTTCTCCACTGATGGCGATATGCAAAAGGTCACTCAACTCGATCCAACAGTGAACACTGAATGTAATTTCTCCATTGATTTCACCGTGAGATTCTTCGAATAAATTAAACTGATTTGCCGTTGAAATACAAGATGGTTTCCTCGCTACAATTTCTACATTGTCTGCTGAGCATCATTGTCTGACCCGTTTGTCAAGTTGTTTATGTATGTCCGTTCATGAATACTGCAATTGTCGACATGATAAATTAGGCTTGGTTCTACGGTGCGACTGGAACAACGCTGATGACCCTGATTCTCCACAACCCCCTCCCTCTGGCCCCGTCCAATTAGTTTGACCTTTGAGACGCCCTTCCCCTGAACCCCTTTTCTAATCCTCGCCCATTTTGTAAACCTTCATCACACGGGCAGCTACCGGATTCTGTGAAGCACGCCCTCTGTAGCCAACGTGCGCTGAGCCTCTGCAGTGAACAGCCGTCGAGCCGTAAGTATACGGTGGGTATTGCAAACTATAGTACCAGGGGTGTGAACAATCATTCTCTGAACGGGTGCTCCGGGCCCGTTACACTACGTTAGGTCCCGGTTTGAGGATCCTTTCGGTGGCACGAGCCGTGAGGATCCGTGATGACGTCACAGAATGACGTCATCTCCGAGCGCGCGCAACGTGCGCGTACGCGGCTACGCGTCGGTATGCGTACGCGTATTTCTATGATGTGTATTAGGTATGGGTTTGAGTGTGCCAGTAGGGTGCGCGCCTGGGCGCGGAGAATACTCTTGCGTCTGCGTGACGCAAGGCCTCCTCCGCACGCTGGGAGCGTACGGCCGCGTAGAGAATGTTGATGATGAGAATGTACGCAGTATTTGATTGGCTGTTGATGCTTGAGCATAACAAAAGTGTGAGATTTGAAATAGATTTTGTCATTTCGCATCCGGGTATTGGAGAGAACACATCATATTTTGGAGACGGCCGCGTAGAGAATGTTGATGAGAATGTATGGGACGCGCGCGTGCGCGTCGGCGCAGGTATGCGTACGCGTAGGGGATTTCCATGATGTGTATTAGGTATGGGTTTGAGCAACCTCGTTACCATGGGTACGATCTTGCTGCGCCATGTTTTCCCCACCATGCCTTGCGCGATCTGTGAAGGAACGCACACGCGCCCATGGAGTCGAGGATGGGGTTTGAGCGTGCCATTAGGGTAGAATTTATCCGAATCGTTAATCAAATCAGTACTCAAGAAAATCAAATCAAACGCAATAGACAGTGAATTTACATAGATCGAGAAAATTATAATTCGACGCAAAAAATTTTTTTTTTCAATACAATTAGTAGCAATTAAATCAATTCTTAGCTGGTTCAAATTTGGTAATTTAGAGTGGAGAGTGTAGGAAAATCATTCCATACATCAATTAACTATAACTATAATAATTCTACAATTTAGCAAAATCAATGTGTGAACCAGGGGCCTATCCGATCTGGTCGGGTGGACAGTCCTCGGTCTTCAGTCTTCCACTGACAGAGCGACGGCTAGCTGTGCTGAGTGGTCTTGGATCCTACGTCCTCCCATATAAAAAATACTGGAAATCAAATATGTTTGGAAGTACAACACAGTTATTTTGTGAATGTTCGAGTCAATTTTGTTCCTTATACAATATCTTCATTTTAATTACTGTTAAAATGAACGTTGCAGGATAATAAAAATGTTAATGACATGTACATAAATTGTTGCAGAAGAATAAACTTATTATGCCCGTCACATCAACGGTGTGTACTCTACCAGTTAGAAAACTATTTTGATTTGTCTTCGCAGTTAAATCGTCAGTGTCCTGAATGTAACTGGATTACTGTAAGAGTGACTAATAGAGGTTACTGTTTTATATATTATTTTCTTTTCTACCAAAGGCACCACTAGATTATTTTAAAATTACAATAGTCTTTCTGAAACTATTAGTCTTTAATCATCACTGTCTTCCTCGCTATCCAAGTTCCTCTTCATCTTGTTGGAACAGTCCGTCAAATTTGGCCTGGTGTTTAGACATTACTCTGTTCAGGGCTTTGTTTACTTCCAGACCCTTATTTACTTTTTCTTCGAGATCTTCCACAATATCTTGGTGAGTATCACTATCTTTCAGATGTAGGTAACTTGACAAAAAATCCTTGTAGGTGTTGAAAAAGATTCGCTTAACTGCCCAAAGGGTCTTTCTATTGGCTTTTTCCTTGGCTTGATCTTCACCCATACCACAGTTGACGCACTTTTCACATTTTTCACTACACATCTCTTCAGTGGCTTCTTTGGCCTCTTCCAACCAGTCTAGATAAGCGGCATTGTCCTCCAATTCAGAACTAGACTCATCTTCGTGCAACAATTCGTCATCTACTACCTCCGTTTCGGATTCCGAATCATTTTCTTCGAAATCTTCGTCTTCATCCTGCGTAGATCCAGTTCCACACTTTTCTATTTCTGAATCTTCAGAACTAGACTCATCTTCATCCGATAATTCGTCATCTTCTCCCTCCGTTTCGGATTCCGAATCTTTTCCTCGAAATCTTCGTCTTCACCCTGCGTAGATTCAGTTTCACAGTTTTCTATTTCTGAATCTTCAAATCTACGTTTTTTAAAAACGGGTTCAAAATTATACACGTCACAATTTTCAGATTGAATAGCTTCAATTTCAAGATCATCGTCAACTTGATTCACTGTAGATTCCTCTGCAGCATGTACATTTTCTGCGTCGAATTATAATTTTCTCGATCTATGTAAATGATTTGATTTTCTTGAGTACTTATTTGATTAACGATTCGGATAAATTCTACCCTATATATATATATATATAGTTCGTCCTTCGAAACTCGAAGATGACAACCAACATCTCCATGCTAGTTGGTGTTGTGTGGTCGCTGATGGCTAATAGTCAGGAAGCTGCGGTCACACACTGGACACACTAGATCTTGGGGGGGGGGGGGGGGGGGTTGGACACGCAGGGAAGCGTCTAGCTGACGAGATTTCCGTTGCTGTCGTTTCAGCTCAGCCTCCCCGATGCGACGGGTGTTACGGCCCATTATGTCCGCATGGCCCATTATGTCCGCACGCTTTTTCAGGCCCATTATGTCCGCCCCATTATGTCCGCAGGCCCATTATGTCCGCCCCATTATGTCCGCAGGCCCATTATGTCCGCCCCATTATGTCCGCAGGCCCATTATGTCTGCACCCTTAACGCAGGAGTATTAGTCCTAACTGCTAGTATTTCGATATGGTTGAGGGGTACGAGTCTGTCGCAAATCCTTCATTTCAGTGGCGGATCTACGGGGGGGGGGGGGGGGGGGGGGTTTGGGGGGTTTAAACCCCCCCTTGGGCTGCCCAGTGAAATCGTGATGTGCTTAGGTTTAATGCCCCGGACCCCCCTAGCAAGGCGTGCCTTCGGCACGCTGGGGTGTGTAGGCCAATCACCTCAGGTAAACCCCCCCCCCCTTAGTTAAAACCTAGATCCGCCCCTGCATTTTCATGCACAAGTAAGTATAATGGTAGATATTTTGTTTAAGATTATACTGTCCGTGCTCTTTGAAGATGTTTCACTCTGAGATGTTTTAATTTTTTAATTTTAAATATTCATTTTTTTAATGAGACATTGAACGGAAAGAAATCCTCAAGTTCAGTTATCAAATATTGGTTTTCCCGCACATTTAAAAAAAAAATTAATTCAAATTCCAAAACGGTTAACTTCAATTTCGTCTTAAAAATTCCTGACCTTGCATATCCCATGTTCAATTTCGTCTTTGGTCGCGATCGCTCATGTTCGCAACAATTTCATACATTTTTCCGGGAAAGACAATTTCGTCGTCCGCAGTTGCCGGGATATGCAAGGTCATGAATTTTTAAAACAAAATTGAAGTTAACCGTTTAGGAATTTGAATGAAAACAGTTTTAAAATGTGCGGGAAAACCTATATTTACTTTACAAATGTCGAATTATGTCCGGCCTGACAATTGTTACCAAGGGTGGATCTGCTATGCGTTAGAGGCGCGAAAGCAACCAATACAAAACTTTATTTGTATTCAGAGGGTTGCAGATGCTCAAAATAAAAGTTGTTTTATTGAAATAAAATATATAATTTCGAAATCCGTTGTAAGAAATTTTTTTTTTAAAGTATGTTTTTCTTTAATCTTCTCAAATCGTCTATAAAACCTTCATTTGTAATTGGCTTGGTAGTCCTAGATGCATTAATCGGGGCAAGGATTATCACAAACTTGGAGGGCGGTCTTCAAAAATGTACACCATAATGTACATATGCAGCTGTAAACATGGTCGTGCAGCCTACGATACAAATGATTTATTACATGAGTTTATGTTTTGCAAATTGTGTCACAAAATACGCATATTTTTTTTCATGAGACAGGAAAATCTGGGGGGGGGGGGGGATTCTATGGGCCATTCCCCCAGCCGAAAGTGGGGCGGGGGAGGGGATATTTACCCAGGGATTTACGCCCATGAGGACGACCATGGTAAGACTAGAGCCAACGACACCAAACAGTCAAGTTTCTGACAAGAAATAAACGAATTTCTATTTAATCCTTCCTCAAAAATTTTGTCTTCAATTTTTCTAGGCGGGTTTCTTTATTGCATGGGTGAAAAATAGGGAAAAGAGATATGTTCAACATGTTCAGTGTCATTGCAAAATCGACCAACATTGTCAAAATAAGTTTGTTCGGTACCGAGAAAACCATGAGAAAAATGATTTTTAGTCTGGTTTGGACTATACTGAAAGTGCACCGAAATGAGGCAGTAATCAGATACGCAAAGGCCCTAGACGTCTTGGATATGGACATTAACATAACGCAAAATGTTCGAATAAAACTGTGATTTGTTGGTAAATTTTCAGATGTTTTTGACGTTTTTAAGGAACAAGATGTTAATGAATGGGAATAAAAGTGTGTTGGAGCGTGTATAATAAATAGTCTATAACCGGTGAGGGGCGTCGCCGATAATGGCCTGAGCCGACTAGGCTCCTCACCGGTTATAAATCAAGAGTTTCAGATGCTTGGGGATCCATCCATTCTTCCACCATGGGATTTGCCTGAGCCTCTTCCTGTACCAGGTCTGTCACACCACAAGCATAAAGTTGTGCACTGCAGATTCAAGAGGCATCACAAGTCCAGCTCCCACACGAGTAGAACCGGAGCCAGAAATTCAATCTTCATCAGATAATTCTTCTGACGAGAATATACCGCTTGCCAAGATTTCATTTTTGAAATGACCTAAAACTACAAAGACCTGAATGTTCATATTGCTTTCTAATTATATTAATTTGTTTTACACAGACAATGGTGGTACAGTTTCGATTCTATTCAATAAACCGTTTATATTCAAACACCAGCAATTGAAGTAAAGCAGATAAGCATGGATAACCAAGAAAGTAATAAAGCAAAATTGTAAAAAATATATTGCCAAAAAAGGGCAAAATTACAGGATAGTCATAATAAAGCATTATTTTCTTAATGCCTCAAATTAAACAAAAAGTGTAATTACTACTACTGCTGCTGCTGCTGCTGCTTTTTCTGCTGCTGTTGCTGCTGCTGTTGCTGCTGCTGCTGTTTCTGCCGCTGTTGCTGCTGCTGCTACTATTTTATATGCTAGTGAAAATATCTTAACTAGTCATCAATTTTTATGATGATCGGACCTACCATTATATGTGTTTTTAAAAAGCACATTTTTTTTATGACGTCGTCATGACGTCACACATTTTCCACAATTACATTGAAGTATATATGACCTAACAAACGTATTACAAAAATAATTTCAAAATTAGCATGTTTCATTAAAGAGATATGGCTTAAGGGTTCGAAAATTAAAAGAATAATATAAAATGATATGATGACGTCATCGTGACGTCACATCAATTTTCATCTGTAACGCTAGCCGGCCTACCAGCATACCAAGATTGGATGCAATCGGAAGTACAGTTCTCCAGATGCAGGATCTAAAAATATGCACCTTTAAGATGACGTCACGTGGCCCATGATGACGTCATCACGACGGCACTTGTCAAAGAAAACATTTGCAACGTGGTCTTGGGCTATGTGAAGATTAGAGTCAATCTGATCAACGACAGTGTAAAATGTTCAGAGGAGAACGAAATTTCAAACATTTAAAAATTCATAGAAAATCATCATGACGTCACTTCGGATTTTGCGTACTAGTAAAAATATCTACCTGCCAACCGATTTCGGACCTACTCTTATGTTTGTTTCAAAAAAGCACATTTTTGATGACGTCATAATGACGTCACACTTATCACAAAAATAATTTTGAAATTGACATGTTCTGTTGACGAGATATGGCTTAAAGGTTAAGAAACCTAAACAACCATATAAAATTGTATAATAACGTCATCATGAGGTCACCTCAATTTTCATCTATAACACATGCTAGCCTACCAACATACCAGGTTTGAAAGCAATCAGACCTACGGTCCTCTAGATATGGACCCTTCAAAAATGCATCTTTAAGATGACGTCACGTGACACGTGATGACGTCATCATGACGTCATCATGACGTCACTTTTCGCGGCAAGACTTTGCATTAGGGTGTATGCCTCTGCTACACGTAACTTGAAATGAATATAGAAGTTACTTTTGATGGCTGTTTTTATCAAGTCCCGTCTAGCGCGATGATGTCATTTGTCTAAATGTCGTCGCTGGAGGAAGCAAACAAATATGACGTCATGTTACGGTTTCTCCTTTTATACTTGGTGCAAAAGGGAAGCTGTAACATGACGTCATATTATTAAAATTTTGTTTAGTGCCCCCAGCGACGACTTTTAGACAAATGACATAAGTGGGACTTGATAAACCGTGATAAAAATCAGCTCTCAAAAGTAACTTTTTATTTCATGGCAGAAATACTTTTGCTTTATTGTAATTTAATTAAAGCTTAGTTCTCACATCCTTTGTATTTTTAATTGATGTTATTGTTATTGTTATTATATTTGTGGTTGTTATTGTTGTTGTTGTTGTTGTTGTTGTCGTCGTTGTCGTTATTATTTTCTTTTTAATATGAGATATTAGCACTCGTCCCCATAATAATGTACGCGATGGCATGGACTACATGGTATACATATATTTACAGTATGTGTACAATATATCCAACCAGAAAAAACCACTTTTCCGTGTTACAGCTTCATTCATTTTTTGCCACAGCGCCGTGCTGCTTATGCCTCAGTCACATATCCACCGGGCCCCGTACGAATTTCTCTACCTACGGCGGATTTCTAAGATTTTTGGAAATCGGGGGTATCGCAGGGGTCTGCGCCATCCGTGTGTAGCAGTCACATATTTGGCGGGGCCCGCGCGGTGCCCTTTGAAGTTTTCTCGACTCCAATCGCGAGGTGCCCGTGTGTAAACCGCAAGGGGTACCGCAGGATAATCCTGCAGACGCCGCCCAAAAAAAACACGGCCGCGAGGGCGCCGCGCCAGGTCCGCAAGGGAATCTTAGACGCCGCGCGGTAGTCGGACGGGAGTCGGACGGGAGCCGTGAGATACCCGTACGATTTGTATACATCGTACGGGGCTCGTGAGGGACTCGCACGGACATCGTAAGATACTTGTACGATAATCTTGGAAATAGTACGCGTGCCGTACGATTTGAGGGGCCCAAAATTCCGTCCCAAAATCGTACGGCATCCGTACGAATGCTGCGGGGGCCGTACTGGGCTAGACTTGGTTCCAAGTCTGTGATCGTGGTTTTTGTCGGCCTGATAGCCAATACAATCACAGAATAGTGCCGGAAATAGCGCCCTCTTGCGTCCTTTTGTGAGTTAACCTTGGATCACGATCACAGACTTGGGAATGTCGTTCACGGTTTGTACACACCCTATGGCGAATTAGTCCAAAAGTGGACGGAACAAGCTGATTGCTCGGAATCCCCAAAAGCCTTCTATAACATGAATATTTAAACCAGGAGAATTACTGGTCGATTCGACTAATCCGACGAACCGTTAGAAGCCACCCAATCGGGCGGTACAGCGCTCGCGCGCGCTTCATAGGCGTGCTTAGTACATAATTATAAGGCGCGTGTTTATTTTGGAGCGTGTTTACTTTTCACCTATTGGTCAAAGGCACAATGTGTGCGCGCGTATAACGAGCGCGCGTGTATGGTACCGGTTGATTGGGTACCTAAAGATGGCTTCTAATTTTAAATTTTTTTCGTCGGATTAGTCTATAGGTAGGTAACGCGTTTTTCGTCTAGTAACAAAAACTAACAATCACGTATTTAATTTGGTATTTGTTTCTACTAATATAAGATCTAATATGATTTAGCTATAGGTTTTAAATACCATTACGTGCCATTGTGCCAAGTATCATACAAATTTGAGACTAAACAGTGTAACAGAACACTGTATTGTAACCTATTGGTAATGGACGCGGCCTACACGGTTGTTGTGTCCTCCTTCTTGTTGGCCATCTCTATAGGGCTCCGTTTTATTATGTAAATTTAGTTATGAATAGATGAATATCCCATATCACGAAAGGGTCAAGTCCGAGATCGCGAGCCCGATCGCGAGCCCGATCGCGAGTGGTAATGACGTTTAGCGTGGCTGATGCAGACAAAAAAATAACCGCGATCTCGGACTTGAAACCAAGTCTAGTACTGGGCCCGTGCGGTGCCCGTGCGATGCTGTTCACGACAAGTCTACGGGATTACGGCCAGCAACAATTTCTACGACACATCGGGAACTTTGAACTCCGCGCTAATAGCTCCAAACTCGTAGGGGGCATCTGGAGCTATTAGCTAAAAGTTCCCGATGTGTCGTAGAAATTTAACGGCGTAGAAATTTAACGGCGTAGAAATTTAACGGCGTAGAAATTTAACGGCGTAGAAATTTAACGGCGAGGAAAGAACGCCAAGGCGCCCGCATGATAGCCACGGCACCCTTGCAGTCGCCTTGAGATTTTGTATATATTTCCATGCCACGCGTGTATCACGGCTTTGCTAATGAGTCGGAAACCGGTGTTTTCGTAACACCGATGCGCATGCGCAATCTGCATATTAGATCACGCCCCATTGCATTGCAGAATTCGCGGTTGTACGGTTCGTGGACCGAGTGAAGTTTTAACCCGTATTCCCGCCGTGGGCTGTGTCACTTGGTACTTGAAATGACTAAAAACAAATAATTTTGAGCTAGTTTGTCATGTTGGGTGGATAGGTGGTGGTAAGTCATCTCTTTTAAGTTCTGTAGAAATCATCTTTTATTTCATATTAATATTTTCATAATGAATTAAGCTCTATTTCACAGTACAGAAAAGTAGTTTTCTCTACTATGACATACACACAGTCGTACTTTTCCTATACTACCGAGGACAATGCTTTGTGTTTCTTATTGTTCCTTTAATATAACCCAACCCCATAGACTAAGCACTATTTTTACGTCCGAAGACCGATTTTAACAAAAGACCGACTTCCGAGAACAAGAAAGGTTCCTTTGTATTTTCTTTCCCCTCTTGTCCTTGAACGTATGTACAGAACCTGTTATGTGCACAGGTATCCGCACATGCAAATGCACAGTGTACTCATTCATACATGTACTATGTCGTCAACATGGTCTGTACTCTAAAAGGGCCCAATGCCAATATAGGCCAGAACAAGAAAGCAACTAAATATAAAGGAAGTGAGAACCAAACTTTATTGTTTTGTGCAAACGGAATTTACATTATGTATCTTTGAACTGTTAAAATTTGAAAACTGACGGTCTAGAAAATCTGGAAATGTTGGTGATTTTTCTCATTGGACCTTATTTGTCCCATCTGTAAATATGCTGATAGCTCTTTCAACAAATTGAGGTTTGCCTACGGGGACTAAGATGTGATGCAGCCTCAAATTTAGTGTAAACAGACATTTCTGATATTATGTGTGGATATAAGGGGTAAGGGTGGGGGGGTTTTAAGAATTAAATTGTTTTGAAATGTTTCAAGCCAAATTTCTGTGGTTTTGACAATTTTGGTGATTTGACATGATATGCATGTATATGTGTAAATGTAAAGTATGTCTTTAAAAAAAATCAGCTAACCATGAAGGAAACAAGAAAACAAACTGAATTTCATACCACACATAGATACAATAGCCATCAGAAGGGGGGGGGTCATTTTGGCATTTTTTCTATCTTCAGGCCCTGACCACGCCCCCAAAGGGTTGCGATTGGTCCGTCCTTGCTAAGAAGCAAACACATGCATCTAGTGTGTATGCATATAAAATATGAAACCCATTTGAGCCGAGGGCACGGGGGGTGGGGGGGGGGGGGGGGGGGTTTAAAATATACACAAGTTATTTGATTATCTCCAATAAGGGTGTTGAGAGGCAATATCTTGAAATGGAAGCATGGTATAGTATTTCTGACAGCAAATTTTTGCAGATTGGATGTCATTCAACCTGGCAAATATCCCGAAGCAAATATAAATGAGAAAAAGGGGGCGGGTTACTAATTTTCAGGGGGTCATATCTCAGAAACGACCTTGACCGAGTTGGGTCCTAAAATTTTAAATATAACATAAGAGTAGGTCCGAAATCGGTGGGCAGGTAGATATTGTTACTAGTACGCAAAATCCGAAGTGACGTCATGATGATTTTCTATGAATTTTTTTATGTTTGAAATTTCGTTCTCCTCTGAACATTTTACACTGTCGTTGATCAGATTGACTCTAATCTTGACATAGCCCAAGACCACGTTGCAAATGTTTTCTTTGACAAGTGCCGTCGTGATGACGTCATCATGGGCCACGTGACGTCATCTTAAAGGTGCATATTTTTAGATCCTGCATCTGGAGAACTGTACTTCCGATTGCATCCAATCTTGGTCTAATCTTGGTCCAATCTTAGTATGCTGGTAGGCCGGCTAGCGTTACAGATGTTAATTGATGTGACGTCACGATGACGTCATCATATCATTTTATATCATTCTTTTAATATCTCTTCAATGGAAAATGCTAATTTTGAAATTATTTTTGTAATACGTTTGTTAGGTCATATATACTTCAATGTAATTGTGGAAAATGTGTGACGTCATGACGACGTCATAAAAAAATGTGCTTTTTAAAAACACATATAATGGTAGGTCCGATCATCATAAACATTGATGAGTAGTTAAGATATTTTCACTAGCATATAAAATAGTAGCAGCAGCAGCAACAGCAGCAAAAACAGCAGCAGCAACAGCAGCAGAAAAAGCAGCAGCAGCAGCAGCAGTAGTAGTAATTACACTTTTTGTTCAATTTGAGGCATTAAGAAAATAATGCTTTATTATGACTATCCTGTAATCTTGCCCTTTTTTTGGCAATATATTTTTTACAATTTTACTTTATTACTTTCTTGGTTATCCATGCTTATCTGCTTTACTTCATTTGCTGGTGTTTATAAATAGACGGTTTATTGAAAAGAATCGAAACTGTACCAACATTGTCTGTGTAAAACATTTTAATATAATTAGAAAGCAATATGAACATTCAGGTCTTTGTAGTGTTAGGTCATTTCAAAAATGAAATCTTGGCAAGCGGTATAGTCTCGTCAGAAGAATTATCTGATGAAGATTGAATTTCTGGCTCCGGTTCTACTCGTGTGGGAGCTGGACTTGTGATGCCTCTTGAATCTGCAGTGCACATCTTTATGCTTGTGTTGTGACAGACCTGGTACAGAAAGAGGATCAGGCAAATCCCATGGTGAAAGAATGGATGGATCCCGAAGCATCTGAAACTCTTGATTTATAACCGGTGAGGAGCCTAGTCGGCTCGGGCCACTATCGGCGACGCCCCTCACCGGTTATAGACTATTTATTATACACGCTCCAACACACTTTTATTCCCATTCATTAACATCTTGTTCCTTAAAAACGTCAAAAACATCTGAAAATTTACCAACAAATCACAGTTTTATTCGAACATTTTGCGTTATGTTAATGTCCATATCCAAGACGTCTAGGGCCTTTGCGTATCTGATTACTGCCTCATTTCGGTGCACTTTCAGTATAGTCCAAACCAGAGAAAAATCTTTTTTCTCATGGTTTTCCTCGGTGCCGAGTCTTACCATGGTCGTCCTCATGGGCGTAAATCCCTGGGTAAATATCAAAGAGCACGGACAGTAGAATCTTAAACATAAATATCTACCATTATACTTACTTGTGCATGAAAATGAAGGATTTGCGGCAGACTCGCACCCCTCAACCATATCGAAATACCAGCAGTTAGGAATAATACTCCAGAGTTAAGGGTGCAGACATAAGGGGCCTGCGGACACAATGGGGCGGACATAATGGGCCTGCAGACACAATGGCGCGGACACAATGGGCCTGCGGACACAATGGGGCGGACATAATGGGCCTGCGGACACAATGGGCCTGCGGACATAATGGACCTGCGGACATAATGGGGCGGACATAATAGGTCAAAAAAGCGTGCGGACATAATGGGCCATGCGGACATAATGGGCCGTAACAGACGTCTGATGAGCTTAAACTTGCTAAACCTAAACAAACGGAATGCTGTACATGCAAGTTATCGCACTGTACAAAACATCATATACGTGATATTCAAGCTCTGAAGGGCAAATAATATGAAGATTGGTAGTGGTTTACTCGCTGTTAAAAGGCGATATAAATGATCGACTTTTATGATCTTTTTGCTCAACCCTATGAAGGCATGTGCATGATGTGATTGAACTAGCACACAAGCAGTGGTGCCAAAACGAAACGCTTCGGTAACAATCTGTATTTGGGGGCTGACAATTCCCATTACGTCATTCACAACTGATTGTGGTATGGATCACGTTTTGTGCAAAAGCACAATGGAACGGGAAGTGAACAGGGGGATTTTTTTCAGATGATTTTGCAATATTCCTCGACATATGAGGATGGATGTATACGTCTGGATGTAGCACCGGAGAAGAATATCGCATCCCGTGGTGTTATCATAAAGTTACATTGTTAAAAACAAGAGGGCGCGAGTCGCGCAGACAACCATAGTCCCATGTCGTATTTGGCCAAGTGTTGTCGAATCAATACAGTGATTAACATTTTTTTAATCCCGGGGATTCTTTTTTTATTTACCGCTATTTCATCATAATTTACAAATATAAATTATATGGATAACCACTACTTAGGCGAAGTTAAAAAAAAAAACGTTTAGCGTCCCCGCCCGCTTCTTTTTTGGGGGCCGCCATGATTTTTTATTTGATATTTTTACCAGTGGAAAATGAGGTGAAATAATTCCCGAAAATGTCAACCGATCCACTGGAAAATAAAAAAAAAAATTACTAAAACTATTAAAACCACTATAAACATGTTCGATTCGCTTTTCCAACATATCTCTTTCATTTTTGTCTCTTTGAACCGTTGTCGGAAATTGAAAAATAAATGGCGGCATCTTGAAAATAGAAAAAAATAGCCCCTCCTTCCTTTAAAAAGAAATCCCGGACGCTAAACATGTTCTTTTTACTTGGCCTTACAAAATTATAAAGCCATGTAGCAATATTTTAAGTTAATCTTGGCTTAATAACAAACATTTTTCAGCGCAATAATATAATTATAAACCAATGAAAGAAGCACGGAGTCCAGACACTTTATGTGTACAGATCAATGTTTACCGAGGCTTGCTTATGTTTGGGTTGGTTGACAAGAGAGAACACTTTCACACATGATTCACACTGTACTTCAACACGGGCACTCACGTAGCTATGGGGTTCAGAAACCAACGGAAAAATGAATATTATCTCAGCCATATATTATAATAGGGCCTACTACATGTTCTTGTTTGTGTGTTCTGTGTTTTGTATTCTTGGTGTTACGTACAGTGAATGCACGGCCGAAATATATTAGAATGGGAACCATGACTTTGAATCAAAAGGCAGAAACAGGTCAATCAATTACAGTTAATCAAATGTAATTAGTTCACTCAAATTAGTTGGCATCATTTGTACGTGAAAGCAACCATCCCAGTTAGTCTGCAACTTTAGACTTCATATACAGAAGCAAAGCATTACATACAGGCAAAGCAAAATAAATTACAAAGAAATTAGCAAAGCTGCAAATTTTACAAATAGGCATAACATAAGATAACACGCTGGCAAATATTAAGATTCGTCAAACAATCCACAAGGGAAACTGACTAGGTAAATTTGAATACATTTTCAAAGTGAACAAAGAAACTGGTAAGAGCGGGATTCGAACCTGCGACCTCTGGAATACCGTACCGGCGCTCTACCAACTAAGCTATCTTGCCCTATGTTGGCTGTCTCCCAAAATGTCAGTATCTTTGTTCGGGTGGGCGCTAGTCAGAAGTCAAAAACCCAGAATGCCGTGTAGCCAGGGATAACACAATACCTAGACAGTTTCGCTTGTATATTGTTTGACGAATTATAAGTTAAAAAGTCGTATCCTCATTGAGTGATCCCCACAATGTCGCTTCCCAGGTTGTATCGTAAAATTGGGTGTGGTCCCTGGATACACGGCATTCTGGGTTTATGACTTTTGACAAGCGCCCACCCGAACAAACATACCGACAATTTGCGAGACAGCCGGTACGGTATTCCGGGGGTCGCAGGTTCGAATCCCTCTCCCGTCAGTTTCTTTGTTCACTTAAAAAATCCTTTGAAGATAGTTAAGTCAAGGTAGTTGATTGATGATGCAGATGCTTCGTATGTAAATTTTAGGGTGAGGTGCATCTTATTCATGAGGTTCTGGAATTCTTCCAGAGTTCCGTAATAGATGACCAGTATATCATCTCTGTAGCGCCACCGTGTAAGGATGTTTTCCGCTTTTTGTATTATTTTTTTCTCGAAATCATGCAGGGTGATATTACATATTTCTGGGCTTGCTGTAGAGCCCATTGCACATCCAATTTTCTGGAGAAATAACTTGTTTTCGAATTGAAAAAAAGTTGCGGTTTAGGATGAGCTCCAGAAGTTTTTGGGTGTAGATGGGTGGTGGTTTTGTGATAGAGTATGTGCTTGGTGTTACTTAGGGCATTGCATACACATTTGATTGCATCCGTTTGTTGGATATCCGTGTACATGGAAACAACAATGGTACTGGTGATCAGTATGTTTTGTGGAAAGGTTTTTCTTTCTAGTTTACGCAAGATGTCTGCGGTGTCGCGGACATATGTGGGTTTCGTGGTAATGGGTAGAAGGAAATAGTCTACGTTTTCTGAAATTGTTGCCGTGGGGCTTGTGTAACCACTTATGATTGGTCGTCCAATAAAAGGTTCCTCCGGTGGTGTTTTTTTGTGTATTTTTGGAAGAAAATATATGGTTGGGCGTTGACAGTTTTGTGGGAGTGGGTCAAAGTAATCCACAGTGTATTTGTCGATGTAGTTGTTGTTTACCATTTCTATTAGTGTGTTGTGAACCAGGGTTAGGCTCGTCAAAACATGGTCACCAACAATTCTGATTATTTTGACAAAATATGATAAAAATTGAAATTTTTTGCCAAAAAGTGGCCAAAACGGCCAAAATGTCATGATTGGGGTCAATAAGATTGCTTTTTTGGAATCAGCACCCTTTTTTTCACATAGGATAGGGTTGTCAAAACATGGTCACCAACAATTCTGATTATTTGACAAAATATGGTCAAAAATTGAAATATTTGGCCAAAAAGTGGCCGAAATTGCCAAAATGTCTTGAGTGGGGTTAATAAGACTGCTTTTGTTGGCATCAGCACCATTTTTTTTTTACATAGGATAGACTTGTCAAACCTTGGTAACCAAAAATTCTGATTAAAGCCACCTATCTCCTAGAGTTTCTTAATTTAGGCATGCGCAATTTACTACGAGACCGTATTTCATAGTGACTGAAATTCAAACTACACCGGACTTAAGCCATTAGTCGTCAAAATATTTACAATGATATCAGCAACAAACATATGCTAGGTATTATGTTTAAATTTACATATTTCACCTGTGACCCCCTTTGTCGCATACAAAGAAAACCAGTTTGTATGGAACGCATTGAACATCTACAGGAAACACTACATTTATATACAATTCATTCAACTGAAAACAGTCTTTATGGTAGCGCGATAGTAAGTCACTACAAGTACTATATTGACAGTTTGTTTTAAATTGATTCTAGGCCTACATAATTATTTCAATATGACCTTTAAACGTAAGTGGTGAAACAAAAGTTACATATGTACATGAAATCGACTTATTCAACGAAGCCCATTTTACACGTTTGACTGAACCTATTTTAATGAACCATTTCGATATCGTTTTTTTCTTTGGAAACGCTACTTTTTAAGTTGATCGAATTTTAAAATCAGCAGGAAGAGTGGTATATCCTCACTTTTGTTCTATTAACAAGGAAATCCTTATTCCTGCGACTTTTTCTACGATTGCCTGTGGTCAACACTTTAATAATGTTTAGATTTCTGCAGTGGGTTTCCATCATTAGTAACCAATGTACATGTTATTGGCTGTTTCGGAAGTTTTCCGAAACAGCCCTTGTTTTCGTTAAGATTTTTTGGCTTTTCCGAAATCCTTCGGAAAAGGCTTTGTTTTTGTTCTGATTTTTTTTTTTTTTCTTCTTCTTCTTTTAGTTCTGACCAAAATCCCATAGACTTTGTACACGAATTTTCTCCGCGGCACTTTAGGTCTTAAAAAACTTCAGATCTTAACCAAACTTACCTCAAACATAGACCCTAAGCTGAAATAGTATGTCGAAGAGTGACGTCATGATGACGTCATCACGTGTCACGTGACGTCATCTTAAAGGTGCGTTTTTCAAGGGCCCATATCTAGAGAACGGTAGGTCCGATTTCCTTCAAACCTGATATGTTGGTAGGCTAGCTCGTGTTATAGATGAAATTTGAGGTGACGTCAAGATGACGTCATCATACGATTTTATAGTAATTTTTAAGTTTTTGAAATTCAAAGTTTCTTAAAGCCATATCTCACCAACAGAACATGCTAAATTCAAAATTCTTTTTGTAATAGCTTTGTTAGCTCCTATATTCTTTCACATACATTTGAAAAATGTGTGACGTCATCATGACGTCATCAAAAATGTGCATTTCTGAAACACACATAAGGGTACATCCGATCGTCATAAAAATTAGTGGGTAGGTAGATAGTGCTACTAGCATGTAAAATCCGAGGTGACGTCATGATGACGTCATCGGCTGATTTTCTGTGAATTTTTTAGTTCTATCCCAAATCCCATAGACTTTGTACACGAATTTTGTAAGTGGCACTTTGGTCAATAAACAACCTCGGATCTTAATCAGACTTAACACAAACATAGACCCTCAGCTGAAAATGTAAGCCGAAACGTGACGTCATGATGACGTCATCACGTGTCATGTGACGTCATCTTAAAGGTGCATTTTTCAAGGGCCCATATCTAGAGAACGGTACGTCCGATTGCCTTCAAACCAGGTATGTTGGTATGGTAGCTCGTGTTATAGATACAAATTGAGGTGACGTCATGATGACGTCATCATACAGTTTTACAGTAATATTAAAGTTTTTGAACTTCAAAGTTTCCTGAAGCCATATCTCATCAACAGAACACGCTAAATTCAAAATTCTTTTTGTAATAGCTTTGTTAGCTCCTATATTCTTTCACATAAATGTGAAAAATGTGTGACGTCATCATGACGTCATCAAAAATATGCTTTTTTGAAACACATATAAGGGTAGGGACGATCGTCATAAAAATTAGTGTGCAGGTAGATAGTGATACTAGCATGTTAAATCCGAGGTGACGTCATGATGACGTCATCGGCTGATTTTCTATGATTATTTTAGTTCTATCCCAAATCCCATAGACTTGGTACACGAATTTTGTACGGGACACTTTGGTCACTAAACAACATCAGATCTTAATCAGGCTTAACACAAACAGAGACCCTAAGCTGAAAATGTATGCCGAAACGTGATGTCATGATGACGTCATCACGTGTCTTGTGACGTCATCTTAAAGGTGCATTTTTCAAGGGCCCATATCTAGAGAACGGTAGGTCCGATTGCCTTCAAACTAGGTATGTTGGTATGGTAGCTCGTGTTATAGATGAAAATTGAGGTGACGTCATGATGACGTCATCATACGATTTTACAGTAATATTAAAGTTTTTGAACTTCAAAGTTTCTTAAAGCCATATCTCATCAACAGAACATGCTAAATTCAAAATTCTCTTTGTAATAGCTTTGTTAGCTCCTATATTCTTTCACATAAATGTGAAAAATGTGTGACGTCATCATGACGTCATCAAAAATATGCTTTTTTGAAACATATATAAGGGTAGGGACGATCGTCATAAAAATTAGTGTGCAGGTAGATAGTGATACTAGCATGTTAAATCCGAGGTGACGTCATAATGACGTCATCGGCTGATTTTCTATGATTATTTTAGTTCTATCCCAAATCCCATAGACTTTGTACACGAATTTTGTAAGAGCCACTTTGGTCACTAAACAACATCAGATCTTAATCAAACTTAACACAAACAGAGACCCTTTTAGCTGAAAATGTATGCCGAAACGTGACGTCATGATGACGTCATCACGTGTCATGTGACGTCATCTTAAAGGTGCATTTTGGAAGAGCCCATATCTAGAGAACGGTAGGTCCGATTGCCTTCAAACGAGGTATGTTGGTATGGTAGCTCGTGTTATAGATGAAAATTGAGGTGACGTCATGATGACGTCATCATACGATTTTACAGTAATATTAAAGTTTTTGAACTTCAAAGTTTCTTAAAGCCATATCTCATCAACAGAACATGCTAAATTCAAAATTCTTTTTGTAATAGCTTTGTTAGCTCCTATATTCTTTCACATAAATGTGAAAAATGTGTGACGTCATCATGACGTCATCAAAAATATGCTGTTTTGAAACACATATAAGGGTAGGGACGATCGTCATAAAAATTAGTGTGTAGGTAGATAGTGCTACTAGCATGTTAAATCCGAGGTGACGTCATGATGACGTCATCGGCTGATTTTCTATGATTATTTTAGTTCTATCCCAAATCCCATAGACTTTGTACACGAATTTTGTACGGGACACTTTGGTCACTAAGCAACATCAGATCTTAATCAGGCTTAACACAAACAGAGACCCTAAGCTGAAAATGTATGCCGAAACGTGACGTCATGATGACGTCATCACGTGTCATGTAACATGAACTTAAAGGTCAAGTATGGAGTACGAAATGTGAATCATAAAATAATCTCAGATCTTAAACATAGCAAAGACATAGACCTTCTGATAATTTATGTTAAAGAAAAAAAGAAAACGGAAAAGCCATGCGTATGTTTACAACAGACGCAAAATTTTCGGCTTTTCCGCTACAGCAGCAAAGCCTTGGTTTTTGTTCTGTTCGCGCGATTGTGTAGTTTAGTACACTTTCGCCCAGGCATGAACACAATCTACTTGATAATTGTTCGTTTTGCCACATTCAGAACAAAGGGCCACGTCCAAGAACATCTCCAGGTTTTTTTTTGAATGAAATCGTTAGCTCAGAGGTCAAAAACACATGATTGCACAATACCCAGCTTCACACGGATATATAACTGGTGGGAGAGTAGGAGCTGGTTCGAAATTGACCGAGCCAAAACATGACACAACGGGTGGAAAATCATATTTTCCGCCTTAAAAAACCTTTCCAAATCACAAAAGCACGTGTCATTGGGATTCAGAGAAGTCTACTTTAGTGACAAAAAAGGCTTTTGGAATAATCAAATACTCCAGGAGCTAACATGAACACAATTAATACACAAATCCTAAACTACACAATACCCACTTTTTTGGTTTCTTCTTAAACACGAATTTTGTCTACGGCACTTTAGTCACTAAACAACATCAGATCTTATTCAAACTTAATACAAACATAGACCCTAATCTGAAATTGTGTGCCGAAAAGTGACATCATGATGACGTCATTATGTGTCACGTGATGTCATCTTAAAGGCGCATTTTTCAAGGCCCATATCAAGAGAACCGTAAGTCCAATTGCATTCAAACCTGGAATGTTGCTAGACAAGTACGTTATAAATAAAAATTAAGGTGACGTCATAATGACGTCATCATATGATTTTTATAGTAATTTCAAAGTTTTAACATTAAAGATTCTTAAAACCATATCTCATCAACAGAACATATGTTAAATTCAAAATTCTTTTTGTAATAGCTTTGTTAGCTCGTACATTCTTTTATATAAATGCGAAAAATTTCTGAGGTCATAATGACGTCTTCAAAGGCATGATTTCTTGAAAGACATATAAGGGTAGACCATGTCTAATCGTCATGAAACTTGGTGGTTAGGTAGATTTGTCACTAGTTTACAAAATTCGAAATAACATCATAAAAACATATGGAAAAGCCCTATGTTCTTAAAAACATAGACCTCTAGTTTTTTTTTTTTTTTTTCCTTTTTCAGACTTTTGCCCATAGCGTTTGTACACGATTTCTTTCTGCCAGGGACTTTGGCTACTTTTATGCAGCCGATTGCCTTTAAACTTAACAGACACTTAGACCAACTACTCAGGATGCATGCCGAACTTTTACGTCATGATGACGTCATCACGTGATTTTTTATGAATTTTTGAATTTTGAAAATCGTAACATTCATTAAATTATATCTAGCGAACAAAACAAGATATTTTCAAAATTCTTTTTCTTATAGCTTTGGTATGTCTCAAAGATATGCCCTAAATTGCGAAAATTGTGTGACGTCATGATGACGTCATCAAAAATATGTTTTTTTTTTAACGCATGTAAGGGTCAATCCGATTACAAAAATGTATACATTGTATTTTTCTGTACCCAATTCCAAAATTTCATGATCGTGGCTCACTCAAGTAAGAAATGACAGCCATTTCAAAATTTAGACCAAATTCAATATAACACAAAGGAATTCTGGGACGGGCTGATAACCATGGCTATTATGAGCTTGCTGTTTATAAAAGGGGTTGATTTCTAGTCTTTTTTCAAGTCGCTGAATTTTTGAAGTTTTAAAATCGTAACATTCTTTTCAATATATCTAGCGAACAAAACAAGATATTTTCAAAATTATTTTTGTTACAGCTTTGATATGTCTCAAAGATATGCCCTAAATGGCGAAAATTGTGTGACGTCATGATGACGTCATCAACAATATTTTTTTTTTTAAACGCATGTAAGGGTCAATCTGATTACAAAAATGTATACATTGAATTTTCCTGTACCTAATTCCAAAATTTCGTGATCGTGGCTCACTCAAGTAAGAAATAGGAGCCATTTCAAAATGTAGACCAAATTCAATATAACACAAAGGAATTCTGGGAAGGGCTGATAACCATGGCTTAAATGTGCATGCTGTTTATAAAAAGGGTTGATTTGTAGTCTTTTTTCAAGTCGCTGAATTCTTGAAGTTTTATAATCGTAACATTCTTTTCACTATATCTAGCGAACAAAACAAGATATTTTCAAAATTCTTTTTGTTATAGCTTTGGTATGTCTCAAAGATATGCCCTAAAAAGCGAAAATTGTGTGACGTCATGATGACGTCATAAAAAAATTCTTTTTTCAAGTCGATAGAATATTGCCCATAGCATTTGTAAACGTTTACTTTCTTACCGGCCACATTGGCTACTTTTAAACTTGGCAGACACTTACCCCAACTGCTCACAATGTGTGCCGAACTTTTACGTCCTGATGACGTCATCACATGTCACGTGACGTCATCTTAAAGGGGCATTTTTCGAAGCCATATATCTACAAAAGTACAAGTCCGATTCAGTTGGAACGTAATATCTAGGTATGCCACCGGGTGTTATAGATGAACATTGACATGACGTTATGATCAAGTCATAACATGTCACGTGGTGTCATCTTAAAGGGGCACTCGCTAGATTATTGCCCATAGCATTTGTAAACGTTTTCTTTCTTACCGGCCAGTTTGGCTACTTTTAAACTTGGCAGACACTTAGACTAACTGCTCACAATGTGTGCCGAACTTTTACCTCTTGATGACGTCATGACATGCCACGTGACGTCATCTTAAAGGGGCAGTTTTTGAAGCCATATATCTACAAAAGTACAAATTCGATTAAGTTGAAAAGTAATATCTAGGTAGCCCAGTAGGTTTATAGCTGAAAATTGACATGACATTATCATAATTGATGTCATCACATGTCACGTGACGTCATCTTAAAGGGGCAGTTTTTGAAGCCATATGTCTACAAAAGCACAAGTCCGATTAAGTTCAAAAGTAATATCTAGGTAGCCCAGTAGGTTTATAGATAAAAATTGAATTGACGTTATGATGACGTCATCACATGTCACGTGACGTCATCTTAAAGGGGCAGTTTTTGAAGCCATATATAAACAAAATTACAAGTTCGATTAAGTTGAAAAGTAATATCTAGGTAGCCCAGTAGGTTTATAGCTGAAAATTGACATGACATTATCATGATGTCATCACATGTCACGTGACGTCATCTTAAAGGGGCAGTTTTTGAAGCCATATCTACAAAAGTACAAGCTCGATTAAGTTGAAATGTAATATCTAAGTAGGCCAGCAGGTTTATAGATGAAAATTGACATGACGTTATGATGACTTCATCACATGTCACCTGACGTCATCTTAAAGGGGCAGTTTTTGAAGCCACATATAAACAAAAGTACAAGTTCGATTAAGTTGAAATGTAATATCCAGGCAGATCTGCAGGTTCATAGATGAAAATTGACATGACATTATGATGACTTCATCACATGTCACGTGACGTCATCTTAAAGGGGCAGTTTTTGAAGCCATCTATCTACAAAAGTACAAGTTCGATTAAGTTGAAACGTGGTATCTAACATGAATTTTAAACAATTTTTGATAATTCTTGTAATATATTTTTAGGTCATACACACTTAAATATAAATGTGAAAAATGTGTGACGTCTGATGACGTAATCATGGTCATCAACTCCTTGTATGCTCACATTTCCAAAACGATTATGAATAAGCCTACGTGATTGCATGACCTGTCGTAGACGACCATGAATGTAAAACGAGATTTTTTGATCCACCATTGAAATCTCAAAAATTAAGAATCAAACTACCAAAAACCCCCCAAACGAAACAGCCCTGTGTTTGTCCACAAACACCAAAGCTCTAGTTTATGCTTTGTTATTCTTTGTTATTCTGCTTGTAACTCCTGAAAACCTTAGTGCGACTTTTCGCTCATTTTGTGCTGCCAGGTCACATGTAAACAACGGGAGTAGTGTTCATTTTTCACTGGTATACCATTAATTGAGACTCCAGACACATTATTTGTATACAGGCAAATGTTTACGAAGGCTTACTTGTTTATACTGCTCAGAGCCAAAGAACTGCGCCTCCAAGTGCCAAGTGTCAAAGGTTGGTCGACAAAAGGAATAACACTTTACGTGGCTTCACACTGTACTTGGGAACTCACGCAATAAATGCGCATGAAAAGACAGGAATAGAGTGGCTATGAGGTTTAGAAACTAGCGGAAGAATATGACACATTACAGCTCGTGTCGTCGTCGTCCTCCTCCAGCCACTGCCGATCCTCCTCCTCCTCCTGCAGCCACTGCAGCCCCCCCATCACCTCCTCCCAAAACCGCTGCTCCTCCTCCTCCTTCTCCAGCCGCCGCTGCTGCTCCTCCTCCTCCCTCAGCCGCTGCCGCTCATCCTCCTCCTCCTCCTCCTCCCTCAGCCGCTTCCCCTCATCCTCCTCCTCCCAAAGCCGCTGCTGCTGCTGCTGCTTCTCCTCATCCAGCCGCTGCCGCTCCTCCTCCTCCTCCCAAAGCCGCTGCTGCTGCTGCTCCTCCTCCTCCTCCAGCCGCTGCCGCTCCTCCTCCTTCTCCTCCTCCAGCCGCTGCTGCTCCTCCTCCTCCTCCTCCTCCCAAAGCCGCTGCTGCTCCTCCTCCTCCTTCAGCCGCCGCTGCTGCTCCTCCTCTAGCCGCCGCTGCTGCTGCTGCTTCTCCAGCCGCCGCTGCTGCTGCTTTTCCAGCCGCTGCTGCTCCTCCTCATCCTCCAGCCGCTGCTGCTCCTCCTCTTTCTCCAGCCACCACAGCTGCTCCTCCTCCCCCCAAAGCCGCTGCTGCTTCTCCTCCTCCAGCCGCTCCTGCTGCTCCTCCTCCTCCAGCCACCGCAGCTGCTCCTCCTCCCCCCAAAGCCGCTGCTGATTCTCCTCCTCCTCCAGCCGCTGCTGCTGCTCCTCCTCCTCCTCCAGCCACCGCAGCTGCTCCTCCTCCCCCCAAAGCCGCTCCTGCTCCTCCTCCAGCCACCGCTGCTGCTCCTCCTCCCCCAAAAAACGCTGCTGCTTCTCCTCCTCCTTCAGCCGCTGCTGCTCCTCCTCCTCCTCTTCCAGCCGCTGTTGCTCGTTCTCCAGCCGCTGCTGCTCTTCCTGCAGTAATTGTTGCCACCGCGAGGGCCGCCGTTGTTTCTTTTCCTGTTGAGGGTTTTGGTTTTCCCAGCTTCCTCCGTCTCGGGCCTCATCAGCTGTAAAGGGGTGTAAAGCATGCTATTTGCCAGTTTACAAGCCTTTCAAAAGACCGAGTGACCTTAATGCGGTTAAAATAGAGCGTCATAATGGACATGGGCATATATTTTCATTCCGTGCACTTATTTACTGTATCTCCGTTCATCTTGCAAAGGTTAAAAATCAAGAAAGAATAAAGGAAACGAGCAGCTCCCTTCCTTTTGAAAATCATTCTCGTAGACATGTTAAACATGGCCATCTTTTGTTGAATTCTGAGGCAGTGTGACCTCAATATTTGGCCATGTGTGTCACATTTCTGTAACCCCAATTCATAATATATCCAAATAGACTGAATTACAAAAAAAATCTGCATTGTTGTATTTGTGGTAAAATTGACCCAAATCTCGGGAATAAATTTGTTAGCTTAATTTTCAACTTCGTTTTCTTCCTTGATCAGGTGTCATGTTCGTCTAATTCATCTTTGCTGTCCAAGTCAGAATGATACGACGGGGATTTCTTTGCATTATGATGGAACCAACGCATGATAAAGTTTGACATTACAACTTTGACATGACAATTCGGGACTTCGTTGGTTTTTCCGTACCTGAAAAAAGGTGTAGGGGTACTTTTTTGCAAGGATATTGTTGTGGTTCAAAGAGCTGCTTTATGATCATCACAGAACAAAGACGCACAACAGAACCCCATCTATAAAACTCACCCGTATCTCTTTCATGGTTAACAAGGCATTCCAGAACCTCTTTCATACTGGGTCTCTTCTTGTATTCCGAAGCCCAGCATTTCGTCAGAAGATTACTGAGAAGCTTAGGGCAGTCTTGGGGAATTCCTAGTCTTTCCTTTTTGGCAGCAACAGTTTGTATAATTTGGGGTTTGTATTGACCAGAAAAGGGCTCCTGACCGGTTATCAGTTCCCAAAGAACAACAGCGAAAGAGAAAACATCTGATTTTTTCGTGACTTTGGCATTTTCTGTTGTGCCCATTGCCTCTGGTGCCATCCAGGGCCACGATCCCCTGATACTCTGTGTGGTCGAAGTTTTGACGTGTTGTCTGGGTGTGCCGAAGTCACAGATCTTCATGGTATCATCACTTGTGATGACAAAATTGGGAGATTTCACATCTCCATGTTGGTATCCATTCTGATGGATAAACTTAAGAGCCTCTGCGCCCCCAAGTGCCCATTTCACCCAGACACGTTGCTTATATTCTGACCAGTTTTCCCTGTTTTGAGCAATAACATCATACAAAGATCCCTTTTCAGCATATTCGGTCACGATGACATAAGAGTCCGGAGGTAACTCCAGTTTAACAGTTCCACAAAACCTGATGATGTTTTTGTGTTTCAGGCCTGCCAAAATCTTGACTTCTTCCTCCTTGAACCGATTGCAGAATTTTGCAGCAACCGGGCTTTGCGAACCATCAGTGAAGTCCATTTTGTCTTGTGAACGGGATTGCGGCTACTCGGAACTTATGCGATCCCCATATTTAATGTCTGCGTTATTGATTACGTTGTAGTCTAGTTGATCCGTTTTCTGCTTAGACAACATTCACTGTTGCGTGGTTTATACCGTTTTGTAAATTTCCAAGTGAAATACTTATGAGTTGCTGTAGAATCGTTCGATCAGCTCAACGAAGGATACAGTGCTCAGCCAGTGTTCTTGCACTGAACGCCAATGCCACCAACCTCAAGTTACTGAAGACACGTAAAATGATAAAACAAAAAAGCTCATCAGCCGTAGTGTATGCATGCCTCTTAAACATTAAATGAACGCATTGCCTTGGAGGAGGAAAAGGCGTTTGTTCTAAAATTGCTATGGTTGAAAAGGTCAGTCCAAATAGAACATAATAATGTACACTATCAACCTTGAGGCTTGGAAATATCGAAAAACTACACGTAATATCCAGTAAAGTGACAAAACAAGAAAAATGTCATCGGCCGTAGTATGCCGCTTTAACATTAAAGTGTTTTAAAATTGCTATGGTTGGAAAGATCAGTCAAAATTAAAACATAAAAATATACACTGGTTTCCCCAACGGTCCGACTTTTCCGAACCAAACATTCGTCCCCGACAGTGTTTTCGTCAATGATTTTCAGGCGAACGGAGAATTTCCAATGGATGGTCACGTATGTACATTACAAATGTATATTCTACTTTCGAATGATCTTTCCAATATAGTAATTATATTTAGTGACGAACCTTTTTTTTGTAACTCAATTGGGCGCCCCGAGGCGATATTTCTCTTTAAAGAACCATGCAAATCAGTTCATGGCGATGTTTTACAATAATAAAAGCATGAACTAATTTTTTTTTTTTAAGTAAAAAAAAGACTTGTTTCAATAAGCCTTTTGCGCGTTGATTTGCATAGATCCTTGTACCCCGCCTTCGCTCAATCTAAGATGCACAGCGTGCGCCGGTCGTGCCAGACTGTTCATTATTATGCATGTCAGTACCGTTGTTGCTAGACCACGTGATTCGGGGCAAGCCGCAACGTGGCGACGCACGGCTATACCCAGTACGATATGGGGCAGAGGGGTACCCCCCTTTTTGTCCCTATACCCTATACACTCTCCAGACTATTGTTACCTAACACATCCCCCCTAGACTTCAGAAAAGAATTCCTGAGATTCCGGGAACACAATGACCAACACAAAAGAGGGGGGGGGGGGGGGGGGGGGGTTCGCTCTGCCCCATATCGTGCATCATATGCGCACGGCCAGTGGTGGTTTCCCTGTCTGGTATCTGGAACTACCGCTGGGTGAAACAGCGCACGATAGAGATTGTCACCACTCTAAAACACAACAACCGCTCGAATCGTTACAGTACATGTTGTATGTTCTTCTCGAAACGCGGCCTATTTTTAGCAATTATAGTTTCTTTAATGGATAACAACTTCGAAGGTTGGAACGTGAAGAAACTGCAGAAATTTCTTCAAGAGAGAGGGGTTTCAATAACGGGTTACCTGAAGAAAGAACTGGTTGAACTGTGCAAGTGCGTGGCCAATCTGAAATTGACAACCGACCCGAATCTTTCAAGCCCCAACTTGAAGGAGACTCTTGACAAAAGATTGAAAGACGCTGGCTGCACATTTTCCGACCCATTTAATCTTCCTGAATTCACTAAGGATTTCTCTAATATACCAGATTTCGGACTATACGATGTCTTTAAATATTTGATTTGTTTTCGAGCGGATTACGACCGGCGAAAACTTCGAGCGTACAAGTCGTTCCAAGATTATCGATTGTTCAGCGACGGCAACGTCTTTCGTTAGAATTCAACAACGTGGCTGACTCGAGCCCGGTGTGCTGCTTTCGTGCGGAGGTACTAGGTCAAGCCAACACAAAAGGACAAAACTTACCTGAAGAAGGACACATACAATTTGTGGATTATCCTCCAGAAGGATAGTGGAGATGTTGTGAAAGCTGCCTACTGTGAATGCCAAGGAGGGTAAGCCAACCACAGTAAAATAATTTATTTTCCCTATTCTCACTCGTGCCGCCCTCGGTTATTCATAAAAAGCATACTGCCACTTGTTGGTCTTTAACAAATCTTGAGTAGTCCTATTACAATGTAGTATATAAATCATATTGTGTAAAAATGTAATTATAAGTTAATTAATCTGAAGGGAAAAGAAATTTGTTTTTATTCTCTGATCCTAGCAAAACAAAATTTCATTTTTTACACCTATTTCATTTATCATGTGGGTTTCAATTTAGTTAATGTGTGTTTATAATTGTTTTCGTAATCTGTTAATAAGGGAATAAATATGTGCTGGGCCGGTTTTAAACGTACGTTTAAAACCGCCTTGGGGCCTGGGCGTTTGATAATTACCCGAGCCGAAGGCTAAACAACCTCAGATCTTAATCAGGTTTAACACAAACAGAGACCCTAAGCTGAAAATGTATGCCGAAGAGGACGTCATGATGACGTCATCACTTGTCATGTGACGTCATCTTAAAGGTGCATTTTTCAAAAGCCCATATCTAGAGAACGGTATCTCCAACCTGGTATGTTGGTAGACTAGCTCGTGTTATAGATGAAAATTTACGTGACGTCATGGTGACGTCATCATACGATTTTATAGAATTTTTTTAGTTTTTGAACTTTAAAGTTTCTTAAAGCCATATCTCATCAACAGAACATGCTAAATTCAAAATTCTTTTTGTAATAGCTTTGTTAGCTCCTATATTCTTTAACATAAATGTGAAAAATGTGTGACGTCATCATGACGTCATCAAAAATATGCTTTTTTGAAACACATATAAGGGTAGGTCCGATCGTCATAAAAATTAGTGGGTAGGTAGATAGTGCTACTAGCATGTAAAATCCGAGGTGACGTCATGAAGACGTCATCGGCTGATTTTCTGTGAATTTTGTTGTTCTATCCCAAATCCCATAGAATTTGTACACGAATTTTGTAAGTGGCACTTTGGACACTAAACAACCTCAGATCTTAATCAGACTTAACACAAACATAGACCCTAAGCTGAAATTGTATGTCGAAGAGTGACGTCATGGTAACGTCATCACTTGTCATGTGACGTCATCTTAAAGGTGCTATTTTTAAAGGCCCATATCTAGAGAATGGTATATCCGATTTCCTTCAAACCTTGTATGTTAGTAGGCTAGCTCGTGTTATAGATGAAAATTGACGTGACGTCATGATGAGGTCATCATACGATTTTATAGCAATTTTTAAGTTTTTAAACTTCAAAGTTTCTTAAAGCCATATCTCACCAACAGAACATGCTAAAGTCAAAATTCTTTTTGTAATAGCTTTGTTAGCTCCTATATTCTTTCACATAAATGTGAAAAATGTGTGACGTCATCATGACGTCATCAAAAATATGCTTTTTTGAAACACATATAATGGTATGTCCGATCGTCATAAAAAATTACTGGGTAGGTAGATAATGCCACTAGCATGTAAAATCCAAAGTGACGTCATGATGACGTCATCGGCTGATTTTCTATGAATTTTTTGTTTTATCCCAAATCCCATAGACTTTGTACACGAATTTTGTACGGGACACTTTGGTCACTAAACAACCTCAGAATTGTTTAATGTTTCAAATTTCATTGTGCTATTTAAATTTTATACTGTCGTTGATCAGATTGACTTCAATCTTGACAGGCCAAGACCACGTTCCAAATATTTGCTTTGACAAGTGCCGTCGTGATGACGTCATCATGGGTCACATGACATCATCTTAAAGGTGCATATTTTAAGGTCCTATATCTAGAGAACTGTACTTAAGATTGCATCCATTCCTGGTATGCTAGTAGGCCAACTAGCGTTACAGATGAAAATTGATGTGACGTCACGATGATTTTATAGCTTTGTTTAAATTTTCCAACTTTTAAGCCATATCTCTTCCACGGAACATGCAAATGTCGAAATTCCTTTTTGAAAACGTTTGTTTGGCCACATATACTTAAATATAATTGTGAACAACGTAGCCTATGCAAAATTCCAAGTGATGTAATAAAAAATGCGGAAAAGCCCTATGTTCTGTTCTTGCAACAGACATAGAAGTCTAGTTTTTGGCTTTTCCGACAACCAGACGGAAAAGGCTTTGTTTTTGTTCCGATTTCTTTTTTTTTTCTTTCTTTTTTTTCCTATTTTAGTTCTACCCCAAATCCCATAGACTTTGTACACGAATTTTGTCGGCGGCACTTTGGTCACTAAACAACTTCAGATCTTAACCAAACTTAACACAAACAAAGACCCTCTACTGAAATTGTTTCTCTTAGTGCGACGTCATGATGACGTCATCACGTGACGTCATCTTAAAGGTGCGTTTTTCAAGGGCCCATATCTAGAGAACGGCAGGTCCGATTTCCTTCAAACCTGGTATGTTGGTAGGCTAGTTCGTGTTATAGATGAAATTTAAAGTGACGTCAAGATGACGTCATCGTACGATTTTATAGTAATTTTTAAGTTTTTGAACTTTAAAGTTTGTTAAAGCCATATCTCACCAACAGAACATGCTAAATTCAAAATTCTTTTTGTAATAGCTTTATTAGCTCCTATATTCTTTCACATAAATGTGAAAAATGTGTGACGTCACCATGACGTCATTAAAAAGAGGCTTTTTTGAAACACATAAGGGTAGGTCTGATCGTCATACAAATTAGTGGGTAGATAGATAGTGCCACTAGCATGTAGAATCCGAGGTGACGTCATGATGACGTCGTCTGTTGATTTTCTATGAATTTTTAAATGTTTTAAATTTCATTGTACTCTTTGGAACCTAAGTAAAGTTTCTTAGTCATATATCTCAACAGAATATTCAAAATTCGTTTTGTAATAGGTTTGTTAGCCCATACATTCTTTCATATTAATGTCAAAAAGTGTGACGTCATCATGACGTCATCATGACGTCCTTAAAATGTGCCTTTTGACAACATAAGGGTATAACAATTGGTGGGTTGGTAGATGTTGTCGCTAGCATGTGAAATGTGAAGTAATCTTATGATGACGTCATCGGCTGTTTTTCTATGATTTTTTTTAATGTTTCTAATTTTATTGTACATACTCTCAAAATATTACATTGTCATTGATCAGATTGACTTCAATCTATACACAGGCCAAGAGCACACATTGAGGTGATGTCATGATGACCATTATATAATTTTTTTTTTTTTTGAGGTTTTGAAATTTTAAGCCATATCTCATCAACAGAATATAATCAATTCGAAATTCCTTAGGTCAGAGTTATGGATGTGAAAACGTGTAACATCATTCAGACTTCATTAAAATGCCCTTTTAAAAAACACATAAGGGTAAGTCGAATCGTTATGAAAATTTGTAAAATCTGAAGTGACGTGATCGGCTGACTTTCTAGGAATTTTTAAGTTTTTCAAATTTCTTTTTAACTGTCATTGATCAGATTGACTGCAATCTTGACACATGCCAAGACCACGTTCCAAATATGTGACGTCATGACGACGCTATCCTACGATTTTATGTTGATTTTTAGGTTTTTAAAATTTGTAATGTAATTTGTAACCGGGACTTGCGCCATATAACAGCCTAAGGTCTTAAACAAGTTTGTCATATATAGCCTATAATGGAAATTACATGACCAAGAAAGAAGTCAGGATGGCGTCACGCTTAAAGGTCAAGTTTGGAGTAGCAAAAGACAGAAGTGATGGAGTTTTGTGCTGAATATAACAGAAAAACGGAAAAGCCCTGCGTCTGTTTGCAAGAGACGCAAGATGTCTAGTTTCCTATTTTAGTTCCACCCCAAATCCCATAGACTTTGTACACGAATTTTGTCGGCGGCACTTTGGTCACTAAACAACCTCAGATCTTAACCAAACTTAACACAAACAAAGACCCTCTACTGAAATTGTTTCTCTTAGTGCGACGTCATGATGACGTCATCACGTGTCACGTGACGTCATCTTAAAGGTGCGTTTTTCAAGGGCCCATATCTAGAGAACGGTAGGTCCGACTTCTTTTAAACCTGGTACGTTTGTAGGCTAGCTCGTGTTATAGATGAAAATTGACGTGACGTCATGATGACGTCATCATACGATTTTATAGTAATTTTTAAGTTTTTGAACTTCAAAGTTTCTTAAAGCCATATCTCACCAACAGAACATGCTAAATTCAAAATTCTCTTTGTAATCGCTTTGTTAGCTCCTATATTCTTTCGCATAAATGGGAAAATGTGTGACGTCATCATGACGTCATCAAAAATAGGCTTTTTTGAAACATATAAGGGTAGGTCCGATTGTCATAAAAATTAAGGGGTAGGTAGATAGTGCTACTAGCATGTAAAATCCGAGACGACGTCACGATGACGTCATCGGCTGATTTTCTGTGAATTTTTTTGATATATCCCAAATCCCATAGACTTTGTACACGAATTTTGTAAGTGGCACTTTGGTCACTAAACAATTTCATATCTTAATCAGTCTTAACACAGACATAGACCCTAAGCTGAAATTGTATGTCAAAGAGTGACATCATGATGACGTCATCACCTGTCACGTGACGTCATCTTAAAGGTGCAGTATTCAAGGGCCCCTGTCTAGAGAACCGTAGGTCCGATTGCCTTTAATCCTGGTATGTTGATAGGCTAGCTCGTGTTATAGATGAAATTTGAGGAGGCGTCAAGATGACGTCATCATACGATTTTATTGTAATTTTTAAGTTTTTGAACTTCATAGTTTCTTAAAGCCATATCTCACCAACAGAACATGCTAAATTCAAAATTCTTTTTGTAATAGCTTTGTTAACTCCTATATTCTTTCACATAGATGTGAAAAATGTGTGACGTCATCATTACGTCATCAAAAATAGGCTTTTTTGAAACACATATAAGGGTTGGTCCGATCGTCATAAAAATTGGTGGGTAGGTAGATAGTGCTACTAGCATGTAAAATCCGAGGTGACGTCATGATGACGTCATCGGCTGATTTTCTGTTAATTTTTTAGTCATGATGACCATCAAATGATTTGTATATTTTTTTTAAGGTTTTGAAATTTTAAGCCATATCTCATTAACAGAATATAATAAATTCGAAATTCCTTTTTGTAATCAATTCATTAGGTCAGAGTTATGTATGTGAAAATGGGTAACATCATCCTGACGTCATCAAAATGCCCTTTTAAAAAACACATGAGAGTAGGTCGGATCGTTATGAAAATTTGTAAAATCTGAAGTGACGTGATTGGCTGATTTTCTAGGAATTTTTCATTTTTTTCAATTTTTTAAAACTGTCATTGATCAGATTGACTGCAATCTTGACACAAGCCAAGACCACGTTCCGAATATGTGACGTCATGACGACGCTATCCTACGATTCTATGTTGATTTATAGTTTTTTTTTATTATTTAATGTAATTTGTAACCGGGACTTGCGCCATATAACAACCTAAGGTTGTCATATATATCCTATAATGGAAATTACATGACCAAGAAAGAAGTCAGGATGGCGTCACGCTTAAAGGTCAAGTTTGGAGTAGCAAAAGACATAGAAGTGATGGAGTTTTGTGCTGATTATAACAGAAAAACGGAAAAGCCCTGCGTCTGTTTGCAAGAGACGCAAGATGTCTAGTTTCTTCTTCTTTTAGTTCTGACCAAAATCCCATAGACTTTGCACACGAATTTTGTCGGCGGCACTTTAGGTCTTAAAAAACATCGGATCATAACCAAACTTACCTCAAACATAGAACCTATGCGGAAATTGCATGTCGAAGAGTGACGTCATGATGACGTCATCTTAAAGGTGCGTTTTTCAAGGGCCTATATCTAGAGAACGGTAGGTCCGATTTCCTTTAAACCTGGTATGTTGGTAGGCTAGCTTGTGTTATAGATGAAAATTGAGGTGACGTCATGGTGACGTCATCGTACGATTTTATAGTAATTTTTAAGTTTTTGAACTTAAAAGTTTCTTAAAGCCATATCTCATCAACAGAACATGCTAAATTCAAAATTCTTTTTGTAATAGCTTTGTTAGCTCCTATATTCTTTCACATAAATGTGAAAAATGTGTAACGTCATCATGACGTCATTAAAAATATGCTTTTTTGAAACACATATAAGGGTAGGTCTGATCGTCATAAAAATTAGTGTGCAGGTAGATAGTGCCACTAGCATGTAAAATCTGAAGTGACGTCATGATGACATCATCGCATGATTTTCTAGGAATGTTTAGTTCTATCCAAAACCCCATAGACTTCGTACTAGAATGTGGCACTTTGGTCACTAAACAACCTCAGATCTTAATCAGACTTAACACAAACATAGACCCTAAGCTGAAATTGTATGCTGAAGAGTGACGGGGTGATGACGTCATCACGTGTCACGTGATGTCATCTTAAATGTGCATTTTCCAATGGCCCGTATCTAGAGAACCATAGGTCCGATTACTCTCAAACGTAGTATGTTGGTAGGCAAGCATTTGTTATTGATGGAAATTGAGGTGACGTCACGATGACATCATCATACGAAATTATAGTAATTTTAAAGTTTTTAAACCTTAAAATTTTCTTTAAGCCATATCTCATCAACAGAACATGCTAATATCGAAATTCTTTTTGTAATAGGTTTGTTGGGTCCTACATATGTAACAACAAATGCAAAATATGTGCACCATCATAATGACGTCATCAAAGGCATAATTTCTCGTAAGACATGTAAATTGGTAGGTCAAATTGTCATGAAGCCTGGTGGGTAGGCAGACTTGTCACAAGCAAGCAAAAATCGCAATGACATCATAAAAAAATAAAGCGGAAAAGCCCTATGTTCTGTTCAGCGAAGAGACAGAGTCCTAGTTTTCTTTTCTATTTGTTGTGTATCACCAGGTCTGATGGAGCTTGCCGCCACATTGCTGCAGCATTGTACGAGATTGAGGCCTTTGAAAAGAAACCTGTTACCGATGGACCATCTCAATGGGCAAAGAGGGCGAGAGAAGAAGACGGAGCAGCTCCCATTCGACTTCTCAGCATAAAGACAGCAAAGTAAACTGCCCTGTCATTAATCATAAATTTAATTAACAAATCCCATGACAGAATTTGATACCTTTAAAAAGGTATATCGGGGTGTGATTTGTCAGTGTTTTTTCTGATTTCAAGATTTTTTGTTAGGATTTTATAATTCTTAAAGAATCTCTTTTGCAATCGTGTTGTCCTAAAGGTGGATATAGACCAATTAATTTTTGGCCAATCTCGCCCCCGATATATACATAAACTACTGATTTATTATAAACTTTACACAGACCAGTGTTCCAGTATTTGCTGTAAAATAGCTCTCCAACTCTATTTATTTCTGAGAATTACAGAAAAAGCAAATGCTGTCTGCTTCCTTTAAAAACTGGTTTTGGGCAGAACCATGAAGGATGACGTCATAATCAACTCTGACCACTTTACATTAACTTTGATAATTACTCTTCTAGGTATGGGGAGTGCTCAGAATCAGCTCGTAAAAAACGTCCCCTCTCAGATGTTTTTGATCCACGCCATCTTGATGACCGTGCTCAACTGAACAGTGACCAGCAGGCAGATTTTGTGAAGCGATTGAAAGAGGTAAGGCAAAATTACAAAAATAAAAGAAAAAGTGACATCTTTTTTGAGATCCTGCAAGGCATTATTTTCCAAAATGGTGGCCCCATCTCATAAAAGGAGACGTTGGATTTGCAAACAATATAAATCACGACTTTGGGATCCACTAAATAATGGAGAGCCGATTTCCAAATTTAAAAGTTCATGCAGACCACTCGCCTGACTACCAATTTTCAATAGCCTCGGTCAGGTTGAATATAAAACGGGTAAAAAGATATTATTTTGGTTTGTTTTCTACTTTCGATTGGCAAAACTTGACCAGTTTTGGTTTTGGACAATAGCCAGGTTTCCATCATGCGGCACATGTGGAAGACAGATTCAGTAATAAGACTCCAGACACCATTTTGTAAAATGAGGTCAGAGAGAGGCCAAACAAGCTATTTTCTACCCTGAAATACCGATTAATCCGGGGTGACACCTGGTGATACTTTGACAGGTTTTAATGGAGTTGAATTGACAGAGTGAAAATAACTTGTTTGGGCCATTCTGGGGTATTGTACAAGTAGCTGAACAAGTGACATTGACTTGTGCAGGAAATTAAAATATTTTTTGTTTAACTTTTTATCCTTTTTTCCCAGATTGAACCTGACTGTGGAGTTTTGGAGATATTGAGCCACGACATTGATAATCAGCCACCAAGACACATTTGAACTCCGAATGTATGAGACCTTCTTTCCTATCTCAAGGAAGAAAACTGTTTAACGAGATCACTGGAAATATTCATACAGAAAATTTTCTAAGGCAAATTAAGTATACTGAGGAACATGTTAATATAGTTTACCACGCAACTAAGGGCCAAAGTGCAAACCCAACATGGGTGGAAATGCGCAAAGGCATTATAACAGCCTCAAACTTTAAGAGGGTTTATACAAGGGTGAGAACTTTGGAGGAGGACAGTTCAGCTGATCCATCAGCCTTACTGAGGCATCTCATGGGTGAGAGGAATTCTGAAGGTGGGACCAAGCCAGCTGCCCTGCAGTGGGGCCGAGAGAAAGAGGACGAGGCAAGGGAGATGTACCTCCAAGTGGAGAAGAAGCGTCACAAAGGGCTCGTTGCAGATGAGGCTGGTCTGCTGGTTGACAAGGAGGCACCATACATAGGCTGTTCTCCAGATGGTGTTGTTCAATGCTCATGCCCATGCCATGAGAAGAGATTAATTGAAATAAAATGCCCCTATATCCACTCCGTGATGCCACACCCAAAGATGCTTCCAGAGAGCGCTGGTGTATGCGAAAGGACGGGGAATGGTTTTTGAAACCATCTTCATTGTATTATACACAGATCCAGGGCCAACTAGGGATTTCAAAGCTTTCTGTTTGTGATTTAGTTGTGTATACAACAAAGGGGTCCATGTCATTCCAGTTAAATTCAATAAGTCCTTTTATGACGTTTTGAGGTAGCGCTTATTGCTTTTTTATCACAAGTACATGTTCCCATCTATACTTGCCAAGTGGAGAGTTGAATAGGCATAGTTCTATTCTTGGACCAAAGTTAATGACACTCTTGCCTCCCTCTTTTTGTTGAGTATTAACGTACAGGGATTTCTGAGAATGTGTGAAGTATTAGAGCCATTGATTACGAATTATGTGATCTTGTAAACATCCACATGTCTTAATTGTTAATGACTTTTTATTAAACTTTCTTTAACTAAGTCCTATTTTTTTATCAAATATTAAAAACTGTTTTTTACAAGATTTTAGAGTATTCAAACAAGTTGGCAGTGGTAACTGTTTTTAATCGTCAATTTTACACAAAAGTAAAATGTTTACAAAAATACGTACATAAGTGATGTAAACACATGTTCAGGTACATGTACTTGATTGGTTTACATGTGCGCTTTCCTATGGGAGCCAGGTCAGGGCACCAGACAAGGTAGGGACATAGGAAAGCGCACATGTAAACAAAGCGTGTCATTACGTCTTGGGTCTATTGCAGGTTAGTAGGCTATTTAACAAGCTGCTTGTTCAAATTACACATTGCACAACATACAAACAGTATTTGGTCCATCAATGGAACCAATGTCAAAGGAATTGTTTCATCCAGAATTTTGTAAATCTTAACCCGTCCAATGGCTCTCTCTACGTGTATCAGTGCTCTCGCAATTCTTCTTGTCTTGGTCGTGGCCTGCTGAGTTGCTTTCCAAAAGCAAACGGTGGAATGCTCAGTGTTGCACCGCGCAGTGCAAGTAAGTCCCTAATTAGGAATCCTCTGTCTGCCATTACATCATCTCCATTTTCAATGAAGTCCAGAAATCCTGACTTAAGTGTAAGTGCTCGGTCAGAAATACTGCCAGACCACAATGCTGACACAAATGTAATATTCCCCTTCGGTGAAACTGCTATGAGGACCTTTGCTGTATTTCGGTGTTTGTACGATGACTAAGTTTTTCGTTGAGAAGATGGAACACTTGGCCTTTGTATGAAAAATTCCGAACAGTCGATGACACATCGCGTTTTGGGATAATACTAAAAAGCGAGAGGAAGTTTGTTTCTTATCTGGTCAACTGATGGCCACTGGATGAGGGAATTTGAGTTCCACATACAAAAAGTTTATCCATGTCGTGAAGACGCGACTCACTAGTGTCGTTGAGATGCCAAACATATCAGCCAGCTGTTGAACTTGCAAACCGCATCGCAACCTGATCTGTGTAAGCAAAAACTATTCCAGGCAAGTCAGAGTCCGAGCAGGTCCACGGTTGTATTGCTGTCAAAATGAAAACAAGTAAACATGTAAGTACATGCACATGTACTTTTCATGAGGATATTTGATTGTACATACTTGTTGATAATGTAAATAAGAAAGTGTTAAAAATTGCCTTGTGACATTTTATTCAAACAGTTTGAACATGAGTTGAAAATAGAATTTTTCTTGTTCATGTTTCTATGCAACTTTTAATATGGTGGGTCAATGAATGTACATGGTTAATCTTGTACTTGTTTGCTGTGTTTTTGTTATAAATAAATTTTCAAAGAATGATTCGTCTACCAAATACTATGCAGGTCCATTTTACTTACCCACTTGTCATTAGTCCTTGATCCTTTCCAGTATGTCGGCTGGCTTTGTCGGACACCCAGTCGAATATGAAAAGCAGCATTGCGACGGAAAAACCTGCACGAAATCCACATGCGGAAATTACATAATGGTTATTTAATTCAATTTCAACTAAAAGTAGTGGGGGATGCAGGAATAATTACCAAGTAAATATTTCCCAAGAAAAATGGAATTTTATGAAGCAAGGAAGTGTAGAAAGTATTTCCAAAATTCTCACATAAATGTGAAATAAGTTTTGCCTGTTTGCCTCTGCATTTCTAAGGAATCTTTGGTTATCAACATTCTAAAGATTTTAATCAAATAAAAATAAACACCGTGTTAGCATTTAATTGGGCCTGATTTGTTTGTTCTGTTTTTTTTTTTTTGGGGGGGGGGGGGGCTTCTTATACAAAAGGGATGAGGTAGGTTTGTGAACAGAATTGGGTACAGTATACACAGATTTACCTAATCTAGCATGATGGATAGATTTATTGTTGAATCCGACAACTCAATTCACGCATCTTGATTTAAATGTCACGTACAATACTTGCATTCGCAGCACTGCACCAGTTTCGGGAAAAATGCATAAAATAACAAAATACCTGTATAGAATTTGCAAGAAGCATCACCACTGTCAATCACTGTCTGCTTGGTAAGTTTTCGCTGCAGCAGATTTGCATCTTTTAGCTCAAGGTCCGAGAACTTGGCGATATTTTCTGCATCCAAGCATGTCTGAGTCGCTTGATCGGCAGTACTTCGGTCATGTCCGCGGTGGGGCCCGACTTCCAAAACTTGCAAAAAATCGTTCGTCTGGACATGTTGGCTGCACAATGCCGGCGCGTCTGTCTGGCAGCACTGGTCGACAACTTGGGGAAATTCTCCAGTATCTGAAGTATGTGAAGTTTTATCCACTTCCATGGCAAGCTTTGGAATTTTTGTTGCTGGAGCGTGGGACACACGTTCTTTGGAAGGTGGTCTGGTCTTACGCGACAGAAAATTGTTCATCTCCACCGCGCTAGATGTCGAAGCTGGTATTGGGTCGGTGTAGTCATCTGTTGGCCCATTGCCACTGACGAAATGTTTGGAGCAAATGTAAGTATTGTAAGTTACATTCTCCGCCGAAAAGTCTTTTCTTGAGCAGTTTTTTATCCAACGGAGACACTTCTCACGGTTCGACTTCGGCTTCGGAAAGGGTAGCCACCAAACGCCATTCAAGTGGGGACGGTCCGAAAAGCGCGAGTCGCTGTTGCATGTTCCACAAGAACAGTGCTTCTTCGCAGGCATTCTAAAGCACTAAATCCCACAAACTTTGTATTTTATGTTAATGTCTAGATTCTAACAATAACCAGTACTAGAGTCTGACAAAATCTGCGTGGAAATTTATCGTTTTAAAGTGACAAGAAACGTATTAATCGCGTACATGTACTTCGATCACGGCAAGTGGACACGTATGTACGAAAGCCCGTTAGTGCCAGTTATTTCTATTTTCGAGAGCAGTTTTATTTTTTTCGAGTGCAGTTTTTTTTTTCGAGAGCAGTTATTTTTATTTTCGAGAGCAGTTATTTTTTTTCGAGAGCAGTTATTTTTATTTTCGAGAGCAGTTATTTTTATTTTCGAGAGCAGTTATTTTTATTTTCGAGAGCAGTTATTTTTATTTTCGAGAGCAGTTATTTTTATTTTCGAGAGCAGTTATTTTTTTTTCGAGAGCAGTTATTTTTTTTTCGAGAGCAGTTATTTCTTTTCGAGAGCAGTTATTTTTTTTCGAGAGCAGTTATTTTTATTTTCGAGAGCAGTTATTTTTATTTTCGAGAGCAGTTATTTTTTTTTCGAGAGCAGTTATTTTTATTTTCGAGAGCAGCTATTTATATTTTCCAGAGCAGCTATTTTTATTTTCAAATCAAGAAGCACATGTTTCGCGCAGACGCCTGGGTAGAGTGTGCATGCAGTGTTAGTGCATGCACTGGCGCTTGCTACATTCCTCAAAAGCGCAGCTGTAGGCCTAATATTCTACGGATCAACCTACTTTGTCTCTCACAGTTTCCATTAAATACCCCGCAATAATGCCAGGGTCACTATTTGTCGCAGAGGCTTCAATCCAGAGGATCTGTCTTGATTATCCGGTTTGTCATAAGCGTCGAGGTGCCACACAAAGTCTGGGCCTCTTCCGTTTATACCCAGCACGATATGGGGCAGAGGGGTACCCCCCTTTTTGTCCCTATACCCTATACACTCTCCAGACTATTGTTACCTTCACCCTACTGACCTTTAAAATATTTAACAAATTCATCCATGTACCCCCTGTGGGCATAGTTGCCAAAGTTACCCGCGTTTGGGGCAACTTTGGCATGTCATAGAATGTGTGTAAATGTACTAGATTGAAATTAAGTGATATACAAAATTGCTTTATTAACCCATGAAACTAACATTGTATAATTTAATCATTAATATTTTGGCATGTCAACAATAATTGTTGCTATGGCAACCATATGATGCAAAACAATGTGAGTAATTCAATTTTACCAGGTAAATTTTTTTTTTTCATGAAAAAAAGAAAACATAGCTACTCGCGAAGTGTTTTTTTTGGCCAATTTACCCATGGGTGCCAAAGTTGCCCTATTTTACATAACCCCTTGCCAAACGAGTATAATAATAGTACCAAAAAAAATCAGTCCTCAAAAACCCTTCAACAATATTTTAAAGACTTGTTGGTTATGTAGAAAGGGACTCCAAACGAGTACTGAAATCAACTTAAGCATGAGACATTTATAACAAAAACGTCAAAAACGTTTGCTATTTTATTGTACACAATACTTGAGACACCATTGAACGATGTGCCTCTAAATGGCATCATTAGAGCTCATGAATTATAAAAAAACATTATATTTTATTTTAATAGGCAAAAAAAAAAAAAAATAGTGTCACGTCTTTACAACAAAAGAAAGGATGAGCCCTTTTTTACTTCATTTTTTCAAGTCCTGCAAGGCAGTATTTTCCAACAAGATATTGGAAAATAACCATCCATTCGTTTTCAGAATTGTATAAACACTTCAATTTTGTGACTTTAGTCAGAAAACTTCCGTGCAAAATACAGGGGAAGAAAGTTTGTTATTTGTATTGGCACAGTGTGTGGTCACTCAAAGTGTTCACATACAATTTTTACGGATTTAGTAGTAGGTAAAGGCTGATTTCAGACCACCTCAAAATATTTCCCTACCCCTATACGACAACAATTTTCAAAACCTCTAAAAATCAAAAACCGAGAAAATCGCCCATAAATCGCCAACAATTTCTCTCTCTAAAAATCGCCCAAAAATTTCTCTCTCTAAAATCACTAAAAATCTCGCCCAAAATCTCTCTCTAAAATCGACCAAGATCACTCAAAATCTCTCTCTAAAATCGACCCAAAAATCGCCAAAAAATCTCTCTAAAATCGACCCAAAAATCACCCAAAAATCACCCAAACTCAAATCTCCAATTCGAAATTTATATTCTCAAAATCTCAAACCCCAAATCTTAAATTCGAAAATTATATTCTCAAATCTCAAACCTCAAACCTCAAACCCCAAACTCAAATATTCTCAAATCTCAAACTAAATTCCTCAAACCCCAAATCTTAAATTCGAAAATTATATTCTCAAATCTCAAACCTCAAACCCCAAACTCAAATATTCTAAAATCTCAAACTCAAATCCTCAAACCCCAAATCTTAAATTCGAAAAATATATTCTCAAATCTTAAACCTCAAACCCCAAACTCAAACATTCTAAAATCTCAAACTCAAATCCTCAAACCCCAAGTCTCCAATTCGAAAATTATATTCTCAAAATCTTAAATTCAAATCTAAAATCCCAAATAGTAAATCAGAAGTCTCAAAATCAAATATCAAATATTCTCAAATCTCAAACCCCAAACCCCAAACCCCAAATCTCAAAATCTCAAATCTTAAATCTGAAAATCTCAAATCTTAAATCTGAAAATTATTCTAAGAAATCCAGAGTTACATAAGCTATTCTCAGAAAACCCGAGTTAATTTCAAGCCATATATTTTAAATCGAGTCATATAGTTGTCCAACAGATTTTACAAAAATCATTAAAATAGAGGAATCCCCCAAAAATCCAACAATCCCGAGCTGTACAACCAATTCTCAGAAATCTCGAAGCAAAAAAAAAAGTCGCCGAGGTTGGTCGACTTTACCCTATAGAATCCTAAATTCTCGTTTTATACCTATACATGTGTTGTGTAAATTACAACAGATTCACGTTGGGCCCACCAACCGGACGCGATGGCACATATATCAGACGAGACTATCTATCGATCATAAAAAAGAACGAAGCGCTTTATAAAAATTTGCGATACAAGTCTAAAGAAGTTTTAGAAAATCTAATCGCAGATAAACACATCCAACTGGGAGATCCTACCGGAAGAAGGGGTCAGTATATTAAAAAAGATTTTGAATCTGCCATACAACGATACTATAAAAAACCTGATGAAGAACTTTTACTTTTAGATTTTTGCGAAACAACTCCGAGACCATTCAGAGATCATTTACGTAATTACGAGATGAATATCGACAGAATTCTCATCGATACTATAGCATTTTTTTACGAAAACAAGATCAAAAGCGCAGACAAATTGAAAGACTTACCGGTACTAAACGAAATTAGAAGCTTTAAATTCGAACTCGCGTTAAAAGTTACGTTGAGAAAAAATAATCATATAAACAATACTTTTACCGAAGATACGAGTATGTTTTTCGGTTTTCAATCACTCGTATTAAACGAAGACGGAATAGAAAACCAAGTACAACAACAGATAGATATCATAATCGAACAAAATAATAATTTTTGGTTACGAAAACGACATTTTTCCGCTGAGAATAACCCCCACTCAACGAGAACAAGCCATCAATCTATTGCTGTTTTCTCAAGGAGATAATAACCATTATTGTTGGATAAAAGACATAAGCCGTTTATTATCTAAAGAAACTAAACACGGTCACCGCATCTATTTTTGCGAGTGGTGTCTGCAACATTTTAGCAGGCAAGATATTCTAAACAGACACATAAAAGATTGTATGGGTGTTAGCCAAACCCCCGCTAGAGTCGTATTACCCGATAAAAGCAACAATATTCTAAAGTTTAAAAACTTAAAAAATAGGCAACCGGTACATTTTACTGTATACGCTGACTTTGAAAGTATCTTAGTACCGCTACAACCCCCCGATGAAAAGGCGCCCACTATAAATACTCACGAACATAAAGCTTGCGGCTATGCCTATATCCTAATCGGACCCGACGGTCAAGTTTTAGGCTCGCCTAAAACTTATAGAGGGACAGACGCAACATCACATTTCTTAGATAATTTACTAGCCGAGCAACACAAAATCAACAAAATATTCAAGGACCCCAAACCCATAATTTTTGCTCCTCAAGACGAGTTAGAATATAACGATGCTAAAGATTGTTGGATTTGCGAGAACTCATTAAAAAATATAACAAATCAGTCAGCGCGCAGCGTACTCGATAACGAGGTGCCCGGCGACGTTTTATTTGCAGCGAGTTGACGGTCTCGGACCTACGAGAATTCACGAGGTTTTTGCGAGCGTTCGGTAGTGCCTCTAGAAAATAGATGGGAAGCCCATTTTCGCTGCAGTTTCCGGCCAACATGGAGTCGTGAGTAAAAATTTATTTCTTTCTGCATCGAATAATACAATTTTTAAAATTGTTTTCGTTGTGAAGGCTGTTTACTAGGCTTGTAAAATGAGGTATGAAAAATATATATATTTTTAACTACCTGCACGTTTTTGGTGATCCTGACTGTTTCGAGATATTTTGAGATGAAATTTGTCGTTTGCTGGACACTTGAAGAGTTATGCTTTCGATCCGTACTATTTTCATGTCTGCAGGTTCAACGAGCGATTTTTATTTCGATGCTAAATGTTGGTGAAAATTACAAACTTACACGGGGAAATGTCTGATGTCAATGACGTCACTGTGTACGTACGTGGGTGCGCGCTTATTGCGCGATGCGGCGAGCTAGAGAAAGGCATGTCGACAATAGGTTCCTGTCTCGTTTCACATGCATGTGGCATACATGTTTATGAAATGCAAATTTGGCTGTGTTATAAAAACATTTATAATGTGTTTTTTTATGTTTCAGAGTTTCTCAGCCTAGTAGTAGTAGTACTGTGAACTGGGTAACAGGACAACTCGTACCTTGGACAACTCGTACCCTGTTTTAAGCATGGGTTTCGGTGTTTTCATTCCAAGGAATTGCCCATCACTTAAAGACTTACATATTACTCTAGAAATGTGTTTAAAATTTAACAAATGACAAAAAGTGTGCTGTCATTGAAGTCCAGTGTACGAGTCCATGTATTATAGACAGATTTTTAGAAATGTTAAAACGACTCCGGTTTTGTTAAAACGCATGTACATCAGGCATGCAACTTTTCATCGGATCAGCTGATTCCTCGTTTTTCACTTCACACTTATGGTATGCCATTGAAAATTAAAAAACACAAACTCTTGTAAAGATTGGAATTTCCTCATTTGTTTGTGAGGTTGCATGCCTGGTACATGTACATGTATTACTTTTTTATAGGATATTCCACTGCACAGTCTTCTTTTAATTCTAAAGACCCTAGTTTTTGCAATTTTGAATCCTATCTTTTGGTAGAAAATGCATTTTACTTGGGCATTTTTCAGCAATGCCATATGCCTCTAAATGTTTTGTGGTTTATTAATTTTCCTTAAATCTCAACACCGAAACCTTGCAAAATGTTATGTAGTGTAGAACTTATTATTTATTGGTGTTTGATTTAAGTATACATGTAGAAAAACTTAACATGTAGTTTCATGTTTACTCTTGTAAACACATCTTCATGTCTTTCGACTTAATGTAAAAAGTGTGAAAATGTCAATTCTGCAATGTCTTGTGCCCTTCTTTGAAATATTATTAATTTTTAAAAGTCTTTCAGTTCATTGTATACAAAACATTTGTAGCTGCTTGTGAAAATAAAATAAAAGTTAAAATGGTACACAGGTTTTAGTTGTATTCATTAAAGCATCATTTTCTGTTATTTATTATTAATGTCATCCATGATCTACAACATATGAATGTTATAGGTATACAAAAATTGATACTACTAATGATAGTGTATCTCCCCCCCCCCCCCCCCTTTACAGGAAATAGCATTGTGGGTAGCCTATATTTACATTTTACAATACTTGTTTTGGCCAAACCCGTCAAAGAAAAAGTGGTTTCCCTTTTTGTTTCTAATCAGTTTGAGCCAAAACTAAATGAAAAGGAAAATCATTAATAGACAACTTTTTATCGGCACACAATTTCGATTTACTACCCCATTTTAAATTCCAGGCTGGCTAGAACTTAGGTTGTGGATATATTACATTTGTCATTGAAAAAAAATTGACAAAAATGACAAAAAAAGCAGCCTGGCAATCTTTGTGATGTGTTTACAATACATCATTTTACATGTACTTTCCCTATTCCGAGAAGACGTGCATTACGCAACGATTTTATTTTCTAGTCTGGCGCCTTTACTCCGCCTTCACACTTTATTATAAGCCTGTATGTGGAGCAGGGTACCTGACACATAAAAGCGCCCTTGTGTTAATGTAGCGGTGCCTAATTGGTCAAGATGCAAAGTCGTTTGGGGATATGACCAATGAGGACAGCACACTCATACCATCCACGTGCTTGCAAAGCTGCGTTGTTTTCCTAATCTGGGCATACGGAATGGACATCATTTTTTAGTGATCCTGACTGTTTCGAATAATCAAGAGAACCGTATTTATAAAGATAGGTAACTTAATATTATAGCTTGTCTCCAACCCGTCAGATTCTTCTGCCCAACTTCGTTTAGTTTAGAAAAAAGACATTTTTCACCGACCGTAAATTCACTACAACAACGGTCACATTTTCGTTCATATATTTCACAAAATGGACGTTTAAAATTTGAATAATCTCACTAAACAATAAGGCTATACCATTTCCAGCCTGTCTTTTAATTAAAATCTTACTTTTAAAGACACGTTAACTGGAAAATGAATTTCGAAAATGTGATCTCCAATCTCATGAATATGCATTTACCGAGCGTTTTATGCATACGCTGCAAATAAACGAAAGCACTTTTCAGCACGCTGCGCGCTGACTGAAATACTTGCGAATGTGCTTATCCGGAAATTCATGGAGAAGAAGATAATTGCGACCCCCATCTTCTACGACTTGGGTCGAAAAAGCCCCAAAGAACTGCGAGCGATCATCGCCGATAAACACATTCCATTGGGCGATCCTACTGGGAAAAGAGGTCAGCACCTTAAAAAAGATTTGATATCGGCTATAAACGCTTATCCAAAACCCGAAAGATTTCAAAGAGCTGACAGGCGCAAGGAGAAATATCCCCCAATATTCTGCGGAATATGTAACAGAGAGATTTGCGCGTTTAGAAAATGTCGCGACCACTGCCACATTACCGGTTAATATCGCGGAGCCGCACACATACGTGCTGTAACTCAAAATTACAAATAACACGTTTATATTCAACTGTCGTTTTTCATAAATACTTTTCTATTGTTAGGTTACTCGTGGTTTTGCATGCATGTCTTATTTGGGGCCAAATTTGAGGCTACATTGCCTGATATCGATTTTTAGCCAAGACTTTTCATTTTTACGGAAAAGTAGCCACATTTTGATTTTATATCTTTAAAAGGCAAACATGAAAATCAACAGTTAAATATGAACGTGTTAAAAACAAACCCGGAGTAACACCAATCCCGGTCATTATTCATAATTTAGAAAATTACGACGCGCATTTGCAAAGTATTTCAGAAACCGACGGAAAACTAAAGTGTATATCTAAAACATCCGAAAAATACATTTCATTTTCGATAGGTCAACTCAGATTTTTAGATTCGTTTAAGTTTTTATCTACGTCGCTAGAAAAACTAGTAGCCGCATGTCCGAGAGAAGCGTTTAGGCATATACCGATCGCCTCAAGATCGGTAGACCTCGATCTTTTGATTAAGAAGGGTGTTTATTCGTACGACTATGAACGATTTTGAAAGATTTAACGAAACGAAACGAAACTTCCCGCTAAACGTCATTTTTACAACAGTCTAACCAACGCCGACATAAGCGACTCGGATTACTCACACGCTAAAATAGTATGGCGAGAATTTAACATTAAAAACTTGAGTGAATATTACGACCTCTACGTATTGACCGATGTATTATTATTGACCGATGTGTTTGAAAACTTTAGAAAAATCTGCATCATAAATTACGGATTAGATCCGTGCCATTATTTTACATCACCCAGTCTGAGTTGGGACGCTTTATTAAAACATAGTAAGATTCGCTTAGAACTATTGATAGATATAGACCAACATTTATTCATAGAGCGCGGAATCAGAGGAGGAATATCTAGCGTAGGATTGTGTCGCTATGCCGAGGCTAATAATAAGTATCTAAAAGACTACGACCCCAACAAGGAGTCTTCGTTTATTGCATATGCCAACAATTTGCATGGGTGGGCATGTCTCAACTATTACCGTGCGGCGATTTTAGGTGGGTCATCGATTTTTTTTTATCTCTGTGGACTACTGAATACGCGCTGTCTCTGGGGGATGACGCTTACTGGGGTTATATTTTAGAAGTAGATTTAGACTATCCCGAACATTTACACGAGCTCCACAACGACTATCCTTTAGCACTCGTCCGATTTCGAAAAAGACTCTTTAAAATTTATGAACAACTCGGTTTTTGGTAAAACGATGGAAAACGTTAGAAATCGAATGGACGCTCATCTGATAAGATCCCATGAAGTAGATAGAATTCGTAAATTGATGTCCAAACCCAACTACAAGTGCTCGGTAGTTTTGAAGAGTGTAACCTACTCATGATAGACATGTATAAAACTAAAGTTCGTTAGTACAAACCCATCTATTGCGGTATGAGTATCTTAGACTTGTCTAAACTTTTAATGTATGAATATTATTACGATAAGCTCAAAGTTAAATATGGAGAAAATGCTAAATTGATTTATACCGATACGGACTCGCTACTTTTACATATAAAAACTCAAGACTTATACAAAGACATGGAAAAAGACAAAGAATTATATACGACTTATCAAATTATCCGAAAGATCACTTTTTATACGACGATTCTAATAAAAAAAAATGATTGGCAAGTTCAAGGATGAATGTGGTGGAAAACCAATCAAAGAAGTCGTTTGTATCAGATCAAAAATGTACTCTATTCTCATGGGCGATGGGAAAAATATTAAGAAATCAAAAGGAATTAGGAGACCCGTCGTTTCAAACGAGATAACCCATCAAGATTATATAGACTGTCTGTTTAATCATACAATCTATCGACACGACATGAACATGTTGAGAAGTGACAAGCATATCATGAACTCTTTAACTCAAAATAGGGTATCGCTCAATCCCAGAGATGACAAACGCTACATCTTGGACGATGGAATTCATACTCTGATGCACGACCATTATAGAATAAAAAAGTGAAATAAAAAATACTGCAAATACTTAAAATGACTTATGTAAAACATGTGCAAGTGGTTAAAACTCGGAAAGCTAACTACGTGCGAAAAAGACGGAGACCCGTGGTGTATCGAGCATTTTGGTAGGCGCGATCAAGCACCTAAACCGTGTTCAATTTGCGGTTGTGCAGCGGGCCGGCAGCGGGCCGGCAGCGGGCCGGCAGCGGGCCGGCAGCCAACTAGGGCGTAGTTAGCTGCTAAATCGCTAGTTACCTTCTCTGGAGTTGATTACTAAATTCTTATTCATAAAACCTTTCTAGAAATGTTGCTAGCTAGTTGCATACTATAAAATGCTAGTTGCATGCTAGAGTCACTGTGAATGGTTGAGATGTCAAATACAATAGGATGACTGGGAATGGTTCAGATGTAAACTACAATTTGGTGACTAGCTATACTATATAACTACTTTTTCATACAAAACATGACAGTATAGACTTACCTATAGATTAAACCTGATTTTAGTAAATTTGGAATGGCTTCTAAAAGTCAAAGGAAAGCTAATTACTCGCCTGATGGAAACTTGTTGGCTGAACACCAAGCCACTATTGATGTCAAACATAAGGATTCAGGAACAAATCAAAAAAAGGAGGAGGTATGGAAGAACATTCTTAACCAGCATCGCGCTACTGAGATTCTCCCACAAGTTGAGCGATCGTAAGATGATCTGAAATCAAGATTGTCAAAGCTAAAATCTGAGTCGCAGGAGTGTCTCCAAAGCATGAACAAATTAAGGAAGACGACAGGGGCAGGAAAGCCACCCAATGAACCCACTGTTACTGTTGCCCAACAACAAATTCTTGATTTATGTGAGGACACGCCCGGTTTTCAAGGGTTGATGGAAGTCGAGTCCGCTGGAGAGAAACAATTCAGACGAAGTGTCTTGTGATAATATGGGTGAGTTTATTCTTTATTTGTCATATAAAAGAATTATATTATGGTTTCACATTCCTTTCAACAAAAAGATGAATTACCTTTTTTTAATCCGACTCTTATTTTAACTTCTAATTTACATTTAATACTTTTACAGGCCAATATGTCAAAGAGCTGTCAGAAGTGGATGAATGTAGATGAAGCAACTCCGTCAACATCCAAATCTCAAGAACTTTGTAGTCCAGCATCAAAGAAGTTAAAGCTGCAGCAGAAATCTTTTGAGTAACTTGTTGACATTGAAATAGTGTCTACTGGCGAAATGCTATAGTTGCTTACTAGTCATTTAGAGTTACCCAAGATCAACTCTAACTTTAGCAAGCAACTTAGAATATAACCAAGCTAAGCGAGGTTTTATGAATAACATTTAGTAATCAACTACGCTTAGCAGGCAACCAAGGACCATTTTAGTAGCCAACTAGGCCTAGCAGGGTTTTATGCATATCGGCCCAGATAGCTAGCTGATAGCTAGCTGATAGCTAGCTGATAGCTAGCTGTTTTTTGCTAGATAGCTAGCTGTTTTTGATATAAGTTTGCTGATAGCTAGCTGTTTTTTGCTGTATAGCTAGTTGACAGTTAGCTTTTTTTTGCTATGAGTTTGCTGATAGCTAGCTGATAGCTAGCTGTTTGTTGCTGTATAGCTAGTTGATTGCTAGCTGTTTGTTGCTAGATAGCTAGCTGTTTTTTGTGATTTATCTGGTATTTGTTGTAATTTGATATATTGCTAGATTATATTTGCTGTAAAATATGATACTCGTAGTACACTCGTAGTATATCTGACTTGTGTTTAAACGTATAAACGAATATTTATAAAATGAATAACACATTTTTTAGTGTAACCATCAAGAACGGTTATATCATAAAATCAATAATAGACATGTTGAGTTAATTTATGCAAAAGACTCAATTTAAAATTGATGATACTGGATTATATCACGTTTACTACGATGAAAATAAAAATATTTATGTGGATATTGCTCTTCCTAGAGATCAGTTTTTAAAATTTATTACAACAAAAAAGAGCCTACTTATTTCTTTTTAAACTTAAAACACCTACAAAAAATAACAAAAAGTATAAAACGTAAAGAATCTGTAAATTTGAAAATGAGCGGCGATAACTTATCTATTACTGTTTGTAACGACTGTAATAGTTCGAAGGTATACACAATAGTAGTCGGTATAATCGAAGACTGCGAAGTAAATCAAATTCCAAGCAAAGAATCTTTCTATACCGCCCAAGTCATAGAAAGTATATGTTTTTCTAAAATCAAAAATATGATAAGCATGAGTAAATCCATTGATATAGGTATACATAAAAACTATCTGGCTATACGTTGTAAAGAAGGTCAACTATATAGCTCTTGTCTAAAAATTGGGAAAAAAGACTCTAAACCGCTGTACGACTGTACATTCGATAGTAAAAACTTTGCCGTCGTATTAAAAATATGTAATTTAGAAAAACAGATTCAAATATTTGCGCTAAAAGACGAAGACGATCCTCTTAAAATAAACATATTAGCCGGTAATTTAGGGGTTGTAACGTTTTATATAAAAAGGGCTATTTCGTAGGAATCCATTTCCATTTTAAATATTCGAAAGCTTTCATCATAACTTCTTCGTGTTCTTCTTTTGTTTTTGTTTTTAAAATGTAAAAATCGTCAATTTTACACCTAAAGTTATTTTTTTGTAACAATTTATAAAGCTTATAATTTACGTTTAAAGAGTTTATACGACTTTTATCACCGCAGTGCCTTAAAGCGTCTTCCAACTTGTCAAAATCTTTTAGCAGATCGTCTAGGTATTTCCTGATATTCGGACATTTTTTCCCAGTAATTAAATTATAAATTAGATTTATATCGTCGTAAAAACTACCCAATTTGTTTTCAGATAAAAACATGTATACTTGATCTTTAGTGATGCAATTTTTATCGGATCGCGACGAAAGCTTGTGTTGTTTAATTTCATTATTTACAACTTGCACAACTTTGAATATTTTAGCCTGATCTACATTTTGATCACCTTGAAACTTTTTAATGGCGTCTCTAAAATGACCCTTGCGAGTATACGTATATTTATTTGATAAATTTGCTCTATCTACGTCTTTAAAACTAGGGCAAAAATGTACAATGTCTTGTTCCGTTTTACACATGGAACAATACATACCGGCTTCATCTTTGATAAATTTATTACTACCGCATAAACAAGATATCGGTTGTTTCTTTAATAATGATAGATCTATATCTATATATCTCGACGCTATCATTAAATAGGCTTGTTTTATTTTTTTGTCTTTTGTCTGAATCGTTTTTATAACTTAGAGACTTTTTATAGCCGGTGTTTTCGTAAAGATCGAAACTTTCGCAAGTTTGCCAGATGAAACAAAACTGCTGATAGCTAGATAAACGGTTTAGAATCTTTAAATTTAAATTAACGATATCGATCGTAGCATTAATATCTGTCATTTTATAATAACTTTTCATAACGTTAAACTCTATTCGTCAGAATCTATATCACAAATTCATCTATCCGGTGCTATGATAGCCGAATCGGCTTGGTAAATAATAGCTTGCTGAATCCTGTATTTGATTGAAGCTCCGTAAGAGTTTTCTCCGTGCGAACCCCAATAAATATTATTGACGCTAACTAAGGGCGTTATATTACTAGGTCGATCGATATAATCGGAAAAGTCGATAATTTCCCGTTTCGACTTGTCGTATAGTTTTAATAATTTTTTTATGTAGTTTCTATTTTTTCTCGTAACGAGTTTGATGTGCATTTTTTGTGTACTCGTTTCATCAAAGACATATTCTCCGTTGGTTTTTTTAAACTTCGAATATGAAAATGGGGGTTTTACGATGTGGTCAATATTATTTTCTTCGTATAAACTATCGTTTAAAGAATTAAGGGTTGACATAGGCAAATTTGACGAGTTATCTTGGATAAATTTATATACAACCTCGTTTAGTTTTTTGAGACAATTCAAATGTTTTCTATAGAAGTCATATTATAACATAATTGGTACCCTGCGTGTGCTTCATTTTCCGCATTAAATGGGTAAGTCTTGTTTATTCCAAAACAAAGGTTTCTCGGAAATTTAAACATGAGGTTGTACAGTTCATCGTTGTGTTGTGTTTATACTTTATGTTTGAATAAATCCAGTTTGTCAAAGACGTTAGCGGGTTTGTTGTGGGTTCTTAATCATAACCTTACTCGGGTCAAAGTCGCCATAAACAGTATGCTCGGTACTCGCGTACTTTTCGTGATTAAAAGTTACGACGTAATTTTTGTTGTTTGTCATTTTAATAATAATATTATCGCGTTTTAAAAATATCATTTTTAAATTGGTTCTAAGTAATCACCGACTTCGCTTTCGTCATCTGTTTCACTTTCGTCATCGGTTTCGATTTCAATATAAAAGTAATTTTTATAATCGGCTTCGTATAAGTCGCTACTGTGAAAGCATTCACCATCTTCAAATTTGAAGATGTCGTCGGCAGTTATTTCGACAAGTTGCGGTCCGCTATCGTTGTTATTATATTCTCTAATCGCATAATTTTTCGTATATTCATCAAACTCTAACCATTCGCTATATTTTCTTGAGACCAAATGTCTTAAATCAATTGTAAAAATCTTCTTCATAGTAATTACGTTTATTATATTTCAGATATTCTATTACATCTTCATCTTCTTCTCTAATGTCTAAGTCTTCATCTATAAATTCATCTTCGTGATAAGGAATTTAAAAGTATGCGCTATAACCAAGTTCTTTTTCTTTTTCAGCTATATCATCTAAACAATCTATCAGATTAAGCAAAGTACCTTTACTATTGCAGAGGTGCACTATTTTTATTAGAGATCTTAAATCAACTCTTATAAAATACATTTTACCTGTATCGTTTGTATGATGATAATCTTCTTTATATATACCGTTTGTAACGTATCGAGCGTATTTAAATCCAGGAATAATTTTTTCTAGAAGTTCTGGCACTTTTATTAGCTGTTGCGCTTCCATCTTTATTATAGATAACTATTTTATTTCTTTAAGATAAAAGAAACTTAATTTTTTTTACCTCTTATTTTAGCAATAGAGGGTGATGGGTGTAAAATATAGAAAGAGAGAAGAGTAGCGATATCGGGCGAGAGAGAGTTGAGGGCTTATTGTATATACAATTCCTGGATTCGCCAAAAAATTACCAGAGGCAAACGGTATGTTTGAATCGACACCCAATTCTATACAACTCTTAGAAATTTTGGCTGACTCATAACCACCGGTATTCAGAAACACACCAATTCTATACAACGACTCTTAGAAATTTAGCCGAGTGATATTCAGAAACGTCCCAAATCTATATTTAGCGTTAAATGTATCCTATAAAACCCTCGGTCTGCTTACTTCAAACATCTGGCTGCGTTCTCTTCTGATGCGATTACACAGGATTTTGCATCGTATATTCTGATTCGCAGATACGGTGGAATTCCTGTTACAGTACGTACATTTTTTTTTCCTATTGGGGCGTGCTTCAGTGATTTTTACGTACAGTGACTCGTATTATGTCAACGCATTTACAAACTGAGTAAATATTGCATCAGCCAACTAGACAAAAGATAGGTGACCTTCATCAGCTAGCTATACCTGCATACACGTCCTATTCCCACACTGTGTTGTATCCCGCAATAAGTGGGGTCAGACTTATCAATCTCGGCGAAGAAAAAGTCGGTGCAATTTCTAAAAACCTGTTGTAATTTACATAACTAGTGTATAGGTATACAACGAGAATTTAGGATTCTATAGGGTAAAGTCGACCAACCTCGGCGACTTTTATTTTGCTTCGAGATTTCTAAGAATTTGTTGTACAGCTCGGGATTTTTGGATTTTTGGGGGATTCCTCTTTTTTAATGATTTTTGTAAAATCTGTTGGACAACTATATGACTCGATTTAAAATATATGGCTTGAAATTAACTCGGGTTTTCTGAGAATAGCTTATGTAACTCTGGATTTCTTAGAATAATTTTAAGATTTAAGATTTGAGATTTTGAGATTTTGAGATTTGGGGTTTGGGGTTTTGGGTTTAAGATTTGAGATTTGAGAATATTTGATATTTGATTTTAAGACTTGAAATTTCTGATTTATTATTTGGGATTTTAGATTTGAATTTAAGATTTTGAGAAAATAATTTTCGAATTGGAGACTTGGTGTTTGAGGATTTGAGTTTGAGATTTTAGAATATTTGAGTTTGGGGTTTGAGGTTTGAGATTTAAGAATATAATTTTCGAATTTAAGATTTGGGGTTTGAGGATTTGAGTTTGAGATTTTAGAATATTTGAGTTTGGGGTTTGAGGTTTGAATTTTGAGAATATAATTTTCGAATTTAAGATTTGGGGTTTGAGATTTTGAGAATATAAATTTCGAATTGGAGATTTGAGTTTGGGATTTTTGGGTGATTTTGGGGTCGATTTTAGAAAGAGATTTTTGACGAGGTTATGAGTGATTTTTGGTCGATTTTAGAGAGAGATTTTGGGTGATTTTTTGGGCAATTTTTTTGGTCGATTTTTGAAAAGAGATTTTTGACGAGATTTTGAGTGATTTTTGGTCGATTTTAGAGAGAGATTTTGGGAGAGATTTTGAGTGATTTTAGAGAGAGAAATTTTGGGCGATTTTTAGAGAGAGAAATTTTGGGCGATTTGGGGGCGATTTTCTCGGTTTTTGATTTTTAGAGGTTTTTGAAATTTTTTGTCGTATAGGGGTAGGGAAATATTTTAAGGTGGTCTGAAATCGGCCTTTACCTACTACTGATTTTGCTGACATAAATCTTGACACAACAGGTTGGGACACATACATAGACAATTATCAAGGGATGTTGGTAAGGCCTATTTACTTATTTTCCAAGATTTGGCTGGTCTTGAATAATTTTGGTGAGGTATTAAGGTAAACTCTTTCCTGAAAATCCCACTGCATGATTATGTTAATGATTATGACAAGTTATTTCTCACCTTAAGCTTAGGCCTAAACAGCAGTGATGTTAGACACTGGTCCACGTACTTTGATCATTGATGGGCTTAAACTTTCAAAACCTGAAAAAGAGAATCTGCAAGTTTCCGTCACCACACAAAGCACACCACACACAAGGCTTGCGTGACATTCAATCTCTAACGGCCACAGCAAAGAATATGACGATTGGTAGTGGTTTACTAGCTCTTAAAATTCGATATAAATCATGGAATTTTATGATCTTTTCGCTCGTCAGTGCACTAACAATGTCAAAATGGCGACCAACAAAACGCTTCCGTAAATAATCTATATTTAGCGGTGGGGAATTCCATTGCGTCCTTTGCCGCCATACGCAGCGGATTGTGGGTATGCATGACCTTTTGTGCAGAAACACAATGGGCGGACGGGCAGGGGAAAGGGGAATTTTGTTCAGATGATTTTGCAACATTGCTCGACATGCGTGAGTGTACGTCTGGATGTAGCACTGGAGAAGAATGTTGCCTTTAATGAGTGGCGTTATCATAAAGCTACAATAAGAGGGCGCGAGACACGCGTATATATGACTGGGGCAATTTTGCAAGTGGGCAGGCAACCACACTGCCATCGTATTTGAGTGTTTTCGAATCAATACAGTGATTAACATTTTTTTATAATCCCAGGAGATTCTTAATAATTTTATTGTCCACTATTTCATCATAATTTACATACACTTCATGGATAACCAGTACTTGGAAAATTATAAAGGCATGTTTTACAAAATAATTACAGCCATAAAAAATCAATCACCATTTCAACTATTGGGAGTTTGCTAACCTGAAATATTTTACTTTAATACCCGAACAAAATGGGTCAGAAACAGAATATCTGGAAAATAAGCCACCCCCATTTGACAACAACAACTATCCAAACACCGTTTTTACACAATGTGACGCTCAGAAATTATAAATGTAGGCACAGTGACAGCACACTAAGTTGACCAGTAAACACACATTTCCTTCCCTATTTACACAAATATTTCCAGAAAAAAATTAAATTGAAAGGTTGTGTCATGTGTTTATTCAATTCTGAAAAGAATGGATATTTATTTTGCCAGAATGTTCTGCTCCCGACCAGTTTTGGTGGGGTATCTGTTACGATAATCACCTCGGTGAATGTTTACTCCAACAATTCACTTCATCAGTACCTCAATCACGACAAGTATTCTTGCATTTTGCAGCTATTCAATCTATTTCTATATCGTTGTATTTTAAAGATGATATTGATTGCTGAGAGAAGTCTGCGTCATTTTGTAGTTTTATGTAGATTGCGTATTGTAAAATAAAACAGCCAATTATTTCTAACATGAAAAAAAAGGTACTTACGAGAGCTATTTTTATCAAGTCCACTCTAGTCCGGTAGTACCATTTGTCTAAAAGTCTTCGCTGCGGGCAGCTAGCAAACAAATCTGACGTCATAGGACGTACCCCCCTTGTGTGTCTAGACATATGGCCCCAGCGGGCTATGCTGCGCTAGAGGGGACTTGATAAAAATAACTCTCCAAAGTCACTTTGGTTTTTTTCATGGCAGAAATAATTGGCTGTTTTATTTTACAATACGGAATCTAGTATAAAACTACAAAATGACGCAGACTTCTCTCAGCAATCAACGTCATCTTTAAAGGGGCTGTATGTCACGATCATAGCAGGCTTGCGGCTGTACACTGAATCCCGAACTGATTAACGCATATGAACCCAGTAACTGCAAATAATACCCCACGACCGCGCGCTGACCTACAGGGCGCGCGCTGACCCACAGGGCGCGCGCGCCAGATCAGATTACAATTGCAATGACTGCTGCATGCATGATCCTGTAGTTATTATACATACTTCATGTACAAGTATTTTGTATGTGTTTGTGCCACCAAAAATATACGATAGGCCTACAGTCGAACATAGTCCGTGCCACCCACCCGCCGTCCAAACGTCAAAATGTACCATGACAGAACCAAACGAAAATAAGTAAATAAGTAAATCTATAGCTATAATTGTAAAATAAATAATGTACCAGCCCCTTCCTATACAAAAATAAAGTTGTAGGCCTAGGCCTATGTATCGAAATAAATTTTGACTAAAATCGGCTGTGCGTGCAATGATGAGCAAATCAAAGTAAAACAGCTATACTAATGGCGATATTGAGTCCACGACCTTGTGTTACATTTGACGGCAGGACTTTATGGAAAGTTACATCATAAGAGTTATTTCAACACTATAAAATAATAAACACAATAATAACAGTTATTACCAATAAATAATATACGCCAATGAAATGAGATTGCACCGGTGGCGATTAAACCCGTGTCGGAAAGTGGGGATGATTATTGAATTTGTCAACGAAGTACTGCATCTTGAACTGTTCTCAACGGGGAATACCCCCGCCCCAAACACCGCTTGAAATTTGAAACATCACTTTGTGTACAATTTCCCCTTTTAAAATGTGTATACGAAACAAAAAAGAAATACAAATCGGCGGGCCCCTGAACTCCTTCCCCGTGTTTACGCCACTGGCGCACAGATCCCCACATCACTGTGATAAAGATGACTACCGAAGAAACAAAGAAATTAACACCCCGACAAATATTCAAACAACCCTAATTTTCACCTGTTTTGCACGAATTATTTGCTTATTACTTTTTATGACATGAACAATTCACATACCGAGTACATGGATCGGATGTACTGTACATGTAATGTATGTACTGTACATGTTAACTATACATTACATGTAGACTTGATGTGCGGAAATATTGTATTGTTAGTGCCAGTGGAATAGCGACCAAGTGAAGATGTTTCAGCTCCATCTATCAGCTGTTTAAAAAAAAAGTGTAATTCTAAGTTCTAGATTAAAAAAAAAAAATTTCGCTGCTAAAGAACTGTCTGCAGCCACTACCCCTCTTTTAGTAGCATGATAAATTTGTTATTGAAGTGACGGGTCAAAATAAGCCTAAAGCTTTTTATCAACCTAAGTTTACAAGCCAGATACAAACAAGATACATCCAAATGAATGTACACATAATACATAGACCCTTTTACGGATACCCCGCCTGTGGGATTTTGTGTACAAAATTTAGCGCAAACTGTCCCACAGCGACAAGACACGTTGAAGTTTTGTTGTGCACATTTACATGGACATGTGCCGAGTCGTCCTCTCTGGCAAGAGTTTCGGCATGTACATGTCATAGGTTCTCCAGCGTAAGGTTCTACTTCTATATATCGCCAACCTCCAATTCCATGCAACTTTCAGACAAATATTCCATGGCACTTGTGTACATGTGAATGAAATTTTATGAAATAGACAGATGAAAATTGAACGTTTTTTCTAATAATCTTACTCTTAGAGAACTGAGTGCCACGATAATAATAATAATAATAATAATAATGCATTTATATAGCGCCAAATCCATCGAGATGCTCCATGGCGCATAGTACACAAAATACACATAAAATTACACTTACATTTATATTAAATTACATAACATCATAAAAATCAGTTTTATATAATTACAATTATAAGAGATGGGCAAACGCCTCTCTAAACAGGACAGTTTTCAATTTACTTTTAAAAACCTCAAGATTGTCTGTGTCTCTAACATTCCGATCCAATTTATTCCACCATTTTGGAGCCACAGCAGAAAACGCTCGGTCACCAAACGTGTACAACCTTGTTCTTTTATACTGTAACCTAGTTTGATCAGTTGACGAGCGTGTGTTCCTGCTTGAGGTAGAACTCATAGTATGAAGCAGATCCTGAAGGTAATCGGGAGCGATACCATTTAAACATTTAAATACAAGAAGACAAACTTTATACACAATTCTATAATTTATAGGCAGCCAATGCAATTTAAACAAAACTGGAGTGATGTGTTCAGTTCTCTTTATACCAGTTAAAAGTCTGGCGGCACAATTTTGAACATGTTGTAGTGGATCAAGTGTGGATTTAGGTAAACCAGCAAGTAATGCATTACAATAATCAATACGAGACATCACAATTATTACGACCAGCATCTCGAGGGTGGAATAATTGATATATTTTTTAATCTTACTAATGTTATGCAAATGATAAAAAGCATTCCTAGATATTTCTCGAATGTGATTCTGCATGTCCATATTATAGTCAATAACTACTCCCAAATGTTTCAAGTTATTTCCAGCTTTGATTTGATAATCCCTAATATTAGTATATACCGTGGGGAATTTCTGCAAGTTCGTAGATGTACCAACAACCAGAATATTAGTTTTATCCGTATTTAGTTTCATGTAATTAGATGCCATCCAATGTTGAATATCAACACAACAATTCTCAATAGCACTCGTTTTAGTCTGGATATCATGAGATGATGGTGTAGACGAGATAAAAAGCATTGTGTCATCTGCATAGAAATGACATGTAAGGCCATGTTTTCGAATGACCTGACCTAGGGGCAATGTATATATGTTAAAAAGCACGGGCCCCAATACCGAACCCTGTGGAACACCGTACTCCAACGGATAATCTGACAATCCCCGTTGGTTTTCTTTACAAACTGTAATAGTCTGAGATCTATTAGAAAGATAGGACTCAAACAAACGGATGCTGTTCTGTGTCATTCCGATGTTAGATTTAAGTCTTCTCAACAGAACATCATGATCCAGTGCATCGAAAGCTGCACTAAGATCTAGAGCAACTAAGATTGTAATCTGACCTCTATCTACATTGAGAAGAATGTCATTCTGGATATGTATTAAAGATGTGTGCTACTTGTTTATAAGTATGTGTACACGTATGTGTATGTCAGTACGCAGACGCTGGACATGCGTGCGTGTTCCAGGGGGTGTAGTTTCCAAAAGTCAATTCTCAGAACAGCCATAACAAACGGATGGAGGTTAAAAATAGCACATAACCGAAATGAAGCGCAAGTGGGCGCACTCCAATATTTGATTCGTTAACGCGGGATGGCGCGACGATACAGCCCCTTTAAGAGCTACGAAAAGTGCTGTGCACCCTATCAGTCAAGAATATCTTACACAGTTTACCTCTCTACATTTTATTGCCCCCCCAAAGGCCCGAACCATAAGATGTCGGCCTCCCCCTCTGTAGTAATGTGAACATCCTCTCCTTGAGGTTCTTTTGCCTCGCCCTGAGTGGTGGAGAAACCACGTCCCTTCCTTGGAGATTTATGTCCAGAAAATGTCCTCTAATTCCCATCTTATTCTTGCAATAATTTGTAATCCATATAAATACTTGAGAGGCCTTATAGTCGGCTGTGGGTTATTGACCAATGGATTAACAGATGTACAGTATTCAAAGACAACTCTTTCCTCCTAGCCTAATGTTTCTCACAGAAGATCATCCTAGCTAGTTATCTAAAGGCTGACCCTTTGCCAGCAGACCTCTTTGGGTAAAGCAGTAGTCTTGGTTCAAGACGTTGTTACGTATTATACGCGATAACTGGCCGCCGCGAGAGGGCGTTATCACGACAAACTTAATAGCCGCGAACCGCCAGTAACAACGTCTTGGGAATCTTGTAGAAGCCGTGTTGTGCGCACGCACCTGCTTAGCCTAATGTTGCAGCGCGCATTATGAATACATAAATAAATGCATTATGCATAGATCTAACCCCCTGACTACTACCGCCCGAGTGTTAGTATATGAAGATAAAGGTATAGTAGGTCCGTGCTATTTAGATTGTTTGGTAGGGCGAGGGGAATGAACTAAAAAGTTCCGGAATGATGGAAATATAATAAACAGAAAATCTTAACGCGGCTGAATATGATATTTGATAATAATGGTGCTGAGGAGACCTTGTTAGGTGATTTGATTGAGATATAAAATTAAAAAAGGCCGTGATAATAATAAAACAAATAGCTCCGGGGAAAACGGAGATTGTCGTACTCTGGTGATTCGATTGTCACACAGTTCACAAAGATATTGAGACGCACTCTAGATCTCCTGCGGGTTTTCTCCACTGGTGAAACTCGACAAAAATTCAGGCTCATGTTTGCTTTGAGCCTGGACGCACGGGAATCCCCGCCGAGACAGCAGCGATTCCCCTACCTCCGAGTCGACTTCAATTCAACGGACGACTTGTCTCAACGGAAGATTTGTCTCCACGGACGACTTAATTGTCTTCCCATTTGACGCAAAGACAGTCGAGTTGTCTCAACGGTCGAGTTGTCTCGAGTCGAGTCGGCCAACGGTCGAGTTGTCCGAGCCCCTACTGTTTAATATAACGGAGAGGTATTTCTTGCATGTAACAAGTAATTTCCAGCAGATTACACACCATCACCCAGGTTGCCTGCCAGGTCCAACCCGCCCGGCGAGGGAGATACGAGATCTCCCTCGCATCGATCGTCACAGTTGCAAGACGTCGCATGCGAACACAAGCGGTGAACACTGCAGCCGCTAGCGCATAGCCGGCCGGCCGGCCGGCTGCCTGCAATCAATGCAAAGCAGAGCAAGCAGCTTCGATCGCGAACTTACCAGTGCCCCTTCGGCCAGTAGCATAGATAGCTACCAGACTATTGTGCAACTTCATGGCAGCTCTTTTTCGTATGTGCGCGTGCGTGAAGAGAAAATGTTTCTTATTTTCATACAGAATTAACGCATGCGCACTAGTTTCCCCCATTTTTCGGCCGGGGGGGGGGGGGGGGGGGGGGGAGATTTTACAAGATTCCCAAGACGTTGTTACTGGCGGTTCGTGGCTATTAAAGGGTCACATTGCTTTGGATTTTGCGATTTGGGCTATAAAACTGAAATGGATATGGTTGGGAAGCGCTTTTTAAAGTAGAATATAAAGATTCACATAACTATCCCTTCAACTTGCGTGTTTTTTGTTTAATTTCGTGACAAATAACGGTCCGCCATTTTGTAGAACCAAATTTTTGACTCCACAAAATGGCGGACTGTGTTCACCAGTCGTATTTCCAGTCGCATCTGGTTGAAGTACGTTCTGTTGATCCATTTTGATGTACTGTGGCACGGCGCGCAGCACTGGCGATATGTGTCGCGAGGTAAAGAATTGTACCTGGCGATCATCTGATAGGTTCACAAGGCCACTGGCTGCGGCGCCAGCCTAAAGACTCTTACAGCGTATCTTCCGCATTATTTAGACGGTGGTATTTAGTACTGGAAATAAGTCTATGTTTCGCGGGTCAGATGTCAGGGGTAAGCGGCCAATTTTTTTGTTTTGTAATCACTACTCACTAATTACAACACATTATACGTGTGTTTTTGCATGAACAACTCTTATCAAAGGTAAGGAACATTTCTAAACAGCAAAATTTTATGACATTTGAAGGCAATGTGTCCCTTTAATAGTTCGTGGCTAATAACGCCCTCTCGCGGCGGCCGGTTATCGCGTATTAGGCCTATACGTAAATACGTCTTGAACCAAGACTAGTAAAGCAGCAGAACCACCTCCCATTTTCGAAGCCCAAGGTTCGCCTTTCGCTTGTGAACCGTCCATGGCCGAAGGTCTTCTCAATGTGAGCTCTCTGCTCCCTGGCCTTCCAGTCGTTCCACCATGCAATCACGGCTTCATTCTCATAATAGCTCTCAGCGTTGGTGAGGGATTACATGGCAGTGTGCACTATATAAGTACCGGGTATATGTATAGTTCAAACGTCAGAAGTACTGTAAGTTATTCAAACTAATCTAGCCCTAAAACTCCTCCTTGGTATGCACGTCAGGATACTACAGATAAGCATTATTAACGTCTTTACACTTCCCCAAGACACTTCACCAGGTGAATTTCACATTTTTATCATGATCCTGTCACTAGAGATTACCTTACGCCAAGTTGAAACCTTTTTCCTAATATCACATTTATAAGTCCCCAAATTCTAGGAAATTTGTAACGGTACCCCTCTTGGTCTCACAATCTACCCACTGGACCACCTTTACATAGTTTTGGTAATTTTTTATTTTTTCGTATCTATCAGCAGCACCTTGAGCTCTATCAGTATTGCGGACCGCCGTTTATTTATTACATTTCTTTATCCAGGGTGTGCCCAAACAGTTTTAAACTGGTTTCCATTTGGGCCCTGCATACAATACATTTACAAATTAATACACACATGTACAAGTACAATAAGGGAATAAATATGTGCTGGGCCGGTTTTAAACGTACGTTTAAAACGGCGTTTAAAACATTTCCTTATATGGAAATTGACGCGCGCGCGACGCGCTCGCCAGGTGGTGCAGAACGCAGCAGTGCCGGTGTAGTGTGAAATTATGGACTCTAAATACAATGGTATCGGTAGTATTGCGCTTGCGTTATTAGGAGAGTGACTGGTCGCTCGAGTGTTCAACCAATAAAATGGACCAGATTTTGTAGGACTCTACATTTCGTGTGACACCGGAAAAATGTTTAAAACCGCGCCGTGTTTAAACAACTTCCAGCCGTGTTTAAACAACCGTTTAAACACACCCACGTGACAGGCTCTCGACCAATAGGGATAGTGAAACTCGCTGAGGCATTTATGAATACATTATAAATACAATACACTAAGATAACAGCACTGTTTAGCAACTAGTATAAATATTGTACAACTATTATAACTACATGTACAGTGTGAAACAATATCTCTAATTATGAGGTGTGATATCCCTTTCAGTACCAAGGCATATTTTGTCACTATGCTTTGGTTACCACAGTAATGTACATGACTTGGCCCAATTTCATGGCTCTGCTAACCACAGCTTTCCGCGCTTACGATCACCATTTTGCGCTAACAGCGCTAGCAGAAAAATTCTGCGCTAACCCTGTAAGCACAGAATCCTTAGTTCGGATGTACGCATGCTCAGGAGCCAAAATTCCCCGCTAACGCGTGAAATACGCTAGCCATAAGCACAGAATTTTCTGCTACAGTAAGCGGGGATTTTTCGCTAACGGTAAGCAGAGCCATGAAATTGGGCCCAGTTCTTGACCAAGCACTTTTTGCCAAGTTTTAGTGTATAGCGCCCTCGCAAGGCAATGTAATGAAAGGCCACAGTCTTCCTCCATGGTAAATATAGACATGAATGACGGATGCGAAACATTTCGAGACTAGCCAAGTTGAACCTAAAGTTTTAGGAACCTCCCTACCTGAAGTTTGGCTTTCCCGACGAAGTTGACAAGGTAATGATTGCTTCTCCATCACTTTCGTCAGATGTTGCTAGAGAAGATTCATCATCGGACATATCTGAACCGCTATCTGCGAAGATTTCCCCCAAAATCTTGGAAGCGTTTTCGGCCATGATAGCGGCTAAGTGGCGTGGGGATGCAAAGTGTGTTTCGCGCGCGTGCTTATTAAAGTGTAAAATCAACCGCACAGCGCGCCGCCCAAAGTGAGGGCGCTGTTCACATTTCAGTTGCAAACAATAGTAGCTCGTGCCAACAGAGAACGCTGGTCGTGTAAAGCTAATATATTCATGTGACAAACAAGCACTATGGTTGCGAACGTCCATGCAACATTGAGCTCAGGTGGCGCGCGCGGTATTGATAGGGTTAAGCCTTACGCAGTGATTGGATGTCACCAGGGTTACGTCAACACATTCGGTACAGGTTATTTCGGTTTACCAACTAGTAGAAAGAAAGACATTACTATAATATTATCAATTTTCCAGTGAGACGATTTACTGAATGGTGTATTTACTGCATAGTTTTCGAATGCAAGAGAGAGGAGGTGGGGGTAAAGTACGTGGTATGCCGCTTGAACAACAAGTGGCGGGATATACCGGGACCAGCCTAGGCCTTTTGTTAACAGAATGAACGAATGTTTTTAGCATGCAATCAAACATCGTTCGATGCAAATGAGAAATTCATGTTCCTTTGTATGTGCACCCGCGCCTACCACCGGTACTTTACGCGCCACCGGTCACGCCACCGGACACGCCACCGGACACGCCACCGGACACGCCACCGGACACGCCACCGGACACGCCACCGGACACGCCACCGGACACGCCACCGGACACGCCACCGGACACGCCACCGGACACGCCACTAGCCAATATATATACCCGGGGTGTTGCATTACTATTTGTTCATTTTTCACTTTTCACGGTACACGGGCCACTGCCCATTCCTACGGCTAATTGAGCATCATGGCTCGTGAATTAACTTCCCGTCAAGTCTGTCAAGTATACCTTATAACACTCAGCCGGGCATTTCCGGACGTTTCCCGTCAAAGTTTTGCAGATAAAGTCGTTAGTGCATTTGAAACGAGTAGCACCGCCAGGGTAGTTCAGTGGGCGTGTTCTCAAGAATTCCACGCTGACTGGGGGCTGCACTTTTATCACATCTCGGTGAAACTGGACAAAATACAGCGGTGGTTACGTATACGTAACTATTTAGCTTACCACGATGGACTCTCGGTAAATTTTTCAGGCCTTCATCACGACTACTACAGTGCGTGGAAGTACGTGACTAAAACTGATAAAATGTACTTGCAATCAGAACACCATCCCGATTTAAGTAGTTCCTTTGCGCACGTACCCCCCACCGATGCTGCGTCGCAAGCTCTCACCCAAGCATCAGGCAATTCCGGGGCTGTCGCCAACGGGGGCGAACCATCACGCGGGAAACGTAAGCGCTCCCCCCGATTGACTGCATACGATGTCTCTCAACTGGTTGTCCAAAATAAACTGAGAAATCGCCTGCAATTGTTGGCCTACGCAAATCGGCAGAAAAACGAAGGCAAGGAAGACCTCCTCCGGTTCATTGTGAACAAGGGCAAACGAGTGGTGGAGGAAGCAATCAAGGTGAACATGGATTTGTGGTCTGATATGTTTATATTATTCTTAAGTTATGAGTGTTTCATTTCAATTTACAATCGGAACAATGTTAGTGTCCCCTTTCTTTGACAGGACACCGCCTCGCCCCCCCCCCCCCCCCCCCCTCCTCACTCCACAACCCCCCCCCCCCCCCCCCCCCCCCCACAAAAAACACACTAAAAAACTTAACCTGGCGAACACTGTCCAATAGAGGGCGCCATACACTTAAGTCGCCATCCATATCATATCACAGCAGCATAGCATTGGTCCAAAGTTTGTCATTGTAGTTTGTACACATGCGTACTCGTACTCAATGCAGAGGCAGCCGCGGGCGCGGCCGGGCCCGGGCTAGACTGGTTCCCGGTCCCTACATTGTCCTTCGGATTTCAAAAGTAGGGACCGGTAGCGGGTAATAAATTTCGGAGGAATTCCTCCGGTTCATGCATATGCATGCAGGTCAGGGATCATACCCACAATGCAACTGGGCCATGGTAGAGTACGGCCGGCCAATGTGTACGTGTGGTGATGATACGTAAGTACGTCAGTGTATATTACGAAAATTCGTTTAGATTTTCGCTCAGGTTTAAAAAAGGTATACATTTTCGCAACCATAAACAAGGAGAGAGAGGCACTGCTTTTCATATTTGAAACCTATGCTGTTGAAATGCTTGAAATTTTGCCTTCGCAGAGGAGACACGATCATGATCATGACGATGGCGATGTTGCCTACACAAACAAGAAGACTGTGACTAGTGTGAAGTGTGATGCTGGATACGATTTATACGAGAACGATGGACTTTATAGGGGCCTATGGAGAAATAAGACCAGAATACATGTACTGAGCGAGACTGGACTGAAGTATCATCGTGTAGTGACCATGTATACTGAGACTGAGAGCAGCAACAACCATTTGCAGCCCGCTTAAGTCAATCATTGGAGAGCAGATTGAAAGGGTAAGACTGAAAGATTTCACTTTAATACCCCCCTACCAAAATCGGTCAAGAACAGCAAAATCTTGGAAAATAACAAACCCTCCTTGATAACAACTTTCTAAACATGTGGTACAACCTGTTGTTATATCAAGATTTATTTCAGCAAAATCTGTAAAAAATGAGGAAGAAGTCAACATGTATGATTGTGAACACTTTGAGTGGCTTTACATGGTGCCAAGAACTTCTAACAAAAAACACAAACTTTCTTCCCCTATATATATTCCAATAAAATTCTCAAAATTAAAGGTTGTGCCATCCAAGTGTTTATACAATTATGAACACAATAATGCATGGTTATTTTTCAAGATTTGCTGTTCCTTAACGATTTTGGTTGGGGGTATTAACCCTACAGTCCTGAATCCTCCAATTTTAATATGATTTTCCACATGCACTAGGGCATTAGGGACTTGGGGTTAAAGTAAAATCTTTCCGATGTGACAAATTTCTTTCATATTAAAACTAGTCTGAATTTATGTTAGTTATACAATAGAGAGTTCTATCTAAACTGATTGTCCAACTAGTGCTTACTCATGTGCTCGAAATCTGGGCGTCGTGTTCGACCGTCTGTTCAATATGGATGCGCACATTTCAAGCCTGTGCAAAAGCACTAATTTCCACCTACGCAACATAAGAAGAATCCGCAAGTACCTGTCTCATGAAACAGCTGAGATGGTCATCCATGCCTTTGTTTCATCACGTCTGGATTGTTGCAATGCCAGAGCTACACTGGCTTCCGATATCTAAGAGGATCTGCTTCAAGATATGTCTTCTTGTATTCAAGATCCTCCACTGTCGTGCTCCTCATTATCTCTGTGAGCTCATCTCACTCAAGCAGACAGGTCGGGTTCTTAGATCCTCAGGCTCATACTTGCTAGCAGAACCGAGAGTTCGTACTGTCCGCTATGGTCAGCGTGCCTTTGCCAAGGCAGCACCTGCCATTTGGAATAAACTCCCTGCCACACTTCGTCAAATAACATCCCTGGACATCTTCAAAAGAGAACTGAAATCTCATTTACTTCGTTAGTTATTACTTAGTTTGGAGCATAAATTGTGTGTTAGCGCCTTGATCGGGTTACCGGATAAGTGCGCTATATAAATCTATATTATTATTATTATGTTTCAGGCATCCAGTGCCAGTAGTTGTGCAAAAACAACCCCTGACAAATAGTTGGAAGATATTCATTTTTGAAATATTTTAACACTACATATTCACTTGTTTGTCAAAGATGTGTTTGCACTTGCTCAGAAATAGATTTGCATGATCAGGTGATCTTGTAGGAAAGACTTTACCTCCATTGTGATAGTGGTACAGTTGACTGATATAGCACTGCGCCATCAGGCAATAATGCATATCCACTTATGATAGCACCCGACTTATGCTATGTATGCAAACAGCAGTACTGCTATTAATTTGCATACATTTTCTTTTTCTTCATGCAGATACGGTGCATGTGCCATTCAAGTCGGTGACAAAAGGTGCCTAACTATTGCAGATGAGCAACAGGACACCAGAGTGAAAGTGTTACGGATGGAAGATTTTTTGACATTAATGGGCATCTTGAACATTTATTGGAGAAACATGTGTGTGAAGTTTTCGTCACAAAACCCTATCAGAACAGTGTGACTCATGTTGTGATTGATGAAGCCCACAGTGTCCTTCATTATAAGGGGCAGACTTTAGACAAGATTTTAGAAAGTATCTAAACTGCAGTCACTGTTTTCAGGAGCATTTTTTCTTGCTGTCACTGCAACTGCCAATTCTACAAAGAAGGAAGGAAATTTGTTCATTGATTGGAATGAAGTCCACCAGTTTCATAACATCCAGCATTGACAGAACAAATATTAAGTTCAGAATCGAAAAGAGACCTCCAAAGCTTCATGCCGAATACCCTTTCATACCTGTGTTTAAATGCATCAATTTAAAAATGTTAAAATATGTTAGCAAAAGCTTGAATTCTATTTTAGAAACTGACTAGGACACCGTGTTCAAGGGCAGAGGGAACCCCCCCCCCCCACCCCCACCTATTTTGTGTTGGTCATTGTGTTCCCTGAATCTCAGGAATTATCTTCATATGTCTGGGGGGATGATGGGGGGGGGGGGGGGGGGGGGAGGGGGAGTTACCCCTCTGCCCCATATTGTGCTGGTTATAAAGGTCTAGGTTCGACCTATTATTGATTAAAAACAAATGTCACTTTTTCATTTGTTTTTGTGTGTTTTTCCTTCTGCTTTGTAATAAAAAATTATTGAATTTGTCTAAACATTCATGCTCTACTCAATTTGTATACTTTTGGTTTGTATTTTGTTTTTCTGATGAGAAATCATATTGTTAGGCGCGACTAGCGAAGGGTAGATTAAGAAGCAAAGGGCAGATTAATCTGACCTCCAGGAAGAGGGTTGGGGCTTGTGTGCAGTTCCCGGGATTTTTTTGTAGGCCTACATGTAAAAAATTGTTTGATTTTTTGGCTGCTGGCGCACACGTACGTTCGAATACGTCCCTAAATTCGCGTGCCTTTTACTTAGCTTACATATTACTCCTTCCAACACATGTATTCTACCATATTTCAGCAAGTTTTCCAAGAATTTCATTGTGTCTGCTGCCTATCAAGTCGGTGAATCATTGCTACGCTGTATTATTCGTCGTTTTCCGATACTGTACTTGTACATTGTGCTCGAGATGTCGATTCTGCACGCAAATGTAAACATCATCTCTAAAAATAGAAAATGCTTACTGCACACGCGCGGAAGTGGTCCAATCAGAAGCTTTATATGAGTGCTAGCTACCGGTCCCCATATTATATACGACGTACGTACATGTCATGTACGTGTAGTACACGTCGCGGTTGGCCGGCCAAGAGTAGGATGAAGCTAGAATAATGCATGCAGTTTGTGAGCATTTTGTCACACCTTTTTTCACCTAGCTATGTCCGTGATTTTGCCGCATAGCGACCGGCATCCCATGATAATCCTTACAGTAGCATACCGATGACAAATCCACGGTAAACATGTTGGAAGAATTTAAACCTTTTCGACATTTTCAATGCATTGTGGGTATGGAGGCCAAACCATGCAAACAAACCATGCAATTTATAGTTTTATACACAAGCTTATGGCACTGAACCAGTTTAAATATTCATTGTTTTAGGCTAAATATCTGTCATGAGCTGCATGGAATATAGAAGATAACCACAACTTGGCACAAGAATCTATTTTAAATGACTATAAAAATAAGGAAATAATTGGGGAATCGCTCTTACTAAAATTAGTCTCGGGGTACAACGAGGCCCCTACCAGTTACTGATGAATGTAACTCTCTGGAATTAGAACAGCTAATAATGTCAATTGTCACATTATTATACAATAAAAAGATGAATTTTGCAATCAGGACAACCAATGTGTGACCCATGCAACCAATCACGTCCGTTGTAATGTGCTTGCTCTTCTATTATGCCTGTAAGGGCTAATGCTGTTCCCATGATGCTTTGAGAATGTCCAAAAGGTTTATTGGGCAGGCCCATAGACCTTATTTATTGCAAATACCACTTGATTGAGAAATCGCAATGTTCAAAATGCATTGTGGGAAGGAAAGTCATCACTCCCGTCTCCTTTCCCACAATGCCTTATCACTATAGTATATATTGTGACGTCTCAACTAGGCAGTGTTTCTGATATGGTCTATGGGCATTAATCATGGGGTACATGGTGGTATTACTCCCTCCCTCTCCCCCTCCCCCTCCCTCCCCCCTCTCCCTCTCCCTCCCCTCCCCTCCCCTCCCCTCCCCCTCCCCTTGGATGCACCGCCTACCCCAGGAAAAAAAAACAAGTAAAGTTTGTATTACTAGATGTACAAAGTCTACACAATTTGACCAGAACCATTTTACAATTAAGCTTTAAATTACACATTTTTATTCTAAAATGAGTACTAAATACAAAAAACACAAGTATGGTTGCATGCAGATGTTAACTTGCTACATTAAACCAAATATCAGGTGACATTGTCTCCAATTTAATACCACCCCCCCCCCCCCCCCCCCCCCCCACACACACACACACACACACACACAGCTGAAACGGATTTAGGCCACTGGCTAGGACTAACAACAGTTTGGCTCAAAAAATAGTTAATTTGCTGTATATGGTGCATAATACATGTGTGTATATTTCGGGCGAGTTATATTGCACATTACACAATGGTGACATGGGTTAGTTTGTCATATATGCCGATACATACACTTGAAGTACATTATTTCGGGACATAGTTGAAGCCTTGTTTCTGAATTTGTTTCACATGCTTAATGAAAGTGTTTTTTCTATTTTGTTTGCCATCTTTAGACCGGCTGGGAAATAGAACAGTCCAAAGAAATGCTCAGGAGATCTAAAATGACCAGAATCGACAAGCTACTCGAGGCTGCCCAAGACCCCGAGACTTGTGAATGCAACGGCCAGTGGCTACGGTGTGCATCGGATATTCTGGTAAACAATGGGATAGACGAAGCTGCATTTGCCAGTAGTGTCTACAGGTTATTGTTACAGGGAGGGGGAAAATATCGAAATTTAATGATTACCGGCCCTGCAAATTGTGGAAAAACATTCATGTTCAATCCCCTTTCAAAGGTATATAACACGTTCACTAATCCCGCATCGGGCACATTTGCATGGGTAGGAGCACAGTTAGTGGAAGTGATTTTTTTTTTTTAAATGATTTTCGGTGGAATCCTAAAGTGCTTCCTTGGAATGACATGTTATTGCTTGAAGGTCAAACAGTTCATTTACCTGCGCCTAAGACCCACTATGCGTGTGACATCATCTTTGACAAAAATACGCCCATATTTTGTACAGCCAAACAACCCTTAGTCTGCAACCATCCGGGGAGAAAAGGCACATTTATTGGTGGACACGGGAGCTACAAGTACTTTTTATCGTCTACGCTCGTATACAAGATTGCACCGCGAAGTAGGCCGCAAATGACAGATACAGGGACAAGGATACGGAGTGCTGACGGGACTCCGCTGGAGACCATCGGAAGTGCTTGGGTCGCGATACAGGTTGGGGTAACCACCCACACGGTGTTGGCCACGTTCGGAAAGCTGGCCACGTTCGGAAAGCTGGACACATTGGAAGGAATCTTGGGGATGGATTTTCTCCTGCCAGCCCAGGGAACATTACATTTTCAGACTATGGAGCTCGTAATCAATGGGGGGAGAGTGCGGTGTACTAATCCGAAAGGAGACGCATTTTGTGCCAGGGTTGGTGATAGATCGCACCACGAGAATACCACCAGGGCACGAGGCGCTAGTGCCGGGACACGTAGCGCGGGATGCGCCTATGGTAGGCTATGGAATTATAGAGCCAGTAGATAGGAGCGAGGTAGCGAGCAAAGGTGTAGTTGTTGCACGAACGCTTGTGCGAGCCGGTGGTGATGTCTTACCAATTCGAGTCTTTAATCCGGGAAAGGGAGAATGCGTTGTAAAGAGAGGAACAGTGGCCGGGACTCTCACGGGCGTAAGAGATCGTGACGTTGTAAAAGTACTAGGGCCACCATCAACGACTGCAGCGCCTCAGCGGAAGGTACCAGATCAGTCAGAAGATGGAATGTTTGCGTCGGGGGATGATGTAAATTAGAACAGAGATATTTTCTCTTTTGCCCTATCCCTTCATCCGATAGCTCGGGGTAATCCGGATAGCTCCCGGATGGCCTGTCCCAACTCTTGTATTGTTTCTTTGGCTCCTTGCTGCCTATGGCGAAGTTCCGTTAGGTGGTTTTCTGCCAGTTGGCCTGGCCCAAACCGTTTCTCCAAAAGGCCTACCAGCTGAGAGTAACTCAAATCTCTGCCTCCGCCTTCTTGATTCCCAAGCACCTTGATCGCGGCCCCTTGCAGACTGGCTGCTAGGACAATCTTGGCCTGTTCCTTCTGTAGGGAACAGCTATATGTTATTTCAGAATTGTGCGGTTTAATTACAAAATTTGTGTTAGTTTTTCCTTTCTTTGTATTAAGAACCATCACTGTTTGGTGACCGTTAGAGAGGTAGCCGTAGTTACAGCCCGTATTTACATTAGTTTCGATGTCCTCAGCTCTCAGGTAAAGTACGGTGAGTCGGAAGGGCGCCACCGGGCGGCAGAGGTGGGTTATGCCAATTACCCGCCTCCGTCACCGGTCGTGAACTTTCGACCACCGCTTTACAGGTAAACTGTTCAGTTTTTATACGTTTCTAGTATAAATATGACATATGATTCAAAACCGGAGAAACCAAGGAACATTCTCAATATTTTAGATGTAGAAAAATATTGACCTTGCCGTATTATTTGAGGAGTTTTATCTCATGTAGTCATGTCAAGATGGCGGCCGTGTAGATTGGTTAGAGACCCCGTGGTGCCAGATAAGCGTAATCTTTCCTAATTATTGCTCTGGTTGCTGATGTAAACTTCACCAGACAATCCTGCATTAATTCTGTGGATAAGCCTGTGTTATTGTCAGATGAGAATAATAGGGATTTTTTGAAGTCATTTCCGAGTTTTTGTATGGTAATCCACGGCTCGGTTTTGTTCAGTGGATAGCGCCCTCATTGTTCAGTTAAGTCGCTAACCATGAGTGAGTGTACTTTGTTCATGTAATTACACCATGAGAATTGAAATGTGTAATTGAGACATGCTCATTTGGAATGAATATAGGGCTTAAGCATATATTTGTCCTCATTTCTCTGAATTATGTACGCATAACAAATGTAACTAGGTTAAGTACAAGTTATTGCTGGTTTATTTCACCATAACTTCTATTGTTGACATAATCCTATATGTGTACAAGGACTAGGCCTCTGTACATTGTACTTATGATCCCTTTTATTTTCTATTTCTTTCCTTATGTGCTGTTGCTGGGTCATGCCAATTACCCGCCTCCGTCACCGGTCGTGAACTTTCGACCACCGCTTTACAGAATAAAGCCGAGTAGATTCACCGAACCCACTGTGTCGAGGAGTGAATTAACCCATATCCCTCCACGACTAACCATCCCCCACACTTCGACCAATCGTTAGCAAGCTTACACGCTTCGAAATGCCGCTGATAGTCTCTCCACGGAGTTTTTCCGGCGTATATCGATCAGGGGTTATATTCGGCCGCCTTGGCTTAGCACGAGGCGCTGTAACGCACCCTTCTGGTTTTGCGTCACTCCCCGCAACTTTCCCTCGTAGGTTGTCAGCCTGTATTTCCTTGAAGACGAGTGACTGCTCTCCCGATTCCCCCGTAAATAGACTTCTGCCTTCTGACTCTGCACTCCGATGTCCCCACCGGCGACGACGAGACCGGTGTGTTAAATGGCACTAATTGTACACCACGATATCTGGTTCTCGGCCTTGGGGTATAGGCCTAGGTGTACACGGAGAGTTCCCGTTGAAATGCGTCACCAGCGATGTACTGAGTGTGTCATGGTAATCAGCCCTGCCTTGGCCATCTAATAATGATGGGTCTTTCTCACTTCTCTCTCTCACTTCGACTCGCAGTCGTAGCTTCCGTAGCTCCGCTCGCAGTTGTTCGTTGAGGTCAGTCAACTGACGGGTTGCTGCCCGGTAATGCAAGAGTTCTTCCAACTCTCCCTCGGCTCTCTTCATGCCGTCCACCATCGGCACCTCTGGAAGTTCCACATCATCCACTTGTTGAGCCATTATCGCCTAGCTATGTACTTCCGACTTCAATACTGGTGTTTCCCTTGGTAGGTGTAGTAGGTGCAAATATCTGCTTCACGTGGTGAACCCAAGTTGTTCGACACACGACGCCTATCCCATTTCTGACACCATGTGTGGCGTTTCTCGTATCGACGGCACCTAGGGTCACCCTCGGCTGACGTCAGTGAGCGGTCTAGTCTGAGGCCAGGGGTACAGGCCCGTTTTGGGGCAGTCTGCCACCAGTACAAGCAACTTTGATCCCGGGGATCGGTGAGCTGTACGGAGATGCAGCTCGGGACGGGACAGGGGTAGGGGAGATTTGACTTGGGACACCAAACACAATGGATACGGGAGGCGCAGCTACCGAACTCCTCCAACTCATTTATTATACAGTATAACCAATACTGGGGGCCTAACTAGGTGGCGCATATCACAGGTGTATGTGCTATCACTGGTAACAGGTTTCTCGCTGGGGACTAACTAGGTGGCGCCTATCATAGGTGTAGGTTCTATAAGAGGTTTCCCCGTTTCCTCAACACCTTATGGCCAGTCCCCAAATACTTGATTCTGCCTCCCAAACTCTATTCCTTGGCAACCTCCCTCTCCGCTCCCTTCGTTCAGACTGACACGCCTCAATGATCATCTAGCATCCCCAAGCCTGCATCCTTCTCACGCTTCACCGCTTCCTCATAAGCCCGACACCATAAGCCCGCTTTACCGTTAAAATCCCTCATTCTCCTGTCACAAACGTTCAGTCCCCTCCAGTTCTTTTCAGAACCACACATACTCACAAAAGAGATTCAATACATGGTGCTACCGCAAAGCAGTTACCTTGTTGCCTTTCGCCATGCAAACCTTCAAATCTCATCAAACTATTCCCTTAGTCCCTCACTCACCCCGCACGCACTAGCTTCCGTTGAACTGGGTCAACTTATGAGGAGCCCCGCTCCGCTCTCGGGCCACTACACGAGGCTTATGAGTTGTCGGACAGACACAATACCCTTGTACTCTCTGTGGTCTCTGCACAGCAACTGCCTTGTGCGCCAAGCGCACGCACTATTTACCCGCTGCGCGTAGTCTGGCTCCTCGCTAACGCGCTATTCGCCAGCACACACTGGCGCTTGGGTTTTAAACATTATAACCTACAGTAGCACCCAGCTGCCATCATAGGGCAAACTGCTATTGTGCTACAGTATAACTTTTTTACTGGTCTAGCATTTAGTTGACTTAATTTTATTTACTTCATTATGTCTGAATAAACGCGAGAAAAAGACTACAAATTACTAGCATTTGCTGGTCATATTTGAAGGTTGCTCCAGAGCTACATGTAACTTGAATTGAAATACGGAAAGACAACTATGATGGCTAATTTTAAGGGTATTTCTTGGGGATATGTTCCTACTCGAGGTAGTGTAGGAACGTTGGATACAAGTAGTGAGGGGCCCTACCGGTTTGACGAGGGAAATGTGGAGTGGATGGCTTCCTATTTCTCGAACAGTTTCGGGGAAACACGTGGCGGGGCACTGACAGCAAACGACATCTCCGTGTCATAATTAAATTTTTAATTTTTATCATATCAAATGCAAGCTTGGATGGAGAAAAGCTTTCACTCGAACATGGGACGAACACGGGACGTTTACTTGTATAGTACATTCAACCTGATAAGCCCGTCCATCTGCATTTTTGGACTACATGTACTTGGATTGTATAAAATCGGGGGAATCATTACAGCAATAATTGTGGTGTAAGGGGACAGACCAGTCGACATGTTGGTGGTACAGTCTCGCGGCAACTGCTTAAATTTACAACTGGATATGGAACAACGAAAGATGCCCACAAGAATGGAAACAAGTAGTTTTACGCCTCCCTAAAAAGGTGACCCATCTAATTGCAACAATTGGAGGGGATAACGCTTCTGTGCTAATCTATCACAGCGGCAAGAGTCTTCAACACGTACAAATTCAGTTGATGTATTCTAACATGTGGACGTAAGTTAACGTACGTACATAATGCGACGACCGCCTTACTGCATATGGTCTACGCTATTAAGACTGGCGCGTAAACTACCAGAACAATGGCGAATGACGTACGCATGACGTACTAGACTTTTTCGTTCTCCTTTTGCCGAATTTGATATATCGTTCACATTTTGTAAATGAAATGAAAAATAACAGTTTGCTAAAAGTTGTTATCTACCTTTCATAAAAAGAACAGCGTCAAAACAAATTATTTCAAGAAAACTACTCGCTTTACACGTTGAAGCTCCTTTAAGAGGTGTCCGGAAGTTCGGTTTTTCGTAAACTCTCGTACGTTCTCGAGGTCAACTTGCACGCTCTATACGCTGCCATCCTTGTCCCAAGGGTCTACTTTCATCCTCGTTCTCAATAGTACAAGTTCATCACTACGATTTTTTGATATGATCTAATATTTTTTAATATTCTATATTATTGTACCGTGGACACAAAATTTAGATGGTTTCAGTTAAGATAAATTCATCGGATCCGGGGTACATATTCATTTTTATTTCAGATTATTGCAAAGATTGGAAATTCAATCTTCACAATGAGAATAATGAGACTAATACTAATCTGTGTAAATTTTGTAATAATGAAGAAGAGACTCTACCCCATCTTTTTTGGTTCTGTTTTGCTTATAAATATATTTTTTGATCTCCGTAATTTCAGGGATTGAGGAGAAGACAAATGTCGTTTTTTTCATTAGACATAATTATTTATAACATGAAAAATGATCGTGATTTGCCCATCACTTTACATTTTGGGAAAAAAGAGACAATTATAAAGTACTTTTAGTGTGGAATGTATATCGTTAACCATGCAAGAGATGGGGTTCTGTTGTGCGTGTTTGTTCTGTGATAATCATAAAGCGGCTTTTTGAACCACAACAATATCCTTACATAAAAGGTATCTTCCATTTTTGTTTAGGTATGGAATAACCAACAATGGCCCAAGTTGTCCAAACTTTATCATAATGTTGATTCCTTATACATCAGAATAAAAAAATGCCCCTGTTATATCGTTCAAAATTGTAGAGATCTTGGATGCGACAGCAAACAGGGAACTTGATGAACATCACACCTGTTCAAGCAAGACAACAAAGTTGACAGGGGAACAAGATCATTCCCGAGATTCAGGTAAATACTACCGCAAAATGCAATATTGCATAACCGAATCTATTTAAGATATACCATGAATTAGGGTCATAGAAATGTAACGCACACGGACAAATATTGAGGGGATACGTCCTCAAAATTCAACAACGGATGGCCATGTTGAACGTGTGTACAAGACTTATTTTCAAAGGAACAGGGGCTTTTATGTTTCCACCTTTATTCTTTCTTGATTAGCCTTTGCAAGATAAAAGAGATACGGTAAACAACTGCACGAAATGACATTATTTGCTCACGTCCCTTATGTTCATAGTATTGTAACCCTCTAGCTTAAACCCCATCAAGGGCGCTCGGTTTTTAAAAAGGCCGATAAAACTGTCAAATAGCATTCTTTATACTTTTTTCCCAGCTGATGAGACCCACAATGGAGGAAGCTGTGAAAACCAAAACCTTCACAAGAAAAAGCAACAACGCTTGAAAATGAAAGCTGTAGCAAGTGGTAATTAGGCCTATAGAGATAAAAATAGGATTGTTGTACATAGTACATGTAGTCCTATACATGTCACGCTTTTCGTTACTCATACGAGTTTCTACGCATACCAGGCTGAAGTACGAGATCTTAGATCCCTTTTTGAGATAGGACCTTGCTTTGCTCCATCCGCAGGGTAATGTCGAAAGATGTTACCTGCTAAGATCAACGTTGAAATGAACAAAACATGCATGACTATCCTACATGTGGTGATTATGTGCCATCATCTAGAAACATTATACATTGGCAATTCAGATACCCAGCACGATATGGGGCATAGGGGCATAGGGGCATAGGGGCATAGGGGCATAGGGGCATCCCCCCCCCCCCCCCTGTCCGTATACCATATACACACTCCAGACTATTGTTACCTAACAAATCCCCCTAGATATCTTAAAAAGAATTCCTGAGATTCCGGGAACACAATGACCAACACAAAAGAGGGAGAGGGGGGTCCCTTTGCCCCATATCTTGCTGCATATATGTTCTTTTACATGAAGCTGCACATGTCGAACCCGACTTTGATCCCGAAGCCGACCCCGACTTTGAACCCGAGCCCGAAGACGACCCCGACTTCGAACCCGAGCCCGAAGACGACCCCGACTTCGAACCCGAGCCCGAAGACGACCCCGACTTCGAACCCGAGCCCGAAGGCGAACCCGACTTCGAACCCGAGCCCGAACCCGAGCCCGACTTCTATCCCGAAGGCGAACCCGACTTCTATCCCGAGCTCGAAGACGACTCCAAACCCGAGCCCGAAGATGACTACGACCCCGAACATGAAGACGACTCCGAACCCGAACCCGACTCCGACCCCGAACCCGAAGACTACTCCGAACCCGAGCCCGAAGACTACTCCGAACCCGAGCCCGAAGACGACTCCGAACCCGAGCCCGAAGACGACTCCGAACCCGAGCCCGAAGACGACTCCGAACCCGAGCCCGAAGACGACTCCGACTTTGAACCCGAGCCCGAAGACGACCCAGACTTTGAACCCGAGCCCGAAGACGACCCAGACTTTGAACCCGAGCCCGAAGACGACCCAGACTTTGAACCCGAGCCCGAAGACGACCCCGACTTCTAACCCGAGCCCGAAGGCGACCCCGACTTCTATCCCGAGCCCGAAGGCGAACCCGACTTCTATCCCGAAGGCGAACCCGACTCCAAACCCGAGCTCGAAGATGACTACGACCCCGAACATGAAGACGACTCCGAACCCGAAGACGACCCCGAACCCGAACCCGAAGACGACTCCGACCCCGAGCCCGAAGACGACTCCGACCCCGAGCCCGAAGACGACTCCGAACCCGAGCCCGAAGACGACCCCGACTTTGAACCCGAGCCCGAAGACGACCCCGACTTTGAACCCGAGCCCGAAGACGACCCCGACTTTGAACCCGAGCCCGAAGACGACCCCGACTTTGAACCCGAGCCCGAAGACGACCCCGACTTTGAACCCGAGCCCGAAGACGACCCCGACTTCGAACCCGAGCCCGAAGACGACCCCGACTTCGAACCCGAGCCCGAAGACGACCCCGACTTCGATCCCGATCCCGAAGACGACCCCGACTTCGATCCCGATCCCGAAGGCGACCCCGACTTCTATCCCGATCCCGAAGGCGACCCCGACTTCTATCCCGATCCCGAAGGCGACCCCGACTTCTATCCCGATCCCGAAGGCGAACCCGACTTCTATCCCGATCCCGAAGGCGAACCCGACTTCTATCCCGAAGGCGAACCCGACTTCTATCCCGAAGGCGAACCCGACTTCTATCCCGAAGGCGAACCCGACTTCTATCCCGAAGGCGAACCCGACTTCTATCCCGAAGGCGAACCCGACTTCTATCCCGAAGGCGAACCCGACTTCTATCCCGAAGGCGAACCCGACTTCTATCCCAAAGGCGAACCCGACTTCTATCCCAAAGGCGAACCCGACTTCTATCCCAAAGGCGAACCCGACTTCTATCCCAAAGGCGAACCCGACTTCTATCCCAAAGGCGAACCCGACTTCTATCCCAAAGGCGAACCCGACTTCTATCCCAAAGGCGAACCCGACTTCTATCCCGATCCCGAAGGCGAACCCGACTTCTATCCCGATCCCGAAGGCGAACCCGACTTCTATCCCGATCCCGAAGGCGAACCCGACTTCTATCCCGATCCCGAAGGCGAACCCGACTTCTATCCCGATCCCGAAGGCGAACCCGACTTCTATCCCGAAGGCGAACCCGACTTCTATCCCGAAGGCGAACCCGACTTCTATCCCGAAGGCGAACCCGACTTCTATCCCGAAGGCGAACCCGACTTCTATCCCGAAGGCGAACCCGACTTCTATCCCGAAGGCGAACCCGACTTCTATCCCGAAGGCGAACCCGACTTCTATCCCGAAGGCGAACCCGACTTCTATCCCGAAGGCGAACCCGACTTCTATCCCAAAGGCGAACCCGACTTCTATCCCAAAGGCGAACCCGACTTCTATCCCAAAGGCGAACCCGACTTCTATCCCAAAGGCGAACCCGACTTCTATCCCAAAGGCGAACCCGACTTCTATCCCAAAGGCGAACCCGACTTCTATCCCAAAGGCGAACCCGACTTCTATCCCAAAGGCGAACCCGACTTCTATCCCAAAGGCGAACCCGACTTCTATCCCAAAGGCGAACCCGACTTCTATCCCAAAGGCGAACCCGACTTCTATCCCAAAGGCGAACCCGACTTCTATCCCAAAGGCGAACCCGACTTCTATCCCAAAGGCGAACCCGACTTCTATCCCAAAGGCGAACCCGACTTCTATCCCAAAGGCGAACCCGACTTCTATCCCGAAGGCGAACCCGACTTCTATCCCGAGCCCGAAGATGACTCCGAACCCGAGCCCGAAGACGACTCCGAACCCGAGCCCGAAGATGACTCCGAACCCGAGCCCGAAGACGACTCCGAACCCGAGCCCGAAGACGACTCCGAACCCGAGCCCGAAGACGACTCCGAACCAGAGCCCGAAGACGACTCCGAACCAGAGCCCGAAGACGACTCCGAACCAGAGCCCGAAGACGACTCCGAACCAGAGCCCGAAGACGACTCCGAACCAGAGCCCGAAGACGACTCCGAACCAGAGCCCGAAGACGACTCCGAACCAGAGCCCGAAGACGACTCCGAACCAGAGCCCGAAGACGACTCCGAACCCGAACCCGAAGACGACTCCGACTCCGAACCCGAACCTGAAGACGACTCCGACTCCGAACCCGAACCTGAAGACGACTCCGACTTCTATCCCGAGCTCGAAGACGACTCCGAACCCGAGCCCGAAGACGACTCCGAACCCGAGCCCGAAGACGACTCCGAACCCGAGCCCGAAGACGACTCCGAACCCGAGCCCGAAGACGACTCCGAACCCGAGCCCGAAGACGACTCCGAACCCGAGCCCGAAGACGACTCCGAACCCGAGCCCGAAGACGACTCCGAACCCGAGCCCGAAGACGACTCCGAACCCGAGCCCGAAGACGACTCCGAACCCGAGCCCGAAGACGACTCCGAACCCGAGCCCGAAGACGACTCCGAACCCGAGCCCGAAGACGACTCCGAACCCGAGCCCGAAGACGACTCCGAACCCGAGCCCGAAGACGACTCCGAACCCGAGCCCGAAGACGACTCCGAACCCGAGCCCGAAGACGACTCCGAACCCGAGCCCGAAGACGACTCCGAACCCGAGCCCGAAGACGACTCCGAACCTGAGCCCGAAGATGACTCCGAACCTGAGCCCGAAGACGACTCCGACTCCGAACCTGAAGCCGAATCCGACTTCTATCCCGAAGGCGAACCCGACAAAACAAGTAAGCCTCCGTAAACATTATGTCTACACATAAAATGTCTAAAGTCTGTGTGAATTATTGGTTCTACCACTGACAAATGAACCACCCCAGCGGGTCTTTCATTGGCTTATATCAGATTACGGGTATGCCAGCACAATCTGTAGATTAGTTTGGTGAAGAATAACAAACCATAAAGAACATGCACATTATTGGTTACAAATTATGGAAACCCACTGTAAGCAGAAATTTAAACATACTTCCAGAAATTATCTCTGTACGCTTTTAAAGTGTTGACCTTTAGCAATCGTGAAAAACGTCGCAGCAATGAGGCCAAACAAATTGTTTGGTTGTCCTCCACACCCCTTCGCCAGTAGGGGGCGGGCGGGCGGGATGTTTTTTTTTTACATTTTACATTCCCCGGAAGTCCAACTTCAAAACCCTACAAAGTAAAACAAACACACAAATGTTGTTAGGCCGATAAACAGTTTAATATACGTAATACGCCTCTTCAGCGATGGCCGCCGGGTCCTTATATCCGAAGTTCCGAACAACACATACCGTAGCACCAAGGCTGCCAGTGCTGACACTGTCTTCTGGGGCTCAATGTCACTCTTTGGACCACTTTTTGGTGGACGCGACCTTTTTGTGTTTCAGCTGTATTTGAGCTGGCTCAACATTCGACCCAAAAACCTCACGAAGTTTATGGTGTAGTAGCCATTACAATCAAAACAAGACTTGTACACCTAGTTTGCAATGAAAGCTGAGCGTGTATTAAAGGCGCCATCTTGGCTTCCTCTGTGCATATACACGTTCAGTTGATGCATTTTTTTGTTTGAATATTTATTATTTAATTGTGTAAATATACAACAAAAAATTCCAAACTAAATATTAAAATATGTAGTGATTAAAGAATATAATTAGAAAAATGTTGAGATTTTATGTTTTCATAAGTTTATTTCTCAAAATGCGATTTTCATAACATTTTAGTCTCGTGCGTTATACATGTGTGCACTGTGGCCACTCCTTGGGATTTTTCCCAAGATCTTGGGAATTTTGGTGGGAAAAATATGGATTGCACATGCGCAAAGTGCCTATTCCGATAATCTTTGCACAGTGTTTTCCCATCGCCTTGGGAATTCTTGGGAATTTTACTGGATGAATCTTAGGAAATTGAAATTTGATGAGTGGCCACGTTGCATGTTTGTATTTCTATACCGCGTGTATTTCCATCGAGATATCTATTGTGCGAAGTCACACACTGATACTAGAATATTATGAACTTTCAAACTCTGGAGTAAAAGGTAGGGTCGTGTTTGTGCATTACAAATAACAAAATAAAGATGGAAACGAGATTGGAACGAATAAACCAACGAAATTAATTCAAGTTTTGGGATAAGATTTTTTTTTAAATTGAAAAACAAACAAACTTTTTGGCGCGGGCCGAAAAACAGGGGCTGGCGGTCGAGGACAACCAAACATTTTTTTTTTAGCCTAAAGGTTTTCTTGCTATTAGAACGAAAGTGAGGAGATACCGTTTTGCCTACAGTGAACTCTATTATGGGTTTTATAATTCAAAACACGCCACAATTTTCAACTTTGAGACCAAATAATGCTACATAATTTGAATGAATGGCGATTATGTTTAACCGCCCATTAGAGCTGTAGGTTTAAGTTCATCGTTAAATAATATTGCTGAAGAAAAAATTAAATTATTGACAAAAAGACGTCTTATATCAGATGGGTTATAAGTTATATCGAAATGGGTCTTTAAATTAGGTTCAGTCAAACGTATGGAATAGCCTTCCGTAAATAAATCGATTTTGCAATATGTACAAATGTAATGATTTTCACAACTGACACTTAGGAAAGGTCTCATTGAAATAATGTGCAGAAGAAATTTTAAAAAGCACACATTTTGAAAAGTGAATCAAAAGTTCTTCCAAAGTGGGTTTCTGCTCAAATTAGGGGCGTGGGGTGTCCTGTGGTATTACCACAAAAAATACCACCAGACATTACCACAGGACAATACCACAGGAAGTGTCTTGTGGTTTTGTGGGACATTACCACAGGACAATACCACAGGAAGTGTCTTGTGGTTTTGTGGGACATTATCACAGGACAATACCACAGGAAGTGTCTTGTGGTTTTGTGGTACTTTTCCCCCTATTTTTCCCCGTGGTACTTTTCCCCTTGGTATATATTTTCCTGTTGTACTTTTTCTGTGGTATATTTTCCTGTGGTACATTTCCTGTGAGGAAAAGTGTGGTAATTGGTGGTAATTATCTTAACTTTTCTGTGGAAATTTTTACCACACAAACCACAGAGCACAACTGTGAAAATAAGTTTAATCACGATAATTATCAAAAGTAATTTCTGAATTTTCGATGCACTGGCACAGAGTTTAATACAGTTGACAAACAATGAAATTCAACTCCTCTTTGAATTCTTATGAAGAACTCTTGTTGATCTGCCCATCAATGAAGCTCAGTAGGTAGTAAGTTTCACGCACGGCATCCCCTTGTAGATAATCAACTGTAACTGGTCCTCTTCAACTTCAAGTGAAGTACACCCCTGCATAAGGAAAAAACACAAAATACGAACAATATAATGAGATTCGAATAATTTGGTTTACACGACTGTTTTTTGGTTAAGTTTCTGTACAGGAACATCTAGTCTGTGATGTGCAAAACAATTCGAAAAACCCTCACTTAAGTTAAGATATTAACAAGTCTATAAAACTATTAATCCTAACCTCCAGCCTAGGGTGCATACAAAATCATATTAAAATTGGATGATTTGAGACTTTTAGTGTTAAAGTACATTTTGCTTGTTTTAAAAGTATTAATTGTTTTGCAGTGGCTATTGTTACGGTAGCCCTCATTACAGAACTACCTATAGTTCCCCGACATAATAGTATTTAACGTCACGATGTTTGCTGTTGGAGCCAGACTATCAATCAAATGGTTCTCAGACTTTATTTTCCTTTTAAAAAGAATTCTCCAAAACCACTTAAATCAAAAGGGAAGAAAATTAAATCTACTTAAATAAAAATAACCATTTGATTAAAAAGTAAAACCTAAAACTTAAGAAGTCTTTTCGAAAAAAAATCGGCCAGCACGGCAGGGATTTGATCCAGGGCCCCCAGCCATCAAAATCAGACGCCTTACCAATCACGCTACCAAAGCACTCTGGCAGGATATTATAGGCAGTTTTAAATCTGATATACGTTCGCATTGCTGTAACAATAGCATTTGAAAGTCGCATTTTGGCTGCCGTAAAAATAGCCACTGCGATTTTGTTTTTAGGTGAGTTCACTATAGACTACACGTTCATATGCCTGTACATATAGGCCCCTAAACATACATGTACAATCATAGAGCAAAAATGGGAGCACATTGTCATCGTGCGTAGGCCAAATATAAATCCTTCAAATTTCACGAAAATAAGCTTCCATTATAACCATTTAAACTCACCAGTATATGCAGTAAACTCTCTCATGTCACTCAGGATGTTATGTTCCAGCAGATGTTGGGATTTTCCGCTCAGATACGACAAATAATTGTAGCAAAAAATGGGCTGTTTGTGTCTTGACTTGAACCTTCTTGTATATGTGTAAATTGTATTAACCGCCTGTGACCGCTTAACATCGATCGATATTCCTACGCATGAAATACTCAACCCATTACCCCCGTGATTTTGTCGTCTTTATCATCGAAGTAATCTTATTTTCATTCTAAACATAAATAATTATAATTGTTATCACTTTTCATTGTATGAATGTACAAATTTCACTGCACAGTGAGGAACTATAGTTTGATGAGTGCCGCTTTACACAAATTCCTACGCGCTAATGGTGGCTAGAGGATATTGCATACAGTAGTACATGTACAGTGCACCGCCGTACACGTACACAATTAACTGTACATGCATGCAATGTGTACTGTACACGTGTGCACTGTGGTGGACATGACGACATGAATATGCATGAGACATACATTATGCAGTATACACATGCATGCAAAGTGTATGGTTGTGTGTGCAGCTAGCTTTTAATTGACTGAGTCATATGATGCAATCACAATTGAACTCAAGCTGTTATGATAACTTATATAGACTTGTTTTAAGTCTGGAATTTTCTTGTGAAGACAGTGGTCAATTTGCACTTTTATAGTTGTTTTCAGTGTGTGCAGCCAATTTTATACTTCTCACATTGACACTGACAAAATTATGCGCAATTAATTTGGAATTTCCCTTTTTTTTTTAATCAAACTTTATAGCATTAATCAATTTTTAATTAATTTTTTTACGATAATTAGACTCGTTTCAAGTTTGGAATTGGAAATGTCAAGACTGAATGGTTAATGAGCAGTTTTAAAAAATCATTTTCATTGTGTGCAGCCAATTTTACTTTTTGCACATTGCTGTGACACTGATTGACTTAGGACGTGTAGGAATACCAATTTTTAAACATTTGTATTGATTGTTAAATATTTGTTAATATTTTGTACTGTGTAATTAATTGCTTAAGACATTTGTTTGAATGAAACTTGATTCAATTAACCACCATATAATTAGAACTCACATACAGAATGACTGCACAAAATTGTTATATTTCAGTTTGATAGAAAACAAACATTTTAACAGTAGAAAAGCCCAAACCTATGTATTATTTAGTACCACAGGAAAACCACAAGACATGGGTGTTTTTGTTTTATACCACATAAATGTATATGGTACCCTATTGTCCTGTGGTAATCTTTGTTGTACAGCTAGTATAAGTACATGTACCACAAGAAAAGCAGCTGATTACTACACAAATTTATGTGGTACTGTCTGGCATGTCATTCTGGTAGTTTTTGTGTTAAGTATCACAGGAAAAACCACAAAACGTGGATGTTTTACCACAGAGTTATGTGGTACTTGCTTCCCATCACACTGCCCTGTGGTAATTTCTGTGGTATCTCTGGTGAATACCACAAAAATACCATAGGACATCACTGTCCTGTGGTATCTAGTACGTACCACAAAAATACCACAGGACATCGCACTGTCCTGTGGTAATTTATGTGGTATCTGGTAAGTACCACAAAAATACCACAGGACATTTTCGTAAGGGCGGGCCCGAAGCCCTCGACAAAACTTGGGTGAACATATTGAACTTGTCACTTACTGTCGTGCTGCCATAATGACGTTTCTAGTTGAATTATTTGAATATTCCACATAAACGTAGTATTTTCTGTAGATGTTTCTAAGCGTCCAATGCAAACTGGTTTTCTTTGTATGCAATACGGGAGGTCTAAGGTGAAATATGTAAATTTAAACAGCAATCCAGAACACTGTGACATGCATTGTAGCATGTACGCGCATAGGTTTGATGCTCATGATCATTATCATCGTGATGTTTGAAAACTTGTGGCCCAAGTCCGCTTTGAATACACGTATGTATGTATGTATGTATGTATGTATGTATGTATGTATGTATGTATGTATGTATGTATGTATGTATGTATGTATGTATGTATGTATGTATGTATGTATGTATGTATGTATGTATGTATGTATGTATGTATGTATGTATGTATGTATGTATGTATGTATGTATGTATGTATGTATGTATGTATGTATGTATGTATGTATGTATGTATGCAACCCAATCTGTAGATTAGAACAATGCAACCTCACACTAAAGAACACAAAACACAGATTTCTTTATTGGGAATTCATTAATTGTTGTGGTGTGGTTGTGAGTGTATATATGTGGTTGTTTGGATTCAGTGATTGGTTGGGAGTTTCACTGTTGAATATTCAGTATTGTAGGCCTATTGAGTTAGTAATTCATGGATGTGGGTCTCCCTATATTGTTAGTATGTGTAGTATGTGCCATAGTTTTGCAGCTGTGAGGGGCTTGGATCGAACATGTACGGAAGCTGGATAGTGCCACTGAAAAGGGATGGATAGTTTTGTGCAACCCCCCCCCCCCCTTGTGTTGGTCATTGTGTTCCTGGAATCTCAGGAATTCCTTTCAGATATCAAGGGGGTGGGTAAAAATAGTCTGGAGTGTGTATAAGGTATCAGGATAAGAGGGGGTGGGGTACCCCTTGGTCCCATATCTTGCTGGGTATAATTGACATTATAATTGACAGTTTCCGCGACTTAAAAAGTCAGAAAGTCTGCTTGCAGAAAATTTGAAAATAGGGTTGTCCATTTTTGGGGATTCATATTTCCTGTCGTTCTGATTTCACGAGTCGACTGGCCTGAATTATAATTCCATCATTATGTAGCTTTCTCCAAACAAGTCGGATAATTAAGTGGCGGCAGCCAAATAATTAAGTGGCGGCCGCCAGATAAACGGTACTAAAAATATTCTCGCGCGTTTGCAAAAAATATATTCATCCCCTTTTAGTGGTACTATCCGGCTTCCGTAAACATGTTATTAATTACTAGAAAAAGTAAGGAAAAAAGTGGACATTTTGAAAATGCTTTTCACAGTACATGTAATAACTTACAGTGATATCCCACCCCTGGCAGAAAAATCTTGAGAAAACTGCAACATTTGTAAAAATCATGACAAAACAAAAAGTGTTATTTCTTTTCTGGACCACCCTGTAGCATTTGTTGACGAGAACAACAGAAATTTTACGTATGTCCAGATTGAAATTCAGATTTATTGTTCGTGGTTAAGTGCTTGCAATTATTAGTTGACTTATTGCTCTTGTTGTTGGTAACATACCCACTCACACAGGAAATACAAACGCTTTAACTTTGAGGCAATGGATCCTGTTAGCTTAAAAAGGCCTTTGTCTTCTGACCTTTCTGCCTGTTTATTTTGTCAAACAAAAGGAGGCCATCTTCGCAAAGCAACAAGTCAAGGAATACAAACTGTATCCAAATTGCTGGAGGTCAGAAAAAAAGGTAAAAGATGTACAAAACAGATGTCATGGTCGATTGGCTGATGTTTTTGGCTCTGACAGTTTGTCCTGTTTCCAGTCTTGTCTGGCATGGAAACTGCCATGCCCTCTTCACTGACAAAAACAAAATCCAGCGATTACAAGATGCTGCTGAATCAAGCAATGTAAATTATACATCCATTAGTAGCGCTGCAGACGTAGTAAGTCAGACAAAATCATCCCAACTACAGTGTACAACACGAACATGCAGAAGTAGTGTCTAACCTACAATCCTTAACTGTTCAGTGGAGATTTCTTGAAGATATTAGAAAACAAAATCACAACAGTGGGATCCTTTTGTGCATTTTGTTACAAGTAACATTTTATTGCAGATCATGGTGAAATAAAACTGTACATATCAAACATGGTCAATAGCCTACTTGTTTCGGGAAGGGGACATTTGATGAGAATGGTGCGTTTTATTTGTTTTTAATGTGTACAAAATAGCCACAAGGCATCGGAAAATATGCCAGGAAAATTTGACAGGATTAAAAGAATGCATATAAGCGAAAATGTACTTGGAAGGGGGTGGCGGCCACGCCCCCTCCGCACTATTCGCGCCGCTCTTAAGTTAATTAGTCCGATTTAAAATTACTCTTCAGTTACATTTTTATTTTCTACAAGTGTCAAGGCATCTATAGAAACTAGTTTCACATTTTTCTCTATCGTCGCGTTGCAACTGTAGCAGCGAAAAGGAACGGGAGGGGGTTACGGCCACGCCCCCTCATGTACAGGCTGACCCCCCTGGGCTCCCGGTCTATGTAGCCGCAAGCACGCGTTTACCTATCATTCGCTAGGGGCGCCCTTCCCCATAGTCGAAAATAATGACGTCATCGTGCTTCATCGGGCGCTGTACAAAAAGATACAGTGACCTATCTTCCCCTTCTAATATCTTTGGTTTCATCGGGAATGCTACGCTCGATCGTTTTCCTTCCTCCATGGCTCGATTCACAACAGGAAGCGGAAAGATTTTACTTTAATACCCCCTCCCCCACCACCAAAATCGGTCAGGAACAGCAAAATCTTGGAAAATAACCAACCCTCCTTGATAACAACTATCTACATATGGCACAACCGTTATTTCAAGATTTAGACCTATGTCAGCAGAATCTGTAAAAATGAGGCAGAAATCAATATGTATATGTGCGTAAACAATTCCTTCATGCTTTGAGTGACCATACACTGTGCCAAGAACATTTAACACAGAAAACACAACCTTTCTTCCCCAATATTGCACGAAAATTTCCCAACTAAATTCTTTAAATTAAAGGTTGTGCCAAGTGTTTATACAATTCTGAGCAGAAATTGTTTATTTTCCAAGATTTGCTGTTCCTGACTGATTTTGGTGGGGGTATTAAAGTAAAATCTTTCCGCATTTCAAAATTGCTATCGGGTTGATCAAAGTTATATTTTGTTATGTAATCTCACTTATTTCATAACTTTATTAAAATTGTAAGCCAGGCATCTCAACTAACATGATTTTTTAACAAGATATAAAGACTGTCATTCAGTAGTAAGTAAAATTCAGGCATACTTGTATGGGGGAAGGGGAGGTAGCTTTAGCCGAACAATGCAATTTTAAACTTTTGATATGTTATGGAACAATTTATGCACAATTCCAAAGACACGTACATGTATTTGTATGATCTTTGTGAAAATCAGGTCATAAGGAACGAGTACCAGAACCAACCCCCCCCCCCCCCCCCCCAAGAAAAAATAGTGTTAATGAAACCATGCATGAAAAAATCTTGAAATTATAGCTCGCTACATAAATAGGGGCCATGAATTTTTACGAGGAAGCTGGGTTAAATATGGCATCCAGGGTGCCATATTTTCATTTTGTAAAATAGTAATTGCTGTAAGTACAATGTAGTACTAAGTTCTGATAGCCCATTATGAAAACCGAAGCAAACATTTAAGTGAGACTGAGCTGTTCTAGTAATCCTTATGTTCATCTTAAATGTCTGCTTAAAGATTCTTTCTGTGTTTCTAGTGTCTTAATTTATTTTAAAAGGAAAACAAATACTTCACTAATGCTTCATATCAGAATATTCCTGCAATTTATTTATTGTTTATACATGTATACAGATGTACACACATGTTGCCTGTCATTCTACCTCATTATCACTGTCCATGTTTCAATCAAAAAGCAATGTTAAATGGTATTCAGTAACAATACTAATTAAGGTTTTCAAAATAGGCAAGTTTGAAGTATTCTCATGAAACTCATCATTTGCTATAGCAGCATGCATTATGAACAAGTCCGCTAACCTTAAGTAGTTCAAATTGTTCCTAAATGTACATTTTTAAACCACTGCATTTGTTCAGTCCCCTTAACAAAAGCTTTTGTTGGGGGGGGGGGGGGGAGTTGCCAGACAGACTAATCACCCTTGTAAAATCACACCTGTATTGCAAGGGTGTTAGATTGAGTAACATTTATCATTTTTATCGTTTGAACAATGTCTACCTAAATATAGTCCATCAATTTATTGAATATATCTTGGAAGTGTTATTTCTCAAATTTCACATACTGCTAATGGAATGGACAAGAATAAATTTGTTATATAAATATGTCAGAAATTTCTTTTTCATCTTATTAATTGTAATACTAACTGAAACAAGAAATTAGATATTGGAAAGTGATTTTAGCAATTGAATTTATTAATTAAGTTAGCAATTTTGTTTACTCCTTTCAGTCTCTAAATGGAACTTCACTTCCAACAGCTATTGAAAAGTTTGGGCACTGACCACCATCTTGCAATATTAATTCACAAGTTCTTCTCAAACCTTACAGTTCCAGCTGAAGAATGGCAGTATTAAGTTATAAAACAGTCAACGCAATGAAGCCTGAGCCCCGTGGAGCCGGAGCCTGAAAATCTGAAGCCCGAAGCCCGAAGCCCGAGCCTTCGATTAGAAAACGTTGATAAATTTCTGTTTATCTAATGCACCTATCAATTTGCTTCAAACACCCCTCCCCCCCCCCCCCCCCCCCCCCCCCCGGCTGCCCAACCCAAGATGTGGGGATTGTCACTTTTGAAGTGACAAAATCCCCACCCCTGGGGCAAAATGTTAGTGACAATCCCCGACATACATGGGTGGGGCACCCCCACCTAATGGTTTTGAACTTCTGATGATGTGAAAACAATGGCAAAATTAGTGACCAAATTTCCCACCCTGGGACTTGAAAAATGTGACCAAACCCCACATAAGACCTGGGGCAGCCCGGGGGGGGGGGGGGGGGGGGGGGGGAGGTGGGGTAAGCAATTGATAGGCGGATAACGGGCCAGGCACCACCACCTGTACAAACATTCCTTTTCTTTTTTCCTTTTTTTAGTTTCGGGGGGGGGAGGGGCAAGTTCATAATATCCCCATCAACCACGCTCAACCCTTCATCCGGGGTGAAGCCCATCAACCATGCACGGTTGTCCCATCATCCCCATCATGCAACCACGCTCAACCCTTCATACGGAGTGAATCCCATCAACCATGTACGATTCTCCTATATCCCCATCAACCACCCTCAACCTTCATACGGGGTGAATCCCATCAACCATACACGGTTGTCGTATCCCCATCAACCACGATCGACAACAAGACTCTCTGCATAGGCCTAATGAGGAGCAGAAGTTGTAGCCTTGTCCAGGCGGCTTGGGATATTTTAATTTGTAGAAGTAATTATATATATATATGTCTCTATAAAGGGAAAGTATTAAAATACAGCTGGACGGCTGATATTAGAGACGAAGGACGGGAATAGGAACTGAATCCGGTGCTGGAGTTGACGGGACCACTACACAAAAACAACAGAGGAAATTTGCAAAATGTACAAAAATCGTAGCCATGAATCTTGCCTTTATACATAAGAAAATATAGGGTGGCTCACAATGTGTAACTGGACTTATTGGCAGTTGCGTTAACCCCATCACTAAGGAATATATTAGGGTACGAGAAAACAAGAAGATTTGAATCCGGTGCTGGAGTTGACGGGACCACTGCTCAAAAACGACATAGAAGAAATGTTTAAAATTTACATACATCGTAGCCATGAAGCTTGCCTTTATACATAAGAAAATATAGGGTGGCTCACAATGTGTAACTGGACTTATTGACAGTTGCGTTAACCCCATCACTAAGGATATTATTAGAGTACAGGAAAACAAGAAGAATTGAATCCGGTGCTGGAGTTGACGGGACCACTGCTCAAAAACGACAAGGAGGAAATTTTCTTATGTATAAGAAAATTCAGAGTGGCTCACAATGTATAACTGGACTTATTGACAGTTCTGTTAACCCCATCACTAAGGATTTTATTCACACGCATGCACATTACGGGAAAACAACAAAAATTGAATCCGGTGCTGGAGTTGACGGGACCACTACTCAAAAACTTATAATCAAGAATTAGCAGTGATGAGACAGACTTCACTTCTGACATGTACAGTACAACATGACAACATCACGTTCATTACTAGTGTAACCGAGGTGGAAGGACTACTGCACAAATTCAGGACAGGAAGGCAATCTTTCGTTTTCTTGAGAAAAATATATAAAGTTTCATTTTATTTTATTCTGCCTGTCAACGGCACACATTTATTGCAGAAGAAACTCTACACAAGTTTGATGGACAAGCCAAATATTGCATAAAAGTGCTCAATTTTCCACAGGACAGCAATTGATGTCCAACAAAAAAATCCATCAATTTCAGTTTTTCACAATATTCACTTAATGTGAGCGACAACTATAACGAAAAAGACAAAAAAACAACAGCCGTAACAGGTCTATTTATAAAAAATAGAAAAAGATCAAATATGTTACAGGCAATCTCACAATAAGTACATGTATTTGCAATTGTACATTTACATTTAGTGGATGTATTGACCAAAAAGATGAATAAATCAAACTACTGTCGACAATACAATTAGTTATAATTCAAGGCAGGCTATTAACTAATACAAACAATTAAGTACACAATACATTATCAAGACCATGAAAAACGTGCAAATTCTATGGAAATCTATAAATTCAATGGGAAATATTTACTAGTTTAAATTAAGATATTAATTGTCCCATACCTAATTCAAGGTCGACAAGGCAACCTTGAAGGAAAAGGCACATCACAAAATGTTCCAGACTCCAGAACCCAGGACTCTGTCAAATTAAGACAAATATAAATAAATAAATTGACCCCCTAATGCTAATATGCATCTCTATCCACAATCTTCAAGTCCCAGGATGCTCAACCACTTCACATCAGACTATACAACGATCAAGCAAATGTTATGTTTGAAATTATGAAACTAAATCAAAAAATACTCAAACTTCCTAAAAATACTCGTATAAAGATATCTTAGAGTAATGCACTGCCCCAAGGATATACCACAATATACAATATTGCAGTGGAATATGCACAGTCCCTAAACATCAAATTAACGACTATGAAAATTATGACGAGAACACGAGGATGGAGGTTACTAACCTCCAAAATACAGAGTGCAAAAATAGTCAAGGATAATTTGTCCCGAGTACACAACCTGGTGCATCAATTCATGAACATTTTATAAAGTGTAATATACTTAAGGATAATTTATCCCAAGTACATAACCTAGTACATCAATTCAAAAATCAAAACATTTTTATAAAGGAACTTAACAAAAAGATACAAAAGTTATAGAACTTACCGACCAAACCGGCCCTACACCTCACATGCCTCCAAGATAACTCGACGCTGGCCCTAGAAAATCGACACACGGCCAATTAACGCTAATGTTAAGCAGAATATGCCGACAAAATGCACGTAGATAAAACGTTGGCAAAGAAAGCATGTACTTAGTTGCTGGCCCAGCTAAAGAGTGACTATCAGTGAGACCATGGAGAAATAAGACTGGTGAGACACACGTCCAACAAGAAAGCTACGCTGGAATGCAAGGAATTTAATAACAGACTAAGCATTGTCACTGCCAAGTCAGCTGAGAAACTATCGTTCGATTGGGGGAGGGCGCCGCCAATGTATCAGTTATGCATACAAATTCAATAGGTGGCGCTATTTACAGTGAAAAAAAAATATGTAAGTGCCAGGCAGTATATCGATCTGGTTGGTCACACTAGCCTACACAAAATAGAGGGAAACTCAGGGATATTCCACACACAAACATTTTTCACGTTGACAGTCATAGGCAGGCCCGTCACCAAGGGGGCCCAGGGGGACCGGGAACCCCCCCCCCCTCCCCCATCTGTCAAACCATCAGCATAAAGTTGTGTTTTTGTGATGTGGCCCCCCTATGAAGCACTGTGGCCCCTCCTAATGCCTGGAGCTGGTGACGGGCCTGCAAGTTCCCCCCTTGCCCCCCCCCCCCCCCCTTCCGCACCTCGCGACGCCCATGCCTATATGCAAAGATCCTAGAAGGGGAAGATGAGACACTCTGCTAGAAAAGTGAAACAGGAAGTAGTTGCTTAATGGGAAGGGCGCCTCATACCAATGATAGGTAAAACTTGCGACCAACCGATGTGTTCCCTGTATAGTTCACAATGGACAAAAAACGAAAATTTGGTGCTCCACACTGAATTCATTGCACTAAATGACACCTCCAACAAAATTTGGCAAGGATTGGTGTTAACATTACACACTTAATATTTCTCCCTCCTTTTTCTTTCTTTCTTTCGATATTTATTCATTTATTCATTAATTCTGAATTTCTGATAATTCAATTGTGGAGAGCCACCTTTTGCAAATATCATTAAAAACAAATATACCTGTACATATGGCACAAAAGAAAATTATTTCTCAGAAAAATTGATCATTAAAAAGTATTTCAAAATAAAAAAATAAAAAGAATTTTGTTATTTACTGTAATATTTATTTATTTTATTCATCTTCAATGATATAATAAAAACAGATTTTGTTTTGAAAATCATATTACTGGGTGTGTCTTACTTTGTTACTGACTGTCTGAAGTAGCAGTTATGAGTATTACTAGTGAAACCATTGACATAAATTAACACTTCGAGTGGAGCAAAGTTTGATTTCATTTATGTTTTAGATGCTTCATTTAGCTTCATTAAATCGTTCAAGTACAACATGACTGTAAACTTTATAATTAGAAAAAACAACTTAACTATGGATACTTCCCGTTACAACACAGATTTTTGTCTTTCTATACATTTTAAAAAAGTTTCTACCCATAAGGAATGAATAAAATCTGATATACCTGCCAACTTAAAACCAATATCTTAACATTTCAATCTGGTTTTCACATCGTCTCATCGCCTCAACAACTAAATGACAATGTACAAATGTATTCCCTGATTTATAAATACATGTACCACTAAATCATGTCATTAAAACACGTAACTACATGTATTATACTGGAGGTACCTCCGTGATATTATTTTATCCATTCACTTATTCCTTTATTTTTCTATTCATTTCTTCATTTTGTCATCTTTGTGAAGTTTATTCTTCATCAATGAAAATCCCGCTCGCATTTTACACCCGATGTACTTATGGATTCACTGCAGCCGCAAGCACGCGTTTACCTATCAAACGCTAGGTGCGCCCTTCCCCATAGTCGAAAATAATGACGTCACAGCGTTTCATCGGGCGCTGTACAAAAAGATACCTAGTGTCCGATCTTTCCCTTATACGATCTTTGCTATATGACTCCAGAGTGACACATTAATAACTTCAACCTTTTATCACTGATGTGACATTCATTACGAATTATTGTGTATGTTGTTTATACAGTTTCTGTGTGTAAAGGTTAAAGTTTACGGAATTTCCCGCAGCTAAAGATAGAATATTTAGGCTACGCCATATGGGAAGTCCCAGTGCTCCGCATACAGATTGCCATCATAGTAGGCAAACAAATCGTAAATTTGTCATCATAGTGGGGTTTAACTCTAGTCAAAGAGGCGACACGGAGCCTGAGTTATTGCTTGACCGGTCCGTCGATTGTGGTCCTCGATCGGTGACTTATCGATCGTGTCATTGCTGCCTGAGGTAATTAAAAGTAACTTGTTTTTTAATGCTGTATAGTGTCATAATGTTCATACTCCGTGGCGTAAAACCGGGTCCGCTCGAGGGGGACGATGAAGAGTTCCCCTAATTCACCAAAAAAAGTGAATTCAGGGAAATGTCCGTCTGAAAAATGGTTTTAAAAACTGGGCAGGGGTAGTATGCGCAGTTCAACATGGGTATACAAATTCTGTTCTTCATCATAAGTTCAGAATGATCTTATATATTTTGTCTGATTCCGTTGTATAGCCTGATTGCTGAATTTCTTCGTTGAAATCGTTTACCTTTCCTCTGGATGTACAATTGTGTTATTCTAAAAGCTCTTTTTGATCAGGGATAGGATCATCCTCCAGAAATTTCAAATGAAAAATAGCAAAGCTCATTAATAAAAAAAATAATTGTACACTGCAAAAACCGTGCTGTTAATCTAACACCATGAGGTGTTTATATCGGGCGAGTGGTCCAATATAAACACCACTTGGTGTTCATTTAACACCACAGTTTTTGCAGTGTAGTTCTGCGCACACGTTTATGTACCCATAGTAATGTTTTACTATAATACTGAGGACAAGGCTTGGTTCTCCATTATTTAAACATTCTCCCATTCTCCCGGGGGGACGGGGGACATGTCCCCCCCCCCCCAATATTGTTTGGGAGGGGACGTCTATGGCAGTTTCCCCACAATAACTTCTCCTTGCTCATATACATGTACATTTTTAGGTCATTTGCTTTTACATGCACCAGAATGCACGCGGAATACACAACAATTTAAAAAACATGTGCACAATTTTCTAGGATACACGAGAGACACCGAGTACAAAATGCTTAACAATTATTGTTGGTTGTGTGCTTTTTCCTCCGTCCCCCCAACAACCGTACTTCCCAAGACGGTTTTCAACAAAAGACCTCCCTCAGAGGACACAATAATTTTGTTGTTTCTTTATTCTTGTGTCCTCATTGGTAATGTACATGTGTAGAAGGACTGGTTAAGGACGAAGGATATTATAGAGTTTCCAAGAAGACTCGATGGCATCACCGGAGCAACAAACGCTGGAAGGTGAGCAATCTGGTGATCATGATGGGTCCCAACAGGTCGGGAAACAGGGTGATGGGGCCAAAATATTGTGGAATTGTATCGATATTTCCCGGACCAAATTTTCATATTGTCTGAAAGGGGGGACTCTAAACAGGACGCGTGTTATCAACATACAACAGATGATGGCCATCGGCCTGGACCGATTCTATGTTTCTTTTAAAGTGGACTTGGCGGAAATGGTGGGGGAGAGGGGTTGCGAAATTACCCCCGCACCTCGGGATACGAGCCTGAATCTGTAAAAAACTCATTTTTAGCTGTCGTTTTTCACCAGTCATTTTCTTTGGAAAGTTATTGGGGGCTATAATTAAATGTACTAATCAATTTTTTGGTCAAGATTATTAATTTTTACAAAAAGGTAGCTGCGCTGTGCTGTAACTTATGACATCGAAAAGGGCAACAATTAAAATCGACAGTTACAATGAACGTGTTGGAAGTATGTCTAGTTTTAAATCGTGCCGAATTACTCTGCTATTCCGTCTAATAGAGCGTGTAAGTTGACCTCGAGAACGTACGAGAGTTTACGAGAAACCGAACTTCCGGGCACCTCGAATAGGAGCCTCAACGAGTAAAGCGAGTGGTTTTCTTGAAATAATTTGTTTTGACGCTGTTCTTTTTACTGACAGGTAGATAAAAACTTTTAGCAAAATATTATTTTTCATTTCAATTTACAAAATGCGAACGATATATATTAAATTCGGGAAAAGAACGAAAAAGTCTGCTAATACGTCATACGTACGTCATTCGCTATTGTTCTGGTGGTTCACGCGCCAGTCTTAATAGCGTAGACCATTATGCAGTATAAGGCGATCGTCGCATATACGTGCGTTAACTTACGTCCGCAGCGGGCGCATGCAGTACAGGGGTTTTGGGGGCCGGGCTTTCTCTTCCCGACAAAGAGCCAATCACGTTGCAAACCTGACGCTCAGGTCAAACATTTTGTCCTACTTTTCTTCAATATTTAGACAGTCATGCATGTTTTCATATATTGTAAAATTAATTTTGAATTTATCATCCATATTTATGGCCGTTTCATGGTTCAGATCTTCGTAAAAACAAAGTATTATAGAAAACAAAATCAACCACACGTAAAAGTTCTATAGCCGGCGGCTCGGAGGTGCCCGGAAGTTCAATCGTGACCTTTATGCGCGAGACTTACATGGTCTATTGTTGGTTTTTGTAGATAAATGGGAGCTAAACGATGAGATCTTTGCTGCAACTGTCGAGAGATATTTCGACAAAGTGGCCCGAGTTGGCCATCTTGCTTAAGTTTCCACGTGCCGAGGTTGATGCATATAAAGCGAACAATATGGGTGACGTGTTGATGCAGTGCCACACTATGCTGGTTGATTGGAGGAACAAGCAGGAGAACATGGAAGAAGCGAGAAAAGTACTGAGTAAAGCTTTCTTGGGCATGCGCCGAAATGATTTGGAACAAAAAATATCAGGTCAGTACAAAATGATGATGGCGCCGAAACTCAAGAATCTACAAAGCTCCAACTGCTGTTCCACCGAGCTTCACACGGCGCGGTTGAAACGCACGAACTACTTTTCTGTTCTGAGGGGCGGGGTTTCAGCGGGGATTTTATACAATATGCAATAATTATGTGCGCAATATACAGCTCTTGACAAAAATTATTGGAGAACCAACATTTTCATCACTTTATGTCCATTTTTATATGATTGACTTGTAATTTATTCTAGGCTTGTCTGTCTTGGGTGAAAACGATGCACCACAAAATCACAGTCTTTTAAAGGATGTTTTGATAATTTTTATGCCAGAAATAATTGGCTGTTTTATTTTACAATACGCAATCTACATAAAACTACAAAATGACTTCTCTCAGCAATCAACATCATCATTAAAATACAACGATATAGAAATAGCTGCAAAATGCAAGAATACTTGTCCAGATTGAGGTCCTGATGAAGTGAATTGTTGGAGTAAATATTCACCGAGGTGATTATCGTAACAGATACCCCCACGAACATTCTGGCAAAATAGATATCCATTCTGTTCAGAATTGTATAAACACATGACACAACCTTTCAATTTATTAATTCTTTTGTCCGGAATTTTGTGTGCAAAATAAGGGAAGGAAATGTGTGTTTACTGGTCAACTTAATAGTGTGCTGTCACTGTGCCTACGTTTATAATTTCTGAGCGTCACATTGTGTAAAAACGGCGTTTGGATAGTTGTTATTAAATGGGGTGGCTTATTTTCCAGATATTCTGTTTCTGACCCATTTTGTTCGGGTATTAAAGTAAAATATTTCAGGTTAGGAAACTCCCAATAGTTGAAATGGCGATTTATTTTTTTATGGCTGTAATTATTTTGTAAAACATGCCTTTATAATTTTGTAAGTACTGGTTATCCATGAAGTGTATGTAAATTATGATGAAATAGTGGACAATAAAATTAATAATTAATCACTGCATTGATTCACTGCATTAGCCCATGTGCGCTTAACTTGCAGCCGGGGCTGTATACTCCTCAGGGAGTTGAGAAGGCTTCAGGAATGATTAATGGGCCCGATGAGCAGGGGTTATAATATTGTAAGCGCTGTGATATAGTTTACTATGTTGAGCGTTCTTAAATGCCGGTTATTATTATTCGAAAACACTCAAATACGATGGCAGTGTGGTTGCCTGCCCACTTGCAAAATTGCCCCAGTCATATACGCGTGACTCGCGCCCTCTTATTGTAGCTTTATGATAACACCACTCATTAAAGGGACACATTGCCCTCAAATGTCATGAAATTTTGCTGTTTGGAAATGTTTCTTATCTTTTATAAGAGTTGTTCATGCAAAAAAACACGTATAATGTGTTGTAATTAGTGAGTAGTGATTACAAAACAAAAATCTGACCCGCGAATCATAGACTTATTTCCAGTAGTAAATACCACCGTCTAAATAATGCGCAAAATACGCTGTAAGAGTCTTTAGGCTGGCACCGCAGCCAGTGGCCTTGTAAACCTATCAGATGATCGCCAGGTACCATTCTCTACCTCGCGACACATATCGCCAGTGCTGCGCGCCGTGCCACAGTACATCAAAATGGATCAACAGAACGTACTTCAACCAGCTGCGACTGGAAATACGACTGGTGAACACGGGCCGCCATTTTGGTTCTACAAAATGGCGGACCGTAGTGTCACGAAATTAAACAAAAACCACGCAATTTGAAGGGATAGTATGTGAATCTTTATATTCTACTTTAAAAAAAAGCTTCTCAACCATATCCCTTTCAGTTTTATAGCCCAAATCGCAAAATCCAAAGCAATGTGTCCCTTTAAAGTCGACATTCTTCTCCAGTGCTACATCCAGACGTACACTCACGCATGTCGAGCAATGTTGCAAAATTATCTGAACAAAATTCCCCTTTTCCCTGCCCGTCCGCCGCCCATTGTGTTTCTGCACAAAAGGTCATGCAATCCGTTGCGAATGGCGGCAAAGGACGCAATGGAATTCCCCACCGCTAAATATAGATTATTTACAGAAGCGTTTTGTTGGTCGCCATTTTGACATTGTTATGTTAGTGCACTGACGAGCGAAAAGATCATAAAATTCAATGAGTTATATCGAATTTTAAGAGCTAGTAAACCACTACCAATCGTCATATTCTTTGCTGTGGCCGTTAGAGATTGAATGTCACGCAAGCCTTGTATATGCTGTGCTTCGTATGGAACGCAAACTTGCAGATTCTCTTTTTCAGGTTTTGAAAGTTTAAGCCCATCAATGATCAAAGTACGTGGATCGGTGTCTGACATCACTGCTGTTTAAGCTTAAGGTAAGAAATAACTTGTCATAATAATTAACATAATCATTCAGTGGGATTTTTAGGAAAGAGTTTACCTTAATACCTCACCAAAATTATTCAAGACCAGCAAAATCTTGAAAAATAAGTAAATAACCAACATCCCTTGATAATTGTCTATGCATGTGTCCCAACCCGTTGTGTCAAGATTTATGTCAGCAAAATCCGTAAAAATTGTATGTGAATACTTTGAGTGACCACACACTGTGCTAATACAAATAACAAACTTTCTTCCCCTGTATTTTGCACGAAATTAAAGGGACACATTGCCTTGATATGTCATGAAATTTTGATGTTTGGAAATGTTCCTTATCTTTTATAAGAGTTGTTCATGCAAAAAAACACGTATAATGTGTTGTAATTAGTGAGTAGTGATTACAAAACAAAAAATTTGCCTCTGACCCCTGCTATCTGACCCGCGAAACATAGACTTATTTCCAGTAGTAAATACCACCGGCTAAATAATGCGCAAAATACGCTGTAGCTGGCGCCGCAGCCAGTGGCCTTGTAAACATATCAGATGATCGCCAGGTACCATTCTCTAACTCGCGACACATATCGCCAGTGCTGCGCGCCGTGCCACAGTACATCAAAACGGATCAACAGAACGTACTTCAACCAGCTGCGACTGGAAATACGACTGGTGAACACAGTCCGCCATTTTGTGGAGTCAAAAATTTGGTTCTACAAAATGGCGGACCGTTATTTGTCACGAAATTAAACAAAAACCACGCAATTTGAAGGGATAGTTATGTGAATCTTTATATTCTACTTTTAAAAAAGCTTCCCAACCATATCCATTTTAGTTTTATAGCCCAAATCGCAAAACCTAAAGCAACGTGTCCCTTTAAAGTGTTTATACAATTCTGAAAACGAATGGATGGTTATTTTCTAATATCTTGTTGGAAAATACTGCCTTGCAGGATCTGAAAAAGTTAAGTAAAAAGGGGCTCATCCTTTCTTTTGTTGAAAAGACATTTATTTATTTTGCCTATTAAATAAAAAACATCTGTTTTTTTTATAATTCATGAGCTCTATTATTATTAAGCATGATGCCATTAGAGGCACAATGTTCAGTGGTGTCTCCAGTACAATAAAATAGCAAACGTTTTTGATGTTTTCTTAAATGTCTCATGCTTAAGTTGATTTCAGTACTCGTTTGGGGTCTCTTTCTACATAACCAACATGTCTTTAAAATATTGTTGAAGAGTAATTTTTGAGGACTTATTTTTGTGTACTGTACGTGTACTCGTTTGGCAAGGGGTTCATCATAAAGCGTGGCTTCAGTACCTCTCAGGTCCATTGAAACAATCTTTTTAACTTAGAAGAAACACAAGCACTTAGTTCATGCTTTTATTATTGTAAAACATCTTCATGAGTTACCTCTGGTTCTTTTCAGAACCATTCTCTCTTTTTGAGAAATACTTCCACATGGTGTTTCCGCCAACCTTTCATTCATTAGTATCTCCGCCATGTATAAAGCCTCAAATCTTACCTATCTGTAGAAACTGGATATTGTATGGTTCTTTAAAGAAAAATATTGCCTCGGAGGCGCCCAATTGAGTTACAAAAGACGTTCGTCATAAAATGACTACATGTACTAAGGAAAGATCATTCAAAAGTAGAAGATACATTTGTATTGTACAAAATGTACATGACCAACCATCCAGCGGGATTCGAACCTGCGACTTCCGGGTTACCGTACCGGCGCTCTACCAACTGAGCTATCTTGCCCTATGTTGGCGGTTTCCCAAACTGTCAGTATCTTTGTTCGGGTGGTATTGAATTAATATTGTTATTAATATTGTTAAAGTTGGTATTTAATTAATATGTTGAAGGAAAGCTTCTGAAAAGTGAATAAAAAGTTCTGCCGAAAATGGATTTCTGCCAAAAGTGGCGGTGGGGCTGGGGCTGGGGCTGATAAGCCCTCGACAAATCTTAGGTGATCAAATAGTCATTATGGTAGCGCGATAGCAAGTGACTGTTTTCAGTTGAATTATTTGAATTGTATATAAATGTGGTCATTTCCTATAGATGTTTCAAAGCGTTCCATATAAACTGGTTATCTTTGTATGCGATACCGTAGTCTGGTTCCCTGATGACATGAAGATTCCCTGACATCTAGATCTTAGGTCAGGTAGCTACCACGGTTTAAAATAGATCATGAGGTGCTGTGTCAGTCCGAGTGACGTCAGTGGCATCATTCAAATTAAATATTCTTGCAAAATCCGGTCGGCAAAATACTGCAAGAGTATGGCATTGGTTTTTTCAGTTTTTAAGTATAATTGAGAATTAAAATTCCAGGATCTGTAACGGGCCTGACAGACATTTTGTTATTGCGAACATCAACGTTAACTGCCGAATGTTACCGAAAACAAGTTCGGAAAACTTCGGATATTTTCGGAAACGGGAGGAATTCCTCCCGCTTTCGTCACGTGACACTGGAGGCTACCTGTGTCATATGAATATCCGACTCCCATGAAATTTGGGCTTCTCTGCCCTGTTATTGGTTAAACCCTCTCACGTGACCGGTCTCTGTCCCATTTATCCCTACTTAGGCATGCGCAGTAGATCCACTAAGTCGGCTTTTCAGGGTGACAGATATTCATACTACACCGGACCTAATATTCATCAGAAATAGTCAAAATATTTTGGTCTGGGAACCAGACTAGCGATAACGATGTCAAAGGTGAAATATGTGAATGTAAACATCAATACAGCGCACCGTGATTATATACATACATTATGTATATTGCAGCCCGTATACGTGTATATAGGTTTGGGGCTCATCATTGCGATGTTTGATGACTTGTGGCTAAAGTCCGCTTTGTATGTATGCAACCCAATCTGTAGATTAGAACAGTATAAACAAGTATGCAACTTCAGACCAAAGACCACATTACACAGATGTCACAAGTAACTGTATTTATTTCTAATTTCTTGATTGTGAATTCATTTATTTGGTTGAGTGGTTGTGAGTTGTGGTTGTTCGGATTCAATGGTTGGTTGGGAGTTTCACTGTTGAATATTCAGTATTGTGTTGAGTTAACAATTCATGGTAGGTGGGTATCCCGAGAAAGAGTATGTGCCATAGTTAGCAGTGGCTGTGTTCGATGAAGTATTATTTTGTTTGCCAGATACCTTCCGAGTTCCAAATTCCTTGGGAGTGGCCTAGTGAGCTTCTATCCTGAAGTAACTTTGTAGGCAGCTACCTTGATTCAATGCCACCTTTGACTTATCCTGAACAGCCAACAACCACCTATGCTGAAAGTTGTGGTTGTGGTGTATGGTCTGCAGAAAGACCTGACATATGAATGCTGTTTGTAGATATTCTACGATGATGCTAACTATGGCACAAGGAGCTGGGAATTTGATGTATTATCACTCTGTATATAGAGTGAGCGTCGGAACAATATTAACTTCTCGAGGGTCTCCCTATCTCTATTGGATTTCTTTAGATACACAAGATCATTGCGGCTACCGAGTCATTTGGCAGTGTGGCAGAGTCACGCGGCAGTAGGTACTGGTGGCATCCTTGGTTTTTTTTTTATTGAATGTTGTTTTTGTAATTTGAATTTTGTATGTATAAGATGGAAACAATGTTTGGTTAAATTAACAAGTTTGGAAGTTTGATTGATAAGATTACCCGATAATAAAGGAGAATTAAAAACAAAATGTATAAGTGATATTAATACAAGAAAAAGGGTTCGAATAATAATTTACGGAGTGTATTAATCAGAAAGAAGAGTTGAGAAATTCGAAAAAAAAAGGTTTAAAGATAAGTGTGATTAATCTAGAAACAGAAACTAGAAAGGTTCACAAAAAGTTTTAGAGAAGAAACAGAAGGAACCACCTTAAAAGGAAATGATTGATACAAATTATTTGAAATCCAAATAGTGAATTATGTTCACTGCAAAAACAGTGTTTAGCAATTGAACACTTTTCTAAAAATGTTCTTGCTATCAGTTTGTAAACGCGTTTACATGCTAAACGTGTTTAGCGTATTGACGGATAGTGTAATAGCCAGTGAACATTGAAGTTTAGGAATTGGACACTTAATAGAGAGGTTTCGTTAGCTAGCGCACGGTTAGTGCGTACGCCGACGATTAGCTCTAAACGGTACGCAACGAAAATTGGTTAAAAATGTTCTTTGGTTTTATCCGTTTGTTACTTGCATGTATTGCGACCGCTATCCGTGTAAACAAGGTGATTACGTTTAGGATGAGTGAGGAAAACGTCAAACAAGCCAAACACTGATGAGCTTACGGGAACTAAACGTAGTCGTCTCTCAAACCGTGCGCTAACGAAAACTCTCTAATGTTCAGCTTCTAAACATGTTTACAAACTGATACCAAGATTGTGTTTCACTGCTAAACACAGTTTTTAGAGTGTTGTTAAACGAAGATTAATATGTGAATCTGAGGATCTAAAGTGAATTTTAATGTTAATGATCCAGTGATTGACATTGAAGATTTGAACTTAAAGGGTGAAATTAGTGATTTTAAGTAGTTCATTATTATAAATTGAGAGTCAAGGTTAGAGTAGAACCAATCACGGTGGTAAAACAGTTGGATTAGTGTTAGATTGAAAGATTCACTGAATTTAAGAGTAATTGTAAAATTAAGGGTTAGAAGAATAATTTGAGAATTGACGGTTTGAAATTAAAAGATTTGAAAGATCGATAAAACAGATATATTGAAGTTGTCAATCTAGATATTTAACCAATTTATTCATTAGTTTTCTGGATACATTGAATATTGAATCTTTAGAGTCAAAATAGCTTACGTACAATGCAACGTAAAATCTCATTTTGATTCCATTTTATAACAGCTTAGTTTTGGGAATCTGTAGAATTTGGTTGTGTATTAAAGACAATCCGGTTGAATGTATTTTAGAAAACATAATATCGAGTTTGACCTTGTTTCTATTTTTCTTTTTTATGCATGTTTGTGGCATGATCAGTTCCCTCTAAAAATGTCCGCAGTAAACCTAAGAGGTTAGGGTGACAACAGAACATAGAACAAAGATATAAGAACAGGAGCTCTTTGTGGCTGTATGTTGTATTATAGTATGCAGCTGAGATCACAATCTGTAGATTAGAACAAGACAAGAACAAGAACACGAGCTCTTTGTGACTGTATGTTGTATTATAGTATGTAGCTAAGATCACAATATGTAGATTAGAACAAGACAAGAACAAGAACACGGGCTCTTTGTGGCTGTATGTTGTATTATAGTATGCAGCAGAGATCACAATCTGTAGATTAGAACAAGACAAGAACAAGAACACGAGCTCTTTGTGGCTGTATGTTGTATTATAGTATGCAGCTGAGATCACAATCTGTAGATTAGAACAAGACAAGAACAAGAACACGAGCTCTTTCTGGCTGTATGTTGTATTATAGTATGTAGCTAAGATCACAATCTGTAGATTAAAGTAGATTAGAACAAGACAAGAACAAGAACACGAGCTCTTTCTGGCTGTATGTTGTATTATAGTATGTAGCTGAGATCACAATCTGTAGATTAGAACAAAACAAGAACAAGAACACGAGCTCTTTGTGGCTGTATGTTGTATTATAGTATGTCGCTAAGATCACAATCTGTAGATTAGAACAAGACAAGAACAAGAACACAAGCTCTTTGTGGCTGTATGTTGTATTATAGTATGCAGCTAAGATCACAATCTGTAGATTAGAACAAGACAAGAACAAGAACACGAGCTCTTTGTGACTGTATGTTGTATTATAGTATGCAGCTGAGATCACAATCTGTAGATTAGAACAAGACAAGAACAAGAACACGAGCTCTTTCTGGCTGTATGTTGTATTATAGTATGTAGCTAAGATCACAATCTGTAGATTAAAGTAGATTAGAACAAGACAAGAACAAGAACACGAGCTCTTTGTGGCTGTATGTTGTATTATAGTATGTAGCTGAGATCACAATCTGTAGATTAGAACAAGACAAGAACAAGAACACGAGCTCTTTGTGGCTGTATGTTGTATTATAGTATGTCGCTAAGATCACAATCTGTAGATTAGAACAAGACAAGAACAAGAACACAAGCTCTTTGTGGCTGTATGTTGTATTATAGTATGCAGCTGAGATCACAATCTGTAGATTAGAACAAGACAAGAACAAGAACACGAGCTCTTTGTGGCTGTATGTTGTATTATAGTATGCAGCTGAGATCACAATCTGTAGATTAGAACAAGACAAGAACAAGAACACGAGCTCTTTGTGGCTGTATGTTGTATTATAGTATGTCGCTGAGATCACAATCTGTAGATTAGAACAAGACAAGAACAAGAACACGAGCTCTTTGTGGCTGTATGTTGTATTATAGTATGTCGCTAAGATCACAATCTGTAGATTAGAACAAGACAAGAACAAGAACACGAGCTCTTTGTGGCTGTATGTTGTATTATAGTATGTCGCTAAGATCACAATCTGTAGATTAGAACAAGACAAGAACAAGAACACGAGCTCTTTGTGGCTGTATGTTGTATTATAGTATGTCGCTAAGATCACAATCTGTAGATTAGAACAAGACAAGAACAAGAACACGAGCTCTTTGTGGCTGTATGTTGTATTATAGTATGTCGCTAAGATCACAATCTGTAGATTAGAACAAGACAAGAACAAGAACACGAGCTCTTTGTGGCTGTATGTTGTATTATGGTATGTAGCTAAGATCACAATCTGTAGATTAGAGTAGATTAGAACAAGACGAGAACAAGAACACGAGCTCTTTGGGGCTGTATGTTGTATTATAGTATGAAGCTAAGATCACAATCTGTAGATTAGAACAAGACAAGAACAAGAACACGAGCTCTTTGTGGCTGTATGTTGTATTATAGTATGCAGCTGAGATCACAATCTGTAGATTAGAACAAGACAAGAACACGAGCTCTTTGTGGCTGTATGTTGTATTATAGTATGCAGCTGAGATCACAATCTGTAGATTAGAACAAGACAAGAACAAGAACACGAGCTCTTTGTGGCTGTATGTTGTATTATAGTATGTCGCTGAGATCACAATCTGTAGATTAGAACAAGACAAGAACAAGAACACGGGCTCTTTGTGGCTGTATGTTGTATTATAGTATGCAGCTGAGATCACAATCTGTAGATTAGAACAAGACAAGAACAAGAACACGAGCTCTTTGTGGCTGTATGTTGTATTATAGTATGCAGCTGAGATCACAATCTGTAGATTAGAACAAGACAAGAACAAGAACACGAGCTCTTTGTGGCTGTATGTTGTATTATAGTATGCAGCTGAGATCACAATCTGTAGATTAGAACAAGACAAGAACAAGAACACGAGCTCTTTGCTGTATGTTGTATTATAGTATGCAGCTGAGATCACAATCTGTAGATTAGAACAAGACAAGAACAAGAACACGAGCTCTTTGTGGCTGTATGTTGTATTATAGTATGTCGCTAAGATCACAATCTGTAGATTAGAACAAGACAAGAACAAGAACACGAGCTCTTTGTGGCTGTATGTTGTATTATAGTATGTCGCTAAGATCACAATCTGTAGATTAGAACAAGACAAGAACAAGAACACGAGCTCTTTGTGGCTGTATGTTGTATTATAGTATGCAGCTGAGATCACAATCTGTAGATTAGAACAAGACAAGAACAAGAACACGAGCTCTTTGTGGCTGTATATGTTGTATTATAGTATGCAGCTGAGATCACAATCTGTAGATTAGAACAAGACAAGAACAAGAACACGAGCTCTTTGTGGCTGTATGTTGTATTATAGTATGTAGCTGAGATCACAATCTGTAGATTAGAGTAGATTAGAACAAGACGAGAACAAGAACACGAGCTCTTTGTGGCTGTATGTTGTATTATGGTATGTAGCTAAGATCACAATCTGTAGATTAGAGTAGATTAGAACAAGACGAGAACAAGAACACGAGCTCTTTGTGACTGTATGTTGTATTTTAGTATGTAGCTGAGATCACAATCTGTAGATTAGAACAAGACAAGAACAAGAACACGAACTCTTTGTGGCTGTCTGTTGTATTATGGTATATGGCTAAGATCACATTCATTCTTCCGTTGGTTTCTGAACCCCACATGTACTGTGCACCCACGCGGAATGTGAAGCTATGTAAAGTGTTATTCCTTTTGTCAACCAACCCTTTGATTGACACTTGACACTTTGGAGGCGCAGTTCTGTGGCTCTGACACTATGAACATCTAACAAAAGAAAACCCACGCAGTCCTTTGTTACAAACAAAGGACTGCGTGGGTTTTCTTTTGTTAGATGTTCATAGTGTGAGCAGTAAACAAGTTAGTCTCGGTAAATATGGAGTCTGAGTTATTGGTTGTATCACTGAGAAAAAGACACTACCCCGTGGCTCTATTATTGGCTTGTATCAATAGCGTTGAAAAACGTTTAAGCCAAGTTACCTTTTATAATTTATTAAGTATTGATTATCCGTATAATATTTGTATGCAAATTATGATAAAATAGTGGACAATAAATAAAATCCCGCGCCGCGGGATGAAAAAAAACTTAGCATAATCACTACATTGATTCGACAACACCTAATATGGCAGTATGGTTGTCTGCAAAATGGCTCCAGTCAAGACACGTGACTCGCGCCCTCTTGGTTTTTATAATGTACCTTTATGATAACACCACGGGATGCGATATTCTTGTCCAGTGTTACATCCAGACGTACACATATGTCGAGGAATGTTGCGTAAATGATCTGAAAAAATCCCCCTTTTCCTTCCCGTTCCATTGTGTTTGTGTACAAAGGTCATCCATACCCACAATACATTGCGAATGACGCAATTCCCAGCACTAAATATAGGCCATTTGCCCTTTGTTTGTTAACTTTACATCTAAACCTTCCTGTATGCGCACATATCGGGTTTTGCATAAATTTGGTAAAGGAGCGACATCAAAGGTCACAAGGGAAAATCGTCCATTGACTGATGAAGCGTTTTGTTTAGACGCCATTCTCTGCAGTGGTAGTGCTACGAGTGTATAATAGTTCAATCGCTTCATGCAGTTTGCCATCATAGCGTCGAGCAAAAAGATCATAAAATTCCATGATCATTTATGTCACCTTTTAACAGCTAGTAAACTCATACCAATCTTCATGTTCTTTGGTGTGGCCGTCAGAGCTTGAATATCACGTAAGCCGTATAAGGTATGGTGTGTTTCGTGTGGTGCGTAAACTTTCGGCATTCCATTTTTCAGGTTTTACAAGTTTAAGCTCAAAGGTGACAGAGGGACTGATCAAATTGCACTACCAGATCAGTACGTGGATTGTGGTAATCGGTTCTTACATCACTGCTGTTTCAGTTTAAGGTAAGAAATCACTATTGCATGTTTCTTTAAAAGGAAATATTGCCTCAAAAGGCGCCCAATTGGATTACAAAAGGCATTCGTCTTAAAAATGACTAGTTGTAAAGATCATCCAAGTAATGTACACTACCATCCCATTATGATGCAGAGGGTGGGGGGTCGAACCCCCCCCCCCCCCCTCCGCCGCTCGTTTTTTCAGTAGAAACCAGAAAAGAAAAGCAAAACCACGTGTACGGGTAAGAAAAAAACAAAACAAAGAGTTTAAATGGCGCCACCAACGTTGAGAAACTTTTTGGGCAAATGTACGGAAAAAAATTCACCCCCCCCCCCCCCCCCCCTGCAAACCATCCTGGATCCGCCCCTGCATTCATTGAAAATGTGCCGATTGCCTGAAAATCATTGACGAAAATAGTTTCGGGGACGAAGTTTGGTTCGGAAAAATCGGACCTTTGGAAACCGGATAGTTTGTCATTTTCAAGGGATGGAAATACTATAATCTTTCCAACCATAGCAATTTTGGACAAACGCCTCTTCCGCCTATACCAGGCAATGTGTTCATTTAATGTTTAAGCAGCATGCATACACTACGGCTGATGAGCGTTTTTGTTTTATCATTTTACGTGTCTCATCAGTAACTTGAGTTTGGTGGCATTGGCGTTCAGTGTAAGGATTCATGAACACTGACTGATGAGCACTGTATCCTTCGTCGAGCTGATCGAATGATTCTACAGCAACTCACAAGGTTTCCCTTTGAGATTTACAAAACGGTATAAACCGAGGAAGAGTGAATGATTGTCTAAGCAGAAAATGGAACAAGCAGGCTATAGCGTAATTAGTAAAGAAGACATTACGTATGAGGAGAGCATAAGACCCGAGGGTAGCTGCAATGTCGTTTACAAGGCAATATGGACTTCACCTGAAGGTTCGCATCACCAGGTTGCTGCGAAAGTCTGTAATCGGTTTAAGGAGGATGAAGTCAAGATTTTGGCAGGACTGCAACACAAAAACATCATCAAGTTCTGTGGAATTGTGAAACCAAATGGGCCTCCTGACTCTTATGTCATCGTGACCGAATATGCTGAAAAGGGATCTTTGTATGATGTTATTGCTCAGAACAGGGAAAACTGGTCAGAATATAAGCAGGGTATCTGGATGAAATGGGCACTTGGGGGCGCAGAGGCTCTTAAGTTTATCCATCAGAATAGATACCAACACGGAGATGTGAAATCTCCTAATTTTGTCATCACAAGTGATGACATCATGAAAATCTGTGACTTCGGCACAGCCAGACCACACGTGTACACTTTGACTACACAGAGTATCAGGGGCTCGTGGCCCTGGATGGCACCAGAGGCAATGGACAAACCATATGACCAAGAAGAACATTCTAAAATTACCGCAAAAGCGGATGTTTTCTCTTTCGCTGTTGTGCTTTGGGAACTGATTACCGGTCAGCGTCCTTTTTCTGGTAAATCCGAACATGCAATTTATATAACTGTTGCTGAGAAAAAGGAAAGACTAGAAATTCCCCGAGACTGCCCTAAGCGTCTCAGTAACCTTCTGACGAAATGCTGGGATCCAGAATACCAGCAGAGACCCAGTATGGAAGAGGTTCTGGAATGCCTTGTTAAGCAGGAAAGATATATGGGTGAGTTTTATAAATGGGCTTCTGTTGTGAGTGTTTATTCTATGACGATCTTAAAGCTGCTCTTTGAACCACGACATATCCTTGCAAAAAAGGGTACTTTAAATTTACACTTTTTAGGTACGGAATCATGACAAAGGCCCAAATTTTCCAAACTTCATAATGTGTTTGTTCAGTCAGAAGATGGTTTTGTTCGTTCATTAAAATCAAAATGAAAAAAATCCGTGTTAAATTGATATGACTTGTACTTTGTAGAGAACATGGATGCGACAGCAAAAAGAAAATTAGATAAGCATCGCAACTGTTCCAGCAAGAAACCAAAGTTGACAAGGAAACAAGCAAGATTATTCCCGAGATTCGGGTAAATAATGCCACGAATACAGTTACTGAAAGTTTTTGCATTTATGTCTTGCATTCAGGGCCAAATTGGGGGTTATGATATTGCACTATTCGGATTTGGGCAAGATTTTAATTTTTTACAGGAAAGTAGCTGTGCTCTGCTATAACTTGTCCTCACAAAAGTCAAAAACTTTAAATTGACAGTTAAAAATTAACGTGTTGGAACTGTGTCTAGTTTAAATCGTGCAGGATTACTCTGCAATCATTGTTTTCTGTGGGTTTTTGTAGATAAACTGGACCTAAACAATGAGTTCTTGCTGCAAATGTCGAAGGAAATTTCGACAAAGTGGGTAGAGTTGGCAATCTTGCTGAAGTTTTCACTTGCAGCGGTCGATGCATATAAAGCGAACAATATGGGTGACGTGGTGATGCAGTGCTGCACTATGCTGGTTGATTGGAGGAACAAACAGGAGAACATGGAAGAAGCGAGACAAGTATTGAGTAAAGCTTTGTTGAAGACAGGTCGAAACGATTTGGCACAGCAAATACAAGGTAACTTCAACATAATGAAACAAGTGCACGAAATGACATAATATGGTGCTCTATTTAAACCTTTCTAAGGGCAGTCGCGTCTTTTGAAGGATTGCAAAACTTATAAAACTGCATTCTGTATACTTTCTCCAGGTGATGAAACCCACAATGAAGGTAGCAGGGAAAACCAAAACCTTTCCCAGGAAAAGAAACAACGCTCTGCATTGAAAGATGTACAAAATGGTAATTACAATTTCGCCTACGGATAAAACTGGTTGATGAAGTCCTGTACATGTTCCGCTGTGTATTAATCATACGAATTCCTACGCGTACCAGGCTGAAGTGAGAGATCTTATAGATCATTTTCATGAGACAGGATATTGCTCCATCGGTCAAGTAATGTGGAAAGATGTTACCTAGCAAGGTTGAAACGAACGAAAACTGCATGAAGCACGTTCATATTCAACTGTTGATTTTAATTTCTGCCTTTTTAAAGATATAAGATCAAAATGTGGCTACTTTTCTGTAAAAATTAAAAATCGATATCAGGCAATGTAGCTTCAAATTTGGCCCCAAATAAGACATGCATGCAAAACCACGAGTAACCTAACAATAGAAAGGTATTTATGAAAAACAACAGTTAAATATAAACGTGTTATGACTACCCCGCATGTGGTGAGTGTGCTATCACATAGAATTACAACATTACCAAAATTGGCAATTTCCTTTCTTTTTGCAGCTGCACCCGTCGATCTTGGAGATCGCGTTTTGACTAAAGACATCTGCCAATCCTCCCAGTGCAGCATAATGAGGCTATGGCATCTGAAGGCATGGATGGATGGCTTAGACGGACCGCGGCCTGCAGAGAATGGCTCATTTTATTTTCAAGGTGAACTGATAGATGAAAGTAGAGTACCCATCCCTTTCATTTACTTTGAAAAGACACTTGAGAGATGTGAAACAAAACATCAGATGGTAGCACACAGTACAGAAGAAAGACCACTGTGCATGTGGCACGTCACAGTACGGGGGTACGAATTGAAATTCAACGAGTATTCGCGTATTCGTTGGGCTTAACAATAACAACGCCGCCGACTACGTCTTCGTCTTCGTCGTCGCCGCCGGCGTCGCCGAGGGGCTGACGCGGCCGTTGATGCCGCCTTTGGTAATAATTCAAACAACCATAGGGTGCACAACACTTTTCATAGCTCTTAAAATACAAGGATGTAGATCGACATACATGTAGATGAAATAGCTGCAAAATAAAGAAATTGTCCAGCTTGTGGTATGAATGAAGTGATCTGCTGGAGTAAATATTCACCGATTAGATCCTCGTAACAGATACCCTACCAAAATGGGTCACTCAGGAGCAGAAAAATCTGACAAAATAACTGTCCATTGTGTTTAGAATTGTACAAACACATGACACAACTTTAAATTAAAATTTTTTTGGGGGGAAATGTTCGTCTAAAACAGGGGAAGAAAGTATCTGTGTTTACTGTCTTGCTGTCACAGTGTCATAACTTAAGCTGTGTCCGCATTGGATTTTGTTTGGTAAAACCAACGGAGACTGTTGTCAACTTAACCAAATTAAGTCCAATGTGGACAGCCGGTAAACTTGCCAAATTATCAAGTGTCGATCGTCGGTTGTCAGTTTTACCCTCCGCGGCAGTAAGTTTTACAGGCCATACACAGTGCACGGTCCATCTGACATATAGTGTTCATGCAATTAGCCTTTTAGAGGTATGGCGGACACAATAGGAGGGCGCTATTTCATTTGGGTAAACATTTTGTGAAAACACAACTTCCAGTGAAAGTCAGAATCAGATATTGTTTTGAGTTAAAGTACAATCATAGTACAATCCATAGATCATGCCTAATCTTCACCTTTGAAAGTTCATGTGGTTTAACAAAAGGTATACCCAAATAAAATAGCGCCCTCTCCTATTGTGTCCGCCATACCTCTAAAAGGCTAATGTGCTACTACTGAGGACACAAGAATAAACAAACAACAATGAAATCAATATTGACCTCAATAGGGATGTCGTTTGTCGAACATGGTCCTCTATCTCAGGTACAATTGTGTACTAAGTCTTTCTATTTCCTGTTTATCCTTGCCACTTCCCTTTGTTCCTTCTCTTGCCCTATTACCACCTTTTACCCCCCCCCCCCCCCTTCACCACACTCCTTTGTCCCATTTCCCCAGCTTCATCCCTCTCATCCCTCTCATCAATTAATCCCTTCCCTCCTTCATCATTACCCCAACCACACTTCCTTTCTTCATGGCTGTCCTTTCTTCTCCCTTTGATGTTTACCCACTGCCAGGCTCATTTGCATCCCTCTTTTGTGTTTCTCCACCCACCCCCTCATGCATGTGTGTTCCCTACATGTTTGTTTCTTGTACTCTGTAATTAAAGGTATTAAAATAAAATCTTCCAGGCTGGGAAACTCCCAAAAGCTGAAATGGTGATTGTTTCTTTTCATGACCGTACATGTATTTGTTTTGTAGAATGTAACAATTTCGGTCAGTGTGCTCTGACCGTCATTAGGTGAATGTCCTAACACTGACAATCAGACTATACTAACCTAAACGTTGAATATACCTCTGGTTCCTGTAAGAACCGTAGTTCTCTATTTAGAGTCGGATTCTTCACATGGTGTAGCCGCAATCATTTTTCTCTGTAGGCCTAATTGTTGAATTTTGCTAGGACTAGCATTGAGAAATATATCTACAAGTATAGTGTAGTTAAAGTAGTCTTTACTATTTATTGCTCTACGCACATAAATTGGAATGTGGATTCGCGTTCAGCAGGGGTGATTGTGATTATGTCCGTGAGCAAGACACTTTTCTCACAAGTTGCTTCTCTTCGAGTTTTACACAAGCAAACAAACTTCCATAGACCCCCCAAAAAGTTCAGTCATTTCGTGTAAATATTTCATATAGAAGTGTCCACGGTCAAAAATTGTTTTTTTACAATATTTTGTGGAGTGAAAGTACTTTGGGATTAAGTAACCAAAATAGACTTTTTAAATCCATATTTTGCCCGTTGCCATGGTAACAGGCGGTTTTGTGTTTTGGGCCATTTTGGGCTATTTTGGGAGCTGCAAAAACGGATTTGGGGGGAATTTTTAAAACGCCATTCAGCCAAACAGCAAAACAATATCACTTAAATAATTATATCACTGCAAAGCAATGTCCTTACCCTTCCTTGAAAAAATATAAAAGACATTTTGAAATACCTTCTTGTATTGTTTTTAGACCAAAAATACGTAAATTTACTGCGCGTTGCATTTTACTGGAAAACCCGTAAAGTACCGCTCATTACGTAGCAATTGCACGACCAATCAGAAGTGAGGAAATTTATGTTCACAAAAGTCAGGTTAAATTGCCGTGTTTAGTCCAAAAATACACTTTCTTGACCATAATGTTTCAATAAAACAATTTCACAATTGAGTTCAGATTTTTTTACGCTGAATATGCATAAGCTATAAAAGCACAACTTGTGAAATCATTCAGTTTGTACTCTTTATAGTAGATTATCGTATATACTCTGCCATAGTAATGTATAATAAGTAACTTCCGTTTAGTCTGGTTCCCACTTCAGTCATTTGTGTCAATTTGCAGCTAATTAATGGAAACCTAACACTGTGAATCCCTTGGATGTGATTTCCTATTAAAAATGGACATGAGGATTAAGAGAATGTGATTTTAACAATGAGGGTCCAAAATCACATGCTACTCTATTTAATATCACATCTAAATCCTGTGAACTATTATCCCACCCTGACAAAGAGTACATTGTGACTTCTGGATTTAACAGCTGAAACCGCATTGTGATTCTGGACTCTGGATGTTGTTTTTGACCCTCATTGTTAAAATCACATTCTCTTAATCCTCCTGTCCATTCTGAATAGGAAATCACATCCATAGTGTAAACAATTCTCGTAAATTTACTGTGCACTCAGGCGCGGATCCGGGGGTGGGGGATTGCGGGTCGACCCCCAATCCCCCACCCCCGGATCGTTGCCATTTATTTTTGCTTGTAAGGGCCTACGCCTGGGTACATGTACCGTAGCAAGAAAAGCAAAACCCCGTACAGGTCTTATTTTGCGTGTACGGGTAAGAACAAAACAAAGAAGTTAAATGACTGTACCGACGTTGAGAAACATTTTGGGCAAATGTACGGAAACAAATTATTTCCCGTTTTACTGGGAATTTACCGTAAAAGTAAGGGCACATTTTTTTACAGTGTACATGTATATACGACCATTTTTACACGAGATTTAACTTGAAGAAATCCGAATTCATGTAGTAGTGTTAGTAAGATAGATTAATGGAAATAAAATCGTCAAAATGAAAATATACGGCTACAAACTGCTTGTCATCTGTCATACCCCGGAATATATAACTGATAAAAGTTACGAGGCCCGACGTTTCGAACCAAGCAGAATCCTTTTCAAAAGCTAAGTAAAATCGTGTAAGATACAGAAAATAACCCCAAAATGAATCTTTCTGACAGGGGGGGGGGTGGGGCGGGTTCTGACGACGGTAGCGCCCTTTTATTAGACATAATTATTTCTACGTGTTTGAAAACACTGCTTGTATGATTATGCATTACGTAAATTAAAATGTAGAGAATTAATCCTAACGGGGGGTGTGCATAGGCGTGGTAAGGTCATTTTTATTGGGAGGGGGTACACGTGAAAAAGGGCACTCGATATATCGGCGGCACACAGGGGGAACTAACATTTTTAGGGCACATGAGGGGGGGGGGGACAACCTACGGGCCTGTCACGGTAAAGCCCTGACGTTGCAGCTTTTACTGTAAGGTAAGTGTTTGAAAGAAAAAGCAACGTTTCAAAAATTGTTTTTACAGTCTCTATGCATACCTGCGCGGTCAAGCTCTATAGCCCTGAATTATTGAATGGGCGTCGGATCTGGGTGTTCAAGAAATGCTGCATTAAATATGCAAACATTGCAATTCAATGGATTCCCTATGAACGGATTAGGCCTATATATATATATAGAGGAAAATTGAATTCCTTTTAACGAAATTAAACAACACTTAATAGGGACGACTAGACTGCATTATATTCAGTCTTCTTAAAAAGTCAGGTTGGCGCAGTGGTTACTGTCCCCGCCTTTCACTATTGAACCGCTGTGGCCCTGGTTCGATTCTTGCCCTGGTCCATACGTGGATTGGGTTTTCAGTCCCTACCTGATTCCGTGGGTTTTCGCCAGAATATTCTTCTGGGGTTTTCCTCCCACCTCTAAAACTGTAACTTCTTCTCATTGTCTTCTCTCTACAGGTTTCTTCAGGCTTTCGAGCTACAGTGCCTAGGGCGCTTTTGAGGAATCCTTGGTTTCATTACCAGAAAGATAATAATAATAATAATAATAATAATAGCAGGTTCTTATATAGCGCATTTCAGATCCACTGGATCTCTCAATGCGCTTAACAGTCAAAATTAATGCAAAATAAAATAAAATGGTAAACAAAAAACAAAAAATAGCTATGTGTCAGTTGGTTGATAACAGTCACTGAAAAGCCAATTTAAACAAATGGGTCTTTAGATGTTTCTTGAAAAGTTGCAGTTCAGTTTCGGATTGGAGAGATTGTGGAAGAGAGTTCCAGAGCCGTGGGCCTGCAATTGAAAATGTCTTGTCTCCATAGGTTTTGGTCCTGCCTGAACCAACGGTGAGGAGCTGCTGTGTGGATGATCTTGATGGCGTGTAAGGGATAACAAGTTGGGAGATGAAATCTGGGCACAGACCGTGGATGCCTTTGAAGATGATGAGCATAACTTTGTAATGAATTCTAGATTGAACTGGTAACCAGTGTAGGCTCTTTAGGACGGGTGTTATGTTGTTCCTCTTCTTGGCCCGCGATACCAGTCGTGCAGCTGAATTCTGTACCCGTTGGAGCTTGGCAATGTCCTTATCCGGAGAATCTAGCAGAAGACTATTGCAATTGTCAAGTACAGAAGTCACGAAGGCATGGACAAGCACCTCTGTTGTGTGGTTGTCTAGATAGTGACGGATGCTTCCAATCCTCCTGAGTGCCAAAGAAGCTTTGCTGCAGACTGCATTCACATGACGACGCATAGTGAGGTGACTATCGAAGTATGCGCCAAGGTCACGAACTGAAGTAGAGGGCTTGACTGGAAAGGTGTCTGGAATAATTGAAGCCAGTTCTTGGGAAGGACCGAAGCGTGAAGACAAATGGAATACATGCAAAGATTGCCCAATTAAACTGAGAATTAGGAGTGCCCTCTACGTCATTCTCAATTAGAAACTTACTGCTGTTTTTGTGTGGAATATGTCTTACTGGAAAGCTTACTAACGTACGCAATGCTAACAAATTAAGTGTATAAATATATATTGAATAAATTATTATGTTTTTTTTTAGGGTGCTACGCCCAAAAAGCACGGACATAGCATCTCAATTTCCGGATTTTCTACAGGGGCATGCAGTTCTTAGCAATATTATTGAACTGAATTAATTGCGGAAACACAAATATAGCACTGGGCCATTTTTTTAGGAGCGGTTTTTTTTTGAGGGAATCACCCAACAATTAATAACGGCCCCGGAAAATGTGAAAAGGAAGTGAAATGTACAAGACAAGCTTCACAGTCTGATCATGGTCTGATTATGTTGGTGTACGGTGATGGTACATTAGAAAGTTTTGAGTAAGTTTTCGAAGTCCGGGACATTCTATTGACTTGTTCCACTCAAGCCCTTGAGGGCGCTCGTCGTCTGGTTCCACACATTGAATACGTGTACACATACACTCATGTCGGGTCAGGGATCAGACCAATTCTTCAGCGGCAGCTCCATGTGCAGCAGGAAAATGGCGGTTATTTCCAATAAGTTTGTCTTTTTGGTCGCGATTTTCTGCTATTTCTGTGAAAGTGAAGGCCACAAACTCAATGTGCCGAGGATTATGTTGCCTTATTTTGCCACAACTCCAATCAATTTTACTCTGGAGGCTTCTGATGGATGTTACAAGTGGTGAGTTTGTTTTTCAATTCTGCCATGCCCAAGGCCCCATGGCTACCCCTAGAACTATGGGGTTCCGACAGGAACCCCATATAGGAAGACGCCGATTTTTCACATAGGCTAATACAGCAAGAATAAGAACGTCATTCCCATGCAACACGTTTCTACATTTTTCGCCGTGAATTACTTCATGGCTGTCCCCAAAAATAATAATATGCCGCATTTACATCCTCACCTTGCTTGCGCCAAGTCAATTTTCGCCTGAAACGGGTCCAATTTGCGGGAAAAAAATGACAAAAATCTGCAGTCGTTCCGAAGCGATCACACACACACACCATCGAGGAAGCCGCACACACGAAGCTCCTGTTTTGCGGGGGGGCCGTGGGTTGGTCAAGTCATGATTATTCATCGAAAATTTGAAGCGCGGTACGGCAGGCAACTGCCGCGTGTCCGTTATATACCGTCTGCGACGACAGGCAGGCGCAAGCAAGGTGAGGATGTAAATGCGGCATATTATTATTTTTGGGGGCAGCCATGAAGTAATTCACGGCGAAAAAGGTAGAAACGTGTTGCATGGGAATGACGTTCTTATTCTCTACTACTAGCCTATGGGAAAAATCGGCGTCTTCCTATGGGGTTCCTGTCGGAACCCCATAGTTCTAGGGGTAGCCCATGGAATTGTATGTAACGTGCGTGACCATATAGTCGCCACCCAAACCCAAATTTTTGGTCATACATTAACAATGATGTTGTTTTTACCTCTTTTTCAGGTTTTCACAGCATACCTTGGCATGTTTGCTTCCATTTCGACATCGTCCTGTCATACTGCCTCAAATAATTTCATGGATACAAAGCGTCAAAGTCAACCACATTTAGGTGGCGACTTTAGGGCGACTGTTTACTAGGTCGCCGTTACATCAATTGCACTTGTTGTTCTGGAAAATCACAAACACATACATGTAAGCCGCAGTCTCGGGTACCTTCGTATGAAATGCAATTAAAATGAAGAGAGTAAAGGCATTTATTGTAAAAGCCAGATGGTACGTTCACCGGAGTGGGTGGGAGTAAAGTACTGACGTCATTGAAGTGAAGCCATTGGTTGCAGAAACCTGATGATAATGTGGGCGGAATTAAAACTTTCCATTCATGAATGTTGACAGAACAGGCGCGCGGAGTATCAGTCTGACTTTTATTGTACTGTTCGTCGGCTGCGTTCGAGTGTGCTACTCGTGCTAACACGTACGAGTATACCTCCTGAGCACACGAACGGCAGGAGTATGACCTGAGGGCAACAGAGTATATTCCTGCGCCGGGAGTAATGCGCACGCAACATTTTCCTGCATCCACGAGTATCAAGAATAAATCCTTTTTCCATGCTCTGAGTTCTTCCATGGAGCATTTATAGCTCCATCCTTCTTTTTAGCAACCCAGTGAAGAATAAATGTCTTTAAAGTAAGGAGGATGATGAGTTTGACTGTTTCTTAAGTAAATTTGACCCATTTATTATATAAAGTATATTATAAAATATATTAATAAAGTTTATTCATGGACACAATCCATAAACACTGCAGTTTTTTACCAGTAACACGGCGGTTTACGTCAGCCCATTTAAAATACGTGCATCGTTCAAGCCCATTGAAATACGTGCATTCTGATTTTCGCCACTTGCCCTAATTTCGCCAGGCAGACTGACGCAGACTGGCCATATACTCGCCACTACATAATTTTCTTATTTAAATACGATTAAACTGTGAAAATCTGCGTTAATGCTATTACAAACGATCTGTGTACACTACTGAATACACGCAAACATAAACATTGTTTAATACCTGCCTGTCGTAAGTCATAGGTATACCCAAAATTGATTGACAAGCAGCGGTGCGTCGCCTCAATGAAAAAAACACACATTTACATACGTGTTCATTGCGCGTGGCGGGAAACTGGCATGGAACGCGCAGGGTCCAGAATAACGGGCTGTGATTGGAGGATCAATAGGCAGGCTGTTAGCATAATCTATTTTGACCTTTAGATCACGTGCGATCAAAACATACACCCTTTTCTGTAACAGGTGGCGACAATAGGGACGTGGCGACTATATAGTCACGCACGTTAGGCTAAACGTAAATTAGGGAAATTATGAGCAAGTTCGGTTGGGCGACTAGAGTAGGCAGATTCATGAACATTTTAAGTTGCTTCAATTCTTTTAAATGTTATATCAATGGAAATAGTAAAAAATTTGAATTAAAATGAGGGGTCATTGGTCATGATAAGGTATTAACCCTATGCAAAGTTACTGAGTTTTGTTGATTTAAATTTGTTGACATTTTAGTGTACAATTTCAGCCTAAAAAGGGGCTCGGACAACTCGACCGTTGGCCGACTAGACTCGAGACGACTCGACCGTTGAGACGACTCGACCGTTGAGACAACTCGACCGTTGAGACAACTCGACCGTTGAGACAACTCAACCGTTTTTTGGTCAAATGGGAAGACAAGTCGACCGTTGACAATAACCGCGTTGAGACAAGTAATCCGTTGAGGCAAGTCGACTCGTAGAATTGGTTGTGGAAGGAACGGCATGGGGTGAATGGGTTGATGGGCCGGACAGCGCTGTCGTTTTGGACGGGGCTGGGGTACACAGGGGGCCGGGTAACGTGAATTGTCGTGCCGGTCTATATTTTGTGGCACGGGGCTGGGATAGGCCTTGGATATATGCGGGGAAGGTTTTTTTTGCGGGGTGACTGGGTTGATGGGCCGGATCGGACAGCGCTCTGTCTTGCTCTATGCATACGGTATCAATTGCCTCATTTTGTTTTCATCAATTTGTTAGGAATACAAAAATAATTTACAATTAACAAACACAACAATTATTTGCCAATAAATGATTAAATAAAATGAAAATATAAGTTTATCTCAAGCATGAATCCCAAGCATCGACAGGAATACTACAGCGCGTGTTCGCGCTCACCGAATACGCAAACAACTGTTTTCCAATAGACTTTACATTCAGTCTTGAATTTACCGTAGTTTGTGCTACAAACGTACATTGTACATGTTCACGCACACACAGTCGTACTTCCCCAATACGTCCGAGGACAATGCTTTGTGTTTCCTATTGTTCCTTTAATATAACCAACCCCCATAGACTAAGCACGTATCCTTACGTTCGAGGACCGATTTCAACAAAAGACTCTACGTTCGAGGACTGAAAGGTTTCTTTGTGTTTTCTTTCTTCTCTTGTCCTCGGAGATATATACAGTGCACGTACACACACACGCACACACACAGTCGTGTACCGACCTCCAAACGCGGACGTCCCATTGTTCCTCTTTTGTTTATACTCTAACTTTTTCGGAAGGCCTCCATAGGTTTTGTACACACTTCCAATCGCGGACGTATGCTGGGAATCGCGGACGATATTGTTCTCTTTTGTTCTCTGGCATTTTTCGTCCGCGGTTTGAATACACCAACGCGCCCACACAGTCATGTAAACGGGTGCAATCGTGGACCTCCCATTGTTCCTCTTTTGTTTATACTCTAACTTTTTCGGAAGGCCTCCCATTGGTTTTGTACACGATTTTCAATCGTGGACGTTAGGTCAAACGTGGACCCTTTGTCTACGCTCGAATTCTTTTGTCCTAGGTCCACGATTGCTGGCATATACAAACTCACACACAAGCTCACACACAGATAGTTATGGGGTACATCTATTGTCGACCCTTAATCCTTTTTTTTGTTCTTCCTTTGTCCCCATTGAAATCTCAAAAGCCATAGCGTTATACATGTGGGGTACAAAAGTTTCTAAGGAAAAGATGTGGGGTAGGTTTTTTCCTTTGTACCCATTGTTGTCCTCTTGAAAATGGACCCCACAACCCCTACAACCAAATATTTTGGTTTGTCCCATTTTATAAAATTGCATTGGATATCAATTTCCACCCGTGCGTGATACCCTGATTCTTCAAGTCAAATTGCCGATAACGGCGATTTTTATTTCTTTATTTCCCTCCCGGTAATTTCCTGACGGTTGTACCGTTTATCCGATACAGTTTTTGTCGAGTGACACTGACAGAATGTTTTTAAGATGAACACGATTAGTGACACTAGAACATCGACAGATTACCCCTTATGTTAGAATTTTACCCTCAAAGTTAGACAAGAAAATCGTCAAAATTTACTGAAATTCAGCTGGCCGTATTTAAATAAACAAAGGTCTTCTGTCGTTGATTTTTTGTTTCGACTGCAGAAATCCCTGATCACCGTAACCAAGAAATGGTAATTACTCGGCCTATGCGTTTTTTACGAGTACAGTCGGGAGTCGACAAACTTTCGGCTGGTCACAGCGCGCAACAGAAAATCAGTTCCGCAAATAGCGCCGCCAACGACGGTTCGCGTGAATCTGCCTAACTAGAGTGACTAGACTTAACCATTAGTCAATCTAGATGTCACTCGAACGCTGCTTGGTTTGACTAGCGGCGATTGTGTAGTGTGGGATCCCTCTTTAGTTTTGATCAAAATAGTCGAGGGTATTTTTTCTCATTCCAAAATTACTTTTTTAACCTAAAGCAGACTTCTCTTAATTCTTTTGACATTTTCTTTTGTAATTTTGAACAGTTTATTGCAGTAGAAAATGCAATTTTCTTAAGCGCTTTACGGCAGTTGCCATGCGAATCAACGCAGTTTTGCGTGTTTACTGTGCGTCGCGGTGATCGCCATCTTTTATTTTCGAGTTGCGTTTTGTCATCCTCATCGCCGCTTTACCCTAAAATTTTCCTCAAACTAAAACCCTGCCCTTTATCAATGGCATAGGCCTACCTGTTGGTTTGTAATGTCGCTAACTAGTTTGGCAATTCCATTAACCTAAAAGTGGATTTTTGTTTCCTTAGGGAACAGGGCCCTACACTACACAATCGCCTGACTAGCTACACTATGAATTTCAACACCGTGAAATTGTGGTGATTATGCTGTTTTACCGTGAAATTTTTTTCACGGCGATTACATGGCAGATTATCGGTGAAATCGCCATAAACAAATCCCCCGGCGTGACCTGATAAGGACACCTTGAGGTCAAATAAAACACCGTGAAAATGCAGTGAGTCCCTCCCTGCGGTCTAACTCATTAACTTTGCAGTAGAGTTTCATGAATCATGATGATTAATCATATTTCAGGCGATCGTCGCGATCAGAAGTAGCCTCGGCCAAACCTATTGACGGCAAGGATGGACAGTGTTCCCACACGGCCAAAGTGACCGCTCTGTCCACTCACCCTACACAGATGACCAGTGTGATTTTTGCTGAGGAAGAAGGTTTGTATAAAATGACCAGCTCGCCAAATGAAAGTTTTGATAAGCCAGCAGTTAGGAAAGAAAATTGTGAAAAACATTTGTGTTCTGATATTTTTTTTGGTGGAAACTAGGAACCTTTCTGCCTGCTGAATTCGGTCGATTCACAAGTCGGTGCGCTGCCAGCGGCAACCGGGGAAAGGCCAAATTACGCAGTGCATCATGGGAAAAAGTCGACCGTACTTCTTACACCCCTTTTCCGCTAAATCTATCGACTCCTCTCACTTCTTACCCACAACAAGGTATTCCCTGATTAGTCAAAAATTGCTTTATCTCATCCACTCGCATTCGCGCGAAATCCATACTGCTGTACTGTCCACCATCTAATACAACGCGATAGACGCGATGTCGACTCCGAAAGTGCGAAATTGGCCTTTCCCGGCTTGCCGCTGGCGGTGCACTGAGTTGTGAATCGACTGAATTGCCACTGGGCTTATAAATGTTCCAAGGTGGTTTCTACAAATAGGTCTGTAGGTACTTTTTTTCCGTCCAGTTGGAAACCTGGACCATATTTTTAGGATGACAGTGAGCCTTTGTTTGTTTTTAACCCTAACCCCCTAGGCATTTTTACTAGGGAGCTTCCTCAACCTGTCAAAATCCAACACTGTGCAGTAAACCTATGGCAGATTCTTTGGACTTAAGACAAATTGGGGCATCATAGCTCCATGTAAAGTAATAGGTCGTGCAGTACTGAACCCATCAAAACTTGCTGTTGGAGTTTGCAAGGCTTGGGGTACATGTAGTTGGGGTTAAGGTGGCCACCTTTTCTCATTTTCTAAGGTGGCTGCTGGTCTGTTCATGTTTTTATTTTGTGGGGTTTTTGGTTTTAAAGACAACGTAGACGATCGGTTTTTTTCCCACCAAAAATGTCTGCCAGCTTTTCTGTGAATGCATTTTTTCCTTGACAGAGTTTTTGTAGTAAAGAAGTTTCTTTAAATAAATAGTAAATGTAATGTCTGTGCTCTTCATCAAATTTGATTTTGTTTACTTCTCAGTATTTCTTCTTTTTACATGTTTTATTAAAAAAACAAATACCCTGCTTTTTGGCTATTTTTAGCTGTCTGCAACCCTCCAAAAAGGCTTTTATTTGAAGTTACTAATGCACACAAAGACATGCTAGAATTATTGTCAGATCACCAATAATTTGATACATGTATGTGGAACATAAATATTTAATAACTAAATGGGTGCATTTTTCGTTCGATGTTGCACAAAAACATGCATAACTTAAAGATGATGTGGATTGCTGAGAGAAGTCTGCGTCATTTCTTAGTTTTATGTAGATTGCGTATTGTAAAATATAACGGCCAATTATTTCTGTCATGAAATAACAAAAAAGTGACTTTTGAGAGCAGTTTTATCAAGTCACCTCTAGCCCGCTGGTGCCATTTGTCTAAAAGTCGTCGCTGCGGGCAGCAAACAATTATGACGTCATAGGACGAACCCCCTTTTGTGTCTAGCACTAGGAATAAAAGAGGAGTTCGTACTATGACGTCAGAATTGCTTGCTGCCCGCAGTGACGACTTTTAGACAAATGGCATCAGCGGGCTGTTTTATTTAACAATACAGAATCTACACGGTACTCAAGGCGCTACATGTACATCATTACCCCTGATCATCAGGCCAACAATCATTCCTGATACTTTCTGAGCTCCCTCAGGAGTATACAGCCCCGGCTGAAGGTTAATGGGCTGATAATCAAACACATACACATGTAACCATAACTTCCCTAACAAGTACCAATTTAGATACGATTTGAAGCTTTGCATGGTGGGTGCGATATGAGAGAGACTGAGATTGCGGGTAACACCATGTGAAATAAATCTCTTCTAGGAAGAAGTGTGGTTCTGAAAAGAACCGGGGTGAGTGTGTAACTCGACGTCGAGTTACACACTCACCCCGGTTCTTTTCAGAACCACACTTCTTCCTAGAAGAGATTTATTTCACATGGTGTTACCCGCAATCTCAGTCTCTCTCAAGTGCCAATTTATTCCCGGGTGAAGGAGAAAAAAACTTGTGACAAAGTGTCTTGCTGAAGGATATGCAGCACCATGACGCCTGGCTGGGCTCAAACCCACAATCTGTAGTATCTTGAGTCCACGACACTTTACCGCAAGGCCACGACACTCCACAATTCTGCTGCATTGTAAGATTGAAATACATGTATGCCTTTCTGTTAATTCGTTATCACCGTATACGTATGGCTTTTCTCTTTCAGCAAGTGGCCAGATAATCCGATGTGACGTTATCGTGGATACCATCGATCTGATCGATATCGTGACCACCACTCGGGTGCTGTATCTCGGGGATTCGCCGGAGGAATTTGAAGTCAGGGCTCTGGATGACGAAGGTCTGTTCAGCATTTTTCACAAAAATTATCAGAAAAAAACCATGGAATTGCCGACTTATCCATACTGGTGTCTTACTACTTGGTCATACTTCACATAAGTTAGGCATCTTAAAACATGGTTGTCTTCCATTTACATTAACCCTAACGTCCTAGGCATTACTTTGGTATAAAGAACTGAGTACTACAGAATACTACTTAGTATTTTGTAGCACTGAGTCTCTCTGTGACTGATGAATGGGTGTGTAATGACAGCAGTCTAGATACTGGCAACTATAAAATACTACTTGTACATGTATGTAATAGTGGTAATACAGGTAAGTTACTGGCTACTACCATCTACTAATAGGATGTAGTAGACAAAATGTATCATCTCTGAAAACCAGTAATTCATACTGTGTTTCCGCCTTAGATGATAAACATTTTTCCTCTAAACCCAGCAACCGTACTACGTACACTATTTGGGGTGAAGTACCAAATACTAAAAATGACTACAGGCATTGCACACAAGTAGGCGAGAGACCTGCATACTACATTTTACCACTAGTAGTATTTTGTAGCATTCGGTGACGTTAGGGTTAATGACACTCGCACTGCTATAAATCCAACAAAATCCAGAAATGGTAAAAAGTTGTTCTAATTTGCTGGATTTAGCAATCATCACAAAGTAGGTGGTGTTGCATATTGTATTCAGCAGGATGGCTGCAAAATGCCAAGGCTGGTGTGTGCATGTAGGTGGAACACTGCAGGATCCAATAAAATTTGGATGGATTTTGTTGGATTTCAGTTGTGTTGGATTCTGTAGTGTATCACCTGCCAAATCCAACCAAATCCAACTGAAATTTCACTAGAAGCGTACTTCCACCCTGCTTAATATGACACAATCCAACAAGCATAACATCTTGTTACCATTCTTCAAGCAAACCACAAGGGAAACTGACCAGGTAGATTTGAATACATTTTCAAAATGAAGAAAGAAAGTGGCAGGAGCGGGATTCGAACCTGCGACCTCTGTAACACCATACCGGCGCTCTACCAACTGAGCTACATGTATCTTGCTTTGTGTTGGCGGTCTCCCAAATTGTTCAGTGGGCGCTAGTCGGAAGACAAACCCAGAATGCCATATAGGCAGTGATCACGCTTAATACAACCTGGAAAGCGACATTGTGGTGATCACTCAATGAGGATACAACTTTTTTAAATTTATAATTTTTACCATTGTTTGATCTTATTGGATTAAGCAGAAATAGGGCTCAGGAAAATGATTTATCCCCGTCAACGTCTCCTTGTTCTAAGAATACCCCTTCGTGAAGTGAAGCAAGTGTTACATGTAGGGCATTTCTCAAACCTTGATTTTGACTTGAGCTTCGGCTTCGCGTAATTTTATAGGCCTTTTCACACTACGAAAAATCTCAGTGTTGTACACGGGTCCAACATGTGTTAATTAGACTGACCTTTTCACACTACAACATTTCAACACAGCACTGACCCGTGTAGAGCGCTCAACCGTGTCGAAACTAACCCTGCTCGGGAGGTACATGTAGGTTAAGAGCTCTCGACCCGTGTAGAGAAGTTTGACCCGTGTTGAAAGTCGTAATATATGAACACCTCTGGGTTGAGTTCGACCTGTGTAACCGCGGATGGGTGTACAGGTTCTGTGTATACTTCCGAGGACAAGAGGAGAAAGGAAATACAAAGAACCTTTCAGTCCTCGCAAGTCAAGTCTTTTGTTGAAATCGGTCCTCGAACGTAAGGATACGTGCTTAGTCTATGGGGGTTGGTTATATTAAAGGAACAATAGGAAACAAAAAGCATTGTCCTCGAACGTATTGGGAAAGTACGACTAAGTGTGCGCGTGTGTGCACCCACACACTCACACTGCAGTGTATAGGGGGTTTCCGATTCGATCCGTGTAGAACGGCTGGCTGTGTGTGTAGTGTGAAACGATCGCACATTACACGGTTCGAAACATTACACGGTTCGAAACATTACACGGGTCGAAACATTACACGGGTCGAAACATTACACGTGTAGCGCAAATGCTGGTGTTGCATTGAGTAGTGTGAAAAGGCAGCGTAATTGACCCGTGTTGAAATTTCAAGATGTCTACATGGGTTGGACTCGTGTAGATTTCGACACGGGTCGAGCATACATAGTGTGAAAACGCCTTTAGTCCCCAGATTTGGCAAGATCTTGGACACTGTTTTTGCTACATGTACATCAAAGTCTTATGTTTTAATCCAGATCCAGAGCCTGTTTATTTATTTACATATTTAAGGCTTCAGATTGGCAATGGGGCTGGGGAATAGTTAGATACGAAGCGCAAGCCTAAGCCAGATTTGAGAAATGCCCATAGTTTCTTGTCTCAATTTAAACTGCTGTTGTTTAACATGCTGCCATGAACATACACTGTACAAGGACTTGTCCATTTCAACAGTTTCATTGCCTATTTTTCGTGTGTTTTTCCCCCAATGCAGGGAACACCTTCAGTAGTTTGCAAGGTCTGGAGTTTGAATGGTCGCTGCTGTCTGACAACGACGCCGACATTGTGGTTGATGCTAAGACTATTCTGAGGTAAACCTTGAAACCGCATTGCATGTGGGTCCTTCCATAAATTTGGGATCCAAAAGTGTGACATGTTACACCTGACCTGTGTAATTTCCCATCAAGTATCATTAAAATTGAATTCACACTATTTTTTACTTGTTTGACAGGTACTTTGCTTTACATAATCACTCTTTGAAGGCATTGAAGAATGTGTCCTGAATTGTATACATGTCACTATGTAACAGGGACATCAAAAATGTCACACTTTTGGACCCCAAATTTATAGAATGACCCATGTACATTTAACCCGTTCCTTACAAGTTACTCCACAGGGCCACAGCACCCCTGTTGCTTACCAATGTTGAGTTTACTTGACAAAGGAAACCACACACACTAGAGCATCCAAACAACAGATATATTCACCATGTTTCAACAACCTGTAGTGCTTGTGTTTTTTGCCGTTCATGTATGATTCCTTATATCAACAGAAAGAGCTCCTTCAGATCTTTTTAAATTTGCAAAAAAAAAAAATTGAAATCTGGTGCAGTCTTGGTAAAAAATTACATGTAATCGGTGTGTATAATTTAACCTTCAGCAGGTTTTAACAAAGTGACACATACATGTACATAGTATTGCAAATGCTACATGTGCAGTAACCTCTGACCTGTATTTGACCTTTGACACAGGTTTGGAAGTGATGGTAAAATACTGTGCTCTACATGACAGTTTATAAAATGGTTCCTAACAACGATCATAATGAAAAAAAAATGTGGTTTTGTAACCTTTGTCCTGTGTCTGACCTTTGACCTAGGCTGGTGACCTATCATGAGATGCCCTACGACCCGCCTAAGTACATTGACAGGATGGAAGAGCAAGGCAAGCAGGGAGATCGGATCCTCATCGAGGGCATCCGGGCGGGGTCAGCAAAGGTCACTGTCAGGTTGACCTCTCCTGGTTTCAAGGTACATGAACTTTGACCCCAGTTAAAACTTACCGCTACGAGGCAAAATACAAGAATATTTTTAACTGGTGTTTTTAATTTTGCATTTTGCTTTTCTCCTCCAATGCCATAACAATGCAAAGGGTAGAGGAAATTCCTGCCAGTCGATATACGTATATTTCATGCTTTGAGTAGATTGAGGGGGTGAAAAAGCTATCTTAAAAAATCAAATGGGGCAGCCCCATTGGAAAATATTGCCCCCTTGGAAAATATTGCCCCGTTGGAAAATATTGCCCTCTTGGAAAATATTGCCCCCTTGGAAAATATTGTCTCCTTGGAAAATATTGCCTCCTAGGAAAATATTGCTTCCTTGGAAAATATTGCTTCCTTGGAAAATATTGCTTCCTTGGAAAATATTGCCCTCTTGGAAATTATTGCCCCTTGGAAAACATTGCCCCTTGGAAAATAATGCCCCCTTGGAAAATATTGCCCCCTTGGAAAATATTTCCCCCTTGGAAAATATTGCTTCCTTGGAAAATATTGCTTCTTTGGAAAATATTGCTTCCTTGGAAAATATTGCTTCCTTGGAAAATATTGCTTCCTTGGAAAATATTGCCTCTTTGAATATATTGCTTCCTTGGAAAATATTGCCATCTTGCAAAAATAGTGCCCCCTTGGAAAATATTGCCCCCTTGGAAAATTGTGCCCCCTTGGAAAATTGTGCCCCCTTGGAAAATTGTGCCCCCTTGGAAAATTGTGCCCCCTTGGAAAATTGTGCCCCCTTGGAAAATTGTGTCCCCTTGGAAAATTGTGCCCCCTTGGAAAATTGTGCCCCCTTGGAAAATAGTGCCGCCTTGGAAAATAGTGCCCCCCTGGAAAATAGTGCCCCTTGGAAATAAGTGCCCCCTTCAAAACATTGCCTAGCATGATGTAAAAATAGAAGTAAAAAAGGAGGGGCCTCCTACCTTTTTCAAAATGACATGATACTAAAACCTTCGGTCATGACATATCAAGTAGAGTATTATGAGCTTGTTTTCTTTTTTTTTTGCTGCTAGGATGTCAAATCGAGTGTAACCAGGGTTATCGTGATCGATCACCTGATGCTCAACCCCGCCCATGACATTTACATCCTAGTCCACGCCCGGATTAGGTACCAAGTTGAAAAGCTGAAGCAGGGAAAGATAACCGGTGAGTGCGGTGGCATTTGTTTAATCATGGAAAATACGGAATATGCCGGGCTTTGTGTGCAGAGTTCTTACAGACCTCTGGGAAAACCTGGAATTCAGGGGAAATCTGATGTCGCCCCGCCGTGGCACAAGAGGCCATTTTCCAACTTATGGTCGGCAATTTTAAAAAAGGCCATTATGACACCCTATGTGAAAACACACATAGGACTGTTTCATGTAAACAGGGCCAAAAAAATCTTCATATAATTTTCTTTTTGGGTTGGCTTCTATTATGTCAATATTTTTGTGAGTTATTTTCAGAAATATTAATTTAATGTTGATGAATAACGATGAAAAAAGAAATGTTGCTATAAATTCCTTCTATCTCATTTCTTTCCACTTGCTATGTTTAACAGGCTGTATCGCTAAGTGCACTTCTGTTGAGTGCGCAAAATGTCAAGATATCTCAAGAACACAAAATGCCACAGGGGTCAAACCTACACCAAATTAAATCATATAGGATGTGAAAAATTCAACTATGTATGTAGTTCATTGTTCAAACTTTGTGACATAATACCCATTTTTGTACAGACTGTCATATTGATTAAACTTGGCGTTACTGTTCTTGTGCATTGTGACTTTGACTGAGGGTGAAAACTGTCTTGATCTCTTAAAAAAACCTTTTTATATAGAAACCATTCATCCACAGAACATGGTGCGGCATTTATAATGTATCATAACTGCAAAACCCTTTGATTAATTGGAATGAAATTTTGCAGAGATAATTTTATTAAAATTTCATAAAAATCTGTTACTATTTGCTGAAGTTTGAGGGGGAGGGGAAATCCCCCCAAACACCTATACTGAGTATCAGACGTTGCATGCATTGCATTGCATATCAACGTCTGATATACGTGGACATGCTAATTTATGCGACCCCGCGCACCAGCCAATCGGAGTGGACTTTGCAACTTGTGACGTCATTTCGATCAGAAATGTCGACGAAGGTACTGATTGGTTGGTAGGTGTCAGCTGACTCCATTTCTCCGTTTTCGTCACGGCGTGTATGCAGCAATGCCATAGCAACGAAATAATTCAAAAGCCGCCGTGTCGCGCGCGCGTGCTTCCCCAGCACGCGCACGCGGGCGCGGTACGCACAGTACAACTGCAACATGATTCCGTGCGCGTGCAGAAATGTTTACATTTCTCAAAGACATGCATATCTGGGGCGCGTCACGTCACTTGTCCGGGTAGCAACGCGCGCCTGTCTGATCAGCGGCTTACCGAAGGTCCAAAAAACGAACAGGCTGATTGGTCAAAATCTAGAGGTCAAGAGGCGGTTGTCTTGCATAATTAATCGCCGGATCTGCACACATATTATAGACGCTCGTCGCGTTGCACGACGAGCGGCTATTCCATAGACTACCAAACACCCCCCCCCCCCAAAAAAATTCTCGTGAAACAGTCTTTAGACCATTCAAAGCACAATGTATTCGTAATAGATTTTGCAAAGTCAAACCCGGTTTTAACTTAAAGAGGAAGTTCAGTGGTGAGAGAAGAGCTATTTTTAACAAGCCCCCTCTAGCCCGCTGGTGCCATTTGTCTAAAAGCCGTCGTAGGACGAACTCCCTTAGGCACAAAAGGGGAGTTCGTCCTATGACGTCGATTTGTTTGCCGCCCACACGACTTTTAGACAAATGGCACCAGCGGGCTGTGCTGTGCTGGAGGGGACTTGATAAAAATAGCTCTCAAAAGTCACTTTTTTTGTATTTCATACCAGAAATAATTTGCTGTTTTATTTTACAATACGCAGTCTACATAAAAATAATAAATGACGCAGACTTCTCTCAGCAATCAACATCATCTTTAAAATAACAAAGAATAAACTCCCATATTGGAAATTTCCCCTTGCCTACATAGTTGTTCCCATGCCATCAACACAGTACAAGCTTGAGATTCGCAACAGTGGAATAGCCAGTCTAGAGGATGTCTCATCAACGGTTACCGGTGTATCGCTGGGTACCACCGAGGTCATACTGAGAGACAAGAGTATCCTTTCGAATCGGTGTTAGTTTTTGTAGTGTGTGTCTGGCGTTGTCAAACTAATACCAACGTGTACATTTATTTAATTTTTTATGGATATCGCCTAAACAAGGCCAAAAGACCAGAAAAGTGTATGAAGCAATGTATGTTTAGTGCTTTCTAAGAGCCATTTTGGAAAAACAAATTCACAGGCTTACTCGAGCGGGACTCGAACCCATGACCCGTCTTCCAATTTACATCTTCCCGATGCAAATTTCATCTTCTGAATGTTTACGTGGTATCCTCTGCTACATTGGATTCGAATCGGCCAGCCGACTCCAGCAAGCTCGGTGGTGGAGTGGTTAAAACGTCTGCACTAGTAAGCAGGAAGTCGTGGGTTCGAGTCCCGCCCGAGTAAGCATGTGAATTTGTTCCCGCAGTCTCTCTGGAAAACACTGATCATACAGTGCTTTATACACTACGTCGGGATACGGCAAAAAATGTGTCTTCCAGTTACTACCAGTTGGAGGAGAACAATTGTGATGAAGTATTTGTTTTTGTCAAACAATCCACAAGGGAAACTGACTAGGTAAATTTGAATACATTTTCAAAGTGAACAAAGAAACTGGCAGGAGCGGGATTCGAACCTGCGACCTCAGGGTTACCGTACCGGCGCTCTACCAACTGAGCTATGTTGCCCTATGTTGGCGGTCTCCCAAATTGTCAGTTTCTTTGTTCGAATCCCGCTCCTGCCAGTTTCTTTGTTCACTTTGAAAATGTATTCAAATTCACCTAGTCAGTTTCCCTTGTGGATTGTTTGACGAATTATAAGTTAAAAAGTCGTATCCTCATTGAGTGATCCCCACAATGTCGCTTCCTAGGTTGTATCGCAAAATTGGGTGTGATCCCTGGCTATACGGCATTCTGGGTTTATGACTTCTGACTAGCGCCCACCCAAACAAAGATACTGACAATTTGGGAGACCGCCAACATAGGGCAAGATAGCTCAGTTGGTAGAGCGCCGGTACGGTAACCCGGAGGTCCCAGGTTCGAATCCCGCTCCTGCCAGTTTCTTTGTTCACTTTGAAAAATGTTTTCAAATTTACCTAGTCAGTTTCCCTTGTGGATTGTTTGACGAAATAGGAAACTCATTTGTTACATAAAGAAATGGCACTCCATACGCACAACTGTAGAGCGAAAGTTTGGAGAGATTTTTCTCAAAATATTATAGACATGAATTCAATAGCAGCATTAGAACAAGCTCTTTCTGTTGGTACAAAGGATCATGTATGAATGATAGCTCAGTTGGTAGAGCGCCGGTACGGTAACCCGGAGGTCGCAGGTTCGAATCCCGCTCCTGCCAGTTTCTTTGTTCACTTTGAAGAAGTATTTGTTTGTTACACTGCTGTTTCCTTAACTCTGGGTGTCAGACATCAAAGATGCAGCCAGCATGCCTAGCTCTACGATTCATGTCATAGAGCCAAAGTACCTAGGTAAGTCCTCATTTATTTGTTCAATGTGTCATACTACAGTTGTTGAATAATTCAATGCACGTGATCAACAATCCACCAATCAGATGGCGGGGATTTATTCAGGTGTTGTCCATAAAAGTATATGTGACAATTAATATCAATTTTCTATGTGAATGATTACCATTTGCAAATCAAGATGTAGAACTTTTTGTACAAATGCAGAAATACCAGGCCATTCAAGTTGGAATTGAACCCTCGTACTCTAACATACTGGTGCGGGTGTCTCACCCATTCAACTACTGTACCCGGAGATGGACAATGGTGGGTTATATCTCTGTGCAGAAATAGTTTTGGATGGTGAAATGCATTTCTAATGCATTTTTCTCCCACATGGTAGGATTTGTTGTTCTTCCTGGTAAGAACTGGGTGCTAGAGACGGGACGACTGTACGAGATCCTGATCGAGATCTATGACAGGGATAGCCATAAGATGTTCCCCGCTGATATACCAGTAAGCTTTCAGTAACAATTTATGTATCAGTGTCTGTCTTTAGGGCTGTTTGTTTGTTTGTCTTTCTGTCACACTGTTTGTATCAAATCGTTATCCATGTACAGTGGAGCACTGCAATACCGACCACCGCTATACCGAACATTCGGCTATACCGAACACCATCCTTGGCTCCCAAATTTTGTGTACAAAACTTACCGAACATTGCTGTTGAAAAAATGGCAACGGATTTAAAAAATGTACCAGGTATTTGGGCTGTTTGTAATTCCCAAACGGCCGCAGCTTTATGTTGAAGAGTGACAGGTGGCTATTATTTTTTCAAGGGAAAAGTCAACTGTTGCTTTAGAATTCGGTAAGCTTAGAAAGTATGAAATTACATGATTCAATGGCCGGCACATGTTCAAAGTCATCCTTAAGTAACCGCCAGGGCGTGCAGGGTGACGTGTTGCCAAGATGAATGGACAGTGGTTTCGTGTCTCCGCACGCGGGTGCGAGAAATGCTACTACACTGACAATGTTATTTGAAAGCAACCTTAACAAAAAGTAAGGCTTCCATTTTTTTGTGACACAGGCTAAAGAAAACAACTGGAACATCCTCCAATTATCTTGATGGTCTCTGCTTGTATTAAAATGCACTCGCTAGTGGTCTTCTTGGTCTATGAATAGCCCGCCCATCCATTCTTTTTCAACATTACAGCCAATGTTTTTGTTAAGGCCCAGTGGTCACTGAATCCTGCAAACTATATCCAGTCATTGGGAGGGCTTTTCATGCGGCACCTCCCTCGTCACTTTTTGTTGGCATGACTATGAGCTAGATGAGAAATCAGATAAGGCCAACAAAATATAAATAATTCTGCTTCCGATTACATGGATTTGAAAATAGGGTAGGTGGGTAGGGAATTTGTTTTTTTTTGCCATTTTTGTTGTGCTGAGCAAAGGTAGTATATACAGCTCTTTTTTTTTTTTTTTCTTTTTTTTTTTGTAATTTTTTGTTTTACCTTTTTCCCGAAAAAAGAATTAGGGTCGGGGCCAATAAAATAGGGTAGGTAGGGTAACCGGAAGCAGAATTATTATATATTTTTTTTGCCCTAACCATTACTCGGATTGAATAAAATTAGGATAACCAGATTTTAAAATATCTGATTTTTCACACCGCTGGTAACGTCCACCACTCAATAATTGCAACACATACATGTAATTGTCCAAAGTCACATGATGGACACTTTACGGACACTTACAATGTATCCCCATATCCTAACCAGCAAGACAGATACTCATTCTGCCGTCTAGACGATCAATTTGGGATACGAGAAGATGATGGTAGTAATTTCCAGCCCTCTCCTTGTGAGGTATTTCATTCGTTGCCTGCCCAATTCAAGTTTCCAAATTGACTGTTTGTGTTTTACCGTTTTCAGTGTTGTGTTTAGGAGTGTTTTAACCCTTAGCCCTGTGGGACTTTTACTGGGAAGTGTCCTCAACCTGTCAAAATCCAACACTGTGTTATAAATAGGGCTGTTCATTTTAGAATAATTTAGTATTCTAATAATTTAGTATTCTAATATTCGAAACTGGGTTTGACTGCATATTCTAAAATTTGATACTCGCCGATCAAGTTTTTCAGTGCATGCCGCACCGGTAAAAAAAAACATTGCACGTAAAAGCACGCCGGTGTTTTGCGTATGGCGATTGATATTATGGACCGTTCAAACGGCATTTGTTTGCATGCCCCTGTTGTATCAAGGGTTTTACGGACGGGAACAATAAACCTCCGTCCACTAAAAGTTACGATTGACAAAAATGCGGCATTTGACACTGCTAAGCGCCGTAACTTTTCTATTAAAATAGCATCAGAGTCTGTATTCGAATATTCGCTTGACGATCGAATATCAAATATTCGATATATTCGATATATTCGGGACAGCCCTAGCTATAAACCTACGGCACATTCTTTGGACTTAGACTAGGGCTGTCCCGAATATACTGAATATTTGAATATTCGATCGTCAACCGAATATTCGATCGTCAACCGAATATTCGATCGTCAACCGAATATTCAAATATCTTTTTGCCGGTTCGAATATTCGAGAACAAAATATGCAAGTACAGATACAACTCTTATGCTATTTTAATAGCAAAGGTACGGCGCGTAGTAGTGTCTTAATGCCGTATTTTTGTCGACGGTATTTTTTTATGGACCAAGGTTTATTGTTCCCATCCGTAAAACCTCTAATCATTATTTGCTGCAAACACCCAGTAATTGTGCACATAAAGCACCGGCGTGCTTTGCGTGCATCTTTTTACCGGCGCGGCATTCAATTGCAGCTGACCCGTGGAAAACTTGATCGGTGCCGTACCGGTATCGAATGGAATATATTCGGTCAAACCCAGTTTTGAATAATCAAATACTAAATTATTCACAAAATGAACAGCCCTAACTTTTAGACAAATTGGGGCATCATAGCTAAATGTAAAGTAATGGTGCCAAGGCGCTACAGTCCTGAGCCCATCAAAACTCAACACAACATGCTGTTGGATTTTGGCGGATTTTTGATGGTTAGGGGTAATGAGAAATGCAATTCATGGGTGTGCATTTACAGGTGGTACGTGAATCGGATACCTGATTAAAAACAAGCACGGGTACCCACGTACCCGTTAAAAGAAAGAAAATCACAAAAATCAAATCTCAAAAATTGCTGTTATCTTGTTCGTAAAGGTCCGCACATTAATACTACCACAACGGTGCATCAGTGCAGTAAGATGCAAGTGTGTACAGTGAGCTGTATAGCTTTACGGTGTAAATTGCATATTTGCATAAATGTTAATCTGTTTTGTTAAATTCCATGTACCCTGATTTTCATTTTCAAAATTCCCCACAAATGACATTCAAAACTAACGTTTTCATTGTCTGAGAAATTACATGTACTGAGTAATATGTTACTTCGGTTAATACAGGTACTCGATTCCATAATTTGGAACCGGTTCCTGAAATTAACGGTCGGGTACTCGGGTACCCGGTTCGGATGCATATCCCTACTCTAACGTACTTTTGACCAATGTGTTCGGCAAATATTCCATTTTCTGAGAATTTTATCTTCTGTTCTATAAATTAACATTGTCTAAGGCATCTGTTGATGTCCCTTCAGTTGTTTCGGATTGTTAAGATTACGTTGTTCTTCAGAATGTTGTTGTTGAAGTAACATCTTCATAACATTTTAGTCCGTTGCTTGCTAAATTTGCATACAGGTTTTCCAGTTGGAACTTAAAGCTGATGTGTTTTAATTTAGGGAGCACTGCCTAACCCATGGTCGGGCCAGGCCGTTGAAAAGCCTGGCCACGCCCCGGGCCTTCTGGCTTTTCGTCTTGCTAAATTGTGAGCCACAAATCACCTAACAATAGAGCAACTACTAATCGATAAAGCCCGACCTCTGCCAGGCTAGGCCAGGCTGTTGCCCCTCGCACACTAATCTGTAGTGATTGCTTTTGTTGTCATTCCATTCATGGACCGGAGATCAAGTCTGGGTGAACAATGGGAGCTGGCCGGACTCCAGCATTAGTGGGCAGTTTATTGTGTACAACCAGGGGATTAGAGAAGCCCGAAGGCTCGGGCGTTCCCGGGGCTTGTCCAGGCTTTTCAACGGCCTGGCCCGACCATGGGTTAGGCAGTGCTCCCTTGTATTGAAGAAAACTGCTTTTGAATGAGACTTGTAGGTTTTCATGGTGGACATGAACAAAGTATGGAAGGTTTGCGGTATCACCACATGGGTCCGCTATACCCTTGACTCTCTGTCTTTGATGTTTATTCCAACTCTGCCCCACCCATCTGTCATGTTTCAGTGAGCGCACAGCATCCTACCCGGCAACTTACAGAATCTCCCGTCTCAACGGTTCACCGAGCTAATCCTCTAGCACTAAACCCCTTCTGTCTGGCTGTTATTAACCCTAACGTACATAAATCCATCAAAATCCTTCCCCTGTTTTGGAGGATTTCGGCGGATTCAGGATACCCTACATATTGAAACCTGGGGGATTTTGATGGATTGAGGATTGTAAGCCTAGCGTTACTGCAGTTATTTCACGACTGTTCCGTGCATTTTTATTGTTGTACTTGAACAGTCTTCGTAAAAGCGCCATTCAGCCTCGTCTGCGATGTATAAAAGAACATACAACATTGGGCAGCTACCCACTGTTTCGTGAAATGGATCGCAAGGATGTAGCATACATGTAGCTGCGCAACATTTTTATAGCGCAAGTCCTACGCCATGGCTTAAGTTACGCACTGTTTCGTGAAATCGGCTGCAGAACATGCCAAAAAAGGGATGCTGTTGAAAGGCTCATAACTTTTCTAATGCTCAGATTAGCAATTCAGTTTGAAAAGAGTTTTTTTTTAGGGTAATACACTCTAAAATCACGGACATCAGCTTTAACAAATTGTTCATTAGAAATTGTGCTTTGAATCCCTTGTGTTTGTGATTGATGGGAGGCTGATATGCCAAAAAACAGGCTGTGGTCCTTTTCATCGCACTTGGAGCCTCCCTTTCGTGTAAATGAAAGCTTCATTTGAAACAGCTCCATCTATTCATTACACTCCCATTCAAGAACAATATAATTGAAACATGAATGGATTGAGTACTTGCAGGAATGCACATATAGACGACAACCGACCAGGTGGTCTTTGTCAATCCGCGGCTATGACCGTTGCCCGTATTCAGGAGATTAAACTCTCTGGTCCGTTATTCTTCCTTTGCAGAATATTCGTATCCAGGCGGACTTTGCTAGCGAGTATTTTGAGGTGTTACACTCGACGGTCAACGGTACATACCACTATGTCCGAACACTAAAGAGCGGCCTGACGGAGATTGAGGCTGCGTTGGTGGCCATAGTCAAACCTGTAAGTATTACTACTGAAGACACAAGGATAAATATACAATGAAATCATTGTCCTATGAGGGAGGTCCTTTGCTGAACAGGTCCTCTGAGGTACAAGCGTGTACTTATAGTCTATGGCAGAATGTTTGGAGACAACAGAAGACGAAGCCTTTTCCTCAGTACTATAGAGTAACGAAGTGATGTCAGTGCAATGTTTGGAGCCAGAATACCTTTATTTTGTGTCAACGTGTTTCTATGACTGGCTGTTAAAAAAGGGTGCGTTCGAGTAGCTCACCCAGATCGACTCGTGTGAAGGCAGACGGGTTACCCACGAGAGCTGGGCTAATAGAACGCTCAAAGTAAACCCCCTCTCCTGTTGATGTCACCTAGCACTTGAGTCGGCGATTGTGTAGTTAGGGACCCCTCTTTATATTTGATCCATTTTGAGTCAAGGTTGTTTTTATCATTCCAAAGGAATTTATCAACCCAAAGTATACTTCTCTAAATTGTAATGACATTATTTTTGGTAATTTTGAACAGTTTCTTGCGGTAGAAAATGCAATTTTCTTACGTGTTTTGTGGTTGGTGTCTTGCGAATCAATTTGTCATCTTTATTTTTCGTGTTGCGTTTTGTCATCTTCGTTTTACCCAAAAGAATTCCCACAAAAAATTAAAAACCCTGCCCTCTATCTACGACATACATGTACCTGTTGGTTTTTAATGTCGCAATCTAGTTTGCTAAGTCCAATAACTGAAAAGTGAATTTTGTTTTCTTATAGGAACAGGATTCTTAACTACACAATCGCCCTTGAGGTCAGGCGTTTTTAATTCCCCGCTCAAGTAGAATCTGTCGGTAATCAGCCTTAACTACGCAAGCGCGAGCAGGGTCTGTAATGGCTGACCCGAGTGAGCCCCGGGTATGACGTCAGACCTAATCGAACGGCACGGGGCTAACCCGAGTCGACCCGGGTGAGCTACTCGAACGCACCCAAAGGAACAGTCAAAATCTCCATTTGTTTGGAGCCAGTTGTCGTGCCAACTGACGTCAGACTTCGGTACTCTATAGTGAAATGCATTCTTTTGCTTCTAATATTCACTTCATATCATAGTTCCATTATTTTTTACAAGCAGATTTTTACTAGCCCGCCGGGCAACCCAAGAAGCAAGTTTGACTAGCCTGGAGCAGTCTTGACTAGTGTTTGTACACCGGTCTAGTAACTGCATTGTAAATCAAGCCCCAACTACCATTTGTATTACATGCAGTTAGTACGAATTCCTTAGTGAGTGTCCTTAAATAGTACGAAAATGGGCAATATAACCTCAAAATGGCCATCAATTTTTGTCATCCTTTTTACCAGCGTATAAAGCGTCTGCTTGTTGTAGGGGTAAGGGGACCATGTACGCTTTAAAAACAATTATAATACCTACCTCCATGATAATACTCTTCCTGAAAAATAGCAGCCCACATAGTTGTAATTCCTGCCGCTATCCGTTCCATGCACAGATAACCCCTCAGGGATATTCCAGCTTCACATGTTTTCATAAATCCACTGGTGCAACTGTTCATTTGATGGGATTGTTGTACAGTCTTGATTATCCTACATGGTCTCCCAGAAAGTCTATGACAATGTTTATGCATTGCTTAAACGTAGTGTACAACATTTGCTTTTGCTGTAATTTTCAGAAATAAATGGATTTGGGGTTAGTATTTTATAGCGTGCGAGCAAATACTGTAAAACTGACCTGTTTCAAGTTTTGTGTGCATAGATGCTGGGAAAACAGAACGAAACAATTCTTTCTGGTAGTCTGGTTCCCTGACCCTACTTTAGACAAAACGGAGCAATTGATACAGGCATGCAACTTTTCCTCGGATCAGCTGATTTCCTTGTTTTTCACTTCACACTTATGCCATTGAAAATTGAAAAACACTGTACAAAGTCTTGTAAAGATTGGAATTTCCTCGTTTTTTGTTAATTCCAAGTTGCATGCCTATTTATAAAATTTTATATAGAGTCGGGGAATTATCAGGTCGGGGAGCTAGACTATTTGCAACGATTGTCGCTCGACAATCCTTGGAAAATGATATAAATTTCCACTTTTCTTGAAAATGACGGCACACCAGGTGCCATGATTTCACATGATGCTTGAGACTGCTATTTACTAACAGTCTAGTACAGTATTTTGTAATAATTCAGTAGTTTTGTTTTTTGAGGTTTGCAAATGTTGTGTACTACCTTTAAAGCACCTGGAAGACCGAGCAGAGAAAATATCATTGTTTTTCTTTTGAGTTTGTTCTCTCTGGGACGGGGAGGGGGTCCAAAACAAGAGTACTCTTTGCACGCTCTTGAAAATGACAAAAATGGATTGCCCCTAAGTGCTGAACTTTTCAGACTTTTTCATTTGTTAAATCTTGTTCATTTGGCTGTTCATACATTTGGCAGGACGGGGAGTTGGAGACATTCAAGATTCCCATCAAGGACACTCAGGAGGCCGAGATATTTGATCCAATCAGAGTGCAACCAGCCGTGCTCGTGTTTCCATGGCAACCACAAAAACCGAGTCCGTATCAGTACACGCTCAAGGTATGCAGTTTGCAATGAATTTTCTTTCAAATACTTTTCCCGTTTGTCTTTTCCAAATGAATGTCAGATTTCACACTTGAAATGAAAGAATTCCTCATTGAGTGATCCCACAATGTCGTTTCCTAGGTTGTATCGTAAAGTTACAGTGTGTTCCCTGGCTATACGGCATTATGGGGTTTATGACTTCTGGGTAGGCCCCCAACAAAGACACTCATTTTGGGAGACCACCAACATAGGTCAAGATAGCTCAGTTGGTAGAGCGCCGGTATGGTATTCTGGAAGGTCGCAGGTTCGAATCCCGCTCCTGCCAGTTTTCTTTGTTCACTTTAAAAATTGTTTATATGCATTCACTTCACAGATTATTAATTAACCTCTTGAACCCGGGCATACTGGGTATTTCATGGGGGCGCCAGGCCGGGTAGTGCAGCCAAGCAAAACGGAAACAAGAGGCTTGTGCAGCCAAGCATAACGTACACAATACCCCAATAATGGATTGAAAATGCAGAAATTGGCGTGTATAGGTCAACCGTACGCAAGGGGTTAACGTGTTTGGACACCAGTTGTAAAATAAACTTTAAAAAAACAAGAGCTTGGTGGTCCAGTGAATATTTGATTTTAATTCAAGAATTGTATAATAATTTCCCACCTCAGGCCTCTGGGGGGACGGGCACTTACATCTGGACGTCCTCCCATCGCAATGTCGGAACTGTGAACGTCCATGGGACTGTTACCACGGCAACGGAGATGGGCATGACCAATGTGACGGCCGCAGACAATCGCAACCCTGCCCACTTTGGCCTGAGCAAGGTAAGCCATATATTAGGGAGCAATTCATATTGTCCACTTGCGGTATCCATTGCGGTACCGCTGTTTTTCTTTGCGGTGCCGCATTCCTTTACCCCAAACCCGGCTGGGAATGCTAAGCCAGGCGAAAAAAGAAATCATTGAATATTTTTATTAGGAATGTAAACTTTTCCTAATTTTTTTACCTTCCTCCTACTTTACCTACTTTTTCCAAAATTTTTAACCTTCTTCCTACTTTTCCTACTTTTTTCTATTTTCTTTTACCTTCCTGCTACTTTTCCTACTTTTTCCTATTTTTTTTTACCTTCCTCCTACTTTTCCTACTTTTTTTCTTGAAATTCCTATTTTTTTCCTAATTTTTTTCCTACTAAATACCATTGAGTGTTTTCCATAACAGTGTTACATGCTGTCGTATGAAAATTACACAATGAAGGGCTTGGGTGCAGGAGTACTGCAACTTTACTTCCTTAGAAGGAGCTTAGTTGAGGATGGAGCACAAGTGTTGTGAGTACAGAACATGCTAAATGAGGCTTGTGGTGCTGTGGGCATGTACTGTATTATGTTCGAGGAGAAAAAAATCTTTCTTGTCCTCGGGAGTCGGTCTTTTGTTAAAATCAGTCCTCGGACGTAAAAATACGTGCTTAGTCTATGGGTTGTGTTATATTAAAGGAAAAATAGGAAACACAAAGCATTGTCCTCAGTAGTATAGGAAAAAATGGCTGTTTGGACATGGGTGTGTGTATGAATGCAACTACTCCTGAAAGCTCGCAAAAGTCCTACTTTTATACAAATTTTGTCCTCTACGAAGTCCTACTTTTGTCCTTGTTTTTTTTATTTTTTTATTTTTATTTAAATTTAATTTATTTTGATGGTAGTATTCTCCTACATTTTTTACTTTTTGAACTAGGTCTGCTTGAAAGCCTGTATTGGTCTGACTTTACCGAAACAAACTGCATCCCCGAATAGATTTTCAGATAGATCTGTGTTTCTTACTGAGTTTCAGGTATACGTGCTACAACCCAGTGATATGTCCTTCCTAGACACTACGGTGGAAGCTTTAGTAGGCTCGACCCTGGACTTACCCCTGGCTGCATATACGCTCATTCCTCGCAGTAAGTGCACGTACAGTTAACCTGGGAACGGGAGTGTTAATTCACACAAGTGGGGAAAACGGGCATCCTTTTGTCCTTTGTTGTTTCCCGGTCTCCATAAGGCAGCAGAATTTAGAGTTATTTTTACCCCTTTTCACATCTGTGGGAAAACATTTTCATGTGTTTTCACGCAAGTGGGAAAATATGTTCACACCTTTTCTCAAAAATGGGATAATAATTTCCCACTTGAATTTGCAGGGGGTGGGGGGTGGAGTTGCTTGTGAAATACACTACTCAAAACAATTAAAGGATCAAACTTAATTATTAATTTGTTTGAACCCTCCAGTCAATTTGACTTTGAACCACCTGACTGAGCAATTGCATCATCTCACATTCTGTGGTGCTTAACCAAGCATGGACATGCGCTGCAGTATACAATGAGTAAAATCAACTTCAGTACACACCTGACTGAAATTTTCAAAGGCAAATGTCTGATCCTTTAATTTTTTTAATAGTATATCTAAATGTTACTGCAAATTCTTATCACAAAATTTCCCATTCCTAGTACAGTGGAACGTCGCTATACCGAACATTCGGCTAGACCGAACACCATCCTTGGCTCCAAAATTTTGTGTACAAAACTTACCGAACATTGTTGTTGAAAAAAAGGCAACGGATTTAAAAATATATACTGGGCATTTGGGCTGTTTGTAATTCCCAAACGGCCGCAGCTTTATGTTGAAGAGCGACAGGTGGCTATTATTTCCCCAAGGAATAGAAGGGAAAAACTGCTGTTTTACAATTCGGTAAGCTGAAAAAGTATGAACACGTAATTACATGATTCAATGGCCGGCACATGTTCAATTACAAGCAAAAGAGGGTGCACTTAAAAAAGAACGGATGCCATCTTGGCAAACAGGCGGCTGAAAATCGCTATAATGAACGATAGATATACCGAACAAAATCTGTGGATCCCGCGATGTTCGTTATAGCGGCGTTCCACTGTAGTGTTAACTTCAGTTGCAATGCACTGTGCTCATATCGGTTCTCATTCGCATTCATATTTCAGGTTTCTCCATGGGTAAATTTAATGCCGGTGTCATATGAATATCCGACTCCCATGAAAACCAGACTCCTTTTCCCTATTATTGGTTAAACCCTCTCACGTGACCGGCAACTCTCCGAATTATCTTCACTCAGGCATGTGCAATACTATCAATGAGCCCGTATTTCATAGTGACTGAAATTCCAGTCTGCAGCTCGTAACTGTTAACCCTTTCCTTCCAATGTTGAGTTTACTCAACAAACCACAGCACCCCTGTTGCTTACCAATGTCGAGTTTACTCGACAAGGAAACCACACACCAGAGTATCCAAACAACAAATATATTCACCATGTTTCAACGAACTGTAGTGCTTGCATTTTTCGCTGTCCATACATGATCCTTATACCAACAGAAAGAGCCTGTTCGGATCTTTCCAATGATGCTATCAAATTCATGTCACCATTACAATATTTTGAGAAAACTGTATCCGAAGTTTCCCTGTACAGTTATGTGTATGGAGTGCCATTGGTTCATGTGACAAACAACTTTCCTGTTTGATAAAGTGGGCCAGAAGAGAAAACAGCCGTAACTTTGCTATTTTAGCAGTTATGACTTTCATTTTTACACCTTAAGAAAGACATTTTCATGGAACAAACTTTACACACATGTTCCTTTTCAATCAATTCTTGAGGGCAGAATCTTTGGCTGAAAATACAACCATTCAACAAGCAGTCAGCTGCTTTTTCTGTGTAAGTGGTTTTATGCTTGACTGAACAAAGAATGTGGTACCGGGGGAAGATAAGCCAATAAACAATGTGGTAAGGAGAGAGTTTTAAAACTGCACTGCGGACTTTGGCATGTGATCTGGCAGCACGAAATGAGTCTTTTTGTTAATAAAGATTCTATGTTGCAATCTATTTTGTGTTATTTCATGCACAGCTAAAACTAAAGTGCCAATGACGGACTGTTCCACCCTCTCCATAACGATCAGCTTATCGGATACCTCTGTCTTCCAGCAAACGGACGGTAAGATGAACAAGTAAAAAATAGCGTGAAGTCAATTTTAATGAGACTTGATTGGAAATTACCAGGTCAGGTGTAACAGGGACACCAAAAAAAAGTTACACTTTTGGACCCCAAATTTATGGAATGACTCTACACACAGATTTGTATACATGTATGTGTTTCACCTTTCTTTACCTACATGTAGGTACCCCTGTTCTGATTGACGGAGCTTGCCGAATGATCCCTGTGAGGGCGCTAAACCCAGGTCACACCCAGGTCACTGTTACCTACGAGCAGGGCTCCCTGCGACTGCAAGCGTCCATCACCGTCGCTGCTTACGTACCCTTGAAGGTAAATCAGTGATGTATACTACCAAACTCTGGGCTCTATAATACATGGAGCTATGTAGTCTTGGTTCCAAGACATCATTAGCGGTGCGACGTATAGCGCGCACGGCCGGCCGACAGCGCCCTCTAGCTACACACACGTCAAGGCCAAATCGCAAAGAACGTCTTGGCTATTTCGCATGGAAGCGCGCGCGACCTGCTTATGCATAATTTAACAGGCAGGTCAAACGAATAATCGCTCTTGCGCACTGAAGGAAACTCACGTTTTACTAATAACTTACTGGTCAGTTAATGTACCTTGTACGTACGTGTGCATGCACATATGTACGTACAGAAACTAGACTAGTGAGTGTTTGCGATTTACATGCGATAATGCAGCTACGTCACACGCGCATGCAAATGCCGCACAGTTCTGCTCGCGATTTCGCGAGCAGAACTTGCGAAATAGCCAAGACGTTCTTTACGATTTGGCCTTGGTGTGTGTGTGTGTGTAGCTGGAGGGCGCTGTTGGCCGGCCGTGTGTGCTATACGTCGCACCACTAAGGACGTCTTGGAACCAAGACCAGGAGCTATGATGCCCCAATTTGTCCAAAGTCCAAAGAAAGTGCCATATATATACTGCACAGTGTTGGATTTTGACAGGTTGAGGACACTTCCTAGTTTCAGATTAATCGCTAATTTCGTCAAACAAACCACAAGGGAAACTGATCAGGTGATTTGAGTACTCTAGGTGCTCTACAAACTGTAGGTAAACCAAAGTTAGAAAATGACTAAAACGTGACTGACTGGTAATGTGAGATGAGTATGAGATGAACGGTGCAATATTGAATGACAATAAGTAACGGAATAACTTTCAAACTTTGATTGAGGAGCAGGGGCTTTCATAGAGCTGCTTAAGCACAAAAATTGCTTAAGCACAAAAAACCTTGCTTAGTAAAATCAGGTTATCGGGCAAAACTCCATGTGACTGTCAAACTAAGCAAACAAATGGCTAAATACCAGTCACAAGCATTGTACATCACATGGAGTTTTGGCTGGTAAGCTGGTTTTACTAAGCAATATTTTTTGTGCTTGACCAAGTTTTTGTGATTAAGCACTTCTATGAAATAAGTAACGGAATAACTTTCAAACGTTGATTGAGGAACAGGACATGCCAGATTCCTACGGTATTCATGTGCATCAACATTTGCACACTGCACATAATAATAATGTAGACCAATTGACTGCACTCTGTACATGTAGTGGGTTTTTTTAAAGTCCAAAATACACAATTTTTCCATAATTTGGGGTGAGATTTGTCAGGATTTGTCCTTGATTGCTGGATTTTTTTGTCGGGATTTCAGAATCTCTTTTGCAATCTGGAATTCCTGAGTTGTTGTTCTAAAGGTGTTTGTACCTGTAAAAGTGGATATAGACCATTAAAAACAGATAATTTAAGGGGGTGCCTTTAGGCAAATACAATTTATATGTTCAACTGGGGTCCTCGTGGATTTTTTGTGGATTTCGTGGATTTTTCATTTTTGACCAATCTCACCCCCTGCATAATTTGTTAGAGAGAAAGTTCATGATTGCCAAAAATTTAAAGATTGGATTGAAAGTGGAACTGCATGTATTAGGCCATCAGCCTCGGTCCAAGAAATGCATGAGGGAAACATCCCACTGGAGCCAAAACAGGCAACTCCACTGCCTTTTGGTGTTGACACACCAACACCTTTGCCAGCTTCTTATCTTTGTAATCCATTAGCCAAACAATTGCTTGTAATCCTTAAGTAAACACTTCCAGGCTGGGATTTGCTGGTACTACTCACAGCGTACAAATCACCTCTCCGATTCGTTCAAGTTTATTATCGTTCTCAGCTTTGCAGCGGCCGTTTTTCACGATTCAAAGTTTTTTAAATAGTTACACAGGATAGAAAATCTGAACTGAGGCATTTTTTACAATAAAACTAAGAATTCTTGCAGATGTTTCTGTGTTAAATATAACTCATATAGATAAGAACTTAAGTCAACAAAGGATTAACTGATTGTATCTTAAGTTTATTGACACAAGATAAACAATGTAAACAACATAAAATCTCAAAAAGGCAGTGCTCCTTTCCGAGTTAGGGCCTTCTAACTCGGAAAGCTCTAGTGGGATGGGGACAGTATGTGGGCCACCGGTATCAAATGATCGAAAGGAGCGATTTTTTGCAATGTATGCACACCTAGAGTTGGAAAATGTGTGTGATAGCATTGCAGCGTGAGCGGTGGCAGCTTTTTGGGTGCTATAACTTTTTCAATATTTGTTTTCAAAATGGCCACCAATATGCTTGTTACCGGATTAATTATATGTTTGCTGCCATTGAAAAAACAAAAAAGGGTGATAGCACCCAAAAAAGCTGCCACCGCTGCAATGCTATCACATATTTTCTAACTACAGGGGTGCATACCTTGCCAAAAATCACCATGAGCATTATTCCCCTCATTTGATACCGACCAACCCCCCAGGCTGATGGCCTACATTTGTATGCTGTTTTTTTTAGTTCGTGCATCATTGTCACAAACAGAAAATGACCAAAAACTTTTCCACCCATGTACGTTTGTGTAGACGCCAGTTTCTCATTGCTCAGGCAATTGGAATGAAAGTGAATTTCCGTCCTTGGACTGCGAGGTATTATTACCTTCCAACTTCATTGGGAATTAGCATTCATTTTTTTATTGAAAGTTCAATTGCAATTTGTTGTTTTTTTGCAGTTGAGTTTTGTCTTATTAAATCAGCTGTTAGTTCGTGTTACGTGCAAGTTCTTGCAATTTTGGAATCCATGTTGATTTGTTAAGATTTTTCCATTTTCTTCTGTGTAACATTCTTGTTGGTGCGTACTAACATTGTTGCAGTTAAAGGGATGTATGGCCTTGGTGTAGTTTGTGTTGACTGCTAAATGCAATAAATTACAGCAGCTTTCTACCAGTGATGTAGTCGAGACCAGCACAAGACCAGGCACAAGACCAGGCACAAGACCAGGCACAAGACCAGGCACAAGACCAGGCACAAGACCAGGCACAAGACCAGGCACAAGACCAGGCACAAGACCAGGCACAAGACCAGGCACAAGACCAGGCACAAGACCAGCACAATACCATGCACACAAACGTGTATAGACCTCCAAACGTGGATGTCCTATTGTTCCCTCTTTTGTCTGTACTTTAACTTTTTCGGGAGACTCCTAAAGGTTTTGTACACGATCTCAATCGCGGACGTATTCTTGGAATCAGGGGCGATATTGTTTCCTTTGTTATACGTCCACGTTTGTTTGGGAGAACAAATGCAGGACCACGCACAGGACCACGCACAGGACCACGCACAGGACCACGCACAGGACCACGCACAGGACCACGCACAGGACCACGCACAGGACCACGCACAGGACCACGCACAGGACCACGCACAGGACCACGCACAGGACCACGCACAGGACCACGCACAGGACCACGCACAGGACCACGCACAGGACCACGCACAGGACCACGCACAGGACCACGCACAGGACCACGCACAGGACCACGCACAGGACCACGCACAGGACCATGCACAGGACCATGCACAGGACCATGCACAGGACCATGCACAGGACCATGCACAGGACCATGCACAGGACCATGCACAGGACCATGCACAGGACCATGCACAGGACCATGCACAGGACCATGCACAGGACCATGCACAGGACCATGCACAGGACCATGCACAGGACCATGCACAGGACCATGCACAGGACCATGCACAGGACCATGCACAGGACCATGCACAGGACCATGCACAGGACCATGCACAGGACCATGCACAGGACCATGCACAGGACCATGCACAGGACCATGCACAGGACCATGCACAGGACCATGCACAGGACCATGCACAGGACCATGCACAGGACCATGCACAGGACCATGGTTACAACACTGCTTTCTACTAATGTTCGATTTTGTTGGATTTAGCAGGGTCAGGCTTAATGATCTTACCACTCTTAGCAATTTTAGGATGAATGCTTTTTCTGTCTCCAAGGTAATGTGTTTCTTCTGCTTCCATTAGCAGTTTAACATTTCATTGTTCTGCAAGCAGTTTCCAAAAAGAAATTACGCCCCCAAAAAAGATGCCAAAAAACAATTACCCCAAGGCCGGATGACGTCCATACTCACCATTTTCTGCATTTTCAATCCATTGTTGGATTATTGTGTTCGTTATGCTTAGCTGCAGAAACCTTTTGTGTCCAACCGTGCTCAAGATGTTAAGATTTTTGGTGAGATAGTTTTAGAGTTAGTGTTGTTGGATTTAGCAGTCAACACATTACTATATGGTGTGTTGGATATTGTTTACAGAAAACGTTGGATATCGTTGTTTAACCCTAACCCCCCCCCCCCCCCCCCCCCCAGGGTGTGTGGAAATTCGTATTGATATTGATATTGATGGATTCATCAGTGTTAGGGATACAGAAAAGGTTTATCCCAATATCATTAGGGTTGAAAAGAGCATGAAACAGTTGAATGTAATAATGCACACGACCATCCCTTGAAAAATGCGCCGTTTGTGTAAAAATCATTGACGGAGTTGGAAACCAGAAGTATGCGTAGTTTTTCATCAATGATTTTCAGACAAACAGGGCATTTTCAAGAGATGGTTGTGTAATTATTATTGTTTACTTTGTAATGATATTCCAACCATAGCACACGGGTGAGATTTGTCAGGATTTTTCCTGATTTCAGGATTTTTTGTCGGGATTTCAGAATTTTTGCAATCTGGAATTCCTGTGGTGTTGTCCTAAAGGTGTTTTTACCTGTAAAAGTGGATATAGACCAATAAAAACGGATATTTTAAGGGGGTGTCTTTAGGCAAATACAAACTATATGTTGATCTGGGGTCCGCGTGGATTTTTCATGGTTTTTTCATTTTTTGGCCAATCTCACCCTTGATAGCAGTTTTAAGATGAAATCTTTTTTCTCTGCCTGCAAGCTATAGTGTTTTTTTTAATTCTTAAAAAAACTTTCTACATTAGACAGTAATGGTTTTTATAATTCTGATTGCATTTTACTCATATTTATGTAGTACAAGGAAACATTTCATATTGCCAGATGTGGCACCGCAGTTTTTCTTTGCGGCGGCGCAGTTTTTCTTTGCGGCGCCGCAGTTTTTCTTTGCGGCGCCGCAGTTTTTCTTTGCGGCGCCGCAGTTTTTCTTTGCGGCCCCGCAGTTTTTCTTTGCGGCCCCGCAGTTTTTCTTTGCGGCCCCGCAGTTTTTCTTTGTGGTGCCGCTGTTTTTCTTTGCGGTGCCGCTGTTTTTCTTTGCGGCCCCGCAGTTTTTCTTTGCGGCCCCGCTGTTTTTCTTTGCGGCCCCGCAGTTTTTCTTTGCGGCCCCGCAGTTTTTCTTTGCGGTGCCGCAGTTTTTCTTGGCGGCGCTGCAGTTTTTCTTTGCGGCGCCGCATTCCTCACCTCAAACCTTGCTGATGAATGAGGAAGCCAGGCGGCTTGAATAACTGAATAGTCATGACGTTATAAAGACTGGAGCTTGGAGCTCATTAATACTGGTATTGCAAAAAAAAACGCAGTACCGCATTGATACCGCTTTCAGACAATATGAAATAATCCCTAACCTGTGTGCTTGGCATAAAATTTGCCCCTGGTCGTTCATACATATAATATGCTGTTTCCTAGGTGTTGGATCCAGAGGGTGTCGCCGTAGTTACGCCTGCTGCCTCCAAGACATTTGTGCTGACGGGAGGACCCCAGCCGTGGGTGCTGGACCCATCGCGTTACTACGAGACATTGGTTGCGGAGCATCCGGACTGGGTGTCTAGCAAACACATCAAGATGTTTGGCGCAAACAGTAAGAAATCAGATTTTTGCCCCTCCCGACATAGTGTCAAGCAATACGCTGAGTGCTATCCAAAAGGTTGTGGAAAAAAAATGTACAGTCGAACACCTTTATAACAAGGTCCTTGGGACTTTACAATTTACCTTGTTGTAACAGGTACCTTGTATTATCAGTAATGGAAAACAAAGAAAAACAAAGACTCGGGACCTATTTTGTCCTTGTTATAAGCAGGATGTTGTATTAACAGTGCTCTTATTATCAGGGTTTGACTGTACAGGCTTACTCGGGTGGAACTTGCTGCCATGAGCTCCGTACACAGCTCGTTAGATGAAGCCTTGATGCCATCTCGTGATTGGCTAGTGAGATTCTGTGTACTTTACTATTCTGGGGTCAGCTGGCCAATCAACAGCCAGTGTAGGAACAGCGCAGTCAATTTCTAGATGGAATTTGTGTCGGCTAGCTGACTCCAACAAACTGGGTGGTCGAGTGGTTAACCCCTTGACCTTGGGTATCATTTGGGGGGCGCCAGGGCACCAGATCGGTTTGTGCAGCCAAGCGAAACGGAAACAAGAGGCTTGTGCAGCCAAGCATAACGTACACAATACCCCAATAATGGATTGAAAATGCAGAGATTGGCACAAATAGAAGTCAACCGGCCAGGTGGCAATTTTCAATCCGCACGTCAACCGGTATTTGTGTCAACCAGTGGAAAGGGGTTAATACGTCTAGTAAGCAGGAGGTCGTGGGTTCGAATCCCGCCCGATCAAGCCTGTGAATTCTTTTCCCACAGGCTCTCTTAAAGCACTGAGCATACAGCAGGTGTTGGTAGTCTAAACAGATCAGTGGAGCGCTTTGGCCTCGTGGCTTAGTGTATCGGACTTGAGATCTTGATAATACTGCAGGTTGTGGGTTTGAGACCAGCAGTGGGTCATGGTGCTTGTGTCCTTGAGGAAGACACTTTGTCACAAGTTGCTTTTCTCCACCCAGGAGTAAATGGGTACCTGTGAGGGCAGTGATGGTTATGTGTTTGATTAGTCCATGTGCGCTTAACTTGCAGTCGGGGCTGTATACTAACCAGCGAGCTGAGGTTTCAGGAATGATTAATGCGCCCGATGAGCAGGGGTAATAATATAGTGCCTTGAGCACCGTTGTCTTGGTGGATATGTTGCGCTTTACAAATGTCCGTTATTATTATTACCATCAGTACTACAAGGGGCACCATGTTTTTGTCAACCAAAATCTCAGGAACCCTCTTTTTAACAAAATATGTAAAAATTATTTCTTATTTACAGAGAACAATCACGTCTTCAGTGTGGTGTGTCTTCAACTCGGGGAGCAGACGTTCACGGTAACCGTCGGCAACAGCCTTACCGCCAAGAACCGACAGCCTGCCATTTCCAGGGCTACAATTAAGTGAGTTTTTACAAACCTCGGGTCAAAAAGAACCCCTGTTTTTAGTACTTTATGTTCAGGGAACTAGACTAGCTGGCTTGCACCCGTTCACGGATATATAACCGATTGCAAACAATAACTAAATTTGGTAAATTGGGGGCAGTATTTGGAAGAAAAAAAATCAGGTTTTTGCCAACAGTGGTCAAGTGACAGCACATTTAGGTTCCATGATTTCACAGGATGCTTGAGACTATTATTTATTAATAGTCAAAGGCATAAGTCATTTACTAGTTTTTTTGTTTTTTATGTTTGTTTGCAAATGTTGTATATTACCTTTAACCCTCATATACTAATAATTATACAACACCTGAATAAATCCCAGTCATCCGATTGGTGGATCGTCGGTCACGTGCATTGAATTATTCGTCCAATCGCACGACGCGAACCCGCACCGCCAAAAAAAGTTCTATCACATGGTTCTATCAAACGGTAACGCGTTTGATAGAACTTCCCCGCCGCTACAACACGGCTATCATTAGACTGGTCCCCGGTTTCTCCGTTGTCCTTCGGACTTCAAATGTATATTATATATATATGGGGACCGGGAACCAGTCTAGGCTGTCATTCACACAAAATGGCGGAGGGTGTTTCCGAACCGCGGTTTGTTTTCCTAACATACGACGAAATATTGGAACTCGTAGGCAATGCTGAGACAAATGAAATATGCAGTCAAACGATTAGAGGAATTTGCAAGACACGCAGGAACAACAATTAAAGCTTTAACTGATTCGGGACTGGACCACTGTTTTATTTGTCGCGGTTTTATGCGGGACTGAGAAGGTAAACGGCATGTTGTACACCAAGAAATCCATGCATGCAATCTGTCGGATTTATTCAGGCGTTGTATAAAACAAATAATGAATGTTTCACATTCGTGCAATGGTAAGAATAATTTCATTCGGTGACAGATGGAATGTCCCATTCCACTCGGCTTCGCCTCGTGGAATGGAACATTCAATCTGTCACCTCAATTAATACTGTTTGGGCCCATAACATTAGGGAACTCTCAAGTAATTTGCATACCGTTTCTAAATCGCACTGACGCCTATAACCAAAAACTGGTTCTGTTGTTTTTCTTTGGTTAATCATTTTGGAGGTTTGAGTATTTCATTATGGTGCATAATAGAGTACTGAAGTCTGACATCAGTTGGCACGACAACTGGCTCAAAACAATGGAGATTTGGACTGTTCCTTTGTTAACAGCCAGTCATGCAAACACATTGACAGAAAATAACAAAAGTATTCTGGTTCCAAACATTGCATTGACGTCATCATTTCGGTACTCTATTCCCGCCTATTTTCTTTTTTCCAAAGAAGAAATTCACAGGCAAGAAACAAAACCCAACCAATTCTTTGATATGACTGTTTGTGACCACCCAAACACATCCCCTGATCTATGGGTGCTGTACAACAAAAGTGTCTCTATTTCGTCAAAGGTTCCTGTGTGCGTCGCCAGTCAGGCTACAGCTTATTCCCGTCATTGATCAACCCCAGCTGGAAGAACCCTGCCCAATCACACTGGACTCCAATAATCAGGTAGGAACTGCAAGTAGGAAGAGCAAGTTCGATCAGGGGCGTGTTTACGCGACTGTGACCAAAAAACATGTTTCCGCTTTGGTCATTGGTTGGGCATTTTGGCGTCTTCGGTCATGGTTGCTTGACGTCATTGTTTCGACCAAACGAGAACCGAAGGTTGGAGTTGGTTCACCGGTTCAAAATGGCGGAAGATACTGAAACGTAAGCAAACAATAATTTGTTTTATTCGTCCCAAAAATTAGTGAATTATGTACGAGAGCCACAAAGGCACAGCCTGTCGTGTGTAAAGCATGGTAATCGTCTAACCGACGTCTTTTTCTTTTCAACCATTCCTCTTCTTCGACGTCATTCACCAGATACTCAAACTCTTGCACAACTACTCGCTCTTCCGCCATGTTTTTTTACTATCGGTCAATGACAGTTTCTGGTTATGCGTTTTCTCGCGCCTGCGTAAACACGTTCCATCGTTTTGACGTGACAAACATGTTTCAGGTTGGCGGTCGTGAAAACACGCCCCCAAAGAACATTGGTTAAACGAGCGTGAGTGGGATAACGAATTTATCTTCAAGCAAACTTGACGCCAGTAAAGATGGAACACGCACGGTGCTGTGCGCGAAACCTGTACACATCAATAACAGTCGGAAGAAACAGGAGCTATCCGGAAAAAAACGTAACAAGTGTGCGCCGAAACAGACGTGACGATCCACATGGGACGCAAACGCGCAGCTTTTGAATTACCAATAGATTATGCAGCACTGCGTTTTGCGTATCGCGCAATTCGCAGAATTAGAACAGCGCAACCCACGGAGTTATTATCACACTCTCAGCTGCCACAGATCGACCAATCAGGATCGAGGATTCAAGTTTGCTTGAAGATAATTTACATTGCAGTGGTCTCAAAGATGATCAGGGCACCCTCTATTGACGTAATTTCTAAAGGGGGTGTGTTATCTATGCAGGTTCTCTAAATGCATATATATATTCAAAACCTTTTCGTCATTCTCAATGCATTGTGGGTATGGAGGCCAAACAAACCATGTAATTTATACACAAACCTATGGCACTGTGAACCAGTCCAAATATTAATTGATTTTATGCTAAATATCTGTCATGAGTTGAGAAATTACTCTTTTCGCATGTCTTTGCATGGAACATAAGGAAAATAATGATCAGAAAAATCAATTTTTAATAGCAGTAAAAATAAAGAAATAATTGGGGAATCCCTCTCGGGGTATTAACCAGTTACTGATGAATGCAACACCTCTGAAATTAGAAACGCTAATAATTTCATATTATTAGCCAATCAGAAGAGGATTTTACAACCATGACAACCAACATGTGACCAATGCGACCAATCATGTCCCTTCTAATTTGCTTGCTCTTCTAATGCCAGTAATGGCTGATACTGTTCCCATGATGTTTTGAGAATGTCGAAAAGGGTTAAAGACCTACACTAAACCAAAGTTTAATTCTCAAAAAATAATTAGTATCTTGATTATGAGTTACGAGAAACCAAATTCGTGCTAAATATTGTCATTTTCTATCCATCATTATTAATTAACGGACGAGAGAAAGATGCTAATTAAATATTCAAATTTCGCGCTTACTCCAAAGTTCTCCTCCTGCTGCCGTCGGCGGTGCACTTGTAGCCTTGACGTCATCGTGTGTAGTCATCCAGACTAAACTGAGATTTAGAATTGAAATAGTAGGCTTACATGATGGGATACAGAGACTAAGTTTATTCAATATGTATACTGTGTAAATACTGCGTACTCATGTATGAACTTGTACCAAGTAAAACGATCGGACTACACACCATGACGTCATGCGCAATACATGCGTAACGCATGACATGCAAATGAGGGATGAGACGTACGCTTTTTCGGACGATAGGATTTTCCAGTGAGCTAATTTGCAGGTTTTTTTAAATTAAAAAGGACAGTACACCATTTGTTTGTGTGTATTGCTCTCTTTTTGACATATATCTGTAGACTGAGACAATAATTTCACATTTTTCAAAGCGTTCTACTAGGTCTTTAATGGTTGCTAGTCTTATTATGCCAACATAAGGCAAGATTATTGGTGAAGCACCGGTACCATATTCCGGAGGTTGCACATTCAAATCCCACTCCTGCCAATTTCCTTTGTTCATTTGAGAAAAAAAAAGAATTCAATAAACTTCTGTCTTTTTCATGTTTTCATAATGGACCGATCCAGTGAGCGTCGCCCGATGGTATTCTGACCAATCACATTCGTGGTCGGACATGCGTGCACGCGCATGTGACGCGCGCGGCTGCAACATGCAGTTTGGCATTGGAGAGGAACACGTGTTAATTGCCCATGTGCGTAATGGGCGGGGCTTGCTGGATCGGTGTATTGTTACAGCTACCACAATATGTCTGTCGTGCTATTTGTTTCCCGAACAATAGCAAAATAAAAAATTAATATTTGAGCGGAATAAGACACACTTTATTATCTTTTTCATTTTGTTCTGCTATATTTTGGGTGAATTTTGGCACGGTTGTCCAGCAAGTTTCCACAAAGCAACAAAGACAGTTGAAGGTTTGATTTTTCTTGTGATCTTCCGCCATTCAAGCATAATTCAATATATAATAATCGTATACTAATCGTAACTCATCAACTCATGTCTTTGTAAAATAGTTAAAAATGCCCGCTGCCAATGCATAATAGAGCGTCCAAGTTTCACAAACCCATGATCATGTTTTTTTGTGAACTTCTTTTTAGACAGACTAGTCTGGCGTCGGACTCTGTCTTTACCCGGTATCAATGTGAATGATACATGTACGAGGGTCAGCTGAAAAGTTTGTAGGTTGACTCTGCAGGAGTAATGCCAGATCAATGAAACTTAGCATGCATTTATTTCAACCCTTTTGATAACTAATTGCATGCTGTTGGAATCTTCTGTGAGAGAGTTGAGAACATTCTGAGTACAGAACTTGGAATGTCAAAGGTTTCTTCTCGGTGGGTGCCGTGTCTTCTGACCCCTGATCAAAAGTGCACCAGGCTGGTCATGTCAAGGGATAACTTGGAGCGTTTTGAAGCAGATCCAGCTAATTTCATCAAACGTTTCCTAACCCAGGATGAGTGTTCCATTACTTTGAGCCAGAGACAAAGAGGCAATCCATGCAGTGGAAACACACGTCCTCACCCCCTCCAAAGAAGGCCAAGGTCATTTTGATGCCAAAGTTTGTCAATTTTTATGAAATCGTCTACGAACCACCAAATACGGCCTTACCTGGAAACAAACAATGCAATTAGTTTTCAAAAGGTTGAAATAAATGCATGCTAAGTTTCATTGATCTGGCATTACTCCTTCAGAGTCAACCTACAAACTTTTCAGCCAACCCTTGTAGATTGATTGATGGTAGAAGTCATTTTTCTTTTACTATTTGGGGAGGGGGGGGGGGGGGGGGTAATTGGTCTCACCAAAGGTGGAAGTTACCCCACCTGGTTCTATAGGTCTGAAAATTGGGATAATTGCTTTGCCATCTATTGAAGATTTATCCTCTATTTAGATCTGGACCCAGGAAAACCGTAAAGGTGGTTGGGCTGGCAACCTAAAATGTGGCCAACCCCACCACCTCTGTTGTAGCCCTTTACCTAGAGTATCTTTTAGCCTTGTATTGGGAGACTTCCATGAAAAAACATTATTAAAACAAAAATATCTTCACATGTTTTTACATTAAAATGCTGGTTTTTCTTTTTAAAAAAACCCAATTTTTTTCAGTTTTCCAGCTCAGCCCAGTTAGAAAAAAATATTAGCCTAAAAATCGGACGCTGCACACTTTGTAGCTTTTTTGCTCGGAAGTACCATATTTTTTTCAAAATCTGCCTGGATTCTGAGGTCGACTTACATGCTCTGAATTAATAATTTCATGCTACTGCTAGCCAGTAAGCAAGATTCCTGTTACGCTTAGCACATAAAAATGCTTAACCCGGGTATTAAGTAAATTGTGCTTAGTCTGCAGAATCTCTACAGAGTCTGCATATTGTCTGGGGAAAAAAAGAAGAAAAAAAAAACAAGTCTGAGTCGATTTCAAAAATGTTGGAGTCACCCAAGTCTATGTTCAATGTGATGAAAATACCTCGTGGGGGGGCTCTCAGCATGATGAAATAATGAATGCGAAAAAAAAGCAGACAGAAAAATTCAGCACTGAAGTAGGATCTGCCATATTGCTTTCACTGATGTTCAAGTTCTGCAGAAATGTGTGCTTTGAAAGTAGTGGTGGAATATAAATCTCCCCCCACCCCCATCTCAAAAATGTTCCGTAGCACCTGTTAAACATACTGTAGATATTAATCACAAGCCGAGAAGAAATATGCCCAAAACTCGACCCACTGCCTATTATGGCATGCAAACATTTGCAAAATAATTCCTGCCTGAAATATTTCCTTTATACATTATACGTGTATTCTGCAGAGCATGCAGAATGCACACAATAGAGTTGAGCAAAACAACTTGTACTCTTTACTTCTGGACTGCCTCTTGACTGTGTGTCTAGACTCTGCTTGAGTGCACTTGAAGAACTTTGTCTGCAGACCAACTGCTCATTCTATCATTTCTATGTAACCAAACATTGTCTTCAGACTTTCTGCAAATATTCTGGAGACTTTCTTCAGTTGTGCTGGCATTCTACAGACATCGAATTCATTGACTGTCTGCAGACTCTCTGTACATTGCTTGCAGACTCTCTGTACATTGTTTGCAGACTCTCTGTACATTGTCTGCAGACTCTCTGTACATTGTCTGCAGACTCTCTGTACATTGTCTGCAGACTCTCTGTACATTGTTTGCAGACTCTCTGTACATTGTTTGCAGACTCTCTGTACATTGCTTGCAGACTCTCTGTACATTGTCTGCAGACTCTCTGTACATTGTCTGCAGACTCTCTGTACATTGTCTGCAGACTCTCTGTACATTGTCTGCAGACTCTCTGTACATTGTCTGCAGACTCTCTGTACATTGTTTGCAGACTCTCTGTACATTGTCTGCAGACTCTCTGTACATTGTCTGCAGACTCTCTGTACATTGTCTGCAGACTCTCTGTACATTGTCTGCAGACTCTCTGTACATTGTCTGCAGACTCTCTGTACATTGTCTGCAGACTCTCTGTACATTGTCTGCAGACTCTCTGTACATTGCTTGCAGACTCTCTGTACATTGCCTGCAGACTCTCTGTACATTGTCTGCAGACTCTCTGTACATTGTCTGTAGACTCTCTGTACATTGTCTGCAGACTCTCTGTACATTGTCTGCAGACTCTCTGTACATTGTCTGCAGACTCTCTGTACATTGTCTGCAGACTCTCTGTACATTGTCTGCAGACTCTCTGTACATTGTCTGCAGACTCTCTGTACATTGTTTGCAGACTCTCTGTACATTGTTTGCAGACTCTCTGTACATTGTTTGCAGACTCTCTGTACATTGTTTGCAATCTGTTTTGCACAGTCTGCAGCCATTCTGCAGACTGTCTGCGCATATTTAAGATATACATGTACAATGTAGGCCTATTTTGTGGATTTTGAGGTACATGTAGACTGCAGATGTTATCTGTATGCCTGCAGACATTTTGTTGCCATTCTGCCAACTTTCTGTCATCTTTCTGCTGTTAATCTGTAGACTGTCTGCAGACATTCTGCAGAAATTTGTCAGACATTCTCATTCTGCCAACGTTTTGCTGACTGTCTGTTGATTGTCTACGAACATTCGGCGGATATTTCTGTAGACATTCAGCATACATTATAATATATTTTTGCAAAAAGATGTCATTTTAGTCCTCAAACCTTTAACAAATGCCCTGCCTCATCTTTCCGCAGACATTCTGTTGACATTGTGCTATTATTCTGCTGTTTATCTGTAGAATGCAGACATTCTGCAGAAATTGTTCAGACATTCTGCAGACATTGTTCAGACATTCTGCAGAAATTGTTCAGACATTCTGCAGACATTGTTCAGACATTCTGCAGAAATTGTTCAGACATTCTGCAGAAATTGTTCAGACATTCTGCAGACATTGTTCAGACATTCTGCAGAAATTGTTCAGACATTCTGCAGACATTGTTCAGACATTCTGCAGACATTGTTCAGACATTCTGCAGACATTGTTCAGACATTCTGCAGAAATTGTTCAGACATTCTGCAGAAATTGTTCAGACATTCTGCAGAAATTGTTCAGACATTCTGCAGAAATTGTTCAGACATTCTGCAGACATTGTTCAGACATTCTGCAGAAATTCTGCAGACATTCTGCAGACATTCTGCAGACATTCTGCAGACATTCTGCAGACATTCTGCAGACATTCTGCAGACATTCTGCAGACATTCTGCAGACATTCTGCAGACATTCTGCAGACATTCTGCAGACATTCTGCAGACATTCTGCAGACATTCTGCAGACATTCTGCAGACATTCTGCAGACATTCTGCAGACATTCTGCAGACATTCTGCAGACATTGTTCAGACATTGTTCAGACATTGTTCAGACATTGTTCAGACATTGTTCAGACATTGTTCAGACATTGTTCAGACATTGTTCAGACATTGTTCAGACATTGTTCAGACATTGTTCAGACATTGTTCAGACATTGTTCAGACATTGTTCAGACATTGTTCAGACATTGTTCAGACATTCTGCAGACATTCTGCAGACATTCTGCAGACATTCTGCAGACATTCTGCAGACATTCTGCAGACATTCTGCAGACATTCTGCAGACATTTTACTGACTTTCTGCTGTCTGTAGTCTATTTATTGTCTGCAAATTTTCTGCAGAAATTTTGCAGACTTTCTGTAGGCCCTCGGTAGACTTTCTGCAGACATACATGTACATTCTGCACCTTGTGATTAGTAGTAAAACAAATCACAGAATGTTAGTGTAGTCCTCAAACGTCCTTTAACAAATGTCCTGCCTCATATTTTTGCACCAGCTCCCGGTTCTTAACAATGCCGATTTGGACATCATGGTGCGTGCTGTGGACAGTCACGGCAACTTCTTCCACAACTTCTCCTCAGTGGGAATCTCATGGGCCAGCTCGGACAGCTCTTTAGCCGCATTCCGGGACCCGCTGACCACGTATTCGGATGTCGACGGCGACATACGTGGCTCCAAGGTCCTCAAAGGTTTGTCCGCCAGTACCAAGATGCTGTAACATTTGTGACCTGGCCCCATTAAACAGATGGAATATATCTAAATTTGAAAATTGAGATTATTTCCTGAAAATACGAGTTGTAAGCTTGTAACCCATTGCGGCTAGCAGACGGCCCTCGGTGTGGTTTGAGGAGAGACCACTGGGCCGGTTGATGTGTTTTTTACCGCATTCCCGCACATTATGTGACCGGCTCTGCAAAAAGGTGTATTATGTCGCAAAATTTGAAAAATACATAGTTGAATTTGTCACATCCTAATCTTTAATTTGGTGTAGTGTTCTCAAGATATCTTGACATTTTTGTATACTCATGTTTTCCAATTTAACAGAAGCGTATTAGAGACATGAAGGCCTTTAAACACAAAAGTGCAAAGAAATAATACAGAAGTAATTTTTATCAACATCAATTTTTTTATCTTTATTAATCAATATTAACATTTCTGAAAATAATTTATGAAAATATAGATATATATAACAAAAGCCAACAAACCAAAAAAACAAAAAACACTTATGTTAAGATTTTTTCGCCCGCTTCACATAGAACAGCCCTGTGTTTGTTTTCACATAGTGCGACATAATACCCTTTTTTGTAGAGCGGGTCACATGTGCAATTTATTCATTATTCAACTATATTATTTTTGAATGGGAGTGTAATGAGTAGATTGTGGTTTTTCAAACAAAGCTTTTATTCACACCAAAGGGAGGGGGCGGGAGGGGGGAGGGGGGGCTCAGAGTGTGATAAATAGGACCACTCTATTCAGTGTGGCGCCTATTGTTCCCAGTTCAACGCTGTTTCCGACGCAGAATAATAATGTACGCGTGCGCAATATTTACATATCTACAATTCAGACTATAATGCCTACTTTTTTCCTGATTGTGTTCCCCAGCATGGGAGGTGTGTCGAATGAGTGATAAACTTGGCTCCGTGACCGTCACTGCATCTTCCTCGACCTATGACCCTGTCCTCTTCAAGAAACATAACATCCAGTTGCCGGTAAGTTTGTACACTTGAAGACAAGTCGTTTAGACAGTCGTGTTTTGTCCGCAGGTGCCGTCATTATCATATTACCAGTGCGGTACGTTATGTAAATACGCCCGCCGTTCGTGAAGTTCCGACATGTCTAACGACTTGACTAATATGTCTCCGGGCGGATATTCAAATAGGCCTATGCAACCAGCGCATGCATTAATCTCAAACCCCCTTCAAAGAATGAGGGCACACCTGTTGTAAATGGAACTCTGCGCTCACGTGCACCTGTACGGCATTATAACTAGCTAGATGTGTATTGTATGCCTTGCGCGATGCGCCATGCGGTTAGCGCTGAAAGATGTAACATGGATATTCATATTCCCCTGATTCTTAACCAATCAGACTGCTTTGCTCATTTCGATAGCGAGCCCCATATGTTGTGCACAAAGCTGAGAACGTATTATTCAAGCCGGTAATTGGATTCAAAGCGCACGCATGTTGGGATCGAGGATGTATGTACCGTCCCCGCAACTGAAACGGTATGCGCTATATCATATACCCTGGCCCCGGACAAATTAATTTCTGAAAATTACAGCAAAAGCAAAATCATGTTTTTTCTTGAAATTCTTACTTTTATCCTGTTTTTTTGTGTCGCCTAAACGAATGTTTTTTTTTGGGGGTGGGGGCACTTACCAATCCTAAATTCTGTATGACCGTACACAAAATGTAGCTCCGTATGTATGTTAAAGTTTTAGATTAAGTTTTTGGGAGAAAGTTTTAAACATCTGCATGCTTTCATGAAACTTATATGCAGTGACCCTTGGGTGAGGTCAAAGGTCATTTCGGGTCAAGTGGTAAGAAATGCTGAAAATGCAAAATTGCTCTCATTTGAAAAGTTAAAACTTAGATGCAGTGACCCCAAAAAAAGGGCGACACGTGTGATCCGCGGATCACCTCGTTAATTAAATCCTAATATTCTCCTACCTTTTCACCCGGGTCTGCCTGAAAGCCCACACACTTTCTAGTCATTAGTTTGTATCGTTCAACCGTGTCGTCCGGCGTATTCAACCATACATGCAGGTAAGAATTGAGCTTCGCACGTCCGTTCGTGTACATATATTATCTCCTTTAAAGGTAGTGTACATGACTGGTCATTATTGCAGTTTTCAGAAATGGGCAGATTTGGGGGTCAGGAAATATCGTTTCACTGACCTGTTCAAAGTTTTGCGTTGTTGGATGGCGAAAAAACGAGAGAAAAACGGCGTTCGTTTGTAACCGTCGGGCGGATGATAGCCTTTAGTCAAGGCGCGCGTGGCTATCTAGGCTTGTGACGCGCCCCGGATATGCCATCATGTCCGGGGCGCGCCACTCGTCCGGGTAGCCACGCGCGCCTTGACTAAAGGCTACAGGGCAGTTTTCCCAACGATTTCCAGCCGGAAATCATTGGGAAAACGATATAAATTTCCACTTTTCTTGACAACGACAGCACACCTGGGGCCATCATTTCACAGGATGATTGAGACTACTATTAACTTACAGTCTAGTAAGGTATTTCATAATAATTCAGTAAAACAAATTGGAGGAATACCGATCGTGTACACTACCTTTAACCACTTCCTCGCGAGCTAATTACATTTGTGTCGTGTGATTCGTCCCAGTTGAAACTCAACCCGCTGAGTGCCTCACTGGAGCTCAACTTGGTCAACGAGGCAACGATAGAGCCGGAACAGATCGCTATTTTCAACCATCCGTCCAACAGGGTAGGTGCCACAAAACAGCCAGTTGGCTAGGGCTTGGTTAATGACCCATGACATTACACGCTTCAGAAGTGACTACTTGATGTATATGAGCCATTACATCTAATGAAAACAAATTAAAGTGAAGCATCTCCATTTGGCTGGGAGGTTTTTTGAAAGAATTTGTTTTTGTTTAACTAACCCCTTACCCTACTAAATCCAACAAAATGAACAAAGATACTGACAATGTGGGAGACCGCCAACATAGGGCAAGATAGCTCAGTTGGTAGAGCGCCGGTACGGTAACCCAGAGGTCGCTGGTTCGAATCCCGCTCCTGCCAGTTTCTTTGTTCAAATGTGGTAAAAAGCTGATGTAATTTGTTGGATTTAGCAGTCAACACAAACTACATGGTGTGTTGATATTGTTGTATTCAGCAGGGTAGCAGCTTAATATACCTGTTGGATTTTGTCATATTTAGCAGGCTTCTTATTTAAGTTTTGTTGGAAACGTCAGACCGGCTAAATTAGGGTGATTTGAAAAGTTGCACTTTATAGTAAAAACATGTTACCAGCCAAAATTCCATGCGAGGTGTACGACTTGTGACTGGTTCCCGGCTTAGTTTTGCTAAGTACAGGGTATCCGCAGGTCTTTAAAAAGTCTTAAAAAGTCTGAAATTGACTTTTCTCAATTTAAGGCCTTAAAAAGCATTAAAAAGTATTAAATCGAGTTCTCCAAGGTCTTAAAAAAAATTGGCCAAAGCGAGTAATGATTTTTTTATCAGCTCATAAATAACAATCACAGAGCCTGTATAAAAAATCAGCTATTGGAACCCTTAAAAAAAATTTCCGGAAAGCTAATCGCATGTGGCAGACACATTGTATTTACCAAGCGTTCCAATCCTGAGATCCAAAATCCACCCATACACCTAGTGTCGGTCTGCGTATTGTTGGTCTTAAATTTTGGTTAGGGCAGCATTAAAAGGGTTTTAAAAAGTCTTAAATTTGACGTTCGGAAACATGCAGATACCCTGTAAGTAGAAAATCTGCCAAGCAATATTCAGTGATTAAGTGGCTCCATAAAAATGGGCTCGGGTTATGCCGCACAAACTCCATTATCTCATCAATCAAAATGAATCATCCAATGTGATTTAATTAGCCTCGGTACTAGATCATAACTCCAACCTGCAAAGTATCGCACGACGGATTGAGGAGTTAGCGCCCTAGTAGTTTAATATAACTCAATGGTTATAAATCACTTCTTAAACCCCAACTACCCCAAGCCTTACAAACTACAACAGCAAGTTTCGTCTAATTTTCATGGGTTCAGGACTGCAGCGCCTTGGCACCATTGCTTTACATGGAGCTATGATGGCCCAGCAAAAATGCCTGGAGAGTTGGGGTTTAAGGCACACATCACCCTGACATCTCCCCAAATTTAATCAAGATAAGGTTTTCCTTTAAAAAACAAGCAAAATCTTGTTTTCAAACTAGATATTGACATGGAAGATGAAAAAGCAAAGTAAAGCAATAAGTTTTCAAAGTGAACGAAGAAACTGGCAGGAGCGGGATTTGAACCTGCGACCTCCAGGTTACCGTTCCGGCGCTCTACCAACTGAGCTATCTTGCCCTATGTTGGCGGTTTCCCAAATTGTCAGTGTCTTTGTTCGGGTGGGCGCTAGTCAGAAGTCATAAACCCAGAATGCCGTATAGCCAGGGATCACACCCAATTTTACGATACAACCTGGGAAGCGACATTGTGGGGATCACTCAATGGGATACGACTTTTTAACTTATATTTCGTCAAACAATCCACAAGGAAAACTGACTAGGTAAATTTGAATACATTTTCAAAGTGAACAAAGAAACTGGCAGGAGCGGGATTCGAACCTGCGATACAACCTGGGAAGCGACATTGTGAATTGTGAATTTCCCCACATGACTAAAAATAAAAATTCATTTTATAGCAATAGATGGAGAAAAAACTATGTAGTTGATGAACAGACATTTATAAACTGATTGGAGCTGCAGCGAGCCCATGACTTTGGGTTATCAACTGGGTCACTCTATAAATTAGGGGTACAAAAGTGTGACATGTTTCGGTGTCCCTGTTACACCTGCCCTGTGTACTTTTCTATCAAGTATCATTAAAATTGACTTCATTTTGCTAGGAACCACCCTCAATCCTCTAAAATCCTCCTGTTTCTCAAACACCATTCACCAGCAATCCTCTAAAATCCTTCTTTGCTTTAAACACCATTTATCCTCAATCCTCCAAAATCCTCCTTTTTTGTGTCGCCTCAACGAATGTTTTGGGGGGCACTTACCAGTCATGAATTCTGTCCATGTGTCTGTGTGGGCCTTGTGTCTGTGGCCCGTGTACTGTGACCGTATGCCTGTGTGACCGTATGTTAAAGTTTTAGGTTACGTTTTTGCTCTCATTTGGTGTCATTTGAAAAGTTGAAGTCCAATTGGAACCAAATGTGGGTTGTGCATGTAACTTGGGACCCTTCATATCTTAGTGAGGTCAAAGGTCTCATAGAAAGGTCAAAGGTCATCTTAGGTCAAGTTGTAAAATGGGCTGAACATGTAAAACTGGCCCCATTTGAAAAGTTGAAGTCCAATTGGAACCAAACGTGGGGTTATATATGTAACATGGGACCCTACATATGTTTATGAATTACAAGGTCACATACCAAGGTCATAGGTCATTTGAGGTCAAGTTATAAAAATAGGCTTAAAATGGAAAATTGCTCTCATTTGAAAAGTTGCAAATGCAATGCAGTGACCAAAACAAAAAGGCGACGTGTGATCCGCGGATCACCTTGTCTTGAAACACCATTCATCCTCAATCCTCCAAAATCCTCCAAAACTGCAAGGAGGATTTTGGAGGATTGAGGTGGGTTAGAGTTAAACAGTCCGTGTGGATTTTTCCTTAAAGGTTCACTTCACGCTTCTAGGTGGTTCAGGTCACTTCCTGATACGGCCAAGCCTGCAGGGAATAGCGGAGATCAACTATGACGACAAGAAGAAAAAGATTGAGGTCAGTGCTTTGCTATAACCCTAACCTTACATAAAGCTACAAAATACTACTAGTAGTAAACGGTAGTATGCAGTACTCTTGCCTATTTGTGTACAATGCTTGTAGTAATTTTTGGTATTTGGTACCTCACTGCAAATAACGTACGTAGTAATATGTAGTACTACTGTTTGTTGCTGGGGTTGGAGGGAAAATATCCGTCATCATCTAAGGCGGAAACACAGCATGAACTACTGGTTTTCAGAGATGATACAATTTTTTTCTTCGCCATCCAATTCATTGACACAAATATAATTTTCTATAAATGGTAGTACCCAGTAGCTAAAGTGTGAAGGGTTTTACGGACGGGAACAATAAACCTCCGTTCACAAAAAGCTACCGTTGACACAAATGCGGCATTTGACACTGTTAAGCGGCATAACTTTTTCATAAAATAGCACCAGAGTCATAGCTGCACGTTCATTTATATTTTATCGACTATTTAAACCGGCAAAAAGATTTGAATATTCGGTTGACGATTTGAATATTCAAATATTCGGTATATTTCGGACAGCCCTAAGACTCAGTGCTATAGAATACTACATGTAAGTTGTATTTTGTCGTGCACAGGTCTTCACACCAAATTAATGTCTAGGGAGTTGAGGTTTATTGAAGTTGACCTTAATAACCCCTTGAGTACGGGTGTTATTATGTGGCGCTGGGGTGCCATGCCGGCATGTGCAGCCAAGCGAAACAGACACAAGAGGCTTGTGCATTCAAGCGTAACACACCATAATCCAACAATGCATTGAAAATGCAGAGATTGTGTTGATAGATGTCATCTGACCAGGTGGTAATTTGTATTTTTTTTAAGTGTATAGATGTCATCCGAACGCAAGGGGTGAAGTGCTTCATACTTTGAGTACGCAATCAACTGATAGCGTTAACCCATCCCTGCATGATCGTGCAAGTTCTGTCCTGCACGATTGGTCGATGGCGAACCCGTCCTTCGAAGTTTACCGATCAGGCCAACCTGTCCCTGCATCATAGTGCAAATTTTGCCCAGACCGCCCAGCAATACTGCTTTTCTTACAGGGTCGGTAGATCGCGCAAAGTCTGCAGTGCACGATTGGCCGATGCTTGCGCTATCAACTGATGCTTGTGCGATCAACTGATGCTTGTGCGATCAACTGATGCTTGTGCGATCAACTGATGCTTGCGCGATCAACTGATGCTTGTGCGATCAACTGATGCTTGTGCGATCAACTGATGCTTGTGCGATCAACTGATGCTTGCGTGATCAACTGATGCTTGTGCGATCAACTGATGCTTGCGCTATCAACTGATGCTTGTGCGATCAACTGATGCTTGCGCTATCAACTGATGCTTGTGCGATCAACTGATGCTTGTGCGATCAACTGATGCTTGTGCGATCAACTGATGCTTGTGCGATCAACTGATGCTTGTGCGATCAACTGATGCTTGCGTGATCAACTGATGCTTGCGTGATCAACTGATGCTTGTGCGATCAACTGATGCTTGCGCTATCAACTGATGCTTGTGCGATCAACTGATGCTTGCGCTATCAACTGATGCTTGTGCGATCAACTGATGCTTGTGCGATCAACTGATGCTTGTGCGATCAACTGATGCTTGTGCGATCAACTGATGCTTGTGCGATCAACTGATGCTTGCGCGATCAACTGATGCTTGTGCGATCAACTGATGCTTGTGCGATCAACTGATGCTTGTGCGATCAACTGATGCTTGCGTGATCAACTGATGCTTGTGCGATCAACTGATGCTTGCGCTATCAACTGATGCTTGTGCGATCAACTGATGCTTGCGCTATCAACTGATGCTTGTGCGATCAACTGATGCTTGTGCGATCAACTGATGCTTGTGCGATCAACTGATGCTTGTGCGATCAACTGATGCTTGCGCGATCAACTGATGCTTGCGCGATCAACTGATGCTTGTGCGATCAACTGATGCTTGCGTGATCAACTGATGCTTGCGTGATCAACTGATGCTTGCGTGATCAACTGATGCTTGTGCGATCAACTGATGCTTGTGCGATCAACTGATGCTTGTGCGATCAACTGATGCTTGCGTGATCAACTGATGCTTGTGCGATCAACTGATGCTTGCGCTATCAACTGATGCTTGTGCGATCAACTGATGCTTGCGCTATCAACTGATGCTTGTGCGATCAACTGATGCTTGTGCGATCAACTGATGCTTGTGCGATCAACTGATGCTTGTGCGATCAACTGATGCTTGTGCGATCAACTGATGCTTGCGTGATCAACTGATGCTTGCGTGATCAACTGATGCTTGCGTGATCAACTGATGCTTGTGCGATCAACTGATGCTTGCGCTATCAACTGATGCTTGTGCGATCAACTGATGCTTGCGCTATCAACTGATGCTTGTGCGATCAACTGATGCTTGTGCGATCAACTGATGCTTGTGCGATCAACTGATGCTTGTGCGATCAACTGATGCTTGTGCGATCAACTGATGCTTGCGCGATCAACTGATGCTTGTGCGATCAACTGATGCTTGTGCGATCAACTGATGCTTGTGCGATCAACTGATGCTTGCGTGATCAACTGATGCTTGTGCGATCAACTGATGCTTGCGCTATCAACTGATGCTTGTGCGATCAACTGATGCTTGCGCTATCAACTGATGCTTGTGCGATCAACTGATGCTTGTGCGATCAACTGATGCTTGTGCGATCAACTGATGCTTGTGCGATCAACTGATGCTTGTGCGATCAACTGATGCTTGCGCGATCAACTGATGCTTGCGCGATCAACTGATGCTTGTGCGATCAACTGATGCTTGTGCGATCAACTGATGCTTCCGTGATCAACTGATGCTTGCGTGATCAACTGATGCTTGCGTGATCAACTGATGCTTGTGCGATCAACTGATGCTTGTGCGATCAACTGATGCTTGTGCGATCAACTGATGCTTGTGCGATCAACTGATGCTTGCGCGATCAACTGATGCTTGTGCGATCAACTGATGCTTGTGCGATCAACTGATGCTTGCGTGATCAACTGATGCTTGCGTGATCAACTGATGCTTGCGTGATCAACTGATGCTTGTGCGATCAACTGATGCTTGTGCGATCAACTGATGCTTGTGCGATCAACTGATGCTTGTGCGATCAACTATGCTTGTGCGATCAACTGATGCTTGCGCGTACGATAGGTTGCATGAAAGGTAGCGCCATCCCCTGATCCCGGCAGCACAAAATGAGAATAAAGTCGCACTATGGCTTTCTGAGTTACAAGCAGAAACAACAATTCTTTTTCACTGAGAAGTCAATTTTAGAATATTAACAACTGTATATATTTGAAAGACTCTATTCCATCATATCCCAAAGAATTTTAACTGAATCTCTTCACGAAATATTTTTTGGGTCTGATTTGTTTTTTTTTTTAACTCGGGTTAAAGTGTGCACAGATCACTAACTTTGAGCTTCATTTTCTCAAAACAAGGGGTCAGGACTCTGATAATTTTAAAAGGTTGTACATGTATTAGGGGCTAGGAACGAGATACCACAACACACAATATATCAAATTAAAGCTTTTAACCTGTACTTTCAGGAAATACCATCTTGATTTTCAAACTTTGCTACTTTATCCCCATTTCGTGGGAACAGGTCACAAATGTTACTATTGCGTCAAATTAAAATTTGCGTCACTTTTGAGAGTCAGAATTCTTGATAGCAATTTCATTCATTTTGCAGGTGGCGCCCATTTATGATGGTACTTTGACCCTGACGGCCTTTGACCTTTGCCTTACGACCTCCCAGCATGCTTCAGCTAAAATCCACATAGCAGGGGTCAACACCATCGAGCTTAAAGTCGTGGACAAGGTACGTCGATGTGTTTGAAGAACAAATTATGATTTATCTAAAAAACGCACAAACTAAGGAAATTGTTTTTGTTATTGATTAACCCTTGATTAATACCACATTCTTTATTGCTTATCTTCCCCGAGTACCACATTCATCCAAAGAATTCACCCTCAAGAGTTGATTGAAATGGTAAATGTGTGCAAAGTTTCTTCCATGACAATTACTCTTTCATATGGTGTAAAAATGAAAGTCATAGCTGATAAAATAGCAAAGTTACGGCTGTTTTCTCTTCTGGCCCACTTTAGCAAACAGGAAACTTGTTTGTCACACGAACAAACGGCACTCCATACAAAAGACTGTGGAAGAAACTTCGGATACAGTTTTCTCAAAATATTGTAATGGAGACACATAAATTTGATAGCAGAGCACCATTGGAAAGATCTGAAAAAGCTCTTTCCGGTGGTTTGAGGATGAAGTATGGACATCAAATAAACACAAATACTAGAGTTGATTGAAACATGGTGAGCATATCTGTATCTGTTGTTTGGCTGTTTTGTCGAGTTTCTTTAACATTGGTAAGGAAAGGATTAAATAGTGTCATATTTCTCACTCAGCACTGATTTTTTTAAATAAGGCAAAAAAAAAGAAATTGTTGCCCTCCGCGATCGACCCTAAAAGTCACAAAAGTCTGGTAGGAATTTTCAAAATCTCACCTTTTATGCAAGTCGCCCATCACAAGGCCAAGGGCCACTCGAGGTGTGGGCTACAGAGGAAAGTGTGGAAGAACAAGCCCCTCACACTGAAACAAGACAAGATAATCTGATCTCTTCACAGTATGAATAGGGTCGGGATGGGTAACTAGTCCACTGCAAGGCATTAATAATGCCTCTACCCATATTAAGCGTAGAAGTGCTATAGCCCAGGACTGGGCTCGAACCCACAACTTGCAGAATTACCCGCAGACCAGGAATTCAATGCTCCAAACCACTAGGCCACGACACTTCCACAATAATAATAAGCTTACTTTTTGCCTCCCAACTTCGAGTTACAGTACATGTAGTATTGTTTTCATGGATGGTTAAAATTAACCAAACCAACCTCCCTCCCAATTTTTCCCATTAAAGGGCAACACAAGTTTTTTTTGGGGGCCTTACTCAGTGTTTTTTGGTGTTGCACCCTGAATAATACAATTTTACATTGAATTGCTAACATTAGATACGTAACACACACATTTTCCTTTTTAATCAGTTCTTGAGGGTGAAATCTTTGGTTGAAAATACAACCATTCAACAAGCAGTCAGCTGCTTTTTCTGCTTGAGTGGTTTTACGCTTGACTGGTTTTACGCTTGACTGAACAAAGAATGTGGTACTGGGGGAAGATATTAAGCCAATAAACAATGTGGTAAGGGAAGGTTTGAAATGTTTTCCTAGTGAGTTTTGTTTGTATTTTCAATTGATTCATATTAATTTCTCAGCCAATCAAAACAGTTATACAATCAAATTGGTTGCATTTCAAAGTCATACCTCTCTTCTGATAGGTCCAAGTTGATCATGACATCACGGCGGCAGTCCAGGTGCTAGACTCCACCGGCCAGCCGCTGTCTGTGTCCTACTTCCCGCTGATGAACCTGGTGCCCAAGCCTGGCTCGGACATCGTGACAATAAGGTAGGCTGGCCTCGGAGACTACCATCTTGATTACGGTTTTTATACTACATTCTTTTGTGTCATGCTTTTTAACCCCTTGACCCCGGATTTCATATGGGGGCGCTGGGGCGCCATGCCGGCTTGTGCAGCCAAGCAAAACGGAAACAAGAGGCTTGTGCAGCCAAGCATAACGTACACAATACGCCAATAATGGATTGAAAATGCAGAAATTGGCGTGTATAGACGTCACCCGGCCAGGTGGCAATTTTCAATCTGCACGTATTTGTGTCAACCGTACGCAAGGGGTTAAAGCAATAGAGTGGTCCTGTTCATCGCACTTGGAGCTCCCTTTTCGTGTGAATGAAAGCTTTGTTGATTTATTTGTTAACCATATCCAACATACAATGTAGGGCTGTTCATTTTTGAATAATGTAGTATTTTGATTATTCGAGACTGAGCTTGACCGAATATTCGAATATTCGATACTCGCCGATCAAGTCTTTCAGGCGTCTGCTGCAACTGCATGCCGCGCCCGTAAAAAGTTGCACGCAAAGCACGCCGGTGTTTTACACATGGGTCATTCCATGAAGTTGAGACACAATGTGTGACATATTGGTAAACATTTTAAATTGGTGTGAAATAAATTTGTCACACCACATGTGATTCTATACAATTATTTCATCATAGGTTAGATTCATTGTGACATAATATTTAGTTTAGGGTCCTCTCTCTTGAGACAACCACTCCATCAAGGGTGGAAAACTAACACTTGACACCAATTTAGGGGGTCTTTTGTTATGTTTCTAAAAAGAGGTTCTCCAAGTCTTTCTTATCATGTTGCATGGACATTTCACATACTGCTCAGAGAAGAATTATGGAAGAAAGTTCCCAAAATTGTTAGGATGTAACGTGGGACACCGCCGTTACCTCCGAGTCCATTTTTGTCCATTTTGAAAAGGCAGTCCAATATATTGACTCTACAAGTTACTTTGATTAAAACAGTAATCACACAAAAGAAATTTAATTTAATTCAGACTTCATTTGATGAAAGGTAAGGAAGCTAGACATGCAGGCAGGATGTAACAAAATATAACAGAGTGGGACACCATTCGTTACCTCCTTAACCACAGATTTGTTAGCCATATAACAGAAAAGATGTAAGAGATACTGAAAATATAATTTGTTGTTGAGAAGTTTTGCAAAACTGCATGTAACTTAACAAGTAAAAGAAAGGAAATAGTTAATTTTTTAACTTCTGAACCCTATTTGTACTTTGTAATTTTTTATGTCACAAAATTTCCCCATAATTTAGCCCGGGACACCATCACACTTGGTGACAAAACATAAATATATCACATATAATGCCCTCATGTTTTGTATCATTCAAAAGCCTTCCTTTTACTCTTCAAGTTCATACCATAATCACCATTAAAGTCAGTTTAGTTTAAACAAGAATAACAATTACATGATCAAAGAATGCCAAAATGTGCGTGTGTCTCAATTTCATGGAATAACCCACGTATAAGATGATTTTCAATGAGCCATCTTTGTGTTGGGGACCAGAGGCACCGGGGCAAACCCCTACTCTTTCATGACGGATGATCTGGGTTGTTTTAACATGCATTGATTCTATAGAGCTTACGGGACTTCCAGCTTTAACGTCCCATCTTGGCTCGGGTCGTTATCAGCGTCCCAGCAGCCGATTTCAGGAAACCTTGTGCAATTGCGTAACTCTACTTACGCCACAATTTATTGCGTAAGTTGCGCAACATCTGTGACATTTTGAAATTTCCTGAAAGGTACGCAGTGCGTAAGTCGCTGACTTGTGCCACAAATTATGGCGTAACTTTACGCACTCGTTTTAGGTGGCTTAAGTTGTCCGCACAAATACCGAAATGATGACATAGCTAGCTGAGGGTGAGCATAGTAGAGCCGTTAGTTGCTCAAATCATTTATTAAATTCACCCGATTATTTCAGAGAGTAATGAAAAGATCATACCTCTACATGTAGGTCTAATCTTTCTTCTTTTTTATTGAAAATGCATTTTATACACTTTGCAATTTTAATCATTTTGAATCATTTTTAAATTAAATTATGTGGCCATTTACTGTTTTGAATATAAATTTACTGTTTTCTTTCATTTTAAACATTTATTAATGTGTCTCATATTTTGAGCACCAGAACCAAGGCAATTTCTATTGTATACTTTTGTATATAAATAGGAATAGAGTACCGAAGTCTGACGTCAGTTGGCACGACAACTGGCTCCAAACAAATGGAGATTTCGACTTTTCCTTTGTTAACAGCCAGTCATGCAAACACATTGACACAAAATAACAAAAGTATTCTGGTTTCAAACATTGCATTGACGTCATCACTTCAGTATACATGTACTCTATGAACCAAAGCAATCAAAACCGGCCCAGTTAAGTTGCTTCAATTCTTTTATCACTGGAAAGAGTAAAAAATTTACATAAAATGATGGTCAATGGTCATGATAGGTTAACCCTATGAAAAGTTATGGATTTTTGTTGATTTCAATTTTGGCCATTTTGGAAGACAATTTTAGTTAAAAATTTGTGACCATATTGCTAAATTGCTATTTTTTTATTGAAAATTTGAGCCTTTATTATTTCTCATCAATTTGTTATAGATATAAAAATAATTTCATGAGTCATTTAAATTAGCAACATTTAACAAACACACCAATTTTTTGCCAATAAATGATCAAAAACTAAATAAAAACAAATAAGCCAGTCACGGCGCTGACAGAAAATTGGGCATCGCAAATAGCGCCACCAATGTGAGTCTGCCTACTTATAGGGTCTTGGATCCTCAAGGCAGCTAGATTTGTAATATTGGCATTCCTAATTCTGATCGCGTTCATCCTTTTCCATTTTTTCCTAACAGTCCTGATGCGAGTAAAATTCAACACCAGTTTACGGCCTACTACACTGTCCATGGTGCAGCCCTCGGATTCACCAATCTTGCATTCACCGCTTCCTCTAAGACGGGCCTGCCGATCTCCAGCAAAGTCAGAGACATACAGGTAAAAGTTATTCGTTCCTTCCGTTCCTTCCGTTCCTTCCGTTCCTTCCGTTCCTTCCGTTCCTTCCGTTCCTTCCGTTCCTTCCGTTCCTTCCGTTCCTTCCGTTCCTTCCGTTCCTTCCGTTCCTTCCGTTCCTTCCGTTCCTTCCGTTCCTTCCGTTCCTTCCGTTCCTTCCGTTCCTACCGTTCCTTCCGTTCCTTCCGTTCCTTCCGTTCCTGCCGTTCCTGCCGTTCCTGCCGTTCCTGCCGTTCCTGCCGTTCCTGCCGTTCCTGCCGTTCCTGCCGTTCCTGCCGTTCCTGCCGTTCCACTTTTTCTTCAAAGTGGGAAAATAATTTCCCACTTGAATTCACAGGTGGGAAAAGTTGTGTGAGAAATGTGAATGGGCATTCTTTTCACAAAATGTCCCATTCCCATTCACAGTGTTAACTTTAAATTGCAATATACTGTACCGGAGTTCATGGTTCTCAATTGTTCAGGCAGATTATTCCATATACTGGCAAAAAGTAAGTAATCACCAAAAATGGTATATTTTGGAGATGCACATGTATTCCCTCGGACGTGTGCTTAGGGCTCTTCCGAATATATTGAATATTCAAGTATTCGATCGTCAACCGAATATTCAAATACCTTTTTGCCGGATCGAATATTCGAAAAAATATATATGCACGTAAAGATACGACTCTGATGCTATTTTAATAGAAAACTTACGGTGCTTAGCAGTGTCAAATGCCGCATTTTTGTTGACGGTAACTTTTTGTGGACAGATGTTTATTTATTGTTCCCATCCTTAAAACCATTGACACTTATACAAAAATTACTGCAAAAATGCAGCCTGAAGTTTGGTTTCTTGTTATCAGAACATTATATGTACCTGTAGTAATGATCTTGATACAACAGGTACATATATATGCAAAGATGTTGATCAGACGGCCCATAATATCGATCGCCGCACGTAAAACACCGGCTTGCAACTTTTTACCGTGGTGGCATGCAGTTGCAGCTGATGTGTGAAAAACTTGATCGGCGAGTATCAAATATTCAAATATTCGGTCAAACCCACTTTCGAATAATCCAATACTAAATTATTTGAAAATGAACAGCCCTACTTGTGCTCAGAACTTGATTCACCATTTGAGTTTCCACGTTTACTTCGTCCAGTTTGAAAATTGATTGTATTTTTTGTTTGCATTTTGCAGGTTTTTCCGCCGCTTCAGCTGTCTCCAAGGAACATTACGCTAATGGTTGCAGGCGAGTTTCAGGTCAGGAAACTTTCATTCTGTTCATTCAGTTTGTTTTCTGCTTTCACTTTTCATTCGTTTAAGTGAGTAAAACATTTGAGAAACACAACGGGGGTGAGATTTGTCAGGATTCTTCCTGATTTCAGGATTTTTTTGTTGGGATTTCAGAATTTTTAAAGAATCTCATTTGCAATCTGGAATTCCTGAGGTGTTGCCCTGAAGGTGTTTTTACCTGTAAAAGTGGATATAGACCAATAAAAACAGATATTTTAAGGGGGGGGGGTGCTTTTAGGCAAATACAAACTATATGTTGATCTAGGATCCTCAATGGATTTTGCATGGATTTCTTTTAACAATGCCTCTGAATGTTTCGCAGATTTTTCATTTTAAAATCTCACCCCTGATTTATTTTGTGTTAATAGTTACCAGTTTTTTGTCGTCAAAGGCTCTATACATGTACATGTATTTACAAAAAAAATGATAATTTGTTCTCTTATAAAGGTGCGGAGTACCGGCGGGCCCCAGCCCCAGTCTCAGATCGAGTATAGCATGGATGATTGGCAGATTGCCAACATTGCCACCAGCGGGCTCGTGAAGGCGCAGTCGCTGGGACACAGCCGAGTCACAGGCAAGGCGGTCGGCTACGATCCGGAGACGGGATCTACTGTGGTGTATTCTCAGGTAACAGATCATTTCATATTGTCTGAAAGCGGTATCAGTTGCAGTAGCGCTGTTTTTTTGTGGTAAAAACCTGAACAAAGGTAAGGGATCATTTCATTTTGCCTAAAAACGCTATCAGTTGCAGTACCGCTGTTTTTTGCGGTAAAAACCTGATTAAAGGTTAAGGGATCATTTCATATTGTCTGAAAGCGGTATCAGTTGCAGTAGCGCTGTTTTTGCGGTAAAAACCTGATCAAAGGTTAAGGGATCATTTCATATTGTCTGAAAGCGGTATCAGTTGCAGTACCGCTGTTTTTTGCGGTAAAAACCTGAACAAAGGTAAGGGATCATTTCATTTTGCCTAAAAACGGTATCAGTTGCAGTACCGCTGTTTTTTGCGGTAAAAACCTGAACAAAGGTAAGGGAGCATTTCATTTTTCCTAAAAACGGTATCAGTTGCAGTACCGCTGTTTTTTGCGGTAAAAACCTGATCAAAGGTTAAGGGATCATTTCATATTGTCTGAAAGCGGTATCAGTTGCAGTACCGCGGTTTTTTGCAGTAAATACCTGAACAAAGGTAAGGGATGATTTCATATTGTCTGAAAGCGGTATCGATTGCGGTAACACTTTTTTTTGTGGTACCAGTATTAATTCCCAGCTAAACTCATTCATCAGCAAGGTTTGAGGTACCGAATGTGTACCATCTGGCCAATATGAAATGGTCCCTAAGTTGTGTGAAATCTTGCCGGCCTGAGGGACTTGACTTTGAGCTTACTGATTGGTTGATTGTTGCATCAATGCCATCAGGGGCGATATGACTATCGCTATGGGCTTCGTGCCTGGCCGGCCGCAGCAATTCTGAAAAGAATGGTGCTGCCTTGAAAATTACGTATTTCCCATAACCGGCCCTGAAGAAAGTTCTCCGGGGCTCCCGCTGTTCGGGTCGAAAATCGTCGAAAAGTAATTTATCCACAGCAATTAGGCAACAAGAAATTTGTTGAGAAGATTAACGATATGGAACATGTGGAAGGTCCGTCATGTTTTCGACGATTGCAACATTTGATGACGTCGGGGTTTGTCGTTGGTGATTGGACATTCCATACATTGGCCCCGCCTACATTATCTATTATTCATATACAAGGTCGTCGCTGGAAATCCAGCGACAAAATAACTAAAAACATAAGCCAAGGCGAACGGTTGTTCGAAGGCTGTGAGACTGATTCAACTGATTTTCATATAGCCAAACTGCGTGAGGTCGCTGTTCGCACTTCGTGTACAGTTCGTGTGAGTGCAAAGCGATAATGCGCCATGCATGTTCATCGGACTATAGTCGAATGCCTTGACCAAGGCTAAGCGCACATGGGCTAATCAAACACATAACCATGACTGCCCTCACAGGTACTCATTTACTCGTGGGTAGAGAGAAGCAACCTGTGACAAAGTGTCTTGCTCAAGGACACAAGCACCATGACTCCAGGCTGGACTCAAACCCACAATCTGTAGTATCGCCAAGATCTTTAGCCTGGTACACTAGACCACACGGCCACAGCAGACCACACGGCCACAGCAGACCACACGGCCACAGCAGACCACACGGCCACAGCAGACCACACGGCCACAGCAGACCACACGGCCACAGCAGACCACACGGCCACAGCAGACCACACGGCCACAGCAGACCACACGGCCACAGCAGACCACACGGCCACAGCAGACCACACGGCCCCAGCAGACCACACGGCCACAGCAGACCACACGGCCGCAGCAGACCACACGGCCGCAGCAGACCACACGGCCGCAGCAGACCACACGGCCGCAGCAGACCACACGGCCGCAGCAGACCACACGGCCGCAGCAGACCACACGGCCGCAGCAGACCACACGGGCCACAGCAGACCACACGGCCACAGCAGACCACACGGCCACAGCAGACCACACGGCCACAGCAGACCACACGGCCACAGCAGACCACACGGCCACTGCAGACCACACGGCCGCAGCAGACCACACGGCCGCAGCAGACCACACGGCCGCAGCAGACCACACGGCCGCAGCAGACCACACGGCCACAGCAGACCACACGGCCACAGCAGACCACACGGCCCCAGCAGACCACACGGCCACAGCAGACCTCACGGCCACAGCAGACCACAGCAGACCACACGGCCACAGCAGACCACACGGCCACAGCCCTACCACCCTTATGGTTTTCCTGGGCCCAGATCTAAATAGAGGATAATTCTTTAACAGATTCCAGAGAAACTATCCCAATTTTCAGACCTACATGTATAGATCCAGGCTGGGTAACTTCCACCATCGGTGAGGCCAACTCACCTCTCCCATATAGGACCTTGTAGGATTTTTGAATTGATGATTAACTCTGCAGTGTGCCATGGCGCTGTTTTGTTAAGTACATGTAGGGCCTGTTTCACACTATGCTCTTACCCGGGTAATTGCCGGGTTAACAACAAATTTTACCCGGCAATTACCCGGGTAATGTGGAGCGTTCCCACTACAATTCTCCTTGTTAGAAATTCTCCGGGTTAACTGCCCCAAAACCCCACTTAACCCTGGTAATTTCTAACCCTGCTCGCGAGGTGGGTTAACCCACCAATCTCGGGGTTAACGACAACCCTGAGACGATTCTCCGGGTTACCATCAGTAGTGTGAATGCTCGCCAGGTTTTCTTCAACCCAGGTACATGTAGGTGGGTGCGCTTCGTCGTGTTTTATCGGCCAGCTTTGCGGAGGTAACGTAATTTATTAGTACAGCCGCCGTGGCTGGTACCTCGTCTTAATAAGTTTATTTTTACATATACTTAATGAAAGGCACCAGTCTTCCTTGGATGATGCCTCGTCTTAATAAGTACATTTTACATACACTTAATGCAAGGCACCAGTCTAGACTGCACAGTTGAAGGATTACGCGTGCACGCTGCCATCGCTGATCTGATTTTTAGAAATTTGCATTGCATGCTCTCGCTCTCACTCCGCTCTTTTACGACGAACCAATGGCTAGGGCAGAGGTCAAGCAATGCACATTCTCCGGGTTACCATTCGCATATAGTGTGAATGCGGCTATAAGTTACCCGGGTGTGCGCTGAAGCGGGTAAGCAGAATTGCGGGGTTCATTTTGTAGTGTGAAACCGATTCTCCGGGTAATGACCACTACCCGGGTAATAAATTACCCGGGTAACTTCAGAGTAGTGTGAAACCCACATAGGTCACCGTGGTGTACCAGTGCGTGTATGTTGCCGTGGCACACCACAGGGTTAATACAAACTCAACTTATTTCTTCTTCAGGACGTTATTGATGTCTACGTTATACGTCTGACCGGCATCAAGATTCACGCCCCACTCCTGCGGCTGGAAACCGACACGGAGATGCCAGTCTACGCCATGGGCACCAACGAACACGAAACGCCGTTCACGTTTGGGAACGTCATACCGGGACTTAACTTCTTCTGGACGGTGACAAATCGCGACGTGGTCCGCGTGGAGCCGGTTTTTGAAAGGGTAAGGGAATGCGTAGAGGCATAGCCTTGTCACCAAGTTTATTTCAGTTAATTTCCTGCAATTACGGTAATTTTTTTTAAAGAAATTACCATTTAGTTTTTCATCATACATGTATTTTACTGTTTATCACATGCGAAACTTTTTTTTTACAACTTTTACTTTATTTGGCTATACGGCTAATTAGACAAATTAATTAAATAGCTCGTAACGGAGTGTATTGTTTTTAAAGTGTAGCTCAGCAACCATAGCACCTACCATGGCCAATGATATATCAAATTAACGCTCATTAACCCTTTGAGCACGGTATTTTACGGGAGACGTCGGGGTGTCGCGGCGGTTTTGGCAGCCAAGCGAACCGCTACAATGTGTTTGTACAGTCAAGCGTATCATAAACAATAATCCAACAATGGATCGAAACTGCACAAACAGCGGCCAGTGGCGTCATCCAGCCTTGTGACACGGTTTTTTTTTGCACCCACTGGCGTCATCCGTACGCAAGGGGTTAACCAGTTTACGCCGGGATTATTTTTCACGAACCTCGATGCCAGCTGGGATCAGGCGGAATTAGGCCGTAATCTGCGGGTAGCACACCCTGATATTTCTGGCCTCGCTCGCTGTGAGCGGGTTGCGGACAGATGTTTCCGGCCTCGCTCGAGTGCATGTTTATCAGTCATCCATTCCAAATACCGCAAAACCTTTGCGTGTATACACGTCATCCGACGCGAACTGGTTAAAGCAGCCATCCATTGACATCCTGTCAATATTGTCTTGTGACGTTTGACTGTTATAGGTATTGCTTCTAAAAATTGTATTTTCTGGGAATGTCATTGGTTTACAAGAATGTTTCTGATTACAATAACACAAAAATTAAGAAAATCCTATGGAAAATAGTGAACATATATTTTTTGTTTAATTCCATGTTTATTCAAAATTACGATGTGAGAAAAATGCATTTGAAATGGCATTTTTCGATGTCCTTATTCCCTATTTCTTACAAATATCAGCCTCAAAAAATGGAGTTGATATAGTGAAAATATAAGGTCCAAATATGTGACCCGCTCTGCAAAAAGGGCACATAAGTCGCTGTATGCTTTTACGAGTTATGGGCCGTTCAATGTGAAGAGGGTGAAAAATTCTTCAAACAGGTGATTTTGAAGGGAGGGAATTTTTTGCATCTTTGATACCTATATTATTTCATAACCAAAATCTTTGATTTCAGTGAATAAAGTTGGAAGAAGAATGTGTTTTTGTTGAGTGTTTCCATCTATTGCTTTGCTTTTTGTTTTTTTAAATGGCTTGTTTCTCCTTAAGTCATTTCAAGAAATTCCTGAAAACAAACAATGTTTGTAACATGCAAATTTCCAAATATCTCGTGATTGCAAAATGCTAGAGACCTCAGACATATACCATATGAAAGCTTATAAAATGGCCTTTCCAGCTATATGTGACCCGCTCTGGAAAAAGGTATATTATGTCGCAAAATATGAAAACTGAGTTTTATGTATGTTTGGAAAGCCCGCAATGTAAGCTTTCATTTGGTACATGATAGAGCTCCAAAGCACTTTCCGTTCTGGAGATATCGCATTTTTGCATATCAATTAGTTCTACGGAGTTCAAATTGCACAACAGAGAAAACAGGCTTTGAAATAGCTAGTTCTAATATAATGCAATGGAACAATGCACTCTAAAAAGGTAATTTTTTTCACTTTATTCTATTCACCGAAATCAACATTGTTGTGCACCAAACCTGAAACTTTAGATATTTAAGATGTCATTAAAAACAAAAAACGAATTTTGACAAAAAAAATTCACCCTCTCAACATTGAAAGGGCCATCACACGTAAATGCATAGCGCGACTTATATCACCTTTTTCTGGAGCGGGTCACATATATAAAACACTATTTTCAAATTTTGCAACATAAGTGCCCTTTTTGCAGAGCGGGTCACATATAGAATAATTGAAAAACTGGGGAAAAGTTACATTTTCTTTTTATTGTAATTGTAGGAAAGTACCTTAACCACCACTGAGGATTTCTGGTGAGGTTGGGAGAATTTGTTATGGCAGTATTGTTGAAAGTATGGGTGTTGAAAGCTTCTGTGCTGAGATGGGGAGAATTAAATTGGGGAGGCACAACATGTACAGTGTATATAAGCAGGTTCGTTGTGGCTATGCAAAAATAGGGATTTAAAGGTATCATGCAGGGTTCCCACGGGTCATGGAAAATCCTGGAAAAAAAGTTGTCATGGAAAAGTTATGGAAAATTGGGAAAAATTAAAAAGTCATGGAAAAGTCATGGAAATCAAGATCATTCAAGGGTTCTTTTTGATGGGCCGCTTTTGATGTGATAACGGAATTATGATAAATTTACAGGCTATATCCTTGTCAGTCTATAGTAATGGCTATGGCAGTCTTCCAGTTTCTAATACATGTATATGTATAATATCTAATTTTCTATACTGTATTCACAGACCTCAGCGGTTCATCAGTATCTTAATAGCAAACAACTTTTCTCTGCAAAATGGCATTAAATGTCATGGAAATTCTCATATTTTAGTCCTGGAAAGTCCTGGAAAAGTCATGAAATTTGGTTCTCCGATTTCTGTGGGAACCTATAATAATACTGTGTGTGCTCTTTTCAAGTTTGAACAGAATATGCATTTGGAAAAGTTGAGGGAAAGAGAAGCCGAGGGCATGAACATATGATTTAACGGTCAATAACACACATCTCACAAACAACCAGTTCATTCAAACAGCTCACAGCAGAGAACTCTGGAGATCTATGGTCATCGACGTCTCAAACCAGACATAATACCACAAGAAGAATATTTAAAAAAAAAATTTTAAACAGAAAGGAGTGTCGAGCAACGCAGTACACAACGTGGCCATGCGTGTCCATACTTTTAACCCGGGGGAGGCGTCACTCAAGCTGCAAGCCATCTTTGATGACAACGTTGCGCCCCAGGCTCGATCAAATAGCTTGCTGATTGACGAAATACAACTGCAGGTAGGTTACAGGCATAAGACAGGGGTGAGATATGTCACGGTTTGTCCTGGTTTCAGGATTTCTTGTTGTGATTTTTACCGATTTCAAAATTTGTGAAGAATCTCTTTTTGAAATCTGGAATTTCTAAGGTGTTACCCTATCAAAGTGTTTAAACCTTTAAAAGTAGTGTAGACGATTGGTAATCCTCCAATTTTTTTTTACTGAATTATTATGAAATACCTTACTAGACTGTAAGTTAATAGCAATCTCAATCATCCTGTGAAATGATGGCACCTGGTGTGCTGTCGTTTTCAAGAAAAGTTGAAATTTATATCGTTTTCCAACGATTGTTCCGCATAACAATCGTTGGATAACATATTTTAAAATACTGCCCTCTATTGACCAAATGTAGTTAGTCCGCGTTGCGTCTAAAATGGATTAAACCACTCTTCATTTTTATTGGAAAGAATGCCCCAGTATCCCGTGTGACTACTTAGCAAACATTTAATCGTGAAAAACGACCACTGCAAAGCTGAGAACGATAATTACTAGGATAAATCTGATGCTCTTCATACTGTATGTGTGGCTTGCATTTGTCCATTTGTATGCTGAAGGATTAAGGCTGGTTCATACTCGCTGCGACTGCGTGTGCGCATCCACACATTCGATTGTCGGATGGAGCGCTCATACTTGGCCAAAGAATGAACTACATTTCATGTGTGTGTGCGTACGCATACGTCAAATGTTAAATAATTTCAATATGTCCGACTATGCATACGATCAGTGTGTACGCACTTTCAAAATCTTTTTCAAAGTGCGCGTACACATACGAACTTTGTTTACGCACTGCGTGTTCTTTTGCGCACTGAAGACCGCTAAAAATAGACCAGCCAGCTGCATATGCAGTGAATACGTAGCGAGTATGAACCAGCCTTTACAAGCAATCGTTTGGCGAAGGGATTACAAAGATAAGAAGCTGGCAAAGGTGTTGAAATGTCAATAGTGAAGAGGCAGTGGAAATGTTTGTTTCCTCTCTAGTGGAGCGTTTCCCTCGTTCCTTTTGGAATAAAACATAACAAAAACGGATCACTGATTATTATTTTGCTTCGGACAGGTGTTTGAGAGACTTGAGCTGGTTGCTGCCTGCCACAACAAACTCCTGATGACCCCTGACACGCAGGCCTACATCAAGACCAACCGAGACGGCTCAGCTCGCATGTCCTACTCCGTCCTGGACCGGGACTATGAACCACTGATCACCGTCAGCCGGCAGGGGCTAGTTTCGGCCGGAGCTCGGACCGGTCAGACCACGGTCATGGCCACCGCCTACGAGAACTTTGGCGTCAACCAGACATTGGTCGTGCTGGTCAAGGTACAAGTCAGAGCAAAAGTTTGCATAACTTGGGAGACTGCCAACATCGGGCAATTAGATAGCTCAGTTGGTGGAGCACCGGTACGGTATTCCGGAGGTCGCAGGTTCGAATCCTGCTCCTGCCAGTTTTTTGTGCACTTTGTAAATTTTAGTGCAAGTGACCTTTGACCTACACTGGCCTGCAAAAGTATTTACGCACCAGCAGTGGGATTTTCGTTTTGAAAATTCACTCATAAATATCTTGATTGTTATAAAGTAAATTACCAAACCTGTGTATTGTGTCCTTATTTTAATCAGTAATATTCATGTTTGCATCGCCAAACAACCCCTCCTTCGTGGCAAAAAGCGCTGCTTTGCGACATGAATTGCCTCATTACGTATTCATGAGCTCATGAATATCATTACGTGGGCATTTAAACCAATGGAGAAAAAGAGCGCGCTGTCTTTCGGGCCTTTTAATGAATATTTACGAGGTCAAACATAGCCCCCCCCAATCACAATATGGAAACTAGAACCCAAGGCGTGGCATAATTTGCATGTGAATGGTTTCGAGAAATCTCTGTGACGACACAATGCCACTCAAAAATCAGCTAAACAACCACCAAAAAGGAATGATCCATGCTTGGCATGGGGAGGGGATTTCCAACCGTGAAATTGCCCGTAGGCTGGAGATCTGCGAGGGAACAGTTCGATACAATTTGAGAAAGTTAGAAGAGAGGAATTCCATGGAAAATACACCGAGAGTTGGACGACCAAAGCGGACGACTGACAGAGCTGATCGCCACCTTGTGCGCACTTCCCGCCGAAACCGGTTCTTGACCGCCCCCGAGCTAAGGGTCGACCTGGCTGTTGCTACTGGAGTGGAGATCCATCGATCAACGGTGTCCCGTCGCTTAGCAGCAGCTGGCTTGCATGGGCGAGTAGCAAGACACAAGCCACTCCTCACTGCCAATCATAAAACCTGACGGTTGGCAATTCCAGTTTCAGCAGGATAATGCACCGCCGCATACTGCTAGGTTAACTCAGGAATATCTGGCCGATCCAACCCCAGATTTCATTCGAGAGATGAGGGGAAGTTGGGACGTCGATTTGATGGTATGGCCGGCCCAGAGCCCTGACCTGAATCCGCTGGAGAGTTTGTGGAACGAGTTGGATAGGCAACTGCACTGCGAAGTTAGGCCTCGAAATCTTGATGAATTGTTCCAAACTCTCCAGCGGATTTGGTATGGCCTGGATCGTCGGATCCTTGCCAATCTGTTGGGGTCGATGGGCCGGCGGTGCCAAGCTGTCATCGATGCCCACGGGGCTTTTACTCGGTATTAGCTCCTTAACGTTACACTGTTGGGCCATGGGCGCCGCCATCTTGGATTGTACCGACATTCCCATAGATTTTGTGGACAGAAAAAAATGTGACGTCGGATTAATCGTCACTGTGGACTCATGAACGCTAATTGAACTATTACAACTTCAATTATTTGGATCGAATAAACCACTCAATACACAGGTATGAATTTTATTCAAATAATTTCTTGGTTTATATGACAAAAAAATTGATTATGTAAACAGGTGCGTAAATACATTTGCACGGCAGTGTATATAAAGGATTTTTAATTACCCATTGGTCATTGGTATACAGACAGGAGTTGAAAAATGGATCTATCAAACATACGTTGCTCTGGAAAGTTTCGAGAAAATGATTCCCCAGTTTGCATTTTTATCAAAGTCTAGTTCATGTCCACGTCATCAGTTACGTCATCAGTTATTATGTCATAACTTGGCAACGGAAAGTCCTGTCAACATGAGTTTTTGGTACAATTAATCTCAGTGTGACCTCTATAAATGACATGTGACTCATTTCTCACTTTTTCTCTTCCCAAAGAATTCATTTCACAAAATGTGAACACATTTCCACGCCTTTTCACACAGTGGAAAAACCTTTTCATACCTTTTTGCATAAGTGGGAAAATATATTTAAAATATTCTCAAAAGTGTAAAAATAATTTCCCGCTTGAATTCACGGAGGGGGGGAGGGGGGGGGGGGGGGGTTGAATGCGAATGCAACTGCGAATTTTCCTTTTCCTATTCACAGTGTTAAGTATTAATTGCAATGTACTCTATAGGGCTGTCCCAAATATATCGAATATTTGAATACTTTTTGGCAGGTTTGAATGTTCGAAAAATATGTATGCACGTACAGACTATACGACTCAGCTGCTATTTTAACCCTTTCAACCCCAATGGCGACTATAGTCGCTCATGCACTATACCCCCCTGCAGCCCCAATGGCGACTATAGTCGCTCATGCACTATACCCCCCTGCAGCCCCAATGGCGACTATAGTCGCTCATGCACTATACCCCCCTGCAGCCCCAATGGCGACTATAGTCGCTCATGCACTATACCCCCCTGCAGCCCCAATGGCGACTATAGTCGCTCATGCACTATACCCCCCTGCAGCCCCAATGGCGACTATAGTCGCTCATGCACTATACCTCCCTGCAGCCCCAATGGCGACTATAGTCGCTCATGCACTATACCCCCCTGCAGCCCCAATGGCGACTATAGTCGCTCATGCACTATACCCCCCTGCAGCCCCAATGGCGACTATAGTCGCTCATGCACTATACCCCCCTGCAGCCCCAATGGCGACTATAGTCGCTCATGCACTATACCCCCCTTCAGCCCCAATGGCGACTATAGTCGCTCATGCACTATACCCCCCTTCAGCCCCAATGGCGACTATAGTCGCTCATGCACTATACCCCCCTTCAGCCCCAATGGCGACTATAGTCGCTCATGCACTATACCCCCCTTCAGCCCCAATGGCGACTATAGTCGCTCATGCACTATACCCCCCTTCAGCCCCAATGGCGACTATAGTCGCTCATGCACTATACCCCCCTTCAGCCCCAATGGCGACTATAGTCGCTCATGCACTATACCCCCCTGCAGCCCCAATGGCGACTATAGTCGCTCATGCACTATACCCCCCTTCAGCCCCAATGGCGATTAAAGTGCTTAGTGTGTGAACAATGTGGTCACCAGAGGCTGCATGCCAATAAGGGCTAATAGAAAAGTTACCGTGCTTAGTGGTGTCAAATTCCGTAATTTTGTCGATGGTTACTTTTTATGGACGAAGGTTTATTGTTCCCGTCCGTAAAACCTTATTGAGAATATTACTGCAAAAACGCAGGCTGGAGTTCAATCATAACATCATACAAACCCGTAATGATTAGGCGCATGCAAAAGAATTTCCATCGAATATTCGGTCAAACCCATAATATTTAACGCAATAATAATTTTGTTCTCACCACTGTGTAGGTCAAGCCGGTATCCTACATGGCCGTCCATTCTACCACCAATCTACTGACCACCCGTGGGGAGAAACTGGCTGTGTTCCCAGTAGGCATGGCTCTCTCCTTTGCCGTCGGGTTCTACGACAACGTGGGAGATCAGTTCCAGGCGACCAACACAGTACTTGAGCACAGACTAAGCAGGTACAAAGGAGTTAGAGTAGCTGTAAAGATTGATGGACAGACTTTACTTTGATCGGGGGTGAGATATCTCTGGATTTTTCCTGATTTCGTTTTTTTTGGTGAGATGTCTTCCAGATTTCTGGAAGACTTTTTGGTCCTTAAATTGTTTTTATTATTCTAAAATGACCTCTGCAAACTGAGACTGTCCTCATTTCATTCTAATGACCCTGTTTTTGGCAATTTTGAACCATTTATTTTGGTAGAAAATGCATTTTTTTTTAATGTTCTTTTAGCAATGCAGTACAAATCAAATGCCTCCGTATTTTGTTTGTATTTTTCCATTTTCCTCAAATCCTACTTCTGTTTGATACCCCACAAAAATGGGTCAGAAACAGAAAAATCTGACAATAACCATACTTTCATGTTTAGAAGTGTATAACGCATGGCACAATCTTTTAAGTTTGTCAGGAAAATTGTGTGCAGTATAGGGGACAGTGATGTAGTCGAGACCATTCACAAGACCATTCACAAGACCATTCACAAGACCATTCACAAGACCAGCTTGTTACAGGCACAAGTAACAGGCATATATACCATGACAAAGGAATGCTTTTATTACAGTTCATTTGAATAGCTTGAGACTTGAATTAAGACTGAAGGTCTTGTGATGGTCTTGCAGGGTCTTGTGATGGTCTCGACTACATCACTGATAGGGGAAGTACGTTTGCGTTTGCTGTGTTAGATGTTCATTCACGGCACAGTGTACAGTCACTCAGTGTTCACATGGAAGTTAATTTTGCCTCATTTTAGGGGAAGTAAGTTTGTGTTTGCTGTGTTAGATGTTCGTTCATGGCACAGTGTACAGTCACTCAGTGTTCACATGGAAGTTAATTTTGCCTCATTTTAGGGGAAGTAAGTTTGTGTTTGCTGTGTTAGATGTTCGTTCAGGGCACAGTGTACAGTCACTCAGTGTTCACATGGAAGTTAATTTTGCCTCATTTTAGGGGAAGTAAGTTTGTGTTTGCTGTGTTAGATGTTCGTTCACGGCACAGTGTACAGTCACTCAGCGTTCACATGGAAGTTAATTTTGCCTCATTTTAGGGGAAGTACGTTTGTGTTTGCTGTGTTAGATGTTCGTTCATGGCACAGTGTACAGTCACTCAGCGTTCACATGGAAGTTAATTTTGCCTCATTTTTCCCGGATTTTATTGACATAAATACACGTAACTGGTTATGCCACATGTTTGGACAGTTATTATTAAGCAGGGTTGGTTAGGCCCCAAGTCCAATTAGGGTTGGTATGTATACCGTCTCCCAGTACGCAAACCGGTTCATTTCAATCCTCAAAAACGGGGTTGGATACCGTCCGAGCCTCTACTGGAAGGCTGGCCCTGTTTGGGAGTCCATTGTGTCCAATTCCTGGGCTGGTGAACTCCTTTGAAATGCAGACAATAGGGTGACTTTAATCCGATAATAATCTTCCACTGGTTAAAGGCCCTAAACGTTTGCTCAGTTTCAAAGAGTTTGCTGCTGGACAGATCTGACCACCCAGTATTCACACTTCGGTAATCACTACACATACACGTATACTCAGTCAGTCATCAGTCAATAAACTCCCCATTGTCAATGTCAACACTCCGCAGGGCCATCAGGCAGCAGGCTAGCCAAGCTCAACCGCAAGTCTATTCATTATTAAAGATGGCTTTGAAATGCTGACGAGCAAGTGGACTTGTACCGTCTGGGGAGGGGTATAATACCGTCCGCGGTTTAAACCTGTCTGATACCGGGAGCCGGTATGCAGACCGGCCCTAAATGGAATTCGGGCCTTAGTTTCCAAGAATTTGCTGTTCCTGACCGTTTTTCTCACTATTGTCCTATTAGATTTGATCTGTTGCGACTTCAGGCCGGACCGGACAACGGCACGTTTGTCGCCCGGGCTGCTCACATCGGCAGTACAATTTTCAAGGTCAGATCAGTGTTTCCGCTTTTACATTGCAGTCTCTATATAAGAGACTCATCCATTGTAATTCGTCACCAACACTTTGAACTGACTCTCTCTAGCGCGTGAGTGCCCGCACATTTTACAGAACCGAGTAATTTTCGTTTTCACGAACTGATACCCAAGTAGGGGAGCGCGCGCTAACCACATTTTCCTTTTTTCACGAACTGAAACCATTCCTAATTTCACGAGTTTAGAGGTTTTCAGTTCAATGTTTCTGTATTATTAACCCCACAAGTATACAGATGGAGTAGATTCGTGTCAAAGCTTTTAAAGCGTTTTTCCTGGAATACTATTTCTGCTACATGCTTGCATGTCAATTCGTGAAAACGAACATTCTTCTCTAGCGAGTCAGTGCCCGATGTGCACGCGCACACCTAGGTGTCACTTCGTGAAACCGAAATTTACTCAGTACGCGGTTTCACGAACTGACACCCAGGTGCGCGTGAGTGTCAGTTCGTGAAAACGGTGACGAATTAATCCCCCAATTTCAGTACGATTTTTCACACCACCTAGGGAGTTTGGGTTTACGAAAAACTTAAGCACAGAACAGAAACAAAATGGCAGTATAGAGTACCGAAGTCTGACGTCAGTTGCCACGGCAACTGGTTCCAAACACATGCAGTTTAGAATGTATTCTGGTTCCAAACATTGCATTGATTGACGTCATCACTTCGGTACTCTATAGACAGTATTGGACAGAGTACAAAAGAGCATAGTTCACTTGACTGGAGAAGAGTTGGGCTCATCCTTACAATCACTCTCTCACCGGAGATCTGTTGCTACTCTTAGTCTGCTCTACAGATATTTTCATGGTAAATGTTCCACCGGCTTGTCCAGCTTGGTTCTTCCAGTTAGGGTGTTTGAGCGTGAAACTCGGCTCTCCGCCTGTTCCCACCAATATACTTTATTATACACATATGGACTGGCAATTTGGTCACTAGTGCACGTCTATGCGCCCCGAGGGACTGTGAGTGACCAGAAGAGGGTCCCATTTCCCGAGGCTGAACGCCGAGGGAAATAAGACCCTCTTCTGGTCACTCACAGGCCCGAGGGGGGAATAGACGTGCAGTAGTGACCGAATTATGTCAGTCCATATGTGTTTTATAACACACCTCTGTCCAAAATATAAAATACAAAATAAGAAACTTTTCATGCAGGGATAATTGAACTGTTTTAATTCAATAATTAACTCGTCACACAATCCACATAATTAACTCTTCAGCAATTATATAAAGGAATGCTTTTAGTTTCCCTGGATTCAGTGTTTGAGTTGCTGTTCACTGTTATAGAGGAATTTCACATTAGCCCCTTCTGCGCACCTCCGGGTTGAAAGCGAGAATGTCGGTGTCAAACAAAACAACGCTTTTCAGCACATTAATTCATGCATGAATGAATGAATCAGACCATAAAAGGCAGCGCAGGCGCATGATCAGCATAAAGTTGGTTACTGTGACATTGAGATCCTCGTTTTCAAACGCGAAAGTGCGCAGATCGGCGCTAAACTCGTCGTTGTGGGATCTCTCTATTATGAATAATACCACACATCCATTAATGTTGTAGTTGAGGGCGCTGTAACCAGTCACAAATTTTGAGTATTGTGCCCGATGAGGCACTATACCAAGGAAATTATGAGTGCGCGATGTGTTACATACGCGATGTCATACATACACGACATTGTCGCGCGTTTTTCTAAATTTCGCAAAAATTAACGAGCGTCTCGCCGCACGACTCTGTCGCGTAAATGAAAATGCACCAATTGATTTGCGTGAATTTAGTAAATTGGCCTTCACGCTGACGCAAATTTAATGCACTAGCCTATATTAGTGAATCCCACGTGACCGTGTTTCAGCCAACCAGGATAAAGAACCACCAAGAGGTGTGTTATAACTGTACCTAGATGTAGAATGAAAAACTATGCAATAGCTTTTTCCCTGGTTCTGTATTCCTGTGGAATTCTTTGCCCGGTGCATGTTTCCCTTCATCTTATGATCTTTCCTGCTTCAAGAGGAATATTAATTCCTACCTTCTGTGTCTTCTGTGCCCTGTGCCTTGAGTGGCTTTTAGACATGTTCAGAGAACTCTTGCCTTGAAAAAAGGAAAGAAGGGGCTAGATAACGGTTGAATACGAACAGAACCCTTTCCTTATCAATGTCAAGTTTACTCAACAAGGAAACCACACACCAGAGCATCCAAACACATGTATATTCACCATGTTTCAACAACCTGTAGTACTTGTGTCTTTCACCATTCATACATGATCCTTATACCAACGTAAAGAGCTTGTTCTAATGCTGCTATTGAATTCATGTGTCTATAATATTTTGAGAAAAATCTATCAAAACTTTCCCTCTACAGTTGTGCGTACGGAGTGCCATTTCTTTATGTAACAAATAAGTTTCCTATTTCGTCAAACAATCTACAAGGGAAACTGACTAGGTATTAAATTTGAATACATTTTCAAAATGAACAAAGAAACTGGCAGGAGCGGGATTCGAACCTGCTATTTTGACTTTCATTTTTACATAAAAAATGAAAGTATTTTTCAAACATTACAGATATTTTCCTTTTCAATCAATTCTTGAGGGGGACATTTTTGGTTAAAAATATAACCATTCGGCAAGCAATGGGCTGCTTTTTCTGCTTGAGTTGTTCACGCTTGACTGAACAAAGAATGTGGTACTGGGGGAAGATAAGTCAATAAACAATGTACTGAAGGGATTAATGCCACAGTGTTTATATTGAGAATTGAGACTGAGTATCGAGTTTCAATGGTCACTCATGGGCATTTTTTTTATTGAGCTTTCATTATTCATGCACTCTTTTTCCTTGTTGACTTTGCTACATGTAGGTCTGGGATAGGAACAGCCCCTGGATTGAGGACTATGTGAACATCCCCGTTGGCAGTGTGGTACAGCCCAGTCAGACATTCGTTGTAGGGGATGTGATATGCTTCAGGTCGCCTCTACTCACCGTGGAGGGTAGGTTCACAAACAATGAAATCTGACACGGCTGTGGAAACTGACCATTTTTCCTATAACTGTAGCAGATAGTCTGTGCAATATAAGTTTATCTTGGTGAGTGAGAAGATAAAATGGACGTCCAGGATGATGTAAATTGGAAGAGAGATTCCTTGCCCTTTCCTGACGTAGTGTATAAAGCACTGTATGCTCAGTACTTTCCGAGAGCCTGTGGGGAAAAAAACAGGCTTACTTTGGCGGGACTCGAACCCATGACCTCCTGCTTACTAGTGCAGATGTCTGGATTGAAAACGCAAAAAATCTCTCTTGTAATTTTAATACATCACCCCTGACACAAATTCCATCTTCTCACTGATTACAAGATACCCGCTGCTGCATTGGATTCGAACTGGCCAGCCGACCCCGGCAAGCTCGGTAGGCCTGTGCATTCACGGGTAATTTTGGATCCGTGTACTCGAATGCCGCACTGGTTTGGTTCTCGGGTAACCGAAAGTGGACCGTTCAGAAAACAAAAACGTGTATACTGTCTACATGTAGTAATGTCCGATAACAAAATGGGCTCGTTAATAAACAAAAAGAAGGTAAATGTAGTGTGCGGCCGCTGAAGAAAGAAAGATTTACTTTCTACACCTGCGTACAGCAAGCCGGCCGTAGATCTGACTTGATTCCACGTCAATTGATTTCCGAGAAAATTTAAATTAAATGCAATATAAAAGTAGATGTTGTTTCAAAATATACCTGAAACTTGACATCGATGTCGCAATCGTTCCAGGCTTGGTAATAATCCGCAGATGTATTAATCCTGCAGTGTTTATACGACTAGGCCTACTTACGAGTTAAGATGTCGCAACAGCATATTTCGAAGGAGCCCTGACGGAGCCCGCACGTGCATTGCACACAGGGAGCGAGTGCCGTGTGCTGATTGGACGGCACGTGTGCGAGGTGGACTCACTGAACTGTGTGACTGGTCTACTACGGCTTAATTCTTGGCCCCATTTATTGATATATTTGTTCATTTATTTTTGGTCTGAAATCTTACATTGAATTTTTCACCGTAAGTTTCGGGTACCCTAACCGGAAAAATGGAAACCGGATATTGATGCCGGCATTCGGGTACCCGGATACGCGGCACAGGCCTAAAGCTCGGTGGTCGAGTGGTTAACATGGTTAAGACGCCTGCACTAGTAAGCAGGAGGTTGTGGGTTCGAATCCCATCCAAGTAATGCCTGTGAATTTTGCCTCACAGCTGCCTACATAAACATTGTAACCAATCAGGGGGCTCATTACATCCAGACCAGAGGATGTGCTACATATTCAAGTAAACCCTACTGTGATTGGATAGCACCGTGCCCTCGTTTGTTTTTTTTGTTCTTTTGGTCACTATTCTAACCAATCACGCATCTCCTTACAACCAGGCCAGCGAGGTACCTGGGGATCGACTGCCAGCTCCGTACTTCAGTTGGATAGCAACAGCGGTGTTGCCGTAGCAACTCGGCCTGGGCAGACAACGCTACACCACGATATTTCAACAAGTTTGGCCACGTATTCCGAGGTAATGCTTTAGGTCCTGTTAATATGTTAGTATTTTGTCAAACAATCCACAAGGGAAACTAACCAGGTAAATTTGACTGAATTTTCAAAACGACCAAAGAAAACTGGCAGGAGCGGGATTCGAACCTGCCACCTCCGGAATACCGTTCCGGGTATATGCACATCTTGATAATTATATTTTCTGGTTTGCACCTGCATTAAGAAAAGGCTTAAATATTTTTGTTTCCCTTCAAAAATTAGATTAACATTGTACCCATTAAGAAGATCGCGCTTGAGAAGGAGGCCGTGCCATTCTTCACCACTGTGCCCCGGGAAGGAGGTTACAAGATACCAGTCACACTAAACATGGATTCGAGTTTGAAAGGTAAACATTTAAAAACTATTTTTTTAATTTTAATTTTGTTGAATATTTTTAGGGCATTATAACAACTGTTTTAACCGTAACCCCTGGGTATTTTTACTGGGAAGCTTCCTCAACCTGTCAAAATCCAACACTGCAGTATACCTATGGAACATTCTTTGGACTTGGACAAATTGGGGCATCATAGCTCCATGTAAAGTAATGGTGCCAAGGCGCTACAGTCCTGAACCCATCAAAATTCAACACAACCTGCTGTTGGGAGTTTGTAAGGCTTGGGGTAGTTAGGGTTAAGGGTACAAACAGTTCTGATATGTTTGTTGCAATCTAATTATGGAAATCAATATGCAAATCAAAATGCAAATGCAGTTCAGTAAATACAAATTGGTTTCCGTTTATTTGCTGGTCTACATAGTGAATACAAGTGTATTGTTGCATCACAATTTTCAGCAAAATTTTGTTTCTGAAGTTGGCATAAAAGCTGATCTCACTGAGTCCGTTGCCATGATGCACCATTGATCATAATTTTAGACAATTTGTGGATCACTGACACCTCACGGTGTAGGGTACCAGACTCAAGATCTTGGTGATACTACAGATTGTGGGTTCGAGTTCAGCAGAGGGTCATGGTGCTTGTGTCTTTGAGCAAGATGCTTTGCCAGAAGTTCCTTCTCTCCACCCAGGAGTAAATGGGTACCTGTGAGGGCAGTGATGGTTATGTGTTCGATTAGCCCATTAATTTGCGATCAGAGCTGCATACCCCCCAAGGAGCTGAGGTTTCAGGAATGATGAATAGGCCTGATGAGCAGGGGTAATAATGTAGCGCCTTGAGTACTGTCACAGGTCCCCCAAACAGAAAGGATGATCTAGACAGACTGAATGAAGGACAGGTTACACGGGCATTAACCTTTATACCTCAATTCCAACTTTGACTTCCAATACCACAACAATTCAGGATGGTCCTCCTTAAACAGTCACAAAGAGTTACAATTCAGGTTGGGGTTTCTCCTTGAAAACCACTAAAAAGAAACAAACTAAGTGACGATCAAATAGTCTCAGCTTTTGAATCAAATTGTGACTAAGCACTATGATCATAGGGTATATGTGTACATGTACTTTACAAATCTACATTATTTTTATTATGATGAAGACTTGATGAAGACTCCTGATCGAAAGACTCCTCATAATGTAAGCCTGTCTGTCTGTTTGTTGCAGGTGATAACTGCAGCCGTGATCTTGTTAGACTGCAACATGACTTCCCGTCCCCACCCATCGTATGCCAGCTTGGCTTCAAGGATCGGGGAGTCCGCTTCCAGGCGAGCGAGCTGTTCCACACCTTCCCAGGATTCAGTGCAGAAACTGGTAAGTTGCGTATTTCCGCATAATGTGATATCACTGTGTAACTCTACTTGCGGCAGCCACACTTTAGTGCATTAGCTAAAAAAGTTTCAAAAAAGGTTTATACTTAACGCAAATACGAACGCGAAGCGAATTTATGACGTCAACGCCAAATATTCGCGCTGCAAATTTGCAAAAGTTGAACACATTGAATCTTCACCGCGAATGTTTCATAACGTCAAATTCGCTTCGCATTCGCATTCCCGTGAAGTATGAACCGGCCTTAATGGTGCCTGTTTATTTTGGATACGTTTCTTGCCGATATTTTCAGGGCGATATTTCTGCAGAGTAACCCAACTTCAGTCCAAGCACACGGCCAGCTATCTAGCCACACTCAAGGCCGACCTAACCCTCACCGTGGTCACACGTCCGGTTCCGGGTCAACTGGAGGTCATGTCAGAGGTCGCGACCTTTGCCTTCCACCCTCCAGCTCATATACACCCCTTGCACCTGTCTCTCGGCCTGGCTCAGAAGGACGCAACCATTATCATTGAAGGGGTGGAAGCAACATTGAAAGCACTGAGGGTCAGTATTCAAAATCGACTTATACAAGCTTTTACTTCTGTAAACGGATAAATTCTACACAAAGTAATTTGGCGTTCACAGCAAACCTGGATAGTTACATGACAAGGCTGTTGGTTTCCGCTGCCTCCCTGTATATTTTCATTGATCCAAAGTACTTCTTCAAAAACATGAAGTATAGACCTTTATCATGGTACAGCCATCTTGTTTTTTTTCTCCTATTAAAATAAATGTAACCAAACCGAGGCTGAAAGAAACAATAGTCTGGCACCTTCATTCAATAATTGGAATCACTATTCCTAATTACTAATGCATGCAGGGAACAAGACAGAGATGGTTTCAGCATCATAAAGGTCTATTGTCTGATAAGGACTTCTCATAATCAAGAAGGAAGGACGTCAGTTTCATTTGTGCGTTGTTCATAATCCTCTATTGTGTGTTTGTACATGTTCTGTATTTATGTTCGAGGACGAGGAGAAAGAAAATACAAAGGAACCTTTCTTGTCCTCTGGAGTCGGTCTTTTGTTAAAATCAGTCCTCGGACGTAAAAATACATGCTTAGTGTATGGGGTTAAGTTATATTAATGGAACAATAGGAAACACAAAGCATTGTCCTCGGTAGTATAGGAAAACACGACTGCATGTTTGTGTCTGCTTTTTGAGCATGGCACCCTAAAAAAATAAATGTTCAAATTGAATTGCTAGTTTAATATTAACATTAGATACGTTACAATGATGTAGTCGAGACCAGGCACAAGACCATGCACAAGACCATGCACAAGACCATGCACAAGACCATGCACACAGTCGTGTACCGACCTCCAAACGCGGACGTCCCATTGTTCCTCTTTTGTTTATACTCTAACTTTTTCGGAAGGCCTCCATAGGTTTTGTACACACTTCCAATCGCGGACGTATGCTGGGAATCGCGGACGATATTGTTCTCTTTTGTTCTCTGGCATTTTTCGTCCGCGGTTTGAATACACCAACGCGCCCACAAGACCATGCACAAGACCATGCACAAGACCATGCACAAGACCATGCACAAGACCATGCACAAGACCATGCACAAGACCATGCCCAAGACCATGCCCAAGACCATGCACAAGACCAGCTTGTTATTACAGGCACAAGTAACAGGCATAAACCATGACAAAGGAATGCTTTTATTACAGTTCATTTGAATAGCTTGAGACTTGAATTAAGACTGAAGGTCTTGTGATGTCTTGTGTTGGTCTTGCAGGGTCTTGTGATGGTCTTGACTACATCACTGATACGTTATGAGCTTTTTGAAGAGATATTCCACACAAAAAATGGATGGAAGATAAATGGCACAGTTAATAAATTTCAAGTTTTACAGGAGCGGGACGCTCCTATTCTTACAGTGTTAACATATAGGGTAGTCATCACAAGTTAAGTTAAGTCTGGATAGATTGCAGAGTGTAGTATAGTGGAACGCCGCTATACCGAACACCGCTATACCGAACGTTCGGCCAGACCGAACACCATCCTTGGCTCCCAAATTTTTCGTGTACAAAACTTACCGAACATTGTTGTTGAAAAAAAAAAGGCAACGGATTAAACAAATGTACTGGGCATTTGGGCTGTTTGTCATTCCCAAACGGCCGCAGCTTTATGTTGAAGAGTGACAGAGGTGGCTATTATTTCCTCAAGGAATAGAAGGGAAAATCCAACTGTTGCTTTAGAATTCGGTAAGCTTAGAAAGTATGAATATCAATTGCCGGCACATGTTTAAAGTCGTCCTTAAGTAACCGGCGGCTGAAAATCGCTATACCGAACGATCGCTATACCGAACAAAATCTGCGGATCCCGCGATGTTCGTTATAGCGGCGTTCCACTGTATGCATTTTTTTGTTCAAAAATAGTTCTCCTCCATTATTCGTTTGTAGGGGGAAATCCAATTAATTGATATTTTCAGCCCAGAACGCGGACATTGCACATACAGTACATTGCAATTGAAAGTTGACCTCAAAAGGGGAATTTCTCTTAACACTTTTTCTCTTCCCAGGGAATTCATTTTCATTTTCACACTTTTTCTCAAAAGCCGTGTCCGCACTGGCCTTCTTTTTTTTTAAGGTTTTACCGAGGCGATGGTAAAATGAAAAATGGTCAAATGTGACCACTGTCCGCACTTGGACTTTCGACACGGGAACATTTTACCAAGACCGAGGGAGAAGTAACCGAGCTGTCAATATAACGACTCATGAGGGCGCTTTGCGTGACCTTTCTACATTGACGCGATTGACCCAAATCACGCCTGCATTTTCATTTTTCCGGCCGATGTGTACACGCAGGCATACGTCTTTAGCACCTATCAAACTTCCGACTTTATCAATAATAAAATCTACCATGATTGTGACCAAAAGAGGAACAACGCACTGGAATTTGGAAACTTGCCACGTGCACCGCACCGCAGTGAAACAATGTAAAGCGCATGCGTGGTTTCCCTGTGAAGGATGACCTTGCGCTCGGGCCAGATGTACGCTTTCCTGAGCCGCTTTTACCGACTCGCACTGTCCGCACTGGACTTATCGTTTCGGGAAAAGTTACCTGGTCAGTTTTCCTGGGCAGCAGTTACCCGGTAGAAGTAACTGCTGGACTCAGGAAAAGTAACTGAGAGGAAAACGTCCTAGGCTGCCGCACTGGACTTAAAATGGGAAAAGTACCCATCGTCTAGGTAAGTTTTACCAAAAAAAAGTTGAGTGCAGACAGGGCTTAAGTGGGAAAATATTTTCCCACTGGAATTCGCAGGGGGGAAAAGTTGTGTGAGAAATGTAAAATGTGAATGGTAATTCTTTTCACAAAATTTGCCATTTCCATTCACAGTGTTAACTTTCAATTGCAATGTACTGTAATAATCAATTGATTCGTGCAGGTTTTGTTGCTGAATTCTATTTTTGATGATAGCTTTACACACTTGACTAAAAGTATCTGAACATGATGACAGAGCAAAAGAAACTGGATAAATGATTCATTTAAGTATTACCCATGACCCCTTCAATGGAAATTGATAGAAAAATTCCACTTTCCTTGAAAATGACAGCGCACCAGGTGCCATGATTTCACAGGATGCTTGAGACTATTAAGTATTTTATATTAATTCAGTAGTTTTGTTTCTTGCTGTTTGCAAATGTTGTGTATTACCTTTAACACAATGATCCTCAAATGAAACTATTATAGAGTACCAAAGTCTGACGTCAGTTGGCACGACAACTGGCTCCAAACAGATGTGGATTTCGACTGTTCCCTTGTTATCAGCCAGTCATGCAAACACATTGACGCAAAATTTCAAAAGTATTCTGGTTCCAAACATTGCATTCACGTCATCACTTCGGTACTTTATTCCATTCAGGTCTCCGTCGCCGACACCCAGCTGATCGAAGTCACGAAGCCCTACAGCATCAGCGCCAACACTCTCCACTACCCTGTCCATCTGGTGGAGTCGGCCCATCGCCAGTTTGGCTCGGTTGTCATGACAACCGAGGTGGAGCTCTACGACAGCCTGACCGGTCAGAAGCTGGTCATACCGGTTGGGATCAACATGGTGCCCCTGATCGAACAGCCCTCCCCAGGTAAGGCGTGAAATCCATTTAGACCTGGTATGCATACCGGGGCCCGGTCTCGGCCCGATCTCGGCCCAGTTTGGGTTAACGCACTCGGTGCACAGTAGCATTTTTGCTGTAAATATCATGAAAAAATATTCAGGTGTGAAATCTTCATTTTTTCCCATAAAATACTATTTTCTTTGGTCATGACTACAGAGCCCCAGCTGACGGGATGGGCCCGGGTTCTACAAGTCATCTTCAGTAGCTACCCGTACTGGATTCTTCTACTTATCATAATCCTGGCTATGGCAGGCATTGTGCTTATATGTAAGTATGCTGTTTGTAGAAAGCATGGCAAATGCAGATAGACACGCAGACCAAAGGACTAGGGCTGTTCATTTTTGAATAATTAAGTATTCGATTATTCTAAACTAGGTTTGACCGAATATTAGAATATTCGAAACTCACCGATCAAGTTTTTCACGCGTCAGCTGCAATTGCATGCCGCACCGGTAAAAAGTTGCACGCAAAGCACGCTGGTGTTTTACGTGCGGCGATCGATATTATAGACTGCCCGATCGACATTCTTTGAATGCGCCTGTTGTATCAAGATCATTACGAGACGTATAACAAGAAACCAAACTCCAGACTGCGTTTATGTGGGGGTTTTTTTCAGACGGGAACAATAACCTCCGTCCACAAAAAGTTACCGTCAACAAAAATGCTACATTTGACATTGCTAAGCACCATAACTTTTCTAATAAAATAGCATCAGAGTCATATCTGTACGGGGCATATATATTTTTTTTCGAATATTCGAACCGGCAAAAAGGTATTTAAATATTCGGTATATTCGGGACAGCCCTACAAAAGGCAGAACAATAAAGAGAGTTAAAGAGCAACTCCAACGATTCCCAACTTGTCTTAGGTTTAGATTTAATTGAGAAGAGCTATGTCAAATAGAACAAGATACTTGTCAAGATCCCCATCTTTGATGCGGTTTTTAGGTTGAAAAAATTCATTTTTGGTGCCTTTCTCTCCACCAGTCTATACCAGTTTTGTGAAAATGAGCGTGACGTCAAAGCTCATTTACATCTAATGAATATTCATTTCTGACGTATTACCGGTGAGCATGCAACAACGCGACACGTTTGTACACATGCACATAACATCGCGTGCAGGTTTCTACGGTACGACATAATTATTTGCATTTCTCAACAGCGCCACCAGCGGCCAATTTGTGGAAAGTTTTCATAAACTCGAAAGAAAATGGTAATGATTTCTCGCAAAATCAGACAACATTGAGATGCAAAAAAAAAGAGGTTTTGTAATTTATTATATATTGAACACAATAACATTTAATTCTTACACTTTTCAAAACCGTTAGAGTTGCTCTTTAACATTTTTTAACAGCCTTGTAGTCCACCTCATCTAAGTCTGTTACGCCAAGCTTGCATCCGGCTCAAGTCTGATTACAATTCAGGGTTCCCACGGGTCATAAAAAATCCTGGAAAAAAAGGTTGTCCTAGAAAGTTATGGAAAAGTCATGGAAATCAAGATCATGCAAGGGTTATTTTTGATGGGCTGCTTTTGATGTGAGGAGGAGGCCATCATTAATTAAAACATATTTTCAAAAGCTAACAAATGGTTAGCCCAACATCAGCGGTTCATCAGTATCATAATACCTAACAACTTTTCTCTGGAAAATGGCGTTAAATGTCATGGAAATTGTCATATTTTAGTCCTGGAAAGTCCTGGAAAAGTCATGGAATTTGGTTTTCAGATTTTTGTGGGAACCCTGCAATTGTTCAAATCCAAGCCAAGCTAAGTCCAACCAGATGAAATTCACTTCCAGAAAGGATTGTGGTGCCATTTGTCTAAAAGTCGTTGCTTTGGGCGAGCAAAACAAATCGTAAAAATATGACATAAAACGGAGATTTGACAAAACAAAAGGGGACTCCTTGTTATGACGTTATGTTCATCTGTCAGTAATCTTTAATATGCTACTTTATTTCTTAGGTTACCACCTATTCCTGGCGCCCCGCTACTACGCAGTACCACCGAACTCTGGAGTCTTTCTGCGTACCCCACCCCCAGGGGCTCCCCCACCGTATTTGTCGCAGTCGCCTGGTGAGTGTTTGAGTGTGTATCTGAAATTTACTAAAAAGGAAAGACGCCAACAAATCAAATGCCAAATGTTCTATGATATGAAGTGAAATCATCAACATTATCTGCTTTTGATAAATACAAGCTTAAACCCCCCCCCCCCCCCCCTAGGTATTTTTACTAGGAGGCTTCCTCAACCTGTCAAAATACAACACTGTGCAGTATACCTATGGCACATTCTTTGGACTTGGACAAATTGGGGCATCATAGCTCCATGTAAAGTAATGGTGTCAAGGCCCTGCAGTACTGAACCCATCAAAACTTGACAAAACCTGCTGTTGGAGTTTGTAAGGCTTGTGGTAGTTAGGGTTAAAGATATACTGTTCCTGCTCTTCTCAAAAAATAATTTAAAAAAAATTCTAGAAAAAGAGTTTGCACCGTCTTCCAATCACACGCAGAGCTTGTTCTTCTCCGGGCGTTGGGGTATTCAAACCGTAGACGAAAAATGTTGGAGAACAAAAGAGAACAATATCGTCTGCGATTCCCAGCAGATGTCCGCGATTCCCAGCAGACGTCCGCGATTCCCAGCAGACGTCCGCGATTCCCAGCAGACGTCTGCGATTGGGATTGTGTACAAAGCCTATGGAGGTCTTCCGAAAAAGTTAAAGTACAAACAAAAGAGGGACAATAGGACGTCTACGTTTATCGGTCGATACACGTTTGACTGAGTGTGATCACAGGGTATCTGCAGGTCTTTAAAAAGTCTTAAAAAGTCTGAAATTGACTTTTCTCAATTTAAGGCCTTAAAAAGCATTAAAAAGTATTAAATTGAGTTCTCCAAGGTCTTAAAAAAAATGGCCAAAGCAAGGAATGATTTTTTTTATCAGCTCGTAAATAACAATCACAGAGCCTGTATAAAAAGTCAGCTATTGGAACCCTTAGCAATTTTTTTCCGGAAAGCTGATTGCACGGGGCAGACACATTGTATTTACCAAGCGTTCCAATCCTGAGATGCAAAATCCACCCATACACCTAGTGTCGGTCTGCGTATTTTTGGTCTTAAATTTCGGTTAGGGCAGCATTAAAAGGGTTTTAAAAAGTCTTAAATTTGACGTTCCGAAACATGCAAATACCCTGTTTTGCAAACTATGTTCCTATGTGATTGACTGATTGCACAATCTGTTCCTGCATGATCGGCCGATTGCGAAAACCCATTTCGTGCACGATCTATCAATTGCACAACTTTTGTCCTGCGCAATTGATCAGTAGATCGGCCAAAATCTGTGCATGACCGGCTGATGTTTGTGGGATTGACCGGCTGATGTTTGTGCGATTGACCGGCTGATGTTTGTGCGATTGACCGGCTGATGTTTGTGGGATTGACCGGCTGATGTTTGTGCGATTGACCGGCTGATGTTTGTGCGATTGACCGGCTGATGTTTGTGCGATTGACCGGCTGATGTTTGCGCGATTGACCGGCTGATGTTTGCGCGATTGACCGGCTGATGTTTGCGCGATTGACCGGCTGATGTTTGCGCGATTGACCGACGCTTGTGCAAACAATGGATAGCATGAAAGCACAGCATAATCGCCTGATGGCACAGATCCTTCAATCTCGACCAACATTCATACTAACCTCTCGAATACGGACAACGGTCTTGGCCGCATTTGAAGACAAAAAAAGACCACCTGGCTGGTCATCGTCTATATGCGCATTCTTCCGCGTACTCGATCCATTGTGTGCATTACGCTTGGGTGCACAAGCCTGTATTGGCGTAGGGGTTAAGCACTAATGGTTAATTTTGTTCTGCTTTCTCCTTGATTTTGTTCCTTCAGCTTACCAGCAGAGTCCTTACCAGACGACCTTTGACACCTCACTAAGACACCGTACACAACAACAGCAGCGCTCCCCCACCAAGCTATGGAGCACAGCCTACAGCCCGCAAGAAGGTGCTAGTCCACAGTATTAACCCTGGCGTAAATGTATATCCTGCATTCCGATCCCTCTTTAATCATGTCTAGTCAGGGATCATTTCATATGTGACCCGCTCTACAAAAAAGGGTATTATGTCGCACTATGTGAAAACACACACAGGGCTGTTCTATGTGAAGCGGGCGAAAAAATCTTAACCTAAGTGATTTGTTTTTGTTTTTGGTTTGTTGGCTTCTGTTATATCTATTTTTCATAATTTATTTTCAGAAACAACAATAATATTGATGAATAAAGATGAAAAAATAAATTTTCTTTGCACTTTTGATGTTTAAAGGCCTATATCTCTAAACGCACTTCTGTTAAATTTGAAAATAGGAGTATACAAATGTCAAGATATCTCAAGAACACAGAATGCCACAGGGGTCAAACCTACACCAAATTAAAGCTTAGGATGTGACAAATTCAACTATAACTCATTTTTCAAATTTTGCGACATAATATCCCTTTTTGCAGAGCTGGTCACGTTTTGTCTGAAAGCGGTTATCGATTGCTGTTTTGTTTGTTAGTATGGTACCGCCCAGATGATAATGAGCTCATTCTATACAGGGCCCAATTTCATGGCTCTGCTTACCGTTAGCGAAAAATCCCCGCTTACTGTAGCAGAAAATTCTGTGGTTACGGCAAGTGTATTTCACGCGTTAGCGTGGAATTTTGGCTGCTGAGCATGCGTACATCCCGTAACTAAGGATTCTGTGCTTACAGAGTTAGCGCAGAATTTTTCCGCTAGCGCTCTTAGCGCAAAATGGTGATCGTAAGCGCGGAAAGCTGTTGTTAGCAGAGCTATGAAATTGGGCCCTGGTCAGTGCAAAAAGGCAGTTTCGTCACTGCAATATTCATGAGGAGAGTGTGGTCCTCTGGCCGCGAGTGCTTTACAGAAAAATCCAATAGCGGCATCACTTAAAGGCCGGTCCATTTTTAGCGGTCTTCAGTATGGAAAAGAACACGCAGTGCGTAAATAAAGTACACGCACTTTGAAAGTATGAGCGTGCACACAAATTTTTAAAGTGCAGTCGCAGCGAGTGTGAACCGGTCTTAATCCACTGGCTGCCCAGTTAATCCACCTCGGTGGACAATGGGGAATTAATAAAATCAAGCCCGAGCTCTTAAAGGTAGTGTACACGATTGGTAATCCTCCAATTATTTTTTACTGAATTATTACGAAATACCTTACTAAACTGTAAGTTAATAGTAGTCTCAATCATCCTGTAAAATTATGGCACCAGGTGTGCTGTCGTTGTCAAGAAAAGTGGAAATTTATATCGTTTTCCAACGATTTCCAGCTGAAAATCGTTGGAAAACTGCATTGTAGCCGTTAGTCAAGGCGCGCATGTCTACCCGGACGAGTGGCGCGTCCCGGACATGCTGGCATTCGGGGCGCGTCACGCGTCCAGGTAACCACGCGCGTGCCTTAACTAAAGGCTATCATCTGCCCGACGGTTGAAAACGAGTGCCGTTTTTCTCTTGCTTTTTTCGCCATCCAACAACGCCAAACTTTGAACAGGTCAGTGGAACGATATTTCCTATAAAATACCAACACCCAAATCCGCCCATTTCCGAAAATTGCAACAATGACCAATCATGTACACTACCTTTAAACATTCCTTGCAGCAAGACCTCCACTAAATAGGGTTCTGTGTCCATGGTCTGACCGCTGTAAACTAGAAATCTTTGACAAGCCGACTGGGCTTTAATGAGCTCCAAGCTCCAGTTTTGACCTCATGATTATTCAGTTATTCAAGCCGCCTGGCTTCCCATTCATCCAGCAAGGTTTGAGGTAAGGAACGCGGAGCCGGAAAGAAAAACAGCGGTACCGCATCTGGACAATATGAAAAGCTCCCTTACCCGCCAAATGCTGTATTCTGGAAATGAAGTCCAATATCAGCCGTGCGTTCCACTCACGCGAACAAATGCAAATGTTCGCAATTTGTTTGTGCACATCCAATGGAAAATTGTTCGCGTAGTTGGCGAACGTTCGCATTGTTCGCGTGAGTGTAACGCGCCCCGGGAGTCTACAGGTTCTTGCCTTGAATGTCATTGCACAAGTGGCTGTGACTTTGGTACGGTGTCTGATCTGCAAAGCAAATGTTTAACCTGTTTATTGCAGTTGAAGAAAATTCACAAGGAGCTAGGCACCAGTCTACATTTTCCCAAATGGCAACAGAATCATGAACACATGGCTATGCCCTCGTGTCTGGTAACTTGAACTCTCCATTTGAAATCACGGTTTATTGGTTTTTGTTTAAGTGTGATAGTCTGTTGATGATTGAGAGCTATGCAATGATAAAAATCAGGAAGAGAGTTTTGTATTGGGCCAAAATATTAAAGTTGGTTTTTGAGGGTATTTAAGTTTTCCTAATTTGATTAAATTAACAAGTATTATCGGTTGCTGGTAAAATTACTTTCGTACACAATTTGTTTGGACTTAAGGAAAGGAATTCACGTGTATAAAAATGACATGCGACGTGTGTTACTGTTGCGTAGGTTTATACAGACCTGCCAACCAGTATGGATTTTTCGAACGGAAATTCACACAAAAATATGGAAGTATGAGTTTTATGAAATCCGACCACAATAATGTTTTGTCAGGTATATTATGCTATTATACTGCGCGTGTACTGGCTTATTGCGATCCCAACTGAACGGATGCAACTTTAGCTTTGAAGACACAAAAATAAGGAGACGGTCCATCCAGCACGTGGGTTCGTTAAACTCACCAGGCACACGGTGTACAGTGGAACGCCGCTATACTGAACACTGCTTTACTTGGCTCCCAAATTTTGTGTACAAAACTTACCGAACATTGTTGTTGAAAAAAAAGAGCTGGTGTGCTAACCAAAGCTCCGGTGATTTTTTGTTTCGGTATCGAACATGATTTTATGGCAGTTATGTTGTAGGACACACACACATACAAAAATACATCCGATAATATTATGTGCCTAACTCTAAAGGGCCGGTGTCATATGAATATCCGACTCCCATGAAATATTGTGTTGTCCCGAGAGATTGTTTGGAAAAAATCACTCGGGTGGGACTCGTCGGTGGAGGGCAAAACCCAATATTGAATTTACATCATCCCGGCGCAAAATTCCATCTTATGAATCTTGACATTGTTCCGCAACCTATAAATTTACATCCAGAATTTTAGCTTGCGTGTTCTCGTTGTTTGTGGACAATGTTTCTGCTGTGTGCTCATCAACGAGTCCAAGTTTAATGCTGAAGTGGTTGCATAGTGCAATCTTTAGTGTTGTTCTTATTGTATTGTTTTGGGGTATGTTTATTGGAAGTTCGGAATCATCATTCCATATTGTAACATTCCTTTGTAGTTTAGGCTGTTTTTGAGGTAAGAAATGTCAATAAAATGTAACTAGAAAATCAATTCAATCATGTAAAAGTGTGTTTGTTTTTTTGTTTTGTTTTGTTTTGTTTGTTTGGTCTAATTTGCCAATACAATGACATTACGAATACTACAAATTGATTGGGAGCCCAATCGAAGATAAACTGACAGAAATATCGCAATATTTCCATAATTTTGAAAATATGAAATATTAAAAAATATTTATCAAAAACCTATTAATCCTAGACATCTGAAATTGCAAAGATGAAGTCTCTATTTCATGCCATATCTGTGCTCAAGTTTTACAGGAAACTTTATACTTGACCTATTAAAATATATGACAACTCGTACTTTTTTGTCCATTTTGGCAACAAAAATGACATTTTCCAAATCATAACCAATAAGATTATAGTTGATCCAAGACATCTGAAATTGCACATCTGCCATCTTCATTCCATTCTCTATCTATTCGACAGTTTGAAGGCAACTTATTTCTTTTTACCTGAAAAAATGGCAATTTTTGTCTATTTTTTCGGGACCAAAAATGACATTTTCCAATTTTACCAGAAATTGATTCTAGAGAACTGTGATAGTGGCAGAAACCCATTTGGAGAGTGATGAAATCATATCTGATAAACAAAAATTAAGTTTTTCAAGATTTTCGGAAAATATGAAAAATTTAAATGCATACCCAATAAAATTATGGTTGATCCAAGACATATGAAATTGCACATCTGACATTCCATTCTCTGTCTTTATTACATGTATCTTATCAATATAATTACATTAATGCATGCGCGGAGATTTCTTGTTTTATGTGGGGGGGGGGGTGATTTTTGAAAGGCCGTCCTTGTGTGGAGCGCGACACGGCACGGGGTCCAAGGGACCGCTTAAGGGCCCCCTGGTGGGTTGCAGGCGCAAAGCCCTTGCTAGGGGTTGAGGTAAAACCCCCCTGGAGCCCCTGGGGTTTACACAATTTTAGGTGCAAAATTGTGTCAAAATTCAACCTTTTCTTGAGCTTGAATTGCAATAAATGACAATATTTAACACCTTCAAGCATTACAAAATACAAAAGATCTTCAAAACTCAAATTTCTCATCCAATGTATTTGGAAGCGTAAGCGTCTCTTTGCATAATGGAGCTCTGGTCACCTAGCAACACAAATATTGCCTATACATCAATATTAAATATACATTATTTACAAAATAATTATTGCAAAATAATGCCTAGATGCATTTCGGTATAAGGCATGATTAGAATGTGATTTGGTCTACATTTGACAAAACTATGAAAACATATGGTGGACAATAATGTATACTTGAATTATAACTGGAATGCCGGAGATGCAAAACTCAGGCTCTAACAAAAGTTCCCAAACACTTATTTGCAGGACGCACAAACGTTTGTGTGTGAGTGAGTGCGCGCCGATTCCCAGTAAATGTCAGTTGAAGTCTGCTATCGGTATTTCAATTACATTGTATTACATGCGCCGCACGTGCGTTCATACCGTCTGTTGGCGCATAACAAAATCCGTTTGCCGTTGCAACTTTCTATTGCCTTTGTTGGGTGTGTTAGTTGAGTGAAAACAATAAAATAAAAGGCCATCATCTTTGTTGGGATCTGAACTTTAAAAAAAAATGTTTTATTAATTGGTATATTTATTCTTTAAAATCTAATATAAATAGCATCCATCGCGGCTCTGAAGCCGAATTGCGGAGTTATACACACAATCGAAATTCAATATTGTTATGAAAATGTATACAAAGTTCCACCCTAAAACCATTAACGTTTAAAAAAAGAAAGAAAGAAATCCACCCCCTGCCATCATAAAGAACCATTTAGTGTTAAATTTAACTGATAATGTCTCACATGGATGCGAAACCAACACCACAGCCAATGCAGGATAATAATATTGTTGGGGAACTATGTATAATAATGTTTAAATAAATAAATAACTTAAAAATCATTCAGTAAACGGATCAGGTGGGGCAAAGGGCTCCTCCTAAAACGTTCAGTTCTACACCTGATCTCACCTACTTTCCCAGTATGTCTAAGATGGTAGTCACACCTAGGTTTAGTAGGTAGACGGGCTTTCAAAATGGATGAAGGAAGAGATTTGGCAAAGACCTGACAAAGGCTCTCTCTCCGATATTGCAAGTTGTCCAATTTACACACACACAATGCTTCGGGGTAATGCTGGTACTTAGATGCAAGTATTATTTTACAGGCTCGCTTTTGTACTCTCTCCAGGTTATCACACTGCTTTTTTGTTATACTACTTGCCCATACAGGTGTAGCATACTCCAACAAAGGACAAATACATGAGACATAAATGGTGACAAGGTCACAAGTCGTGAGACTGTGATACTTTAACTTTCGGAGGATAAACAAGCGAGAGTTGGCACGTTTAATCATTGAATTCACATGAGCGTCCCATTTTAAATCCGCTTGGATAAACACTCCTAATAACTTCACAATTTCTGACTGTCGAATTGCAATATCTGCAAGAGACAATGAGAGGGGCGCAGGTTTATTTCTCGAAAAACATATGTCCATAATAATGGCACACTTTTTTGGATTGAGTCGCATTTTGTTATTAAATGACCAAGTGTGCAACTCGGACAGGGCGACTGATAAGTTAGATTGTTCATCTACAGTCCGTGTTTCGATAATCGTCATGTCATCAACATATTTGAAGTGACAGATGTTGGTGCTCGACTCATTGACCTTGGCGTCATTGATGACTGCTAGGAAAATAAGTGGTCCTAGCTTATAGTTCCATGTAGTCTTGGTTCAAGACGTTGTTACGTATATACGCGATAACCGGCCGCCGCGAGAGGGCGTTATCACGACAAACTATTAATAGCCACGAGCCGCCAGTAACAACGTCTTGGGAATCTTGTAGAAGCCGTGTTGTGCGCACGCACCTGCTTAGCCTAATGTTGCAGCGCGCATTATGAATACATACATAAATGCATTATGAATAGATCTAACCCCCTGACTACTACCGCCCGAGTAGTATGAAGATAAAGGTACAGCAGGTCCGTGCTATTTTAGTATTTAGATTGTTTGATAGGGCCGAGGGGAATGAACTAAAAAGTTCCAGAATGATGGAAATATAACAAACAGAAAATCTTAACGGGGCTAGATATGATATATTATAATGGTGCTGAGGAGACCTTGTTAGGTGATTTGATTGAGATATAAAATAGAAAAGGCCGTGATGATAAACAAATAGCTCACGAGGCCCTAGTCTTTACGGCCGGGAAAAACGGAGATTGTCGTACTCTGGTGATTCGATTGTCACACAGTTTACAAAGATACTGAGACGCACTCCAGATTCCCTGCGGGTTTTCTCCACTGGTGAAACTCAACAAAAATTCAGGCTTATGTTTGCTTTGAGGCTGGACGCGAATCCCCGCCGAGACCCCAGCGATTCCCCTACCTCCGAGTCGACTTCAATTCAACGGACGACTTGTCTCAATTAACGGAAGACTTGTCTCCACGGACGACGTGTCTTCCCATTTGACGCAAAGACGGTCGAGTTGTCTAAACGGTCGAGTTGTCTCGAGTCGAGTCGGCCAACGGTCGAGTTGTCCGAGCCCCGACGGTTTAATATAATGGAGAGGTATTTCTTGCATGTAACAAGTAATTTCCCGCATATTACACACCATCACCAAGGTTGCCTGCCCGGTCCCGCCCGGCACAATCCCCGTCGTATCTCCCTCGCGTCGATCGTCACAGTTGCAACGGTCGCATGCGAACACGAGCGGTGAACACTGCAGCCGCTAGCGCATAGCCGGCCGGCCATGCCAGCCGGCTGCCTGCAATTTATACCCAGTAGGATATGGGGCAGAGGGGTACCCCCCTTTTGTCCCTATACCCTATACACTCTCCAGACTATTGTTACCTATAAACACATCCCCCCTAGAGATCTGAAAAGAATTCCTGAGATTCCGGGAACACAATGACCAACACAAAAGAGGGGGGGGGGGGTTCACTCTGCCCCATATCGAGCATGCATCATATGCTGCAATTAATGCAAAGCAGAGCTAGCAGCTTCGATGGCGAACTTACGTTACCAGCGTCCCTTCGGCAAGTAGTATAGATAGCTACCAGACTATTGTGCAACTTCTTGGCAGCTCTTTTTCGTATGTGCGCGTGCGTGAAGAGAAAATGTTCCTCATTTTCATACAGAATTGACGCATGCGCACTCATTTCCCCCATTTTTCGGGGGGAGATTTTATGTAATTTCGTTCGGTTGAGTGGCGAATTAGAACGAAATTAAGTTCTTAATGGTCAATTATCACTCCGCGCTTCGCGGAGCGATACGGAAGTGCCGGGGCACTTGGTGTATATAAAGGAAAGGCGTGGCACAATATAGCCATCTGCGTACCGACAGGCAACACGTATATTTATATATATAAAAAGCCTAGTACATGGGGTTTTTGCTTATCAGTATCATTTTGCGGGTTTTTTTCCAGAAATGGTTTTTTTGACCCTGTAAATATATCGATGAAGCTCTTACTCGCATGTAGGCTTGAATATGTGTTAATATTGAATTAATCAGACCACCGTAAACCCAAGTGTATTATCGGTACAATAAGGATTAACTATAGAATCCAGTTTAGACTCGTAGTCTACATCGGTATTATACCAGATAGCATGTAAACATTTCAACTTGAGTTTAATGTGCTGTACTATTTAACACACCACTTCATTATACAAATGTATGTAAAATTGTACAGAAAAGCAAAACAAGAAAACATAAAAGATAAAAGATAAGAGAAGAGAAAAGAAAAGAAGACAAGAATGGTATACAATAAAAGGGTTGGTATGATTGTCGGTCAACCTCCCAAAGTTGTAATTACTGGAGTGATGTGCAGTAATTAAGAAACAAGATTCCCAAGACGTTGTTAATTACTGGCGGTTCGTGGCTATTAATAGTTTGTCGTGATAACGCCCTCTCGCGGCGGCCGGTTATCGCGTATATACGTAACAACGTCTTGAACCAAGACTAAGTTCCCTGGGGAACTCCTGCATTGGTGGGGCTCCAATCCGAAAGGCATTTACCATACCTCACGCATTGTTGTCTGTCAGCATATGGAAACGTTTGCCCGGTTTTGTCTCATAAAAGAAGTTGTCCACACGCGCGCTCTGTGGAGCGATGTGTACACAAGGTCGCGGGCCACTGACCTGCAGTGCAGGGTAGTTCCATTGTGGGAATGGGTAAATACACAATGGCACAATGAGGGGACAGGCATAGTGTAAGCATACAACGGTAACAAATTGTTGTGTAGTTCCATATATTTTAATGCTTTACTCTTCTGATCAAAACACCAATGTAACCACTGAAAAACACAAATTAATTGGTAAATAATGTATACTTGAAACTAAAAGGTATTATTCAATTGTTCAATATGTAATAAAGTAGAACTGTCAGCTGTTTGGGCGAAAATACTGCTTAACAACAGAATCGGCTTCATTTGGACAATTGATAAGCACTGATTAAAACAACAGGTAAAATGAGTTGCAGTCAAACAAAAACGTACGTGGATGTAGTTGAAATTTGGCGCGCGCGGCCTGTACAGTTCCCAACCCCCTACGAGTTTTAATGGTACGATCCAATAAATAGGACTGAAAATCAGCTTTAATTGTAAAATATCACTTTAAATTAATCAAAAAACTTAAAATAATAGCTTGACAAATAGTCTTACATATTAATAATTATTAAAAACTATATTAGATATTGTAGAATTGTAGCATTTGACGAAGAAAGACACCGAGTAATAATTTATGACGTCACAAATGAAGCTTTGCGCGCTTGTGCATCCGGGACCTTTAGACGAAAGGTCATTTCAGACGCTAGCTGTTAATGGACAGTCTTTTTAAAAGGCTTTCTTCCGACGAAATTATTTAACCAATCAAAATAGGTTTTATATCACAAGAAAGCTAACAATCAGCATATTCATAAACCGCTAGGCCCGAAGCAGCCTGGTCACGGTGAAACGAGTGAGGGCTTGTGAAAGCGGGTCATGTACGAAGAAACTCGCTGTTTTGCCAACTCTCCCACGTAAAAACGAGGACATCTTGCAGACTTACTATGTTTTTTCCGACGAAACTGAGGAACTGACTGGTATTATTTCTAGGTTTTGGATTTGATGAATAGTTGTTCTAGTGACTCCCGGGCGGCCCAATACTAGCAATGAAAACACTTTTTTATAAAATCACTTTTTCATGAAAAAATGCTAATTTTCCCTATGTACGCAGGCCGCACGGAGCGGATGAGACAACGTTTCCATATGCAAAAAGTCGGCTATCCATGCGACTAGTGATGGGACAACTCCTAATCTCAAAAGTTTATTGATGGCGATGGTGTGATCTATAATATGATCGAATGCTTTGGAAAAATCAGTCAAAAGAACAGATGATACGGACTTCGGTTTATCTGCATTTGCATGGGGCCCGTAAAGTAAGGGGCCCGTAAAATTTTGGATTCTGTATGCTCTGTGGTGCAATCTGAGGCGATTCCTGGCCACTTTCACCTGACTTTTTTTAAACAAAAGTTTTGACGATTTAATGGAGACTATATATATCATGATTTTAGGCATTATTTTCTATCCACGATTTTAGCCATGTCATGACTACAGAAATAGAGACAGGGGCAAACCAAAACGGATAAATGCGAGCGCGAAGCCCTTATGGCGTGGGGTCCGGGGCCCGCTTAAGGGCCCCAGAAAATGTTGGATCCCGGATGCTCCGTGGTGCAATCTGAGGCGATTCCTGACCACTTTCACCTGACTTTTTTTTTTAAAGTTGTTAAGATTACATTGTATATGGAGAATATATATATATCATTATGTTAGCCATTATTTTTTGGCAATTTTTTATCCATGTCATGCATCACTACAAAAATCTAAGTTTCTCCCTCCCCCATTTTTGGCGTCTAATTTGCAGTTTTTCCCCTTAATTTTTAGTTTATCCTGAATTTTTCTTGGTTTTAATTCAGTTCAGTTGAAGTTTTCAAGAAAAGGGCTTGATTTCAGACTGTTCCTTGCCCTGTGTTAAAACCATCGGCAGAGGATTTAGGCACATTTAGTATGTCATTCAGTCAAGTGATCCATTGTTTCCTGCTGATTGGGGCCATTTAACCTGTAATAAACTCCCCAAGGGGATTATATGTTGAGATGCACCGCGTTTACACTAGATCAGGCAAAGGAATTAAAATGGGATCGAACCCAGCAAGAAGAATTGAAGGGGGATCGATGGACAGAGTTGAAATCCTGGGGATCCGAGAAATACTCCGGTTTTCTCTTAAAAGAGGGATTCAGTTCCATGGCATGATTGATAACCTTTCTTTTTCTTATTGCATTTTTCAGTAGTTTTATGCCAAAAAGTAGACACAGCAGATGTTTAATATCGGCGGCGGTATTTTTTTTAAGGAGGTTGCCCTCCTCCTCCCTTCCTTTTCTCTCACCTCCCCATCTTTTTTTCCCTCTTCTTTTTTTATCTTTTTTCCCTTTTTTTGGGGACTCAATTTACCGGGGGGCACGTGCCCCCCGGCCACCCCCCCCCCCCCCCGGATCCGCGCCTGTACATACCGAGCTCTTGCCCACAGTGCGTTTATTCTCAATGCAGGGAAAGTAAACGAACGACACTCGCACTTGCTAGGCTGCGTGGTGCTGGCCTGTCAAGGTGTCATGGTATCGCATTACACGCGAGGACAGAAAAAAGGGTATAACAAAGGGAACAATACTGTCCTCACATTTATTTCTTTGTTCCGGAAAAAGTGAGGACAAGCAAACTATAGTGCTTAGTCTATGGGGATGGGTTATATTAAAGGGAACAATGGAAAGTCATCACTTGTATAGCGAAACAAAAATACATTGTATTGGCAAGTTACGGACTCTGCGCAAGTTAGTATACGCCTACCCTTAAAAAGTGTGGGGGGGGGGATGATTACGTTGGTCATCCCCCCAGGTCAAAAAGTGGGGGGGGGGGGGATATATCCCCCCATCCCCCCCCCCCGGATCTCCGCCCATGCATTAATGTATATATGTTGATATGTTACAACGTAATGTTATTAGACAGTTACTACTGTAAAATATTTTAAATTATTGGAACTGTTTTTATCGTGTACAGTATAAATTACTTTGATGTGTATTTTGCCTTACACATGGCACAGATAATAGATTTATTAAGCTTAAAGGTAGTATACACGATTTGCTTTTTGCTGTAATTTTCAGAAATAAATAGATTAGGGGGTTAGTATTATATAGCGTGGTAGTAAATACTGTAACACTGACCTGTTTAAAGTTGTGTGTGCATAGATGCTGGGAAAACAGAGAGAAAAAATATTATGTACTAGTAGTCTGGTTCCATGACAAAACGGAGCAATTTATAGAGTCGTGGAATTATCAGGTAGGGGAACAAGACTATTTACAACGATTGTCGGCTGACAATCGTTGAAAAAACATATATATTTCCAATTTTCTTGAAAACGACAGCACACCAGGTGCCACGATTTCACAGGATGCCTGAGACTGCTATTTACTTACAGTCTAGTACGGTATTTCGTAATAATTCAGTAGTTTTGTTTTTTGATGTTTGCAAATGGTGTATACTATCTTTAATACCATCCATCTAATATATCTGTGCCTTCCTTGAAATAGAAAACCTGTGTGTTTACACTGAAACTACAGCAAGCTGAAAAGGTCGACTTTGTTGGATAACGGTAAAATAGAAAATTGGTTTTTGAAACCACTGATGCATGCATTGATATCTGATGGAAGAATTTCTCTGAGTGTTGTAGTACTTGTACTCATCGAGTTGACTATATTTTTACTACACGCATTCATCTGGGTCCAATTTCACGGAGCTGCTAAGCACACAGGTTTCCTTAGCACCAAAATGTCTTGCTTAGTTAAAACAGGTTACCAGCAAAAGGCCATGGCATTTTCATGCTTGGCAAACAACAGCCGATAAAAGGAATCCCCGCCCCCATAAAAAAATCGTCACCCCCAGTTTCCCCCACCCCCACTGAAAATTTCGCAAACGGAGAAAATAACAGTATTATTAAGAAAAATACTGTGAGTGCCCCCCACACTGTAACATCCACCTATGGAGTGAGCCTTGGCTACACCACTCCCCCCCCCCCCCCACCCCACCCCACCCCATCCACAGATTGTCTGTGTGTACTTCATGACCAACTTTTTTTTACCATACTCATGACACAACTATTCTTAAAACGCTAATTGTAAACTGTCGATGTTCATGCGCCGTTTTGAAGATGTAGAATGAGAAAACTTGTGTGAAATCGATTACCTGTAATTATAGTCCCCAACTTGGCCCAAAATTGGACATGTATTCAAAACCAGGAAAACGACATTTAAAGATAACATAACATTTGCAAACATAAAAACAAACAAAAAAACTACTGAATAATTATGAAAAAAACAATAAATAGTCTCAGGCAGACTGAAATCATGGCACCTGGTGTGCTGTCATTTTCAAGAAAGTGGGCTTTTGTATCAATTTGTAGTGATGGTCGGCCAACCATCTTTTGAAAAATATGACATAAAAAAAAAACCGCCCCATTTTACCAACTTTAATTTGTCCACATTTTACGGGTGCAAGTCTTGCCAGTCTAGTTCCCCCGACCTGGCAATTCCCTGGTGTGTATAAATTGCTGCTATTTTGTCTGAAGTAGTGTCAGGGAACCAGAATACAAGAACGGCATTTTTTTCTTTTTGTTTTCCCAGCATCTATGCACACAAAACTTTAAACAGGTCTGTGGTACTTTATTTGCTAACTCCGAAATCCATTCATTTCTGAAAATTACAGCAAAAGCAAATCTTGTTTACTGCCTTTAAAAATAAACGTGTCATGCGGGATTGATCAAAACACTTGAGATCAACACTGTCCATTAATTCAACTCCGAACAAAGGACGACGATGAGGTGTTTTTGTCATAATTTGTTACAATTTCTTCAAATTGTTGATATCTTGCGTCGGTGGTGCATCCTTGTCTTTAGTCCGTGGGGCAGAATTTAATTTTTTTTAGCGCATGGGTGGGGGTAATTCTGGTTGTGAAATAGTAGGCCTTTGAATTATATAAAGGGAATATGTCCCCCAGGGTGGGGATGTCCCGCAATAGTTTCCTTCAGTGATGCATTCAGAAAAATCATCACTTGAGCCTTTGCATACGTTTTAGTAAAACTGCTGTCTGAAAAAAAGTATTTTGAACAGTTAAGAATTAAGCGAATAAAATCTTACCTCATTTAATTTTTTGTTTTGTTTTGTTTTGTTTTGGGTTTTTTTGCTCGCGAAATTAAAGTTTACATTGTCCAGAATACCGGAAGATTTCAAGCCGTAATTGGGCAAGTCAGTTTCGAATTAGCCTCTTGATCTGTGTCACACCGTTTCCATGATTACGGTGACGTGTGTGTAAAATACAATGTATTCTCCGAATTTCTTTCATTTTGTTGCAACTTTAAAAAGAACTGCGTCTTGAATTGTCCGTTAACACTATCATTAGTCTACAAGATTTTTACGAAGTGGAATGATGGTAAACATGGCCGCTCGTGGAAAGCGTGCTGTTCCCCGAAAAAAAACACACTTCCGAGCATCAAAATGTGTGGTTCAATGTGTTCTGACTAAAATTATGTCTGTACATTATACAGGGTGAAAGAAAAAAAACCGAACCCAATTTTTTCTGCACTGACAGGCCCCGATGGTGTCAACCATTAATGGCTTTATAATAATAAGTTTCTACATTGCACTAGTTTTACGCCTCAGTTCACAAGATCTGCCATGCGGAACTCAATGATTCTACATTCATTTTTCGTTTGAATAAATGTAAGCGGAGTTTTCCGTTTAGGGAGGTCATGTAATATCTCATTGGAAAACTAATAATTTTTATACTGCTAGAAAATCAGCTATTTAATTTTAAAATGTTTCGGGTGTCATGAGCAAAATGTGAGGACATAGCAACTGTAATCTTATTTTACGGTATTGGAAATTGGGGCCTCGTATGGGCCCTCCCCTCTCCCAGTCACAAAGTGGTAGGTATTTCCCTCACCCCACCCCTCCCACATCTACACATATGCAAACATGTGTGACATGTTATCAGCTTATTTGTTTCAACTTTATTGTCAAAACGGGTGAATCCGAGAAGTTTTGCGGGGCTTCAGAGGTAAAACAAAGTCTACAAATTTGCCAAACAAACTTGACCCCCAACACATTTCCCGTCGGTAAAATAATTTGAGAGGCGAGGGTGGGGTGGTTGGGAGGGGTGGGGGCTGGGTGGTGCTCTTCCTGTCGTTAATGGCGCCATGTAACCCCATAATCTCCCAGTAAATGCGCTGTACTGGACATGATGGAATCTTTTCTTACCCGTAAATTTTACCCACTAAATATAAAACCAAAGAACAGTGGCTGATTTGAGTCTATAAGCTGAACCCCCCAATCCCCCAAAAATGACACAGCAAGGGGGTTTAGACCCCTCCCCCGAATCCGCCCCTGATTGTGTTTTTTCATCGACTTGTATCGAGAATTATGCGCCTGTTTCAATTTTTCTTTTTTGGTGAAAGAAAGAGGGAAAAAATAATTAATTCCCAGGGACCAGGAAATAGGTCAGAGATTTTTTCAGTTGAAGCATCTTCTACAGTGATACAGAAAGACCCCTGTAAAACGGAAAGACGTCTTTTTATCTATGGAAACTAAGAAAAACATCTTTAATATCTGAGTTTCTGTCACGCATGATAATTTATCTCGGAAACGTGCGTGGTCACTTTTAGTTTCCATGCGTTCATGATCTATCTAAAATTGAAATCAAACTGCGGACGCATAATAGAAAAATAGTGTCGTGTCGTTTAAAAGGAAGGCGGATGCCCCTTTTTAACTTTGATTTTTATATCATGCCGGCCAATATTTTCCAAGATGACCGCCTAATTTTTTGTTCATGATTTTGGCATTTTTTCAAGAGCTTTCGGTGACATTGCAGTCCCCAAATCTATTCGAAAGATGTAACAGATCAACTATGACGTATTTTCCCTCTTCCCTTTGCATTTTTGTGGATTTTGGTTTTGGAGAGCAAACAACAAACAAACAAACAAACAAACAAACAAACAAACAAAACCCAAAACAAGGCAACACCTTAAAAAAGAGGCGGGCGGAATGCGTTTTTTTTAATTTTGCCTCAGTGAACTTGTACACGAAGATAAAGATTTAATGTTGAGCCAACAACCAATTTTGGATTATGGAAGTATAAATAATGATAATGGAAGTATGTGTATCTGTAAATATCATAAATTAAATCAATGATGATCAATTGAATAAAACATCTTGTAAGATTCACATGCATGCATCAAAAGGGTGTTTTAAAATAATAAATAATAAATACCGGCCAACATATCACTGGAACGTGGAAATTTACTGACAATTTACTTTGAGCATTTTCATTTCAGCTGTAGTAAACTATAGGCACTTTCTCTTGGAAAGTTTGTACGCATCTTATTAGGGGGCCAATGGGCTATATTGCAGGTAACTAATATTTTGTAGGTAACTAATGACAATCGGCAGTTCACAATGAACGTATTTTTTGTTCTTAAAGGGAGAGAAATTGTAATCCCCTTTTTATTATTTCTGTTTGTTTATTTATGTATTTTTATAGGAAGGTTAAACGCAGTGTTGTTTATCCGTGTCTCAATATCGGGGACGGGGTGATTCTTTTTTTCCCAACACAAAAAGTACCCCTCAAAATGTTCCGTTATTGGTGCCGGTAGAATTTTATGACAAACTTGGAGCGCTGTTCAAAAGTTATGCCATTTTACATATGCATTTTGAACACCTGCCAGGGCTGCGTTCCACTCACGCGATCAATGCAAACGTTCGCCAACGCTTTTTCGCGTTGTTTGCGTGAGTGGAACGCATCAAATTATGTTGCGGTTTCTTTTATGGCAAATTCTGAAAGGGGATCGGACGCCAAACCCCCCTCCCCCCCCCCCAGACAGTGCCGTAACTACGGGGAGAGGGGGGGGGGGGGCGCACGGGGGGCACGTGCCCCCCCCCCCCCCCCCCCCCCCACCGAAGGTCCGTGCCCCCGGGTGCACCCCATTTGAAATTTCGAATTGCACACAAACAATACATCTGTTGCCATTTGGTGGCCCCCTTAAAAAATTGGTGCATCCCCAGGTGCATCCCCAGGTTCCCCCCTACAAATTCAACGCTAGTACGCCGCTTCCCCCAGACCTGCCATGTTATTTATCTCCACTTGACTGACAAAAATAGTAGAATGAAATGGTTGGATATAGAAAAGGAGGACCCCAAGAGGCGGATTTTAAGCAGGCGAAACTCTTCTAATAGAGTTGCTTCCAGTCGTTCTATTTTCTTTTCAATGAAAAAGGCTTTGCGTTTGGATGTCCCGTTTCCCCCGTGTCCCATCTTGCCCCAGTATATACCCATGGAGGAAGACATTTTCTTCCTCCGGATCCATGGTATACCCTACTGTCCGTCCAAGATTTTGGTAGTGTATTTTTAGCCGTGGAGTTTTCCCTGGAAATAATCTTGGAAGACAAAAAAATGATTGTTTTGTAACTTCCCCGTTTGTTTTGTGAGGCGAAAAACTTACAAGAGGTATAAGTATCATGTCCATTTTAAATGTCTTTTTAATAATTAAATTTCTATTAAATGTGGAAATTGTTCACAGTTTGCCTGCACGCCTTATATTCGGGGATAAATGGAGGGCTTTGTTTTGTAATTTATTTTCAGTCAAGATTTTTGATTTCTACTGAAAGCCGCATTGTGCTCTGGTATTTTGTTTTTTGAACAAAGTGACTTTGAAAGATACAAATGAACGTGTTGATTATACCAAATCAAAAAGAAATCGGGGATGCTGTTAATGCATTAGGTTTATGTTGGTTTTTGTTTCGTTTCGTTGCGCTCCGTTTGGTTTGGTTTGGTTTTGTTTCGTTTCGTGTCGTTCATGTCGAATTTTCAATAAAAAGCGGCTTTAGAGCGCTGTCTTCGTCAGAATCGGAGACTGCGACCAGAGGGAGAAGATTGTGATATCAAGTTGATGTGACCATCAACGCCGGTAAAGTTCGTGAAAATAGAACTGTGATTTGCTATTTCTTTATCAACGATTTGCGCATCAGTGCACAGCTTCCCTGATCACCGGCCACAGAGATTTCCATGAATGCATCATACTCGGCTGTTGAAATGAGTCAAGGAGTAACAGACAGCGACGGACTGACAGCCGACGAGAGCCAGTCAGTGGATATAATGGATGTTGTACAAGCTCAACAGAGAGAACACTTTGACTTGTACAGGTTCCCCGTTACAGTAATCGCACCAATCGGTCTTCTATTGAACTTCATCTTTCTGACTGCAGTGGCTCGGGTGAAATCCATGCGCACCAACATGAACGTCTACCTGTGCAATCTGGCTGTGGTTGACACCTCTATCCTCACTTTGAGGTTATCGTTCGCGTGGGTTCCAGTGGATTACGGATCGGGGTGGTACTGGGCTCGTGTGGCTGCTGTTTGGTCATTGCGTACGGCCTCTTACTGTATTGTGACCGCCATTGCAGTTGAGAGATTTCGTGCCGTATTCAGTCCAATCGAGTTTCGAGCTCAATCACGAAAGATTAGAGCGTACAAGATATCGGTTGGTATCTGGATTCTTGCAGTTGCCACGGGTATCATTGGCGGACTACAGCCTGGCACTGGCAGCAACTTCGGTTATTACCGGGCAATTTGTTATTTACCTTTCATTGCGTGCAATTTTGCAGCGACTCTTTGTTCGTATATCTACATTGTCGTACAAGTTCGCCGTCAAGTGGCTTTTTCACCGAAGAATAAGGGGCTACATTGGAAGGTTCTCCGCATGCTGGTGATCAACACTGCTGTGTTCATTTTTCTGAGCTCTGTGCAAGTCATGTTGTTTATAATATCGTTAATTTTTATGTCGATTGAGCTTCATGGACATCGATATTTTATGTTTCTCTGGGTTTTACTAGACATAAGACTGATTTCAAGTCTTCTGGGTGGGATTAACAGTTCCGTAAACCCGATCGTGTATAGCATGACTAACGAGGAGTACCGAGCCAACATATGGAAAGCCTTCCCCTTCCTCATCCGCGCTCTTCACTATCTCCTCCGCCCTCTGCGTCGTCGTCGTCGTCGTCGTCTCCGTCTCCGTCGCCAACGCCGCCATCGCCAGGCAGCCGCCGCCAATTCTCCATCGGAACTGGTAGAAATGGTGGAGATTCCCAAACGCGAAAGCCCGCCATTGAAAACGTCCCAAGAACTTGCCTCTGACAACAAGACTTTGAAGACAGAGGAGAAAGTCGTGCAGAAGCAGACAAGCGTTGAAGCGAAGGTTAGACCATTGACTTATTGACCGTTTATACTCTTTTTACATGACGTCACCAGTCCATATTGGACCGCCTACTGTTGTATTATGATGGTGGCGATTGTGTAGTGTAGGGCCCCTCTATTTTTTAGTTTTGATCAATATAGAGTCAAGGTTTTTTTTTCTCATGGCAAAATGACTTTTTCAAGCCAAAACAGACTTCTCTTAATTCTATTGACATTTTTGTTGTTGTAATTTTGAATAGTTTATTGCGGTAAAAAAATGCCATTTACTTATGCGCCTTAGGGCAGTTACCATGTGAATTAATGCGGTTTTGCGTGTTTGATGTGCATCGCATTGAGCGCCATCTATATTTTCGTGTTGCGTTTTGTCGTCTTTCCCTCAAAAACTAAAACCCTGCCCTTTATCTACGGCATACCTGTTGGTTTGTAATGTCACTAACTAGTTTGGCAATTCCAATAAACCTAAAAGTAGATTTCTGTTCCCTTAGGAACAGGCCTAGCTGGGGCCCTACACTACACAATCGCCATTATGGTAATTTGAATAGTACTTATTGGAATAAACCAGTCCAGCATGCCACGTGGTTTAACCTGCCCCATACTGTACATGTACTACAAGGCGGTCCATACGTTGTTGCATTATTTATATCTGGCCACGTGGGTGAAAATGGTCTATACACAGTATTGCATTTTCTTATAATTTTAAGTTTCTCCCAGATTTGGTTGTCAAGAATGGCATAAGTAAGGGTGTGTACTCAACTGAGGTGGGTGTCCCATTCAGATTTTTTTGAGAGACAAAAATATGGTCCAATTTGAGGCTCCAGTTTTACAATATTTCGTCATAGGTGAATTAGCTTTCAATTTCCTCCCAAACACAATTCATTTAGGAAATGTGTGCTCGCCAGTGTCTTAATAAATTGGACCCTAGTCTACGCCACTCTTTGTCGAGCAAGATTATTTGTACTTTTACTCGACAACTGTCGAAAATATTTAAGGCGGGAACATTTGTTTGTGTTTAAAAATATGACAATATACGTGGAGTATTTCTTCCCTTTGCTGGTATTAGGGGTGTGCATTCACCGGTAGTATGGGAATCGGTACCCGATTGAAAAAAGCATGGGTACCCAGGTACGTGTTAAAGAAAGCCAATCCCAAAAAGTAAATCTTGGAAATTGATGTTTATATTGTTCGTAAAGGTCGGCATTTTTAATACTACCACATCGGTGCATCAATCAAAGTGGGCTCTATAGCTTTATGGTGTATGAATCACATTTGCTCAAGCATCATAAAATATGTGGTTTTCTTTTATTTCTAAATTGCAGGGTCCGACCACTCGGAGGCAGAGAAGAAACGAGGGGACAAAGATTGTGTCAAAATCCAGCACAATTCATCCTCCATAACGGTGAGTTATCCCATAGCCACACTCAGGAAAATAATGTACACTTGGCTGCAGACATTCATGTTGTAATAAATGATGGAGTAGGTCTATAGTTATAGTTTGATTTTTTTGGTTATCTTTTTACAAAGTTATTTACAATGTAAGCTGCACGTACTAGTGTGGTTTCTAGTGGTTTGGTATCCAGGGTACCATTGAAGATCGTCTCCATATCCTTATGGTAGGATGATCCTCAAGTGTAGCTTGGAAACCATACCCCTGGGGGCTTTACGGTCGCTTCGTCCTCAACCACTTCGCCCAAATGCCACTTCGCCCAATTACCCCTTCGCCCAAACGCCACTTCGCCCAATTACCCCTTCGCCCAATTACCCCTTCGCCCAATTACCCCTTCGCCCAATTACCCCTTCGCCCAAACGCCACTAATTCGCCCAAATGCCACTTCGCCCAAAAACCACTTCGCCCATGCCCGATCTGTATGCCCTATTTTCATTTCATTTAATAGTTCGTTACATCCCTCATATCAGTTAAGATGTTACATTATAAATGTTTTTAGAAATTACATTATATATTTTACGAAATTTTTATATAAACCTCTGGGAAAATATATCAATTAAAAAAATCTTAATAATTTAAATGACCACTTGATGAAAATGATTGCCCAGAAACTAATAAGAAAAGAAAAGCATGGTCAACGTCATAATTATGCACACCGACGTTCGCTATTAAATTTGAATGCTTCAACCGTCAAAGGATGTCACTGACAAAACTCAATATAAGAACGCAACAAATAAAGTCTTGAATGCACCATCAAAACGAAATAGAATGTCCCTAAATGAAAACGAACATTAGGAACAAAATCTTCGGTGCTTGCAAATTGAAATTGAATGCCCAAACAGCGAAAAAGAAACCTTAATTTGATCAGTTGTGTATAAACCACGCGAATTTGAATGACCAATAACGAAAACGGCAAATTGGCCGCCAGGAAAACCTATTACAAACACGACTACATGTGTACATGGCACTATTAATATTTACACGCATACAAATACCAGTATACCAGCGCTTGAAGTCTTCATAAGGTTTTAAATATTCCAGTAAAAGTTTTTTTGTCATGATTCCTGCTTTACCGTAAGGGCGAACAAAAACCCGTGAAAAAGAACTATAGTAAGTTGGGGAAAACGCAGTCATTTCGTACTTTGGAAAAACACGGATAGGCCCTATCCTTTTTTTGGCTTAAAACTCTTCCAGGAAAAAGGGCAGTGGCGTTGTCATTTTTCTCAAAAAGTCTCAGTAACATTCAGTTAGAATACACTGGTAAGTGGTTTTGGGGCAAAGTGGCGTCTGGGCGAAGTGGCGTCTGGGCGAAGTGGCGTCTGGGCGAAGTGGCGTCTGGGCGAAATGGAAATTGGGCTAAGTGGGGTCTGGGCGAAGTGGCGTCAGGGCGAAGTGGCGTCTGGGCGAAGTGGCGTCTGGGCGAAGTGGAAATTGGGCAAAGTGGCGTCTGGGCGAAATGGAAATTGGGCGAAATGGAAATTGGGCTAAGTGGGGTTTGGGCGAAGTGGGGTTTGGGCGAAGTGGGGTTTGGGCGAAGTGGGGTTTGGGCGAAGTGGGGTTTGGGCGAAGTGGTTGAGGGCGCAAAGTGGATTTTTGGCGAAGTGACCGACAACCCCTGGGGAGTACCCTGGTATAAAACAACACCTCCTTTTGTTGTACCTATAGTTACAATAGGACACCAACTCCTTGTGCAGATATTTTCTTTCATAATCTGGGTAATTTGTGTTCAACCAAATCATAACATTATCAGCACTACTTAGGCAATTATTTGGATTCCAACTGCAAGTAAATTCACTTTTCCAGTTTTCTTTGTTCACAAAATTCAGTCAAAATTACCTTGGGGTTTGTTTGACGGTTATAAAGTTGTATCCTCTCTGAGTGATCCTCACAATGTCGTTTCCGAAGTTGTATTGTGAGTTGGGGCGTGATCCCTGGCTATACGGCATTATGGGTTTATGACTTCTGATTAGTGCCCCCCCACCCCCACCCCCACCCCCACCCCCACCCCCCACCCCCACCCCCCACCCCCACCTATGCGCAGCTATGCACTGTTTTGTGAAATGGGTCGCAAGGATGTTGCGCAGCTGTGCAACATTTTTATAGTGTAAGTTCTATGCCATGGCCTAAGTTACGCACTGTTTTGTAAGCTTGGCGTGCAAGCTTGCGGCAGGCTTGCAGGCAGGCAGGCTTGCAGGCAGGCTTGCAGGCTTGCAGGCTTGCAGGCAGGCAGGCAGGCTTGCAGGCTTGCAGGCAGGCAGGCAGCTAGGCTTGCAGGCAGGCAGCTAGGCTTGCAGGCAGGCAGCTAGGCTTGCAGGCAGGCAGCTAGGCTTGCAGGCAGGCAGCTAGGCTTGCAGGCAGGCAGCTAGGCTTGCAGGCAGGCAGCTAGGCTTGCAGGCAGGCAGCTAGGCTTGCAGGCAGGCAGCTAGGCTTGCAGGCAGGCAGCTAGGCTTGCAGGCAGGCAGCTAGGCTTGCAGGCAGGCAGGCTTGCAGGCAGGCTTGCAGGCAGGCAGGCTTGCAGGCAGGCAGGCTTGCAGGCAGGCAGGCTTGCAGGCAGGTCGAATTTGGCAATAAAATGACATTACGAATACTACAAATTGATTGGGAGCGTAATCAAAGATAAATTGACAGAAATGTCGCAATGTTTCTATAATTTATCTATAATTTATCTATTTTCTATAACTTTTCAAGATTTTGGGAAAAATATTTAAAACAATTTAAGTTCATAACCAATAAAATTATAGTTGATCAAAGACATCTGAAATTACACATCTGACATCTTCATTCCATTCTCTATCTATTCGACAGTTTTAAAGGCAACTTATTTTTGACCTGCAAAAATGACAAGGGGTACCCCCTTGCCATTTTTGTCGATTTTGGCCAAAAAATGACATTTTCCAATTTTACCAGAAATTGATTCCAGAGAACTGTGATAGTGGCAGAAACCCATTTGGAGTGATGAAATCATATCTGATAGGACAAAATTAAGTTTTTCAAGATTTTCGGAAAATATGAAAAATTTAAATGCATACCCAATAAAATTATGGTTGATCCAAGACATATGAAATTTCACATCTGACATTCCGTTCTCTGTCCTTATTACATGTATCTTATCAATATAATTACATTAATGTATATATGTTGATATGTTACAACGTAATGTTATTAGACAGTTACTACTGTAAAATATTTTAAATTATTGCAACTGTTTTTATCGTGTACAGTATAAATTACTTTGATGTGTATTTTGCCTTACACATGGCACAGATAATAGATTTATAAAGCTTAAAGGTAGTATACACGATTTGCTTTTTGCTGTAATTTTCAGAAATAAATAGATTAGGGGGTTAGTATTTTATAGCGTGGTAGTAAATACTGTAACACTGACCTGTTTAAAGTTGTGTGTTTCTTGAAAACGACAGCACACCAGGTGCCACGATTTCACAGGATGCCTGAGACTGCTATGTACTTACAGTCTAGTACGGTATTTCGTAATAATTCAGTAGTTTTGTTTTTTGATGTTTGCAAATGGTGTATACTATCTTTAATACCATCCATCTAATATATCTGTGCCTTCCTTGAAATAGAAAACCTGTGTGTTTACACTGAAACTACAGCAAGCTGAAAAGGTCGACTTTGTTGGATAACGGTAAAATAGAAAATTTGTTTTTGAAACCACTGATGCATGCATTGATATCTGATGGAAGAATTTCTCTGAGTGTTGTAGTACTTGTACTCATCGAGTTGACTATATTTTTACTACACGCATTCATCTGGGTCCAATTTCACGGAGCTGCTAAGCACACAGGTTTCCTTAGCACCAAAATGTCTTGCTTAGTTAAAACAGGTTACCAGCAAAAGGCCATGGCATTTTCATGCTTGGCAAACAACAGCCGATAAAAGGAATCCCCGTCCCATAAAAAGATCGTCCCCCAGTTTCCCCCACCACCACTGAAAATATCGCAAACGGAGAAAATAACAGTATTATTAAGAAAAATACTGTGAGTGCCCCCCACACTGTAACATCCACCTATGGAGTCAGCCTTGGCTACACCACTCCCCCCCCCCCCCACCCCACCCCACCCACAGATTGTCTGTGTATACTTCATGACCAACTTTTAAGACTTTTTAAGAACAGTTAAGAATTAAGCGAATAAAATCTTACCTCATTTAATTTTTTGTTTTGTTTTGTTTTGTTTTGGGTGTTTTTGCTCACGAAATTAAAGTTTACATTGTCCAGAATACCGGAAGATTTCAAGCCGTATAATTGGGCAAGTCAGTTTCGAATTAGCCACTTGATCTGTGTCACACTGTTTCCATGGTTACGGTGACGCGTGTGTAAAATATAATGTATTTTCGAATTTCTTTCATTTTGTTGCAACTTTAAAAAGAACTGCGTCTTGAATTGTCTGTTAACACTATCATTTTAGTCTACAATATTTTTACGAAGTGGAATGATGGTAAACATGGCTGCTCGTGGAAAGCGTGCTGTTCCCCGACAAAAAAAAAACACTTCTGAGCATCAAAATGTGTGGTTCAATGTGTTCTGACTAAAATTATGTCTGTACATTATACAGGGTGAGAGAAACAAAACCGAACCCAATTTGTTCTGCACTGACAGGCCCCGATGGTGTCAACCATTAATGGCTTGATAATAATAAGTTTCTACATTGCACTAGTTTTACGCCTCAGTTCACAAGATTAATTTTTCGTTTAAATAAATGTAAGCGGAGTTTTCCGTTTAGGGAGCTCATGTAATATCTCATTGGAAAACTAATAATTTTTATACTGCTAGAAAATCAGCTATTTAATTTTAAAATGTTTCGGGTGCCATGAGCAAAATGTGAGGACATAGCAACTGTAATCTTATTTTACGGTATTGGAAATTGGGGCCTCGTATGGGCCCTCCCCTCTCCCAGTCACAAAGTGGTAGGTATTTCCCTCACCCCACCCCTCCCACATCTACACATATGCAAACATGTGTGACATGTTATCAGCTTATTTGTTTCAACTTTATTGTCAAAACGGGTGAATCCGAGAAGTTTTGCGGGGCTTCGGAGGTAAAACAAAGTCTACAAATTTGCCAAACAAACTTGACCCCCAACACATTTCCCGTCGGTAAAATAATTTGAGAGGCGAGGGTGGGGTGGTTGGGAGGGGTGGGGGCTGGGTGGTGCTCTTCCTGTCGTTAATGGCGCCATGTAACCCCATAATCTCCCAGTAAATGCGCTATACTGGACATGATGGAATCTTTTCTTACCCGTAAATTTTACCCACTAAATATAGAACCAAAGAACAGTGGCTGATTTGAGTCTATAAGCTGAACCCTCCAACCCCCCAAAAATGACACAGCAAGGGGGTTTAGACCCCTCCCCGAATCCGCCCCTGATTGTGTTTTTTCATCGACTTGTATCGAGAATTATGCGCCTGTTTCAATTTTTCTTTTTTGGTGAAAGAAAGAGGGAAAAAATAATTAATTCCCAGGGACCAGGAAATAGGTCAGAGATTTTTTCAGTTTAAGCATCTTCTACAGTGATACAGAAAGACCCCTGTAAAACGGAAAGACGTCTTTTTATCTATGTACATCTATATACCATATACATTTCCCTATTGTTTATACAATGTACTTTAACTTTTTGGGAAAAACTTCATAGGTTTTGTACACTGGTTGATTTTGAAGGATTGAGGAAATGGGGAACATGCATCAGAACACAAGTCCTAAATTTTAGAGGAATTTGGAGGATTGAGGGTGAATGCAACTTTTTTGGGGGAGCAATTGGAGGATTTTAAAGGATTGAGGAAGGTTCCTAGCCAAAAGGGCCTAGTGGGTTAGGCAGTTACCGTGTGAATTAATGCGGTTTTGCGTGTTTGCTGTGCGTTGCAGTGATCACCATCTTTATTTTTGTGTTGCGTTTTGTCGTCTTTCCCTTGAAAACTAAAACCCTGCCCTTTATCTACGGCATACCTGTTGGTTTGTAATGTCACTAACTAGTTTGGCAATTCCAATAAACCTAAAAGTAGATTTCTGTTCCCTTATAGGGAACAGGCCTGGGGCCCTACACTACACAATCGCCATTATGGCAATTCGAATAGTACTTATTGGAATAAACCAGTCCAGCATGCCACGTGGTTTAACCTGCCCCATACTGTACATGTACTACAAGGCGGTCCATACGTTGTTGCATTATTTATATCTGGCCACGTGGGTGACAATGGTCTATACACAGTATTGCATTTTCTTATAATTTTAAGTTTCCCCAGATTTGGTTGTCAAGAATGGCATAAGTAAGGGTGTGTACTCAACTGAGGTGGGTGTGTCCCATTCAGATTTTTTTGAGAGACAATATGGTCCAATTTAAGGCTCCAGTTTTACAATATTTCATAGGTGAAGCTTTCAATTTCCTCCCAAACACAATTCATTTAGGAAATGTGTGCTCGCCAGTGTCTTAATAAATTAGACCCTAGTCTACGCCACTCTTTGTCGAGCAAGATTATTTGTACTTTTACTTGACAACTGTCGAAAATATTTAAGGCGGGAACATTTGTTTGTGTTTAAAAATATGACAATATACGTGGAGTATTTCTTCCCTTTGCTGGTATTAGGGGTGTGCATTCACCGGTAGTATGGGAATCGGTACCCGATTGAAAAAAAAAGCATGGGTATACCCGGGTACGTGTTAAAGAAAGCCAATCCCAAAAAGTAAATCTTGGAAATTGATGTTTATATTGTTCGTAAAGGTCGGCATTTTTAATACTACCACATCGGTGCATCAATGCAGCAAGACGCAAGTGTGTACAGTGGGCTCTATAGCTTTATGGTGTAAATCGCATTTGCTCAAGCATCATAAACATTAATATGTGTGGTTTTTCCATGTATCCTGGTTTTCATTTTGAAAATTCCCCACAAATCACATTCAAAAACTTTCTCTTTCATTGTCCAGAAATTACTGAGTAACATGTTAATCCGGTTATGTGTACTTGATTGCATAATCTGGAACCGGTTCCTGACATAAGCAGCCAGGTACAGTTACCCGGTTACCGGTTACCCGGTTACCAGTTACCGGTTATCCGGTTCGATCGGATGCACAGCCCTACATGTAGCTTGTTTATTTTACTTGTGTGCTGCTCTCAATTGCCTGTAGTCTTGGGCAAATATTCACTGTTGACCAGACCACTTGGCAAAAGTACATCAGTAAGTGGCTTATTACATAAATGTGGAGGCCAGTGTACAACATTAGGATCAAATTTTAGAAGTTCTTGAATTAATATGATCTTCACTTGTTTGTGTGGTTGAAGACATGTAATACCCAGATAGACAATGATTTTTTCTGTAAATTGGTCGGTTTCACAGTCAGCATCAACTATATACACAAGCACGAGCAAAATTTCACCTGTAACAGTGACACCAAGTTTTAAACTTTGACTGCACATGTTTTCTAGTTAGCAATTGATATATTTCAATTTGATAACCATATTAAATACTTATTCTAAATTTGTGTATATAAAAATATCAACCTTCAAACCCTATTACAATTTTAGAAATATCATGTTTAATCATGTACAAAATTGGGCAATTTTGTAAATTTTGTAAGTCATATCAATAAAATGCATCATATTGATTCAGAAATTCAGTGAATTCACCATCAGGCTCTAAACAGTGTAACAATCAGGCTTTAAATGAATACACACCACGTCTTGTGGCCCAGATTAGTCACAAAAATAATTGAACTTGCATGTAATATTGTATAAATTGGAAATTTTGGACTAAATTTTGCATGTAACAATGACACCAAATATTGGTGTCCTGTTACAGGTGAAATATTAATTTCTGTACGGTGACAATTATTTGTCTAATATATGCTTCTAAAATGTTAAACTTAAATGGCTAACTTAAAAATGGTACTGTCTAAAAACTTTAAGAGCACACACATTGTACACATCATTAGCCATGTTAGCACAGTGCATTTTCTTGATCATGCTAGATTTCCAAAATATGCAGTTCCATAAAAAAAATTGCAATAAAATCTGTATTAATACCAAAATGCTGCTTGCTTCAAAGAATGTAACCATTTTAAAATCTAAAACTCAAATATCATTCAAAATAACCACTTATTTCATTAATTATGGCTGGAAATAGACATTTCACCTGTAACGGTGTCAACGCGGACACCAAATAGTTATTGCCGCATATTTCAAAATTTCAAAATTGAATACAAATTCTTTTTAGATGAGTGTTCTGTACCCATGACTAAGACAAAGAAATGCTAAATTGTTGAAGAACTACTACTTTATACATAGTCAAAACACAACTGTAAAATATCACTCTGTAACATTTAGTGCTGACACCAAAGTGGTGTGATATATTTTAAAATAGCCACATTTGTTGTGTTTTTTAACATTTCATTGTAAGTTGTGTTTGATCTTTTCACAGATTGAAAACACTCATAAAATAACCAGTTCTTTTGAAATAATTCACCTTTTCTCTAGATGCTATACTGAATTATAAATGTCACTCTGTAACATGTTTTTGTTGACACCAAATGTTACAGAGTGATGGTAATTGTATGGCCATCTCGTAATAAGACTACATCATTACGAATAATGATATTTAATATTCATGATTACTATGTGTACAATAATTTGGACCCACAAATAGTCCCATTTGTCCTTCGAAAAATATTGCAAATTATATTTAGTTTGACCCATTAAAAATGTCACGCTATTTTGCCTAAAAACACAAAATTTTGGCATATTTTGAGTTTAATAAAATACACATTTTAATATTCAATTCACAATGTTTGATATCATTTGAAAGCTTGCCATATGCCCTCCACATTTACACCATGATCAATATGAAACCTTTTTTGGTGTTACCAAGGGAACTAAATGAATGATCAGACCCTCTGAAATTTGACTGGCCTCCACATTTATGTAAACACCCAAATGGAAGTGTTTCACATAGGTTTCCAATTTCCCAGTTGTTGTTTGTTTTGACTGGGAGATTATAAAGGGAAAAATCCAGTAGTACTGGACATTTAGCAGCCTTTATGTACATTTTAATGCACACTGCTTTTAATGAAACCTTTTTGTCTGAGGTACTTTTAGAAAAATCAATTTATCAATCTGTAGGGTGGAGCAGGTCTAGTTATACATGTACTTAGCTACTTATTTAGGCTGCACTGCATGTACATGTACTAACTATGGTTTCCAACGGGTGTGGTATCCAGGGTACCATTGAGGATCTTCTCCATGGAAGATCCTTAAGTGTAGCTTGGAAACCATACCCCTGGGGAGTACCCTGGTTAACAACACCAGTTTATTAACTCCAGTGCAATTCAATTTCTTGTGTAACTTACAGTGAAATCTCGATAATTAGTCAAACCGGTTAACTCGAAAAAACCTGTTTAACTCAAAGTAAACATTTATTCCCCTCAAAATAATAGCAAATCATGTATAAACATGCCCATGCTAACTCGAAATTTCGGACTGACAACTCCAGGTGCAGAAATAAACTTGCGTAATTAGGCCACGGAAGAAACGAATCCTTTTGTTAAGTTAAGAAATCTCCCACGATCACATTCAATAAACCTAAACTTAGCCGTATAGAAAAGCAACAAAGGGGCAATTAATTTAGCATCCGTAGTATCATTGGAGCAGCCTATTCATTGCAGTGCAACTTACAATGATCAAAGCATACCGCCGGTGACCCGTGCAGGAAGGCCAAAGACGCAAAGCAGCCGCAACAGTTGCCGCAATCCTTTGAAGAAAAGTGCCCAGTACTACACGCAACCACGATGCAGTTGGCAATGATTTAAGTGAACTGCGTGGTGATGACCAATCACACAGTTGCACGTGCTTGCTGCAGGGACGTATTGCGGGACGTGGCTGGATCATTTCAAGGCACCCCGCCGAGAGAGGGCGCATGCCGTCTCGAGAGAGTGCGCATTCCATCTCGAGAGATGACAGACAAATTGCTGCGCAATGGACTACCCAATGTTTTGGCGGAAGAAACATCTTTAACGTAGATGAAACGGGCTTGTTTTATTGTCTCTTGTCGGACCATTCCCTCACACTAAAGGGGGAGACCTGCAATGGCTGAAAGCGAAGCAAATATCGCCTAAAAATGCGATGATTTCATGCTCTATTTCACGGCCGTTACATTGGAGATTCGCTTGGTAATGGTATTCACGTACGTAATCTTTGGGGGAAAAGGGGGACCTTTTGTAACTCAAAACTCCGCTTAACTCAAAATTGGAGTCCATTCCCCCTGAGGTTCGACTTATCGAGATTTCACTGTAATTGCCTATTATAATGATAGAACACTGAGATTTTGGTGCAATTCCTAGTACGATAATCGTAACCCTTGATGAAAATTGGAGTTGAGTAGTACATCCGGGAATTTCATAATGACATTTGGGCCATGCACATTACGCTACAGTGTACATGGGTGTAGAGGTCTGGTCTGGTCATATGATTTAAATAATTTAATAAACCAGCATTAAAAACAAGGAGTTTTATTTTACCCACTGATCTCAGTTCAACGAGGCAAAAAAAAAATAGTTCTGCTTCCGATTACATGGCTTTTGAAAATAGTGTACATGTGTAAGTCGGGAAAACAAATTTGACACCATATGTAGCCCTGTGTCTACGTGTAGTCAAGATTTAAATGTAGTATTTACAGCATTTTTTCCCCCAATAAAAAAAATTAGGGTTGGGGCCGTTAAAATAGGGTAGGTAGGGTAACCGGTAGTCTTGGTTCCAAGACGTCCTTAGCGCGGTGCGATGTACAGCGCGCACGTCAGCGCCCTCTAGCTACACACATACACACGCCAAGGCCAAATCGCTAAGAACGTCTTGGGAATTTCGCAAGGGAGTGCGCGCGACCTGCTTATGCATAATTAAACAGGCGGGTCAAACAAATAATCGCGCTTGCGCACTGGAGGAAACTCATGTTTAAGTAATAACTAACTAGTCAGTTGACGTTCTGAGCAGAGTGATTCTGGACTGGCAAACAGAATTGAGAAATCTTCGGATTGTTCCCAAAATGTGATCTGGAATATCAGACGTTATCTATGCCAATTTCAGTCCCAGATGTTCAGCACGATGTAACTGATCAACGTCCAGAGCTTTCAATGGCACGACGACAATAATCAGCGCTTTCTCCTGTTTGCATTCGGTTACTTCGTTCATGGGGAGGTAGGAAACACCTCCATGCTTCGTTCAAGAAATCTAGGACCAATGGAGCAGCTTGAAAAATTACACTCTTGCCAAATCCCGTTAGTAAATTAACAAACAAATCATGGCCACGTACAAATTGATGAATGGCACTGATCTGATGACTTTTCAGCTTTCCAAAGCCCAGTTTGTTTGCTGTAAAATCGATCGCTTGGTCCACGCGGTCAGACATTTTTCCCAACAAACAACGAATGGCTTGGTACTGCGCTGCGCGTATACGTACGTACACGTAAACCCAACGTGAGTACAGAAACTAGACTAGTGAGTGTTGGCTATTTACATGCGATAATGCAGCTACGTCACACGCGCATGCAAATGCCACACAATTCTGCTCGCGATTTCGCGAGCAGAACTTGCGAAATTCCTAAGACGGTCTTAGCGATTTGGCCTTGGCGCGTGTGTGTAGCAGCGCCCTCTGTCGGCTGTGCTATACGACGCACCGCTATAAGGACGTCTTGGAACCAAGACTAGGTAACCGGAAGCAAAACTGTTTTTTTTAACCCAACGTATGAATATTATTAACTTTTTTAAAGTGAACAAAAAAACAGGCAGCAGCGGGATTCGAACCTGTGACCCGTAATTGTTTGACGAATATTATTAACTGTAAAATGTCTGCTTGAATCCAAAGAGTCATGCTACATCACACTGCTACCCCCCCCCCCCCCCCCCCCCCCCCAAGAAAAAAAGAGTTGTAAATTGTATCAATCTGTCTGCCCCTATTCTTACATTGTAATTCGAGATAAATATCAAGGTAGCACTTTCAAGACGAACTAAAATTAAAGTAGTTGGTTTTCTTTCATTATTAAATTGCAGGATTCGACCACTCAGTGAGGCAGAGAAGAAACGAGGGGACAAAGATTGTGTCAAAATCCAGCATATAATTCATCCTCCATAAGGGTGAGTTATCCCATAGCCACACTCATGAAAATAATGTACACTTGGCTGCAGACATTCATGTTGTAATAAAGGATGGAGTACAATGTAGGTCTATAGTTATAGTTGGATTGTTGGTATTTTTACAAAGTTATTTACAATGTAAGCTGCACGTACTATTGTGGTTTCCAGTGGTTTGGTATCCAGGGTACCATTGAGGATCTTCTCCATATCCTTATGGTTGGATTATCCTCAAGTGTAGCTTGGAAACCATACCCCTGGGGAGTACCCTGGTAAACAACACCTTTTGTTGTACCATAGTTATGCGCCTATCAATTACTTCCCCCACCCCTCTCCCCTGGGGCTGCCCCAAGTCTTATGTGGGGGTTTGGTCACGTTTTTCAAGACCCAGGGTGGGGATTTTGGTCACTCATTTTGCTATTGTTTCCCCATCATCAGAAGTTAAAAACCATGAGGTGGGGGTGCCCCACCGGGGGATATGTATGTCTGGGATTGTCACAAAATTTTTGCCCCATGGGTGGGGATTTGGTCACTTCAAAAGTGACAATCCCCACATCTTGGGTGGGGCAGCCTGGGGGAAGGGTGGGGGAAGCAATTGATAATCGCATTACAATAGGACACCAACTCCTTGTGCGGATATTTTCTTTCATAATCTGGGTAATTTGTGTTCAACCCAAATCATACAGCAGAGCTGGTTGACCAAACCGTAACATTATCAGCACTACTTAGGCATTTATTTGGATTCCAACTGCATGAAGTAAATTAGTCAATTCACTTTTCCAGTTTTCTGTGTTCACATTGAAAATTCAGTCAAGTCAGTTTCCCTTGGGGTTTGTTTGATGGTTAGAAAGTTGTATCCTCTCTGAGTGATCCTCACAATGCTGTTTCCCAGGTTGTATTGTAAGTTGGGGCGTGATCTCTGGCTATACGGCATTATGGGTTTGTGACTTCTGATTAGTGCCCACCCCCTCCCCCTAACAGCGGGGGGGGGGGGGGGGGGGGGGGGGGGAATTCTCCCCCTAGCGGCATTTGAGGCGTTATAAAAAGCAAACAGAAATAGTGTTTTTCAGACGGTTTTCAGACGGTTCAGACGTTGTTTCCCCTCCCTGGCACAAAAAGCTGGATACGCTTCTGATCAGACTCCCAGAAAATCCAACTTGTTGGTTATTCTGTGCATGATCAGTAGGCCCCCGTGTGCGATATTTTTTTCGTAGACCAGAATTGCCATCATGCATATTCATGTTTGCAATATCTTACAGTAAGCATCAGACAACAGACCAGTTTCCTAATAAATTCAAATTTATGCACGCATGTGCACAAATGGGTCCTGCAGGCAAAAAGCGAAATCGGCCCATTGAAAATGTACAGGGGTCAAAACAGTTTTGTCATTTTCTCTCAATTCACCAAGATTTGTCCCATTTGGCTTTTGAAAAGTCCCTGAAATCGTCATAGGTAATACTTTCTGGTCTAAGTGGTTTTTGGGGGGTACAAAATATAAACTTAAAAAATGTTTTCGTCCCGTGCGCACGAGGCCAAAGGAATTAAGCAGGGCTCCTTTCCACACGAGTGCCAATAACTAACCGTGTGCTTCGGGGTACCATCCACGTTGCACTTTTTGCCGCTGACAATCGCAGCGTGATTTTCGCATGGGGCGGCCCGGGCTTAACGCACAATTTAACGCACGGTGAAATCATTTTGTCCGGCGTGGATGGCTGAAGCACTTCGTATACTGACGTGTGCAACTGTAATCCTCTCGTGAATGTCATTCTAGTATAACGTTATTTTCACTATTTTGATGGCGAAAAACATCCAGAACAACCATGGTTTTAAGCTGTAGCGTGTATGGATGCGAGAGAAAATAAGAGTTAATTAGTCCCCCTTCCCCCAAAAACAAAATAAACAATCATAAAAAGAAATAATAATATAGTAAATAGAATAGAATAACACATTCGGATTTCTTAAAAAAAAAACCCAAGAAATTCCCTTGATGTGGCCATTACTAAATTGTAAACAGACATGGTTCTACGAGGGGGCTCACCCCCCCCCCCCCCCCAAAAAAAAGAGAGAGAGAAAAGAAACAATAGAAATTTACAACCAAAAGCTAAACTTAAAGGTTTTCAAAACTTAAAGAATGTTATCTTCCCAAGAATAATGTAAGCCCTCAAAATTGGTGTACATGTAAAACCGCCCGTTGCAGAACTAGTTGAGGATCATTTGCAAATTTGTTTTTGATTAATAGAATATTTAATTCAGGCCAATGATGTATATTTTGTCCAAATAATTATGAAAAGTCAACAGAAGTTAATGGTGCATGGTGTGTCAAAGTCATCGTATAAAAGCTATAGGATATTTTGAGGTCCAAATCATTGTTTGATGAAGGGCTTATTTGCTTGAACACTCTGGAGAAAACATGTCTAATGTAAATGGTGGTTTAAGAATTGCAATTCTTTAATGACTGTATTACACTACTTTGGTTAAAACAAACTGAACTTTCTGTAAAGTGATACTCAGCATTAATTAGAGAATGTATATTTTTCTATTCAGCACCAAAATAGTAAAAATACCGTAATACTAGAATGACATTCACGAGAGGATTACAGTTGCACACGTCAGTATACGATGTGCTTCAGCCATCCACGCCGGACAAAATGATTTCACCGTGCACAGACTGTCAGGTTGACCGCAGATTGTGCGTTAAGCGCTATTAAGCCCGTGCCGCCCTACGCGAAAATCACGCTGCGATTGTCAGCGGCAAAAAGTGCAACGTGGATGGTACCCCGAAGCACACGGTTAGTTATTGGCACTCGTGTGGAAGGAGCCCTGCTTAATTCCTTTGGCCTCGTGCGCACGGGACGAAAGCATTTTTAAAAGTTTCTATTTTGTACCCCCAAAAAACCACTTAGACCAGAAAGTAATACCTATGACGATTTCAGTGACTTTTCAATAGCCAAATGGGACAAATCTTGGAGAAATTGAGAGAAAATGCCAAAACTTTTTGGACCCCTGTACATTTTCAATGGGCCGCTTTCGCTTTTTGCCTGCAGGTCCATTGATGCGCATGCGTGCATAAATTTGAATTTATCAGGAAACTGGTCTACTGTATAAGGCTGCAGTTAACAGATTTGGTCGACCTGCTGTTGTGGCGATATTGGTAGACCGTGGGGCTTTAAAACACGAGGCCTGGGTTTGAATCATTTCCCCCGTTTCTTTTTCTTGTACTAATGTGGTGTGGAGAATTGTATTTCAAGGGAAAACAATCCCGAGAACCTGTCTTTCAGCTCTAAGTACACAGAAACACTATGGCAGTTGTGGACTACGAAAAAAGATCGCCACGTGGCCAATTAAATGCCATTTCTCAAAAAGGGGTTTTGGCTCCGTCTCCGGCTAGAGTGCCAGACCCTTCTGTTTTTGAAGCAAAGGTAAAGGCTAGCCTGTGACTTCCTACAGACAGCAACAGATCTGGTATAACCAGACCAAATCGTAGCCTATACATCCAGGGTCGAAACTCATGAAGGCTGAGCCCAAAGCCAAAGCTGATTGGGAATGGCCTTAAACTGAAGGACAATGAGTAATTCTTTTTTCACTTTTGGCAACCACGACCACAGAGGTATGATCTTACAGGACCATTTGCACAATTTTTGTAACTCATCCAAGATGAATTTCGTTACTGCTGAACGAATTCCGATATGTAAACAAGGTGTTCATATGCTTGTATATAAGGTAATTTTTTATTAAGATATATAATACATGCTAATGGCACACATTACCATGATAAATCCCCCCAAATTTATTCTCCTTGGTTAGTTATCTAACCTATTTCCAAGGTCTGAGTGTAAAAATTTGACCATAATGTGTTATAATACAGAGACATGTGGAAAAACCAAAATCATTGACGTCCGAACATTCAGACTGGCGCCGCACATAGTGCAGCCTGTACGCAACCAAAGCGCCAAGGGCACCACTCTGAATTGACATCCAGTCATTCAGACTGGTGCCGCACATAGTGCATCCTGTACGCAACCAAAGCGCCAAGGGCACCACTCTGAATTCCAACGGTCTGACTTTTCCTAACCAAACTGGCGTCTCCGAAATTATTTTCGTCAATGATTTTCAGAAAAAACGTCACCGTGACATTTTCAAGGGATGGTCGTGTACATTATTATATCCTACTTTTATATGATCTTTCCAACCATTGCAAATTTAGGCCTCTGGGGTAGTGTGTCCCTTTAAATTGGAATTAAGGTAGTTTAACTGTTATGTATTTCAAACATCCATATTACTGCGCTCTTATATCAAACATTATATTCGTACAGAACACGATATCAATGTGTTTATATATACTGCATGTGATAAAGATTGGAACAAGCAAATCCGTATTTTGACAAAGATAGTTTAATACTTATTTTTAACGAATGAAAGTACTATGATAAGTTTCCGGTAAGGATGGCAACTGTCAATATCGATATTTAAGGGAATCTTAAACATTTTGGCAGGTTGATCCCTCGCCCTGCATATAGACAGGAGGGTCGGCTTACATGTTTTATTTCTTGGTTTAATTTGTAAAAACAAAAGGACAAGAGTAGTTTGCTTATTACGCGAAACCATCGTAAGTTTACTTTGGATAGCAGAGGTACTTAACTCTGAAGTAAAGAGTTCACGATCTGAAAAGTTGAAAAGTTCATCTGTACTGTAGAAAATGGCTAAGAGAAAATCCGCATTTAATATCTCAGAAAATGCATCCAGCAAACCGTTGTTACGGAAGTAATAATTTCGAAGATTTCTGAAATGAGGGCATGACTTGTTAAGGCAACATAAACAAATTATGTTTAGCGTCCTTTCGTTTTCAAAAAGGGAAGGAGGAGGCCCTTTGTGTACTTCTATTTTCTGATCATTTCAGGCAATATTTTCCAAAATGGCCGCACCATTTCTTTTTCAAGATGGCTTTCTGTGACATTGGAGTCATCAAAAACGATTCAAAACATAAAAAGATCGACTGGAAGGCATTCCCTCTCTTCCCTTTACATTATATGGCATTTTGGGGAAATGAAAACACAAAAACATTTCAAACAAACAAACAAACAAACATATAAAAACGCATGCAGACGCGAAAAAGGAAGCGTGCGGGGACGCTAAACACGTTTTTTTAAATTCTGCCTTATAGTAATTATCCTGAATTTATGTCTTTAAATGATGTATACGCCATGAGTGCCTTTTTAGTATACAGCGGCTGCATAAATGTATGGTGATGGTGTCAAGAAATTCTATAAAACTCAAAAAGTAAGACAGAGTTCATATAATTCTGATAGCGAGTCAGAAAAGGAATCAGATTGTGTTGATGTAATAGAGTGATCTCTGAAATGTAGTATACAACATTTGTTTTTGCTGTATTTATTATTTGTTTCTTAAATGAATGGATTTGGGGGTTAGTATTTTATAGCAAATACTGTAAAACTGACCTGTTTAAAGTTTTGTGTGCACAGTTGCTGGGAAAACAAAGATGAAAAAATGCTGTTATTGTAGTCTGGTTCCCTGACCCTGCAAAACGAGGCAATTGATGGTAAGCACTTATCCAGAACCACCAAAATGACATCGTCATGTATTACTGAAAATGCACTAGGCCTTAATTGAATAGACACAAGGTCTTATTGAATAGGCACAAGGCGAGATGCGCGCGACGATGTCATTTTGGTGGTTCTGGATAAGTGCTTACCGCAATGGATAGACGTCAGGGAATTACCAGGTCGGGAAACTAGACTATTTCCAACGATGCTCGGCTCGAAATTGATTTTAACAATCCACTTTTCTTGAAAATGACAGCACACCAGGTGCCATGATTTCACACAGGATGCTTGAGACGCATTTTGATATATCACTCAGTTTGACATCCTGATGAATTATGGGTGAACACCTTGACAGTTCCTATTGATTTCCACTGTATAAGTCATGTTTAAGGACCTGTAACTCAAAAGTAACTCTGGTGATTTGTGACTCATTGTGTTGGGTCGGGTCACAAATGTTTGCAGTGATATCGACAGAGTGTATATAACTTGAGTATTTATTATTCTATCTGAAAAGCTGTCTTCTTCCTTTTAAATGAACAGATGACAAGAACCTGCTTTCAAGACTCATCGAATATAAGACTTTGTATAATCTTCAGAAATGTTTTGTCCTTCTAATAATGTCCTTTCCAATCATACCACATTAATTTGAAATCAGATGTATTTGCCGAAAATTGTATATTTATAAAAATCATTGTATAGTGGAAGTTTATGCAACAGCTATCGCAAATGGAGGCGTTGTAATGGCTCTTTGTAAAATGTATGTATACATTTAGATATCATTTGTGCATATTAAATTCAGCCTAAATAATCTTTCATTTAGAAACGTCCTTTACGTCTTCCATTCTATCAAACAAGGATGCTAGTGTTGTAATGGAAACTTGTCGTACATCGACACATTTAATTATCCGTATATTCCCTGTGTTGTTCATAAATCATTATAATGCACAAAGTGTATACAGTGATCAGTCATTTAAAGTATTGAATATGATATATTTGAGTTGTTATACGCTGCGAAAACGGTGATTAAGACCATGCAGCATCTGTATTGAATATTTGTGTATTTATTTTTGCATTTAATAGCAAATATTTTGAGTTCTTTATAAACATATTTTTTAAATTTGCTGTACATCGAACCGCAATCCGACCTTTTTGGCCGTGAGAGTTGATTTATTAGAAATAACTAAAACAAGGAATGGATGGTTCAATAATAGATACCACATGATGTTAACACCATGGCATTTGTCTGTAGTGTCCGGTTCTGTCATTTCGTCAGTGTACCAAAGCGCTGAAATCCTGACTCTGCATGATTCTGATTCTGACATGAATATCCGACTCTTTTATACCCATGATGGTCTATATTAAGCATGGGCGGCGATCTCGGGAGGGGGAAGGGGAGGAACACGTCCGCCTAATATTTTAGGCGGCGGAACGACTATGACAGCCCCCCCCCCCCCCCCCCCCACCGCCTTCCCCCTTGTCATATACATTCTATGGGTCAATTGGCTTATAATGCACCAGTATGCACCAGAATACACAAAGATCAGCACATATTTTGAAAAATGTCCTAGGAGACACAAGAAACACCGAGTGGAAAACAATTATTGTTAGTTGTGTCCCCCCCCCCCCAAAAAAAAAAAAAACCTTGACGAGAAATCGCCGGCGCTCCCAGCTCGTTGAGCACACTGATCTCCATGTATAAAAATCTATATTGCGCATTGCATTGGCCGCTGCGCGCTTGGCGCAAATGTCGCCAGCATGCCGCCATGTTTCCACTCCCCATTGAACGTTGATTGGTTATTTTGAAATAACTGTGCGTGCACGCGCGCGCGCATTTGTGGAACATCTAAAATAGACATTGTGACGCATCTAGTCCTAGCCATAGCGCGCGCCTGCCTGCCGCCTGCCTCCCTGGGCCCTGTGTGCACGTATGTAGGCTTATACGTTCTCGTTACGTTTAGGGATACGGCTATGGGTGGAGTGGTCATGTGGCGGATGCATCTACAAAGTGCACGGCCAAAGCGCAGTGCAGATTTTTTTATAGAGATCAGTGGTTGAGCACAGCGAATGTCAAAGTACCAGACTGACCGTTGATTCGGTATAGCGCCCTCACGATGCCTTCCCTTTTTCCTTTACAAAAGCCAGAATGGCATTGCATTGGTGATGGCACGATAATGTCCGTCCACACTGCCGTGCATGGGTGGCGATCCCGAGGGGGGGGGGGGGGACACATCCCCACCAAATATCCTGGGCAGAGGGGACTCTGCTGTGGCAGTGTTCCCCCCCCCCAAAAAAAAAAATAATGTACCCGTCATAATAAATTATACATTTTATGGGTCATTGGCTTTTTATTGCACCGGTAGGCCTATTCACCAGAATACCAAAAGAACAGCACAGATTTTTAACGTTGACGAGAAATCGGCACAACTGCCTGCGGGAACCCAATAATTGGCGGTACGTCTGGTTCGAAGTTTCTAAATTTACTTTTCGATTAAATAAATGTACACGGAGTTTACTGTTCAATCTCATTGGAAAGCTGATAATTTTGAATACGTGTTCTGCAAAATTATCTATTCAATGTGAAAATTTAATTCTTCAGGGTGCCACGCCCAAATAGCAAGGACATAGCAACGTTAATCCTATTTTACGGTATTGGAAATCGGAACCTCGTATGGGCCCTCCCCTCTCCCAGCCACAAAGTGGGGGGATATTTCCCTCACCACACCCCTCCAGATATAGATCTACACCTATGCAAACATGTGTGACATGTTATCGGCTTATTTCTTTCAAATTTATTGTCAAAATAGGGGTTGATCCTGGAGGTTTTGCGGGGCTAGGGAGATCAAAAAAGTCTACAAATTTGCCAAACAAACTTGACCCCCAACACATTTCCCGTCGGTAAAATAATTTGACAGGCGAGGGTGGGGTGCTTGGGAGGGGTGGCGCCATTTCAAGCCATAATCTCCCATTTAATCCGCTCTTGGACCCGATGGAATTTTTTTCTATACCCGTTAAATCTTACCCGCTAAATAAAAGACCAAAGAATAGTGGCTGATTTGAGTCAGTAAGCTTACCCCGCCCCATCCCCCAAAAATGACACAGCAAGGGGTTTAGACCCCTCCCCGGATCCGCCCCTGAACGGGCAGCGGGAGAGTGAATTGTGAAATACGGGAAATGCGTCAAAGAACTTTACTCGGTTTCAGTATCGTCTGGCTTGCACCGGGAACTGTAGAAGTTAACCATATTACCCCATGTTGCGTTTTTTCATCGACTTTAATCGAGAATTATGCGTCTGTTTTAATTTTCCTTTTTTGGTAAAAGAAAGAGGGAACAAATAATTAATTCCCAGGGACCAGGAAATAGGTCAGAGATTATTTTTTTTCATTTTAAGCATCTACTTCACTGATACCGAAAGACCCCTGTAAAACGGAAACACTTTTTTTTATCTATGGAAACTAAGAAAAACATCTTTAATATCTGCGTTTCTGTCACGCATGATAATTTATCTCGGAAACGTGGGTGGTCTGTCTAAAATTAAAATCAAACTACGTACACATAATAATAAATAGTGTCGTGTTGTTTAAAACGGCGGAGGATGCCCCCCTTTTAACTTCGATTTGTATATCATGGCGGGCAATATTTTCCAAGATGACCGCCTAATGTTTTGTTGGAGATTTTGTCATTTTTTCAAGATGGCTTTCGGTGACATTGCAGTCCCCAAATCGATTCAAAAGATGCAACAGATCATTTATTAAACGCAGATTGTTAAACGCAGTAGCGTAAATCCGTGTCTTAAAATGGGGAGAGGGTGATATAGATGTATTTTTTTAATTGATCAGTACCCCTCAAAATGTTATGTTGTGGGGACCGCTAGGATTTTCATAAACTTTGGGCGCTTTTCAGAATGTACGCTATTTTAGAAATGCAACATGAAAACTTGATGTCAAGGTTTGCACAAAAAATTGCTTTCTTGAGATACTATGGATACAGCAGGAGGGCGCTATTTGAGTTGGGTAAATCGAAAAGGGTTTAACGGGTGCACCACACAAAATAAACTCCCATTGACTTCTCAGTTTTTGTGACACTACTGAAAATTATAATCTTAATCTGTCAAATTCTTTTCAATTTTTGGCAGGTCAGCCAATCCCATTGAGAGTTTTTGCTAATTATCCCCAGAAAGTACCATCACCCCCGAAAATGTGGTTTTTCCCAATCCGGCTAGCTGCAATTTTTCATAACGCATCCCTCCACTTGCCAACCAAATAAGGATCAATTTTAAAGCAAAAATTTATCAAGTCTTCACAAAAGTTGAAGCACAGAACCCCAGGTTATGATAGCTGATTACACAATATATCAATTGCATGACCCCAAATATTTATTATTCAAAAAACGTTGTGGTTTACAATTTATGGTAATCAGTTTGTTGCAGCAATTTTGGCCTATTTAGTGTGGTGCACCCCATAGAGTTATATATATAACTCTATGGGTGCACCCTCACTAAACCTAAATAGCGCTCTCCTAAGTTGTCCACCCAAGCTTAAATAGCGCCCTCGTCCCCCAAGCTGAATAAAGCTAATCAGGACAGCGGTTTCTTTTATACAGCATGGCAAATTCTGAAGGCCCTAGGTGGAGTTTTCGCTGGAAATATGTCTTGGGGGAAAACTGATATTGTTTTGTAACTTCCCCGTTTGTTTGTGAGGCGAAAACTTATATAGACCTAAAAGGAACAAGTATCACTTGCATTTTAAACTGTCATTTTCTTTGTAAGTCAATTTCTAATGGGACATTTTCTTCACGGTTTGCTGCACGTCTTATTTGGGGACAAATGGAGGGCTTTGTTTTGGGTAATTGATTTTCAGTCAAGATTTCTGATTTCTACTGAAAGCCACATTGTGCTCTTGTATTTTTTTAAGCAAATGAAATGTCCTTTAACGAAAAGATAAGCTTGTTTGCACTTACATGTGTAAACCAAATGGCTCTCTACATTGCACTAGTTTTATGCCCGAGTTCAAAAGATTTGCCTTGCGGGAACCAAATAATTGGCGGTACGCCAATAATTCGAAATTTGTAAAATTGTTCTTTTAAATAAATGTAAGCGGAGTTTTCCGTTGTGTTTCTCACTGCAAAGCTGCCCCTTGTAATAATCTCGATAAAATGAGCTAGTCAATTTTAATATTAAATTCTTCGGGGTGCCACGCCCAAATAGCAAGGACATATCGACTTTAATCTTATTTTACGGTACTGGAAATCGGAGCCTCGTATGGGCCCTCCCCTCTCCCAGCCACAAAGTGGGGGATATTTCCCTCACCCCACCCCACCCACATCTACACCTATAGCTATGTTATCAGCTTATTTGTTTCAACTTTATTGTCAAAACGGGTGAATCCGAGAAGTTTTGCGGGGCTTCGGAGGTAAAAAAAAGTCTACAAATTTGCCAAAGAAACTTGACCCCTAACACATTTCCCGTCGGTAAAATAACAGGCGAGGGTGGGGTGGTTGGGAGGGGTGGGGCTGGGTGGTGCTCTTCCTGTCGTTGGTGGCGCCATGTAACCCCAGAATCTCCCAGTAAATGCGTTATACTGGACCCGATGGAATCTTTTCTTACCCGTAAATTTTACCCACTAAATACAAGACCAAAGAACAGTGGCTGATTTGAGTCTATAAGCTAAACCCCCCAACAACCCCCCAAAAATGACACAGCAAGGGGGTTTAGACCCTTCCCCTGGATCCGCCCCTGAAAGGGCAGCGGGACCCGAGGCCGTATACCAGCCAAAATACCCGTGTGGAGTTTGTATATACAAAAGCTGCCAAATGGGGCCAGCATGCCATTGAATGTGACAATTGCCAAATTTGGTTCCATCGTGAATGCATAGGTTTGAGTGAAGATATTTTATGATGTTTTAGGCTCAACATGACTCTTACACATGGATTGCTGTTTGCCAAATTTTGAATCCTAAACATTTGGAAATCCTAGCCTTGACCTTTCAAATATTTTTGATCCACTATTGAGTTTACATGATTCTCAAGATATGTCAAAGCATTAAAAAAAAACAGTTCTTCTACAAGTAATTCCAGTACCTCATCAATGGGCTTAGTTAATAAGAGTGGAGGGCCACCTTTATACTGCTCGAGTCCAAAAGAAACCAAGACCAAAACTAAAAGGAATGTCAAAACCAAACATTCAAAGCCAGTAGTATGTGTGGCTACTGTGACAAAAATCGCTTCTTTTTATTATAACTTTCCTACGAGTTAAATAGATCTGGCTAAGTAACGTTAGAGTTTGTCTTTAAACGATATAGTCAAAAATGATGCCTATTTAAAAGTTCACATTTTATTGTCACTGACTAAACTTACCCACTGTTCGTGAGAATTCAGGACAAATCCTTGATGATTATAAATGCATTTTATTAACTTAGGCGACTTACCAATGAACTTAAAAGTTGTTATTCCTTGCAGATAGTTGAGCGAGTTTACGACAGTGATGTATGCATAACGTAACTGGTTAATGACCGATGTGAGTTTGTTCACACAGCACGTAATGCCGATTACACATACCTTTTGTGCAGTAATTAGGATTTGTACGTAAAACAAATACTGTACATACTTCTATGCAATCAACTGATCGATATGTGAGTGACTAATTTGCATACGCTACGCGGAGTCTGGCCAATCGAGTGCGTTGCCCTAGAGTTACGCTGCCAAAAAGTACAAAAGGCGCACGTTGTTGACATTCGGGGAGCTGTTCGCTTCCAGAATAGTTCCCAGCGAAGAAGAACAAGACGGCTAGCAAGTGCCGTGAAGATGCAAGAGTAAGTCGGCTACAAGAGCCATGAAGATTAGAAGAATGATAAGTCGGCTACAAGAGCCGTGAAGAATAATAATAAGTCGGTTACAAGAGCCGTGAAGAATAATACAAGAATAAGTCGGCTACGAGAGCCGTGAAGATTAATAGAACAATATGTCGGCTAACAAGAGCCGTGAAGTTAATAGCAAGTTAATTGAGCCGCGTATTATGAATGCAAGCGCCAAGCATAGTTTGCGTTTAATAGGCCAGTTTCTCCACTGAAGGCGATATGCAAAAGGTAACTCAACTCGATCCAACAGTGAACACTGAATGTAATTTCTCCATTGATTTCACCGTGAGATTCTTCGAATAAATTAAACTGATTTGCCGTTGAAATACAAGATGGTTTCCTCGCTGCAATTTCTACATTGTCTGCTGAGCATCATTGTCTGACCCGTTTGTCAAGTTGTTTATATGTATGTCCGTTCATGAATACTGCAATTGTCGACATGATTAATTAGGCTTGGTTCTACCATGGTTCTACCACTATGAACATTTAACAAAAGAAAACCCACGCAGTCCTTTGTTACAAACAAAGGACTGCGTGGGTTTTCTTTTGTTAGATGTTCATAGTGTACGGTGCGACTGGTACAACGCTGATGACCCTGATTCTCCACAACCCCCTCCCTCTGGCCCCGTCCAATTAGTTTGACCTTTGAGACGCCCTTCCCCTAAACCCCTTTTCTGATCCTCGCCCATTTTGTAAACCTTCACCACACACGGGCAGCTACCGAATTCTGTGAAGCAAGCCCTCTGTAGCAAACGTGCGCTGAGCCTCTGCAGTGAACAGCCGTCGAGCCGTAAGTATACGGTGGGTATTGCAACTATAGTACCAGAACGGAGCAAGTTCGGTTGGGCGACTAGAGTGACTAGACTTAACCATAGTCGATCTAGATGTCACCCGAACGCTGCGCGGTTTGACTAGCTAGTGCAACTGGATCAACCTAGCTCCGGACCATGGTTTCTCTAGTCACTCGCGAGTTACGTCACGGTTTCAAGATGGAGGATCGGTAAACTGGGCAAGTTTTGCAAACGTTTACGATAATTTGTTGGTTTTGTCCAATGATAATAACTCTTTGCAATAAGATAATGAATTATTTATTGCACCAAAGTTAAGTAGAGAAAATAATAGAAATAAATAATAGAAAATAGAAATGACATGCAAACATTTGCTTCGTTAACAACTAGCAGACGACATTCTTTGCAGTTTGTTGTTGCTGCACACTAACTAGATTTGACGTAGTCGATCGACTAGATGCGTTCGAGTGAAGGACAGACCACGCATGCGTTTTTTAAATAGCAAATTGACAAAAAGGACTAGGTCAGCAGCACCCGAACTTGCTCACGGGTGCTCCGGGTCCGTTACACTACGTTAGGTCCCGGTTTGAGGATCCTTTCGGTGGCCGGCACGAGCCGTGAGGATCCGTGATGACGTCATAGAATGACGTCATCTCTGAGCGCGCGCAACGTGCGCGTACGCGGCTGCGCGTCGGTATGCGTACGCGTATTTATATGATGTGTATTAGGTATGGGTTTGAGTGTGCCAGTAGGGTGCGCGCCTGGGCGCGGAAAATACTCTTGCGTCTGCGTGACGGAAGGCCTCCTCCGCACGCTGGGAGCGTACGGCCGCGTAGAGAATGTTGATGATGAGAATGTACGCAGTATTTGGTTGGCTGTTGATGCTTGAGCATCACAAAAGTGTAAGATTTGAAATAGATTTTGTCATTTCGCATCCGGGTATTAGAGAGAACACATCATATAATTTTGGTGAGCATTATTTATTATTTTTACTGTTCATATTTTGGAGACGGCCGCGTAGAGACTGTTAATAATGAGAATGTATGGGACGCGCGCGTGCGCGTCGGCGCGGGAATGCGTACGCGTTGGGGATTTCCATGATGTGTATTAGGTATGGGTTTGAGCGTGCCATTAGGGTAGAATTTATCCGAATCGTTAATCAAATCAGTACTCAAGAAAATCAAATCAAACGCAATAGACAGTGAATTTACATAGATCGAGAAAATTATAATTCGAAGCAAAAAAAATAAACATATTTCAATACAATTGGTAGCAATTAAATCAATTTTTAACTGGTTCTAAATTGGTAATTTAGAGTGGAGAATGTAGGAAAATCATTCCATACATCAATTAACTATAACTATAATAATTCTACAATTTAGCAAAATCAATGTGTGAACCAGGTGCCTATCCGATCTGGTCGGGCGGACAGTCCTCGGTCTTCAGTCTTCCACTGACAGAGCGACGGCTAGCTGTGCTGAGTGGTCTTGGATCCTACGTCCTCCCATATAAAAAATACTGGAAATCAAATATGTTTGGAAGTACAACACAGTTATTTTGTGAATGTTCGAGTCAATTTTGGTCCTTATACAATATCTTCATTTTAATTAATGTTAAAATGAACGTTGCAGGATAATCAAAATGTTAATGACATGTACATAAATTGTTGCAGAAGAATAAACTTATCATGCCCGTCACATCAACGGTGTGTACTCTACCAGTTAAAAAACTATTTTTATTTGTCTTCGCAGTTAAATCGTTAGTGTCCTTAATGTAACTGGATTACTGTAAGAGTGACTAATAGAGGTGACTGTTTTATATATTATTTTCTTTTCTACCAAAGGCACCACTAGATTATTTAAAAATTACAATAGTCTTTCTGAAACTTTTAGTCTTTAAAGGGACACATTGCTTTGGATTTTGCGATTTGGGCTATAAAACTGAAATGGATATGGTTGGGAAGCTTTTTTAAAAGTGGAATATAAAGATTCACATAACCATCCCTTCAAATTGCGTGTTTTTTGTATAATTTCGTGACAAATAACGGTCCGCCATTTTGTAGAACCAAATGTTTGACTCCACAAAATGGCGGACCGTGTTTACCAGTCGTATTTCCAGTCGCAGCTGGAAGTACATGTACGTTCTGTTGATCCATTTTGATGTACTGTTTGGCACGGCGCGCAGCAGTGGCGATATATGTGTCGCGAGGTAGAGAATGGTACCTGGCGATCATCTGATAGGTTTACAAGGCCACTGGCTGCGGTGCCAGCCTAAAGACTCTTACAGCGTATTTTGCGCATGATTTAGACGGTGGTATTTACTACTGGAAATAAGTCTATGTTTCGCGGGTCAGATGTCGGGGGTCAGAGGCCAATCTTTTGTTTTGTAATCACTACTCACTAATTACAACACATTATACGTGTTTTTTTTGCATGAACAACTTTTATAAAAGATAAGGAACATTTGCAAACAGCAAAATTTCATGACATTTGAAGGCAATGTGTCCCTTTAATCATCACTGTCTTCCTCGCTATCCAAGTTCCTCTTCATCTTGTTGGAACAGTCCGTCAAATTTGGCCTGGTGTTTAGACATTACTCTGTTCAGGGCTTTGTTTACTTCCAGACCCTTATTTACTTTTTCTTCGAGATCTTCCACAATATCTTGGTGAGTATCACTATCTTTCAGATGTAGGTAACTTGACAAAAAATCCTTGTAGGTGTTGAAAAAGATTCGCTTAACTGCCCAAAGGGTCTTTCTATTGGCTTTTTCCTTGGCTTGATCTTCACCCATACCACAGTTGACGCACTTTTCACATTTTTCACTCCACATCTCTTCAGTGGCTTCTTTGGCCTCTTCCAACCAGTCTAGATAAGCGGCATTGTCCTCCAATTCAGAACTAGAGTCATCTTCGTGCAACAATTCGTCATCTTCTACCTTCGTTTCGGATTCCGAATCATTTTCTTCGAAATCTTCGTCTTCATCCTGCGCAGATCCAGTTCCACACTTTTCTATTTTCTGAATCTTCAGAACTAGACTCATCTTCATCCGATAAATCGTCATCTTCTACCTCCGTTTCGGATTCCGAATCATTTTCCTCGAAATCTTCGTCTTCACCCTGCGTAGATGCAGTTTCACAGTTTTCTATTTCTGAATCTTCAAATCTACGCTTTTTAAAAACGGGTCCAGAATTATACACGTCGCAATTTTCAGATTGAATAGCTTCAATTTCAAGATCATCGTCAACTTGATTCACTGTAGATTCCTCTGCAGCATGTACATTTTCTGCGTCGAATTATAATTTTCGCGATCTATGTAAATGATTTGATTTTTTTTCGAAACTCGAAGATGACAACCAACATCTCCATGCTAGTTGGTGTTGTGTGGTCGCTGATGGCTAATAGTCAGGAAGCTGCGGTCACACACTGGACACACTAGATCTTGGGGGGGGGGGGGGGGGGGGGGGGGGTTGGACACGCAGGGAAGCGTCTAGCTGACGAGATTTCCGTTGCTGTCGTTTCAGCTCAGCCTCCCCGATGCGACGGGTGTTACGGCCCATTATGTCCGCATGGCTCATTATGTCCGCACGCTTTTTCAGGCCCATTATGTCCGCCCCATTAAGTCCGCAGGCCCATTATGTCCGCCCCATTATGTCCGCAGGCCCATTATGTCTGCTCCATTATGTCCGCAGGCTTATTATGTCTGCCCCATTATGTCCGCAGGCCCATTATGTCCGCCCCATTATGTCCGCAGGCCCATTATGTCCGCCCCATTGTGTCCGCAGGTCCATTATGTCCGCCCCATTGTGTCCGCAGGCCCATTATGTCTGCACCTGTAACGCAGGAGTATTAGTCCTAACTGCTGGTATTTCGATATGGTTGAGGGGTACGAGTCTGTCGCAAATCCTTCATTTCAGTGGCGGATCTACGGGGGGGGGGGGGGGTTTAAACCCCCCTTGGGCTGCCCAGTGAAATCGTGATGTGCTTAGGTTTAATGCCCCGGACCCCCCTATAGCAAGGCGTGCCTTTGGCACGCTGGGGTGTGTAGGCCAATCACCTCAGGAAACCCCCCCCCCCCTAGTTAAAAACCTAGATCCGCCCCTGCATTTTCATGCACAAGTAAGTATAATGGTAGATATTTTGTTTAAGATGATACCGTCCGTGCTCTTTGAAAATGTTTCACTCTAAGATGTTTTAATTTTTTTATTTTAAATATTCATTTTTTTAATGAGACATTGAACGGAAAGAAATCCTCAAGTTCAGTTATCAAATATTGGTTTTCCCGCACATTTAAAAAAAAATTCATTCGAATTTCAAAACGGTTTACTTCAATTTCGTCTTAAAAATTCCTGACCTTGCATATCCCATGTTCAATTTCGTCTTTGGTCGCGATCGCTCATGTTCGCAACAATTTCATACATTTTTCGTCGTCCGCAGTTGCCGAGATATGCAAGGTCATGAATTTTTAAAACAAAATTGAAGTTAACCGTTTAGGAATTTGAATGAAAACAGTTTTAAAATGTGCGGGAAAACCTATATTTACTTTACAAATGTCGAATTATGTCCGGCTGACAATATTGTTACCAAGGGTAGATCTGCTATGCGTTAGAGGCGCGAAAGCAACCAATACAAAACTTTATTTGTATTCAGAGAGTTGCAGATGCTCAAAATAAAAGTTTTATTGAAATAAAATATATAATTTCGAAATCCGTTGTAAGAAAAAAAATTGAAAAAGTATGTTTGTCTTTAATCTTCTCAAATCGTCTATAAAACCCTTCATTTGTAATTGGCTTGGTAGTCCTAGATGCATTAATTGGGGCAATGATCACAAACTTGGAGGGCGGTCTTCAAAAATGTACACCATAATGTACATATGCAGCTGTAAACATGGTCGTGCAGCCTACGATACAAATGATTTATTACATGAGTTTATGTTTTGCAAATTGTGTCACAAAATACGCATTTTTTTTTTTTCATGAGACAGGAAAATCTGGGGGGGGGGGGGGGGTGGGGGGATTCTATGGGCCATTCCCCCAGCCGAAATTGGGGCGGGGGAGGGGATATTTACGCCCATGAGGACGACCATGGTAAGACTAGAGCCAACGACACCAAACAGTCAAGTTTCTGACAAGAAATAAACGAATTTCTATTTAACGAATTCTTCAATTTTTCTAGGCGGGTTTCTTTATTGCATGGGTGAAAAATAGGGAAAAGAAATATGTTCAACATGTTCAGTGTCATTGCAAAATCGACCAACATTGTCAAAATAAGTTTGTTCGGTACCGAGGAAAACCATGAGAAAATGATTTTTAGTCTGGTTTGGACTATACTGAAAGTGCACCGAAATGAGGAAGTAATCAGATACGCAAAGGCCCTAGACGTCTTGGATATGGACATTAACATAACGCAAAATGTTCGAATAAAACTGTGATTTTTTGGTAAATTTTCAGATGTTTTTGACGTTTTTAAGGAACAAGATGTTAATGAATGGGAATAAAAGTGTGTTGGAGCGTGTATAATAAATAGTCTATAACCGGTGAGGGGCGTCGCCGATAATGGCCCGAGCCGACTAGGCTCCTCACCGGTTATAAATCAAGAGTTTCAGATGCTTCGGGATCCATCCATTCTTCCACCATGGGATTTGCCTGAGCCTCTTTCTGTACCAGGTCTGTCACATCACAAGCATAAAGTTGTGCACTGCAGATTCAAGAGGCATCACAAGTCCAGCTCCCACACGAGTAGAACCGGAGCCAGAAATTCAATCTTCATCAGATAATTCTTCTGACGAGACTATACCGCTTGCCAAGATTTCATTTTTGAAATGACCTAAAACTACAAAGACCTGAATGTTCATATTGCTTTCTAATTATATTAATTTGTTTTACACAGACAATGGTGGTACAGTTTCAATTCTATTCAATAAACCGTTTATATTCAAACACCAGCAAATGAAGTAAAGCAGATAAGCATGGATAACCAAGAAAGTAATAAAGTAAAATTGTAAAAATATATATGTTGCCAAAAAAGGGCAAAATTACAGGATAGTCATAATAAAGCATTATTTTCTTAATGCCTCAAATTAAACACAAAATGTAATTACTACTGCTGCTGCTGCTGCTGTTTCTGCTGCTGTTGCTGCTGCTGCTACTATTTTATATGCTAGTGAAAATATCTTAACTACTCATCAATGTTTATGATGATCGGACCTACCATTATATGTGTTTTTAAAAAGCACATTTTTTATGACGTCGTCATGACGTCACACATTTTCCACAATTACATTGAAGTATATATGACCTATAACAAACGTATTACAAAAATAATTTCAAAATTAGCATTTTGTCACTTCGGATTTTGCGTACTAGTAAAAATATCTACCTGCCATCCGATTTCGGACCTACTCTTATGTTTGTTTCAAAAAAGCACATTTTTGATGACGTCATAATGACGTCACACTTATCACAAAAAGAATTTTGAAATGAACATGTTCTGTTGACGAGATATGGCTTAAAGGTTAAGAAACCTAAACAACCATATACAATTGTATAATAACGTCATCATGAGGTCACCTCAATTTTCATCTATAACACATGCTAGCCTATAAACATACCAGGTTTGAAAGCAATCAGACCTACGGTCCTCTAGATATGGACCCTTCCAAAATGCATCTTTAAGATGACGTCACGTGACACGTGATGACGTCATCATGACGTCACTTTTCGCGGCAAGACTTTGCATTAGGGTGTATGCCTCTGCTACACGTAACTTGAAATGAATAAAGAAGTTGCTTTTTATCAAGTCCCGTCTAGCGCGATGATGCCATTTGTCTAAAAGTCGTCGCTGAGGGAAGCAAACAAATATGACGTCATGTTACGGTTTCTCTTTTGATATTTGGTGCAAAAGGGAAGCTGTAACATGACGTCATATTTTAAAAGTTTTGTTTGGTGCCCCCAGCGACGACTTTTAGACAAATGACATAAGTGGGACTTGATAAACCGTGATAAAAATCAGCTCTCAAAGGTAACTTTTTATTTCATGGCAGAAATACTTTTGCTTTATTGTAATTTAATTAAAGCTTAGTTCTCACATCCTTTGTATTTTTAATTAATGTTATTGTTATTGTTATTATATTTGTGGTTGTTATTGTTGTTGTTGTTGTTGTTGTCGTCGTTGTCGTTATTATTTTCTTTTTAATATGAGATATTAGCACTCGTCCCCATAATAATGTTCGCGATGGCATGGACTACATGGTATACATGTATTTACAGTATGTGTACAATATATCCAACCAGAAAATACCACTTTTCCGTGTTACAGCTTTATTCATTGTTTGCCACGGCGCCGTGCTGCTTATGCCTCCTGCTGCTTATGTGTCCGAATTTCTCTACCTACGGCGGATTTCTAAGATTTTTGGAAATCAGGGGTATCGCAGGGGTCTGCGGCATCCGTGTGTAGCAGTCACATATTTGGCGGGGCCCGCGCGGTGCCCTTTGAAGTTTTTTCGACTCCAATCGCGAGGTGCCCGTGTGTAAGCCGCAAGGGGTACCGCAGGATAATCCTGCAGACGCCGCCCAAAAAAAACACGGCCGCGAGGGCGCCGCGCCAGGTCCGCAAGGGAATCTTAGACGCCGCGCGGCAGTCGGACGGGAGTCGGACGAGAGCCGTGAGATACCCGTACGATTTGTATACATCGTACGGGGCTCGTGAGGCACTCGCACGGACATCGTAAGATACTTGTACGGTAATCTTGGAAATAGTACGCGTGCCGTACGATTTGAGGGGCCAAAAATTCCGTCCCAAAATCGTACGGCATCCGTACGAATGCTGCGGGGGCCGTACTGGACTAGACTTGGTTCCAAGTCTGTGATCGTGGTTTTTGTCGGCCTGATAGCCAATACAATCACAGAATTGTGCCGGAAATAGCGCCCTCTTGCGTCCTTTTGTGAGTTAACCTTGGATCACGATCACAGACTTGGGATAGACTGGTTCCCGGTCCCTACATTGTCCTTCGGATTTCAAAAGTAGGGACCGGTAGCGGGTAATAAATTTCGGAGGAATTCCTCCGATTTTATGCAGGTCAGGGATCATACCCACAATGCAACTGGGCCATGGCATAGTACAGTAGCCGGCCGTCAGTGTATTACGAATTTTCGTTTAGATTTTCGCTCATCAGGTCTAAAAGGTATATTTTCGCAACCATTAACAAGGAGAGAGGCACTGCTTTTCATATTTTAAACCTATGCTGTTGAAATGCTTGAAATCTTGCCTTAATTCGCGGATGAGGAGACACGATCATGATCATGACGATGGCGCGATTTTGCCTACAAAAACAAGAAGACTGTGAAGTGTGTGATGCTGGATATACGAGAACGATGGACTTTAATAGTATTGGAGAAATAAGAACACTGAGTGAGACTGGACTGGAGTGAGTGGAGTCTCGTCGTGTAATGGCCATGTATACTGAGAGCAGCAACAACCATTTGCAGCCCGCTTAATTCAATCATTGGAGAGCAGATTCAAAGGGTAAGACGGAAAGATTTTACTTCAATACCCCCACCAAAATCGGTCAAGAAGAGCAAAATCTTGGAAAATAACCAACCCTCCTTGATAACAACTGTCTGCGGTACAACCTGTTATATCAAGATTTATTTCAGCAAAATCTGTAAAAAATGAGGAAGAAATCAACATGTATGATTGTGAACACTTTGAGTGACTTTACATGGTGCCAAGAACTTCTATTATCTTCAAGCAAACTTGAATCCTCGATCCTGATTGGTCAATCCGTGGCAGCTGAGAGGGTGATAAAAACCATATCACATGGCCCATATACACACTCCGAATTGCGCTGTTCTAATTATGCGAATTGCGCGATACGCAAAATGCAGTGCTGCACAATCCATTGGTAATTCAAAAGCTGCGCGTTTGCGTCCAATGTGGATCGTCACGTCTTCGGCGCACACTTGTTACGTTTTCCAGATAGCTCCTGTTTCTCCTGCAGGATAGTGCTGGCTGTTAATGATGTGTGCGTGTATGTGGTACAGGTTTCGCGCACAGCGCCGTTGCGTGTTCCATCTTTACTGCGCGTCAAGTTTGCTTGAAGATAAATTCGTTATCCCACTCGCGCTCGTGGAACACGGAATAATGTAGTGCGTCCGTGTCCCATATTCCACTCGGCCTTCGGCCTCGTGGAATATGGGACACGGACGCACTACATTATTCCGTGTTCCACTCGGCGCTCGTGGGATAACTTATATTAGTACAAACTTTCTTTCCTAGGCTATATTGCAATAAAATGTCCCAACAAAATTCTCAAAATTAAAGGTTGTGCCAAGTGTTTATGAACACAAATTATTTTCCAAGATTTGCTGTTTTAACGATTTTGGTTGGGGTATTAAAGTAAAATCTTTCTGATTTGACAAATTTCTTTCATATTAAAACTAGTCTGATCTGAATCATGTTAGTTTTTTATTTATACAATAGAGAGTTCTATATCTGAACTGATTGTCTAACTTTAGTGCTTACTATGTTTCAGGCATCCAGTGCAAGTATTTGTGCAAAAACAACCCTGACAAATAGTTGGAAGATATTCATTTTTGAAATCTTTTAACACTACCGATTCACTTGTTTGTCAAAGATGTGTTTGCATTTGCTCAGAAATAGATTTGCGTGATCAGGTGATCCTGTAGGAAAGAATTTACCTCCATAGTGGTGGTACAGTTGATGACTGACTGATATAGCACTGCGCCATCAATCAGGCAATAATGCATATCCACTGATGGCACCCGACTTATGCTATGTATGCAAACAGCAGTACTGCTATTAATTTGCGTAAATTTTCTTTTTCTTTTCATGCAGATACGGTGCATGTGCCATTCAAGTCAGTGACAAAAGGTGCCCAACTATTGCAGATGAGCAACAGGACAACAGAGTGAAAGTGTTACGATGGAAGATTTTTTGACGTTAATGGGCATCTTGAACATTTATTGGGGAAACGTGTGTGATGTTTTCGTCACAAAGCCCTATCAGAACAGTGAGACTCATGTTAATGAAGCCCACAGTGTCCTTCATTAGGGGCAGACTTTAGACAAGATTTTAGAAAGTATCTAAACTGCAGTCACTGTTTTCAGGAGCATTTTTTCTTGCTGTCACTGCAACTGCCAAGTCTACAAAGAAGGAAGGACATTACAAATTTTGTTCATTGATTGGAATGAAGTCCACCAGTTTCATAACATCCAGCATTGACAGGACAAATATTAAGTTCAGAATCGAAAAGAGACCTTTCAAAGCTTCATGCCGAATAGCCTTTCATACTTGTGTTTAAATGCATAAATTTGTGGAGTCAATTGGGGCTTGTTTCAAAATATATATTTAATCATTGCCCCCCCCCCCCCCGATTGTGATTGATGAAGCCCACAGTGTCCTTCATTAGGGGCAGACTTTAGACAAGATTTTAGAAAAGTATCTAAACTGCAGTCACTGTTTCCAGTAGCATTTTTTCTTGCTGTCACTGCAACTGCCAAGTCTACAAAGAAGGAAGGACATTTGTTTCCAGGACAAATATTAAGTTTAGAATCGAAAAGAGACCTCCAAAACTTCATGCCGAATAGCCTTTCATACTTGTGTTTAAATGCATAAATTTGTGGAGTCAATTGGGGCTTGTTTCAAAATATATATTTAATCACCCCCCCCCCCCATTGTCTCCCCCCCCCCCCCAATTGTCTCCTGTTGCAAACAAGGAGGCCAACATAATATTGTAGCCACAATGAATGCAAAATGAGAAGTCTCAATCATGGGCTGGAAAATCTTAAAAATCATGTTAAAATATGTTAGCAAAAGCTTGAATTCTATTTTAGATTTTACAGTATTATGCAATCTATTTCAGCTCTGAATTTTGCATGGACCCCCCTCCCCTCCTCTTGAAGGGCTTCGTATACAGCTTGCCTTTGCCATCTAGTACTGATGTGAGTCCCCCCCCCCCCATCCATCCCCCCCCCCCCCAAAAAAAATGTTTTTCAGTTGTCCCAATATGAAAGAATCTGAAAGAAACTGACTAGGACACCGTGTTCAAGGTTCGCATATGATGCACGATATGGGGCAGAGGAAACCCCCCACCCATTTTGTGTTGGTCATTGTGTTCCCTGAATCTCAGGAATTCTCTTCAGATGTCTAGGGGGAATAGGTAACAAAAGTCTGGAGGGGGGGGGGGGGGGGTACCCTCTGCCCCATATTGTGCTGGGTATATATAAAGGTTCGACCTATTATTGATTAAAAACGAATGTCACTTTTTCATATCTTTTTGGGGGGTAAGTTTTTCCTTCTGCTTTGTAATAAAAAATTCTTAAATTTGTCTAAACCTTTATGCTCTACTCAATTTGTATTATTTTGTTTTGTATTTTTTTTTTCTGATGAGAAATCATATTGTTAGGCGCGACAAGCGAAGGGTAGATTAAGAAGCAAAAGGTAGATTAATCTGACCTCCAGGAAGAGGGTTGGGGCTTGTGTGCAGTTCCCGGGATTTTTTTGTAGGCCTACATGTAAACAATTGTTTGATTTTTTTGGCTGCTGGCGCTCACGTACGTACGTGCCCCTCCCTAAATTCGCGTGCCTTTTACTTAGAGTTAAGCTTTTGTCTAAATTTCCCAACTTGCCCTTACATATTACTCCTTCCAACACATGTATTTTCCCATATTTCAGCAAGTTTACCAAGAATTTCATCGTGTCTGTTGTCCTTCAAGTCGTTGGCTACGCTGCACTATTCGTAGTTTACCGATACTGTACAAACTACATGTACATTGTGCTCGAGATGTCGATTCTGCACGTCGCACGAAAATGTAAACATCATCTCTAAAAATAGAAAATTATTACTGCGCACGCGCGGAAGTGGTCCAATCAAAAGCTTTATATGAGTGCTAGCTACCGGTCCCCATATTATATACATATGCGGACCGGGAACCAGTCTAAGACTTGGGAATGTCGTTCACGGTTTGTACACACCCTATGGCGAATTAGTCCAAAAGTGGACGGAACAAGCTGATTGGTCGGAATCGCCAAAAGCCTTCTATAACATGAATATTTAAACCAGGAGAATTACTGGTCGATTCGACTAATCCGACAAACCGTTAGAAGCCACCCAATCGGGCGGTATAGCGCTCGCGCAATGTGTGCGCGCGTATAACGAGCGCGCGTGTATGGTACCGGTTGATTGGGTACCTAAAGATGCCTTCTAATTTAAATTTGTTTTCGTCGGATTAGTCTATAGGTAGGTAACGCGTTTTTCGTCTAGTAACAAAAACTAACAATCACGTATTTAATTTGGTATTTGTTTCTACTAATATAAGATCTAATATGATTTAGCTATAGGTTTTAAATACCATTACGTGCCATTGTGCCAAGTATCATACAAATTTGAGACTAAACAGTGTAACAGAACACTGTATTGTAACCTATTGGTAATGGACGCGGCCTACACGGTTGTTGTGTCCTCCTTCTTGTTGGCCATCTCTATAGGGCTCCGTTTTATTATGTAAATTTAGTTATGAATAGATGAATATCCCATATCACGAAAGGGTCAAGTCCGAGATCGCGAGCCCGATCGCGAGTGGTAATGACGTTTAGCGTGGCTGATGCAGACAAAAAAATAACCGCGATCTCGGACTTGAAACCAAGTCTAGTACTGGGCCCGTGCGGTGCCCGTGCGATGCTGTTCACGACAAGTCTACGGGATTACGGCCAGCAACAATTTCTACGACACATCGGGAACTTTGAACTCCGCGCTAATAGCTCCAAACTCGTAGGGGGCATCTGGAGCTATTAGCTAAAAGTTCCCGATGTGTCGTAGAAATTTAACGGCGTAGAAATTTAACGGCGTAGAAATTTAACGGCGTAGAAATTTAACGGCGAGGAAAGAACGCCAAGGCGCCCGCATGATAGCCACGGCACCCTTGCAGTCGCCTTGCGATTTTGTATATATTTCCATGCCACGCGTGTATCACGGCTTTGCTAATGAGTCGGAAACCGGTGTTTTCGTAACACCGATGCGCATGCGCAATCTGCATAGTTTTAACCCGTATTCCCGCCGTGGGCTGTGTCACTTGGTACTTGAAATGACTAAAAACAAATAGTTTTGAGCTAGTTTGTCATGTTGGGTGGATAGGTGGTGGTAAGTCATCTCTTTTAAGTTCTGTAGAAATCATCTTTTATTTCATATTAATATTTTCATAATGAATTAAGCTCTATTTCACAGTACAGAAAAGTAGTTTTCTCTAGTATGACATACACACAGTCGTACTTTCCCTATACTACCGAGGACAATGCTTTGTGTTTCTTATTGTTCCTTTAATATAACCCAACCCCATAGACTGAGCACTATTTTTACGTCCGAGGACCGATTTTAACAAAAGACCGACTTCCGAGAACAAGAAAGGTTCCTTTGTATTTTCTTTCTCCTCTTGTCCTCGAACGTATGTACAGAACCTGTTATGTGCACAGGTATCCGCACTACAAATGCACAGTGTACTCATTAATACATGTACTATGTCGTCAACATGGTCTGTACTCTAAAAGGGCCCAATGCCAATATAGGCCAGAACAAGAAAGCAACTAAATATAAAGGAAGTGAGAACCAAACTTTATTGTTTTGTGCAAACGGAATTTACATTATGTATCTTTGAACTGTTATAATTTGAAAACTGACGGTCTAGAAAATCTGGAAATGTTGGTGATTTTTCTCATTGGACCTTATTTGTCCCATCTGTAAATATGCTGATAGCTCTTTCAACAAATTGAGGTTTGCCTACGGGGACTAAGATGTGATGCAGCCTCAAATTTAGTGTAAACAGACATTTCTGATATTATGTGTGGATATAAGGGGTAAGGGTGGGGGGGTTTTAAGAATTAAATTGTTTTGAAATGTTTCAAGCCAAATTTCTGTGGTTTTGACAATTTTGGTGATTTGACATGATATGCATGTATATGTGTAAATGTAAAGTATGTCTTTAAAAAAAATCAGCTAACCATGAAGGAAACAAGAAAACAAACTGAATTTCATACCACACATAGATACAATAGCCATCAGAAGGGGGGGGGGGGGTCATTTTGGCATTTTTTCTATCTTCAGGCCCTGACCACGCCCCCAAAGGGTTGCGATTGGTCCGTCCTTGCTAAGAAGCAAACACATGCATCTAGTGTGTATGCATATAAAATATGAAACCCATTTGAGCTGAGGGCACGGGGGGTGGGGGGGGGGGGGGGGGTTTAAAATATACACAAGTTATTTTATTATCTCCAATAAGGGTGTTGAGAGGCAATATCTTGAAATGGAAGCATGGTATAGTATTTCTGACAGCAAATTTTTGCAGATTGGATGTCATTCAACCTGGCAAATATCCCGAAGCAAATATAAATGAGAAAAAGGGGGCGGGTTACTAATTTTCAGGGGGTCATATCTCAGAAACGACCTTGACCGAGTTGGGTCCTAAAATTTTAAATATAACATAAGAGTAGGTCCGAAATCGGTGGGCAGGTAGATATTGTTACTAGTACGCAAAATCCGAAGTGACGTCATGATGATTTTCTATGAATTTTTTTATGTTTGAAATTTCGTTCTCCTCTGAACATTTTACACTGTCGTTGATCAGATTGACTCTAATCTTGACATAGCCCAAGACCACGTTGCAAATGTTTTCTTTGACAAGTGCCGTCGTGATGACGTCATCATGGGCCACGTGACGTCATCTTAAAGGTGCATATTTTTAGATCCTGCATCTGGAGAACTGTACTTCCGATTGCATCCAATCTTGGTCTAATCTTGGTCCAATCTTAGTATGCTGGTAGGCCGGCTAGCGTTACAGATGTTAATTGATGTGACGTCACGATGACGTCATCATATCATTTTATATCATTCTTTTAATATCTCTTCAATGGAAAATGCTAATTTTGAAATTATTTTTGTAATACGTTTGTTAGGTCATATATACTTCAATGTAATTGTGGAAAATGTGTGACGTCATGACGACGTCATAAAAAAATGTGCTTTTTAAAAACACATATAATGGTAGGTCCGATCATCATAAACATTGATGAGTAGTTAAGATATTTTCACTAGCATATAAAATAGTAGCAGCAGCAGCAACAGCAGCAAAAACAGCAGCAGCAGCAGCAGTAGTAATTACACTTTTTGTTCAATTTGAGGCATTAAGAAAATAATGCTTTATTATGACTATCCTGTAATCTTGCCCTTTTTTTGGCAATATATTTTTTACAATTTTACTTTATTACTTTCTTGGTTATCCATGCTTATCTGCTTTACTTCATTTGCTGGTGTTTATAAATAGACGGTTTATTGAAAAGAATCGAAACTGTACCAACATTGTCTGTGTAAAACATTTTAATATAATTAGAAAGCAATATGAACATTCAGGTCTTTGTAGTGTTAGGTCATTTCAAAAATGAAATCTTGGCAAGCGGTATAGTCTCGTCAGAAGAATTATCTGATGAAGATTGAATTTCTGGCTCCGGTTCTACTCGTGTGGGAGCTGGACTTGTGATGCCTCTTGAATCTGCAGTGCACATCTTTATGCTTGTGTTGTGACAGACCTGGTACAGAAAGAGGATCAGGCAAATCCCATGGTGAAAGAATGGATGGATCCCGAAGCATCTGAAACTCTTGATTTATAACCGGTGAGGAGCCTAGTCGGCTCGGGCCACTATCGGCGACGCCCCTCACCGGTTATAGACTATTTATTATACACGCTCCAACACACTTTTATTCCCATTCATTAACATCTTGTTCCTTAAAAACGTCAAAAACATCTGAAAATTTACCAACAAATCACAGTTTTATTCGAACATTTTGCGTTATGTTAATGTCCATATCCAAGACGTCTAGGGCCTTTGCGTATCTGATTACTGCCTCATTTCGGTGCACTTTCAGTATAGTCCAAACCAGAGAAAAATCTTTTTTCTCATGGTTTTCCTCGGTGCCGAGTCTTACCATGGTCGTCCTCATGGGCGTAAATCCCTGGGTAAATATCAAAGAGCACGGACAGTAGAATCTTAAACATAAATATCTACCATTATACTTACTTGTGCATGAAAATGAAGGATTTGCGGCAGACTCGCACCCCTCAACCATATCGAAATACCAGCAGTTAGGAATAATACTCCAGAGTTAAGGGTGCAGACATAAGGGGCCTGCGGACACAATGGGGCGGACATAATGGGCCTGCAGACACAATGGGGCGGACACAATGGGCCTGCGGACACAATGGGGCGGACATAATGGGCCTGCGGACACAATGGGCCTGCGGACATAATGGGGCGGACATAATAGGTCAAAAAAGCGTGCGGACATAATGGGCCATGCGGACATAATGGGCCGTAACAGACGTCTGATGAGCTTAAACTTGCTAAACCTAAACAAACGGAATGCTGTACATGCAAGTTATCGCACTGTACAAAACATCATATACGTGATATTCAAGCTCTGAAGGGCAAATAATATGAAGATTGGTAGTGGTTTACTCGCTGTTAAAAGGCGATATAAATGATCGACTTTTATGATCTTTTTGCTCAACCCTATGAAGGCATGTGCATGATGTGATTGAACTAGCACACAAGCAGTGGTGCCAAAACGAAACGCTTCGGTAACAATCTGTATTTGGGGGCTGACAATTCCCATTACGTCATTCACAACTGATTGTGGTATGGATCACGTTTTGTGCAAAAGCACAATGGAACGGGAAGTGAACAGGGGGATTTTTTTCAGATGATTTTGCAATATTCCTCGACATATGAGGATGGATGTATACGTCTGGATGTAGCACCGGAGAAGAATATCGCATCCCGTGGTGTTATCATAAAGTTACATTGTTAAAAACAAGAGGGCGCGAGTCGCGCAGACAACCATAGTCCCATGTCGTATTTGGGTGTTGTCGAATCAATACAGTGATTAACATTTTTTTAATCCCGGGGATTCTTTTTTTATTTACCGCTATTTCATCATAATTTACAAATATAAATTATATGGATAACCACTACTTAGGCGAAGTTAAAAAAAAAAACGTTTAGCGTCCCCGCCCGCTTCTTTTTTGGGGGCCGCCATGATTTTTTATTTGATATTTTTACCAGTGGAAAATGAGGTGAAATAATTCCCGAAAATGTCAACCGATCCACTGGAAAATAAAAAAAAAAATTACTAAAACTATTAAAACCACTATAAACATGTTCGATTCGCTTTTCCAACATATCTCTTTCATTTTTGTCTCTTTGAACCGTTGTCGGAAATTGAAAAATAAATGGCGGCATCTTGAAAATAGAAAAAAATAGCCCCTCCTTCCTTTAAAAAGAAATCCCGGACGCTAAACATGTTCTTTTTACTTGGCCTTACAAAATTATAAAGCCATGTAGCAATATTTTAAGTTAATCTTGGCTTAATAACAAACATTTTTCAGCGCAATAATATAATTATAAACCAATGAAAGAAGCACGGAGTCCAGACACTTTATGTGTACAGATCAATGTTTACCGAGGCTTGCTTATGTTTGGGTTGGTTGACAAGAGAGAACACTTTCACACATGATTCACACTGTACTTCAACACGGGCACTCACGTAGCTATGGGGTTCAGAAACCAACGGAAAAATGAATATTATCTCAGCCATATATTATAATAGGGCCTACTACATGTTCTTGTTTGTGTGTTCTGTGTTTTGTATTCTTGGTGTTACGTACAGTGAATGCACGGCCGAAATATATTAGAATGGGAACCATGACTTTGAATCAAAAGGCAGAAACAGGTCAATCAATTACAGTTAATCAAATGTAATTAGTTCACTCAAATTAGTTGGCATCATTTGTACGTGAAAGCAACCATCCCAGTTAGTCTGCAACTTTAGACTTCATATACAGAAGCAAAGCATTACATACAGGCAAAGCAAAATAAATTACAAAGAAATTAGCAAAGCTGCAAATTTTACAAATAGGCATAACATAAGATAACACGCTGGCAAATATTAAGATTCGTCAAACAATCCACAAGGGAAACTGACTAGGTAAATTTGAATACATTTTCAAAGTGAACAAAGAAACTGGTAAGAGCGGGATTCGAACCTGCGACCTCTGGAATACCGTACCGGCGCTCTACCAACTAAGCTATCTTGCCCTATGTTGGCTGTCTCCCAAAATGTCAGTATCTTTGTTCGGGTGGGCGCTAGTCAGAAGTCAAAAACCCAGAATGCCGTGTAGCCAGGGATAACACAATACCTAGACAGTTTCGCTTGTATATTGTTTGACGAATTATAAGTTAAAAAGTCGTATCCTCATTGAGTGATCCCCACAATGTCGCTTCCCAGGTTGTATCGTAAAATTGGGTGTGGTCCCTGGATACACGGCATTCTGGGTTTATGACTTTTGACAAGCGCCCACCCGAACAAACATACCGACACTTTGCGAGACAGCCGGTACGGTATTCCGGGGGTCGCAGGTTCGAATCCCTCTCCCGTCAGTTTCTTTGTTCACTTAAAAAATCCTTTGAAGATAGTTAAGTCAAGGTAGTTGATTGATGATGCAGATGCTTCGTATGTAAATTTTAGGGTGAGGTGCATCTTATTCATGAGGTTCTGGAATTCTTCCAGAGTTCCGTAATAGATGACCAGTATATCATCTCTGTAGCGCCACCGTGTAAGGATGTTTTCCGCTTTTTGTATTATTTTTTTCTCGAAATCATGCAGGGTGATATTACATATTTCTGGGCTTGCTGTAGAGCCCATTGCACATCCAATTTTCTGGAGAAATAACTTGTTTTCGAATTGAAAAAAAGTTGCGGTTTAGGATGAGCTCCAGAAGTTTTTGGGTGTAGATGGGTGGTGGTTTTGTGATAGAGTATGTGCTTGGTGTTACTTAGGGCATTGCATACACATTTGATTGCATCCGTTTGTTGGATATCCGTGTACATGGAAACAACAATGGTACTGGTGATCAGTATGTTTTGTGGAAAGGTTTTTCTTTCTAGTTTACGCAAGATGTCTGCGGTGTCGCGGACATATGTGGGTTTCGTGGTAATGGGTAGAAGGAAATAGTCTACGTTTTCTGAAATTGTTGCCGTGGGGCTTGTGTAACCACTTATGATTGGTCGTCCAATAAAAGGTTCCTCCGGTGGTGTTTTTTTGTGTATTTTTGGAAGAAAATATATGGTTGGGCATTGACAGTTTTGTGGGAGTGGGTCAAGGTAATCCACAGTGTATTTGTCGATGTAGTTGTTTACCATTTCTATTAGTGTGTTGTGAACCAGGGTTAGGCTCGTCAAAACATGGTCACCAACAATTCTGATTATTTTGACAAAATATGGTAAAAATTGAAATTGTTTGCCAAAAAGTGGCCAAAACGGCCAAAATGTCATGATTGGGGTCAATAAGATTGCTTTTTTGGAATCAGCACCCTTTTTTTCACATAGGATAGGGTTGTCAAAACATGGTCACCAACAATTCTGATTATTTGACAAAATATGGTCAAAAATTGAAATATTTGGCCAAAAAGTGGCCGAAATTGCCAAAATGTCTTGAGTGGGGTTAATAAGACTGCTTTTGTTGGCATCAGCACCATTTTTTTTTTACATAGGATAGACTTGTCAAACCTTGGTAACCAAAAATTCTGATTAAAGCCACCTATCTCCTAGAGTTTCTTAATTTAGGCATGCGCAATTTACTACGAGCCCGTATTTCATAGTGACTGAAATTCAAACTACACCGGACTTAAGCCATTAGTCGTAAAAATATTTACAATGATATCAGCAACAAACATATGCTCGGTATTATGTTTAAATTTACATATTTCACCTGTGACCCCCTTTGTCGCATACAAAGAAAACCAGTTTGTATGGAACGCATTGAACATCTACAGGAAACACTACATTTATATACAATTCATTCAACTGAAAACAGTCTTTATGGTAGCGCGATAGTAAGTCACTACAAGTACTATATTGACAGTTTGTTTTAAATTGATTCTAGGCCTACATAATTATTTCAATATGACCTTTAAACGTAAGTGGTGAAACAAAAGTTACATATGTACATGAAATCGACTTATTCAACGAAGCCCATTTTACACGTTTGACTGAACCTATTTTAATGAACCATTTCGATATCGTTTTTTTCTTTGGAAACGCTACTTTTTAAGTTGATCGAATTTTAAAATCAGCAGGAAGAGTGGTATATCCTCACTTTTGTTCTATTAACAAGGAAATCCTTATTCCTGCGACTTTTTCTACGATTGCCTGTGGTCAACACTTTAATAATGTTTAGATTTCTGCAGTGGGTTTCCATCATTAGTAACCAATGTGCATGTTATTTATGCTTTGTTATTCTTTGTTATTCTGCTTGTAACTCCTGAAAACCTTAGTGCGACTTTTCGCTCATTTTGTGCTGCCAGGTCACATGTAAACAACGGGAGTAGTGTTCATTTTTCACTGGTATACCATTAATTGAGACTCCAGACACATTATTTGTATACAGGCAAATGTTTACGAAGGCTTACTTGTTTATACTGCTCAGAGCCAAAGAACTGCGCCTCCAAGTGCCAAGTGTCAAAGGTTGGTCGACAAAAGGAATAACACTTTACGTGGCTTCACACTGTACTTGGGAACTCACGCAATAAATGCGCATGAAAAGACAGGAATAGAGTGGCTATGAGGTTTAGAAACTAGCGGAAGAATATGACACATTACAGCTCGTGTCGTCGTCGTCCTCCTCCAGCCACTGCCGATCCTCCTCCTCCTCCTCCTCCTGCAGCCACTGCCGCCCCCCCATCACCTCCTCCCAAAACCGCTGCTCCTCCTCCTCCTCCTCCCGCCGCTGCTGCTCCTCCTCCTCCCTCAGCCGCTGCCGCTCCTCCTCCTCTTCCTCCTCCTCCCTCAGCCGCTTCCCCTCATCCTCCTCCTCCCAAAGCCGCTGCTGCTGCTGCTGCTTCTCCTCATCCAGCCGCTGCCGCTCCTCCTCCTCCTCCCAAAGCCGCTGCTGCTGCTGCTCCTCCTCCTCCTCCAGCCGCTGCCGCTCCTCCTCCTTCTCCTCCTCCAGCCGCTGCTGCTCCTCCTCCTCCTCCTCCTCCCAAAGCCGCTGCTGCTCCTCCTCCTCCTTCAGCCGCCGCTGCTGCTCCTCCTCTAGCCGCCGCTGCTGCTGCTGCTTCTCCAGCCGCCGCTGCTGCTGCTTTTCCAGCCGCTGCTGCTCCTCCTCATCCTCCAGCCGCTGCTGCTCCTCCTCTTTCTCCAGCCACCACAGCTGCTCCTCCTCCCCCCAAAGCCGCTGCTGCTTCTCCTCCTCCAGCCGCTCCTGCTGCTCCTCCTCCTCCAGCCACCGCAGCTGCTCCTCCTCCCCCCAAAGCCGCTGCTGATTCTCCTCCTCCAGCCACCGCTGCTGCTGCTCCTCCCCCCAAAGCCGCTGCTGATTCTCCTCCTCCTCCAGCCGCTGCTGCTGCTCCTCCTCCTCCTCCAGCCACCGCAGCTGCTCCTCCTCCCCCCAAAGCCGCTCCTGCTCCTCCTCCAGCCACCGCTGCTGCTCCTCCTCCCCCCAAAAACGCTGCTGCTTCTCCTCCTCCTTCAGCCGCTGCTGCTCCTCCTCCTCCTCTTCCAGCCGCTGTTGCTCGTTCTCCAGCCGCTGCTGCTCTTCCTGCAGTAATTGTTGCCACCGCGAGGGCCGCCGTTGTTTCTTTTCCTGTTGAGGGTTTTGGTTTTCCAAGCTTCCTCCGTCTCGGGCCTCATCAGCTGTAAAGGGGTGTAAAGCATGCTATTTGCCAGTTTACAAGCCTTTCAAAAGACCGAGTGACCTTAATGCGGTTAAAATAGAGCGTCATAATGGACATGGGCATATATTTTCATTCCGTGCACTTATTTACTGTATCTCCGTTCATCTTGCAAAGGTTAAAAATCAAGAAAGAATAAAGGAAACGAGCAGCTCCCTTCCTTTTGAAAATCATTCTCGTAGACATGTTAAACATGGCCATCTTTTGTTGAATTCTGAGGCAGTGTGACCTCAATATTTGGCCATGTGTGTCACATTTCTGTAACCCCAATTCATAATATATCCAAATAGACTGAATTACAAAAAAAATCTGCATTGTTGTATTTGTGGTAAAATTGACCCAAATCTCGGGAATAAATTTGTTAGCTTAATTTTCAACTTCGTTTTCTTCCTTGATCAGGTGTCATGTTCGTCTAATTCCATCTTTGCTGTCCAAGTCAGAATGATACGACGGGGATTTCTTTGCATTATGATGGAACCAACGCATGATAAAGTTTGACATTACAACTTTGACATGACAATTCGGGACTTCGTTGGTTTTTCCGTACCTGAAAAAAAGTGTAGGGGTACTTTTTTGCAAGGATATTGTTGTGGTTCAAAGAGCTGCTTTATGATCATCACAGAACAAAGACGCACAACAGAACCCCATCTATAAAACTCACCCGTATCTCTTTCATGGTTAACAAGGCATTCCAGAACCTCTTTCATACTGGGTCTCTTCTTGTATTCCGAAGCCCAGCATTTCGTCAGAAGATTACTGAGAAGCTTAGGGCAGTCTTGGGGAATTCCTAGTCTTTCCTTTTTGGCAGCAACAGTTTGTATAATTTGGGGTTTGTATTGACCAGAAAAGGGCTCCTGACCGGTTATCAGTTCCCAAAGAACAACAGCGAAAGAGAAAACATCTGATTTTTTCGTGACTTTGGCATTTTCTGTTGTGCCCATTGCCTCTGGTGCCATCCAGGGCCACGATCCCCTGATACTCTGTGTGGTCGAAGTTTTGACGTGTTGTCTGGGTGTGCCGAAGTCACAGATCTTCATGGTATCATCACTTGTGATGACAAAATTGGGAGATTTCACATCTCCATGTTGGTATCCATTCTGATGGATAAACTTAAGAGCCTCTGCGCCCCCAAGTGCCCATTTCATCCAGACACGCTGCTTATATTCTGACCAGTTTTCCCTGTTTTGAGCAATAACATCATACAAAGATCCCTTTTCAGCATATTCGGTCACGATGACATAAGAGTCCGGAGGTAACTCCAGTTTAACAGTTCCACAAAACCTGATGATGTTTTTGTGTTTCAGGCCTGCCAAAATCTTGACTTCTTCCTCCTTGAACCGATTGCAGAATTTTGCAGCAACCGGGCTTTGCGAACCATCAGTGAAGTCCATTTTGTCTTGTGAACGGGATTGCGGCTACTCGGAACTTATGCGATCCCCATATTTAATGTCTGCGTTATTGATTACGTTGTAGTCTAGTTGATCCGTTTTCTGCTTAGACAACATTCACTGTTGCGTGGTTTATACCGTTTTGTAAATTTCCAAGTGAAATACTTATGAGTTGCTGTAGAATCGTTCGATCAGCTCAACGAAGGATACAGTGCTCAGCCAGTGTTCTTGCACTGAACGCCAATGCCACCAACCTCAAGTTACTGAAGACACGTAAAATGATAAAACAAAAAAGCTCATCAGCCGTAGTGTATGCATGCCTCTTAAACATTAAATGAACGCATTGCCTTGGAGGAGGAAAAGGCGTTTGTTCTAAAATTGCTATGGTTGAAAAGGTCAGTCCAAATAGAACATAATAATGTACACTATCAACCTTGAGGCTTGGAAATATCGAAAAACTACACGTAATATCCAGTAAAGTGACAAAACAAGAAAAATGTCATCGGCCGTAGTATGCCGCTTTAACATTAAAGTGTTTTAAAATTGCTATGGTTGGAAAGATCAGTCAAAATTAAAACATAAAAATATACACTGGTTTCCCCAACGGTCCGACTTTTCCGAACCAAACATTCGTCCCCGACAGTGTTTTCGTCAATGATTTTCAGGCGAACGGAGAATTTCCAATGGATGGTCACGTATGTACATTACAAATGTATATTCTACTTTCGAATGATCTTTCCAATAGTAGTAATTATATTTAGTGACGAACCTTTTTTTTGTAACTCAATTGGGCGCCCCGAGGCGATATTTCTCTTTAAAGAACCATGCAAATCAGTTCATGGCGATGTTTTACAATAATAAAAGCATGAACTAATTTTTTTTTTTTAAGTAAAAAAAAGACTTGTTTCAATAAGCCTTTTGCGCGTTGATTTGCATAGATCCTTGTACCCCGCCTTCGCTCAATCTAAGATGCACAGCGTGCGCCGGTCGTGCCAGACTGTTCATTATTATGCATGTCAGTACCGTTGTTGCTAGACCACGTGATTCGGGGCAAGCCGCAACGTGGCGACGCACGGCTATACCCAGTACGATATGGGGCAGAGGGGTACCCCCCTTTTTGTCCCTATACCCTATACACTCTCCAGACTATTGTTACCTAACACATCCCCCCTAGACTTCAGAAAAGAATTCCTGAGATTCCGGGAACACAATGACCAACACAAAAGAGGGGGGGGGGGGGGGTTCGCTCTGCCCCATATCGTGCATCATATGCGCACGGCCAGTGGTGGTTTCCCTGTCTGGTATCTGGAACTACCGCTGGGTGAAACAGCGCACGATAGAGATTGTCACCACTCTAAAACACAACAACCGCTCGAATCGTTACAGTACATGTTGTATGTTCTTCTCGAAACGCGGCCTATTTTTAGCAATTATAGTTTCTTTAATGGATAACAACTTCGAAGGTTGGAACGTGAAGAAACTGCAGAAATTTCTTCATGAGAGAGGGGTTTCAATAACGGGTTACCTGAAGAAAGAACTGGTTGAACTGTGCAAGTGCGTGGCCAATCTGAAATTGACAACCGACCCGAATCTTTCAAGCCCCAACTTGAAGGAGACTCTTGACAAAAGATTGAAAGACGCTGGCTGCACATTTTCCGACCCATTTAATCTTCCTGAATTCACTAAGGATTTCTCTAATATACCAGATTTCGGACTATACGATGTCTTTAAATATTTGATTTGTTTTCGAGCGGATTACGACCGGCGAAAACTTCGAGCGTACAAGTCGTTCCAAGATTATCGATTGTTCAGCGACGGCAACGTCTTTCGTTAGAATTCAACAACGTGGCTGACTCGAGCCCGGTGTGCTGCTTTCGTGCGGAGGTACTAGGTCAAGCCAACACAAAAGGACAAAACTTACCTGAAGAAGGACACATACAATTTGTGGATTATCCTCCAGAAGGATAGTGGAGATGTTGTGAAAGCTGCCTACTGTGAATGCCAAGGAGGGTAAGCCAACCACAGTAAAATAATTTATTTTCCCTATTCTCACTCGTGCCGCCCTCGGTTATTCATAAAAAGCATACTGCCACTTGTTGGTCTTTAACAAATCTTGAGTAGTCCTATTACAATGTAGTATATAAATCATATTGTGTAAAAATGTAATTATAAGTTAATTAATCTGAAGGGAAAAGAAATTTGTTTTTATTCTCTGATCCTAGCAAAACAAAACTTCATTTTTTACACCTATTTCATTTATCATGTGGGTTTCAATTTAGTTAATGTGTGTTTATAATTGTTTTCGTAATCTGTTAATAAGGGAATAAATATGTGCTGGGCCGGTTTTAAACGTACGTTTAAAACCGCCTTGGGGCCTGGGCGTTTGATAATTACCCGAGCCGAAGGCTAAACAACCTCAGATCTTAATCAGGTTTAACACAAACAGAGACCCTAAGCTGAAAATGTATGCCGAAGAGGACGTCATGATGACGTCATCACTTGTCATGTGACGTCATCTTAAAGGTGCATTTTTCAAAAGCCCATATCTAGAGAACGGTATCTCCAACCTGGTATGTTGGTAGACTAGCTCGTGTTATAGATGAAAATTTACGTGACGTCATGGTGACGTCATCATACGATTTTATAGAATTTTTTTAGTTTTTGAACTTTAAAGTTTCTTAAAGCCATATCTCATCAACAGAACATGCTAAATTCAAAATTCTTTTTGTAATAGCTTTGTTAGCTCCTATATTCTTTAACATAAATGTGAAAAATGTGTGACGTCATCATGACGTCATCAAAAATATGCTTTTTTGAAACACATATAAGGGTAGGTCCGATCGTCATAAAAATTAGTGGGTAGGTAGATAGTGCTACTAGCATGTAAAATCCGAGGTGACGTCATGAAGACGTCATCGGCTGATTTTCTGTGAATTTTGTTGTTCTATCCCAAATCCCATAGAATTTGTACACGAATTTTGTAAGTGGCACTTTGGACACTAAACAACCTCAGAATTGTTTAATGTTTCAAATTTCATTGTGCTATTTAAATTTTATACTGTCGTTGATCAGATTGACTTCAATCTTGACAGGCCAAGACCACGTTCCAAATATTTGCTTTGACAAGTGCCGTCGTGATGACGTCATCATGGGTCACATGACATCATCTTAAAGGTGCATATTTTAAGGTCCTATATCTAGAGAACTGTACTTAAGATTGCATCCATTCCTGGTATGCTAGTAGGCCAACTAGCGTTACAGATGAAAATTGATGTGACGTCACGATGATTTTATAGCTTTGTTTAAATTTTCCAACTTTTAAGCCATATCTCTTCCACGGAACATGCAAATGTCGAAATTCCTTTTTGAAAACGTTTGTTTGGCCACATATACTTAAATATAATTGTGAACAACGTAGCCTATGCAAAATTCCAAGTGATGTAATAAAAAATGCGGAAAAGCCCTATGTTCTGTTCTTGCAACAGACATAGAAGTCTATTTTTTGGCTTTTCCGACAACCAGACGGAAAAGGCTTTGTTTTTGTTCCGATTTTTTTTTTTTTTTTTTTTTTTTTTCCTATTTTAGTTCTACCCCAAATCCCATAGACTTTGTACACGAATTTTGTCGGCGGCACTTTGGTCACTAAACAACTTCAGATCTTAACCAAACTTAACACAAACAAAGACCCTCTACTGAAATTGTTTCTCTTAGTGCGACGTCATGATGACGTCATCACGTGACGTCATCTTAAAGGTGCGTTTTTCAAGGGCCCATATCTAGAGAACGGCAGGTCCGATTTCCTTCAAACCTGGTATGTTGGTAGGCTAGTTCGTGTTATAGATGAAATTTAAAGTGACGTCAAGATGACGTCATCGTACGATTTTATAGTAATTTTTAAGTTTTTGAACTTTAAAGTTTGTTAAAGCCATATCTCACCAACAGAACATGCTAAATTCAAAATTCTTTTTGTAATAGCTTTATTAGCTCCTATATTCTTTCACATAAATGTGAAAAATGTGTGACGTCACCATGACGTCATTAAAAAGAGGCTTTTTTGAAACACATATAAGGGTAGGTCTGATCGTCATACAAATTAGTGGGTAGATAGATAGTGCCACTAGCATGTAGAATCCGAGGTGACGTCATGATGACGTCATCTGTTGATTTTCTATGAATTTTTAAATGTTTTAAATTTCATTGTACTCTTTGGAACCTAAGTAAAGTTTCTTAGTCATATATCTCAACAGAATATTCAAAATTCGTTTTGTAATAGGTTTGTTAGCCCATACATTCTTTCATATTAATGTCAAAAAGTGTGACGTCATCATGACGTCATCATGACGTCCTTAAAATGTGCCTTTTGACAACATAAGGGTATAACAATTGGTGGGTTGGTAGATGTTGTCGCTAGCATGTGAAATGTGAAGTAATCTTATGATGACGTCATCGGCTGTTTTTCTATGATTTTTTTTAATGTTTCTAATTTTATTGTACATACTCTCAAAATATTACATTGTCATTGATCAGATTGACTTCAATCTATACACAGGCCAAGAGCACACATTGAGGTGATGTGTTATTGAGGTGATGTCATGATGACCATCATATTTTTTTTTTTTTTTTTTTGAGGTTTTGAAATTTTAAGCCATATTCTCATCAACAGAATATAATCAATTCGAAATTCCTTAGGTCAGAGTTATGGATGTGAAAACGTGTAACATCATTCTGACTTCATTAAAATGCCCTTTTAAAAAACACATAAGGGTAAGTCGAATCGTTATGAAAATTGGTAAAATCTGAAGTGACGTGATCGGCTGACTTTCTAGGAATTTTTAAGTTTTTCAAATTTCTTTTTAACTGTCATTGATCAGATTGACTGCAATCTTGACACATGCCAAGACCACGTTCCAAATATGTGACGTCATGACGACGCTATCCTACGATTTTATGTTGATTTTTAGGTTTTTAAAATTTTTAATGTAATTTGTAACCGGGACTTGCGCCATATAACAGCCTAAGGTCTTAAACAAGTTTGTCATATATAGCCTATAATGGAAATTACATGACCAAGAAAGAAGTCAGGATGGCGTCACGCTTAAAGGTCAAGTTTGGAGTAGCAAAAGACAGAAGTGATGGAGTTTTGTGCTGAATATAACAGAAAAACGGAAAAGCCCTGCGTCTGTTTGCAAGAGACGCAAGATGTCTAGTTTCCTATTTTAGTTCCACCCCAAATCCCATAGACTTTGTACACGAATTTTGTCGGCGGCACTTTGGTCACTAAACAACCTCAGATCTTAACCAAACTTAACACAAACAAAGACCCTCTACTGAAATTGTTTCTCTTAGTGCGACGTCATGATGACGTCATCACGTGTCACGTGACGTCATCTTAAAGGTGCGTTTTTCAAGGGCCCATATCTAGAGAACGGTAGGTCCGACTTCTTTTAAACCTGGTACGTTTGTAGGCTAGCTCGTGTTATAGATGAAAATTGACGTGACGTCATGATGACGTCATCATACGATTTTATAGTAATTTTTAAGTTTTTGAACTTCAAAGTTTCTTAAAGCCATATCTCACCAACAGAACATGCTAAATTCAAAATTCTCTTTGTAATCGCTTTGTTAGCTCCTATATTCTTTCGCATAAATGGGAAAATGTGTGACGTCATCATTACGTCATCAAAAATAGGCTTTTTTGAAACACATATAAGGGTTGGTCCGATCGTCATAAAAATTGGTGGGTAGGTAGATAGTGCTACTAGCATGTAAAATCCGAGGTGACGTCATGATGACGTCATCGGCTGATTTTCTGTTAATTTTTTAGTCATGATGACCATCAAATGATTTGTATATTTTTTTTAAGGTTTTGAAATTTTAAGCCATATCTCATTAACAGAATATAATAAATTCGAAATTCCTTTTTGTAATCAATTCATTAGGTCAGAGTTATGTATGTGAAAATGGGTAACATCATCCTGACGTCATCAAAATGCCCTTTTAAAAAACACATGAGAGTAGGTCGGATCGTTATGAAAATTTGTAAAATCTGAAGTGACGTGATTGGCTGATTTTCTAGGAATTTTTCATTTTTTTCAATTTTTTAAAACTGTCATTGATCAGATTGACTGCAATCTTGACACAAGCCAAGACCACGTTCCGAATATGTGACGTCATGACGACGCTATCCTACGATTCTATGTTGATTTATAGTTTTTTTTTATTATTTAATGTAATTTGTAACCGGGACTTGCGCCATATAACAACCTAAGGTTGTCATATATATCCTATAATGAAATTACATGACCAAGAAAGAAGTCAGGATGGCGTCACGCTTAAAGGTCAAGTTTGGAGTAGCAAAAGACATAGAAGTGATGGAGTTTTGTGCTGATTATAACAGAAAAACGGAAAAGCCCTGCGTCTGTTTGCAAGAGACGCAAGATGTCTAGTTTCTTCTTCTTTTAGTTCTGACCAAAATCCCATAGACTTTGCACACGAATTTTGTCGGCGGCACTTTAGGTCTTAAAAAACATCGGATCATAACCAAACTTACCTCAAACATAGAACCTATGCTGAAATTGCATGTCGAAGAGTGACGTCATGATGACGTCATCTTAAAGGTGCGTTTTTCAAGGGCCTATATCTAGAGAACGGTAGGTCCGATTTCCTTTAAACCTGGTATGTTGGTAGGCTAGCTTGTGTTATAGATGAAAATTGAGGTGACGTCATGGTGACGTCATCGTACGATTTTATAGTAATTTTTAAGTTTTTGAACTTAAAAGTTTCTTAAAGCCATATCTCATCAACAGAACATGCTAAATTCAAAATTCTTTTTGTAATAGCTTTGTTAGCTCCTATATTCTTTCACATAAATGTGAAAAATGTGTAACGTCATCATGACGTCATTAAAAATATGCTTTTTTGAAACACATATAAGGGTAGGTCTGATCGTCATAAAAATTAGTGTGCAGGTAGATAGTGCCACTAGCATGTAAAATCTGAAGTGACGTCATGATGACATCATCGCATGATTTTCTAGGAATGTTTAGTTCTATCCAAAACCCCATAGACTTCGTACTAGAATGTGGCACTTTGGTCACTAAACAACCTCAGATCTTAATCAGACTTAACACAAACATAGACCCTAAGCTGAAATTGTATGCTGAAGAGTGACGGGGTGATGACGTCATCACGTGTCACGTGATGTCATCTTAAATGTGCATTTTCCAATGGCCCGTATCTAGAGAACCATAGGTCCGATTACTCTCAAACGTAGTATGTTGGTAGGCAAGCATTTGTTATTGATGGAAATTGAGGTGACGTCACGATGACATCATCATACGAAATTATAGTCATTTTAAAGTTTTTAAACCTTAAAATTTTCTTTAAGCCATATCTCATCAACAGAACATGCTAATATCGAAATTCTTTTTGTAATAGGTTTGTTGGGTCCTACATATGTAACAACAAATGCAAAATATGTGCACCATCATAATGACGTCATCAAAGGCATAATTTCTCGTAAGACATGTAAATTGGTAGGTCAAATTGTCATGAAGCCTGGTGGGTAGGCAGACTTGTCACAAGCAAGCAAAAATCGCAGTGACATCATAAAAAAATAAAGCGGAAAAGCCCTATGTTCTGTTCAGCGAAGAGACAGAGTCCTAGTTTTCTTTTCTATTTGTTGTGTATCACCAGGTCTGATGGAGCTTGCCGCCACATTGCTGCAGCATTGTACGAGATTGAGGCCTTTGAAAAGAAACCTGTTACCGATGGACCATCTCAATGGGCAAAGAGGGCGAGAGAAGAAGACGGAGCAGCTCCCATTCGACTTCTCAGCATAAAGACAGCAAAGTAAACTGCCCTGTCATTAATCATAAATTTAATTAACAAATCCCATGACAGAATTTGATACCTTTAAAAAGGTATATCGGGGTGTGATTTGTCAGTGTTTTTTCTGATTTCAAGATTTTTTGTTAGGATTTTATAATTCTTAAAGAATCTCTTTTGCAATCGTGTTGTCCTAAAGGTGGATATAGACCAATTAATTTTTGGCCAATCTCGCCCCCGATATATACATAAACTACTGATTTATTATAAACTTTACACAGACCAGTGTTCCAGTATTTGCTGTAAAATAGCTCTCCAACTCTATTTCTGAGAATTACAGAAAAAGCAAATGCTGTCTGCTTCCTTTAAAAACTGGTTTTGGGCAGAACCATGAAGGATGACGTCATAATCAACTCTGACCACTTTACATTAACTTTGATGATTACTCTTCTAGGTATGGGGAGTGCTCAGAATCAGCTCGTAAAAAACGTCCCCTCTCAGATGTTTTTGATCCACGCCATCTTGATGACCGTGCTCAACTGAACAGTGACCAGCAGGCAGATTTTGTGAAGCGATTGAAAGAGGTAAGGCAAAATTACAAAAATAAAAGAAAAAGTGACATCTTTTTTGAGATCCTGCAAGGCATTATTTTCCAAAATGGTGGCCCCATCTCATAAAAGGAGACGTTGGATTTGCAAACAATATAAATCACGACTTTGGGATCCACTAAATAATGGAGAGCCGATTTCCAAATTTAAAAGTTCATGCAGACCACTCGCCTGACTACCAATTTTCAATAGCCTCGGTCAGGTTGAATATAAAACGGGTAAAAAGATATTATTTTGGTTTGTTTTCTACTTTCGATTGGCAAAACTTGACCAGTTTTGGTTTTGGACAATAGCCAGGTTTCCATCATGCGGCACATGTGGAAGACAGATTCAGTAATAAGACTCCAGACACCATTTTGTAAAATGAGGTCAGAGAGAGGCCAAACAAGCTATTTTCTACCCTGAAATACCGATTAATCCGGGGTGACACCTGGTGATACTTTGACAGGTTTTAATGGAGTTGAATTGACAGAGTGAAAATAACTTGTTTGGGCCATTCTGGGGTATTGTACAAGTAGCTGAACAAGTGACATTGACTTGTGCAGGAAATTAAAATATTTTTTGTTTAACTTTTTATCCTTTTTTCCCAGATTGAACCTGACTGTGGAGTTTTGGAGATATTGAGCCACCAAGACACATTTGAACTCCGAATGTATGAGACCTTCTTTCCTATCTCAAGGAAGAAAACTGTTTAACGAGATCACTGGAAATATTCATACAGAAAATTTGCTAAGGCAAATTAAGTATACTGAGGAACATGTTAATATAGTTTACCACGCAACTAAGGGCCAAAGTGCAAACCCAACATGGGTGGAAATGCGCAAAGGCATTATAACAGCCTCAAACTTTAAGAGGGTTTATACAAGGGTGAGAACTTTGGAGGAGGACAGTTCAGCTGATCCATCAGCCTTACTGAGGCATCTCATGGGTGAGAGGAATTCTGAAGGTGGGACCAAGCCAGCTGCCCTGCAGTGGGGCCGAGAGAAAGAGGACGAGGCAAGGGAGATGTACCTCCAAGTGGAGAAGAAGCGTCACAAAGGGCTCGTTGCAGATGAGGCTGGTCTACTGGTTGACAAGGAGGCACCATACATAGGCTGTTCTCCAGATGGTGTTGTTCAATGCTCATGCCCATGCCATGAGAAGAGATTAATTGAAATAAAATGCCCCTATATCCACTCCGTGATGCCACACCCAAAGATGCTTCCAGAGAGCGCTGGTGTATGCGAAAGGACGGGGAATGGTTTTTGAAACCATCTTCATTGTATTATACACAGATCCAGGGCCAACTAGGGATTTCAAAGCTTTCTGTTTGTGATTTAGTTGTGTATACAACAAAGGGGTCCATGTCATTCCAGTTAAATTCAATAAGTCCTTTTATGACGTTTTGAGGTAGCGCTTATTGCTTTTTTATCACAAGTACATGTTCCCATCTATACTTGCCAAGTGGAGAGTTGAATAGGCATAGTTCTATTCTTGGACCAAAGTTAATGACACTCTTGCCTCCCTCTTTTTGTTGAGTATTAACGTACAGGGATTTCTGAGAATGTGTGAAGTATTAGAGCCATTGATTACGAATTATGTGATCTTGTAAACATCCACATGTCTTAATTGTTAATGACTTTTTATTAAACTTTCTTTAACTAAGTCCTATTTTTTTATCAAATATTAAAAACTGTTTTTTACAAGATTTTAGAGTATTCAAACAAGTTGGCAGTGGTAACTGTTTTTAATCGTCAATTTTACACAAAAGTAAAATGTTTACAAAAATACGTACATAAGTGATGTAAACACATGTTCAGGTACATGTACTTGATTGGTTTACATGTGCGCTTTCCTATGGGAGCCAGGTCAGGGCACCAGACAAGGTAGGGACATAGGAAAGCGCACATGTAAACAAAGCGTGTCATTACGTCTTGGGTCTATTGCAGGTTAGTAGGCTATTTAACAAGCTGCTTGTTCAAATTACACATTGCACAACATACAAACAGTATTTGGTCCATCAATGGAACCAATGTCAAAGGAATTGTTTCATCCAGAATTTTGTAAATCTTAACCCGTCCAATGGCTCTCTCTACGTGTATCAGTGCTCTCGCAATTCTTCTTGTCTTGGTCGTGGCCTGCTGAGTTGCTTTCCAAAAGCAAACGGTGGAATGCTCAGTGTTGCACCGCGCAGTGCAAGTAAGTCCCTAATTAGGAATCCTCTGTCTGCCATTACATCATCTCCATTTTCAATGAAGTCCAGAAATCCTGACTTAAGTGTAAGTGCTCGGTCAGAAATACTGCCAGACCACAATGCTGACACAAATGTAATATTCCCCTTCGGTGAAACTGCTATGAGGACCTTTGCTGTATTTCGGTGTTTGTACGATGACTAAGTTTTTCGTTGAGAAGATGGAACACTTGGCCTTTGTATGAAAAATTCCGAACAGTCGATGACACATCGCGTTTTGGGATAATACTAAAAAGCGAGAGGAAGTTTGTTTCTTATCTGGTCAACTGATGGCCACTGGATGAGGGAATTTGAGTTCCACATACAAAAAGTTTATCCATGTCGTGAAGACGCGACTCACTAGTGTCGTTGAGATGCCAAACATATCAGCCAGCTGTTGAACTTGCAAACCGCATCGCAACCTGATCTGTGTAAGCAAAAACTATTCCAGGCAAGTCAGAGTCCGAGCAGGTCCACGGTTGTATTGCTGTCAAAATGAAAACAAGTAAACATGTAAGTACATGCACATGTACTTTTCATGAGGATATTTGATTGTACATACTTGTTGATAATGTAAATAAGAAAGTGTTAAAAATTGCCTTGTGACATTTTATTCAAACAGTTTGAACATGAGTTGAAAATAGAATTTTTCTTGTTCATGTTTCTATGCAACTTTTAATATGGTGGGTCAATGAATGTACATGGTTAATCTTGTACTTGTTTGCTGTGTTTTTGTTATAAATAAATTTTCAAAGAATGATTCGTCTACCAAATACTATGCAGGTCCATTTTACTTACCCACTTGTCATTAGTCCTTGATCCTTTCCAGTATGTCGGCTGGCTTTGTCGGACACCCAGTCGAATATGAAAAGCAGCATTGCGACGGAAAAACCTGCACGAAATCCACATGCGGAAATTACATAATGGTTATTTAATTCAATTTCAACTAAAAGTAGTGGGGGATGCAGGAATAACCAAGTAAATATTTCCCAAGAAAAATGGAATTTTATGAAGCAAGGAAGTGTAGAAAGTATTTCCAAAATTCTCACATAAATGTGAAATAAGTTTTGCCTGTTTGCCTCTGCATTTCTAAGGAATCTTTGGTTATCAACATTCTAAAGATTTTAAGGGATGAGGTAGGTTTGTGAACAGAATTGGGTACAGTATACACAGATTTACCTAATCTAGCATGATGGATAGATTTATTGTTGAATCCGACAACTCAATTCACGCATCTTGATTTAAATGTCACGTACAATACTTGCATTCGCAGCACTGCACCAGTTTCGGGAAAAATGCATAAAATAACAAAATACCTGTATAGAATTTGCAAGAAGCATCACCACTGTCAATCACTGTCTGCTTGGTAAGTTTTCGCTGCAGCAGATTTGCATCTTTTAGCTCAAGGTCCGAGAACTTGGCGATATTTTCTGCATCCAAGCATGTCTGAGTCGCTTGATCGGCAGTACTTCGGTCATGTCCGCGGTGGGGCCCGACTTCCAAAACTTGCAAAAAATCGTTCGTCTGGACATGTTGGCTGCACAATGCCGGCGCGTCTGTCTGGCAGCACTGGTCGACAACTTGGGGAAATTCTCCAGTATCTGAAGTATGTGAAGTTTTATCCACTTCCATGGCAAGCTTTGGAATTTTTGTTGCTGGAGCGTGGTACACACGTTCTTTGGAAGGTGGTCTGGTCTTACGCGACAGAAAATTGTTCATCTCCACCGCGCTAGATGTCGAAGCTGGTATTGGGTCGGTGTAGTCATCTGTTGGCCCATTGCCACTGACGAAATGTTTGGAGCAAATGTAAGTATTGTAAGTTACATTCTCCGCCGAAAAGTCTTTTCTTGAGCAGTTTTTTATCCAACGGAGACACTTCTCACGGTTCGACTTCGGCTTCGGAAAGGGTAGCCACCAAACGCCATTCAAGTGGGGACGGTCCGAACAGTGCTTCTTCGCAGGCATTCTAAAGCACTAAATCCCACAAACTTTGTATTTTATGTTAATGTCTAGATTCTAACAATAACCAGTACTAGAGTCTGACAAAATCTGCGTGGAAATTTATCGTTTTAAAGTGACAAGAAACGTATTAATCGCGTACATGTACTTCGATCACGGCAAGTGGACACGTATGTACGAAAGCCCGTTAGTGCCAGTTATTTCTATTTTCGAGAGCAGTTTTATTTTTTTCGAGTGCAGTTTTTTTTTTCGAGAGCAGTTATTTTTATTTTCGAGAGCAGTTATTTTTTTTCGAGAGCAGTTATTTTTATTTTCGAGAGCAGTTATTTTTATTTTCGAGAGCAGTTATTTTTATTTTCGAGAGCAGTTATTTTTATTTTCGAGAGCAGTTATTTTTTTTTCGAGAGCAGTTATTTTTTTTCGAGAGCAGTTATTTTTTTTCGAGAGCAGTTATTTTTATTTTCGAGAGCAGCTATTTATATTTTCCAGAGCAGCTATTTTTATTTTCAAATCAAGAAGCACATGTTTCGCGCAGACGCCTGGGTAGAGTGTGCATGCAGTGTTAGTGCATGCACTGGCGCTTGCTACATTCCTCAAAAGCGCAGCTGTAGGCCTAATATTCTACGGATCAACCTACTTTGTCTCTCACAGTTTCCATTAAATACCCCGCAATAATGCCAGGGTCACTATTTGTCGCAGAGGCTTCAATCCAGAGGATCTGTCTTGATTATCCGGTTTGTCATAAGCGTCGAGGTGCCACACAAAGTCTGGGCCTCTTCCGTTTATACCCAGCACGATATGGGGCAGAGGGGTACCCCCTTTTTGTCCCTATACCCTATACACTCTCCAGACTATTGTTACCTTCACCCTACTGACCTTTAAAATATTTAACAAATTCATCCATGTACCCCCTGTGGGCATAGTTGCCAAAGTTACCCGAGTTTGGGGCAACTTTGGCATGTCATAGAATGTGTGTAAATGTACTAGATTGAAATTAAGTGATATACAAAATTGCTTTATTAACCCATGAAACTAACATGTATAATTTAATCATTAATATTTTGGCATGTCAACAATAATTGTTGCTATGGCAACCATATGATGCAAACAAATGTGAGTAATTCAATTTTACCAGGTAAATTTTTTTTTTCATGAAAAAAAGAAAACATAGCTACTCGCGAAGTGTTTTTTTTGGCCAATTTACCCATGGGTGCCAAAGTTGCCCTATTTTACATAACCCCTTGCCAAACGAGTATAATAATAGTACCAAAAAAAATCAGTCCTCAAAAACCCTTCAACAATATTTTAAAGACTTGTTGGTTATGTAGAAAGGGACTCCAAACGAGTACTGAAATCAACTTAAGCATGAGACATTTATAACAAAAACGTCAAAAACGTTTGCTATTTTATTGTACACAATACTTGAGACACCATTGAACGATGTGCCTCTAAATGGCATCATTAGAGCTCATGAATTATAAAAAAACATTATATTTTATTTTAATAGGCAAAATAAAAAAAAAATAGTGTCACGTCTTTACAACAAAAGAAAGGATGAGCCCTTTTTTACTTCATTTTTTCAAGTCCTGCAAGGCAGTATTTTCCAACAAGATATTGGAAAATAACCATCCATTCGTTTTCAGAATTGTATAAACACTTCAATTTTGTGACTTTAGTCAGAAAACTTCCGTGCAAAATACAGGGGAAGAAAGTTTGTTATTTGTATTGGCACAGTGTGTGGTCACTCAAAGTGTTCACATACAATTTTTACGGATTTAGTAGTAGGTAAAGGCTGATTTCAGACCACCTCAAAATATTTCCCTACCCCTATACGACAACAATTTTCAAAACCTCTAAAAATCAAAAACCGAGAAAATCGCCCATAAATCGCCAACAATTTCTCTCTCTAAAAATCGCCCAAAAATTTCTCTCTCTAAAATCACTAAAAATCTCGCCCAAAATCTCTCTCTAAAATCGACCAAGATCACTCAAAATCTCTCTCTAAAATCGACCCAAAAATCGCCAAAAAATCTCTCTAAAATCGACCCAAAAATCACCCAAAAATCACCCAAACTCAAATCTCCAATTCGAAATTTATATTCTCAAAATCTCAAACCCCAAATCTTAAATTCGAAAATTATATTCTCAAATCTCAAACCTCAAACCTCAAACCCCAAACTCAAATATTCTCAAATCTCAAACTAAATTCCTCAAACCCCAAATCTTAAATTCGAAAATTATATTCTCAAATCTCAAACCTCAAACCCCAAACTCAAATATTCTAAAATCTCAAACTCAAATCCTCAAACCCCAAATCTTAAATTCGAAAAATATATTCTCAAATCTTAAACCTCAAACCCCAAACTCAAACATTCTAAAATCTCAAACTCAAATCCTCAAACCCCAAGTCTCCAATTCGAAAATTATATTCTCAAAATCTTAAATTCAAATCTAAAATCCCAAATAGTAAATCAGAAGTCTCAAAATCAAATATCAAATATTCTCAAATCTCAAACCCCAAACCCCAAACCCCAAATCTCAAAATCTCAAATCTTAAATCTGAAAATCTCAAATCTTAAATCTGAAAATTATTCTAAGAAATCCAGAGTTACATAAGCTATTCTCAGAAAACCCGAGTTAATTTCAAGCCATATATTTTAAATCGAGTCATATAGTTGTCCAACAGATTTTACAAAAATCATTAAAATAGAGGAATCCCCCAAAAATCCAACAATCCCGAGCTGTACAACCAATTCTCAGAAATCTCGAAGCAAAAAAAAAAGTCGCCGAGGTTGGTCGACTTTACCCTATAGAATCCTAAATTCTCGTTTTATACCTATACATGTGTTGTGTAAATTACAACAGATTCACGTTGGGCCCACCAACCGGACGCGATGGCACATATATCAGACGAGACTATCTATCGATCATAAAAAAGAACGAAGCGCTTTATAAAAATTTGCGATACAAGTCTAAAGAAGTTTTAGAAAATCTAATCGCAGATAAACACATCCAACTGGGAGATCCTACCGGAAGAAGGGGTCAGTATATTAAAAAAGATTTTGAATCTGCCATACAACGATACTATAAAAAACCTGATGAAGAACTTTTACTTTTAGATTTTTGCGAAACAACTCCGAGACCATTCAGAGATCATTTACGTAATTACGAGATGAATATCGACAGAATTCTCATCGATACTATAGCATTTTTTTACGAAAACAAGATCAAAAGCGCAGACAAATTGAAAGACTTACCGGTACTAAACGAAATTAGAAGCTTTAAATTCCAACTCGCGTTAAAAGTTACGTTGAGAAAAAATAATCATATAAACAATACTTTTACCGAAGATACGAGTATGTTTTTCGGTTTTCAATCACTCGTATTAAACGAAGACGGAATAGAAAACCAAGTACAACAACAGATAGATATCATAATCGAACAAAATAATAATTTTTGGTTACGAAAACGACATTTTTCCGCTGAGAATAACCCCCACTCAACGAGAACAAGCCATCAATCTATTGCTGTTTTCTCAAGGAGATAATAACCATTATTGTTGGATAAAAGACATAAGCCGTTTATTATCTAAAGAAACTAAACACGGTCACCGCATCTATTTTTGCGAGTGGTGTCTGCAACATTTTAGCAGGCAAGATATTCTAAACAGACACATAAAAGATTGTATGGGTGTTAGCCAAACCCCCGCTAGAGTCGTATTACCCGATAAAAGCAACAATATTCTAAAGTTTAAAAACTTAAAAAATAGGCAACCGGTACATTTTACTGTATACGCTGACTTTGAAAGTATCTTAGTACCGCTACAACCCCCCGATGAAAAGGCGCCCACTATAAATACTCACGAACATAAAGCTTGCGGCTATGCCTATATCCTAATCGGACCCGACGGTCAAGTTTTAGGCTCGCCTAAAACTTATAGAGGGACAGACGCAACATCACATTTCTTAGATAATTTACTAGCCGAGCAACACAAAATCAACAAAATATTCAAGGACCCCAAACCCATAATTTTTGCTCCTCAAGACGAGTTAGAATATAACGATGCTAAAGATTGTTGGATTTGCGAGAACTCATTAAAAAATATAACAAATCAGTCAGCGCGCAGCGTACTCGATAACGAGGTGCCCGGCGACGTTTTATTTGCAGCGAGTTGACGGTCTCGGACCTACGAGAATTCACGAGGTTTTTGCGAGCGTTCGGTAGTGCCTCTAGAAAATAGATGGGAAGCCCATTTTCGCTGCAGTTTCCGGCCAACATGGAGTCGTGAGTAAACATTTATTTCTTTCTGCATCGAATAATACAATTTTTAAAATTGTTTTCGTTGTGAAGGCTGTTTACTAGGCTTGTAAAATGAGGTATGAAAAATATATATATTTTTAACTACCTGCACGTTTTTGGTGATCCTGACTGTTTCGAGATATTTTGAGATGAAATTTGTCGTTTGCTGGACACTTGAAGAGTTATGCTTTCGATCCGTACTATTTTCATGTCTGCAGGTTCAACGAGCGATTTTTATTTCGATGCTAAATGTTGGTGAAAATTACAAACTTACACGGGGAAATGTCTGATGTCAATGACGTCACTGTGTACGTACGTGGGTGCGCGCTTATTGCGCGATGCGGCGAGCTAGAGAAAGGCATGTCGACAATAGGTTCCTGTCTCGTTTCACATGCATGTGGCATACATGTTTATGAAATGCAAATTTGGCTGTGTTATAAAAACATTTATAATGTGTTTTTTTATGTTTCAGAGTTTCTCAGCCTAGTAGTAGTAGTACTGTGAACTGGGTAACAGGACAACTCGTACCTTGGACAACTCGTACCCTGTTTTAAGCATGGGTTTCGGTGTTTTCATTCCAAGGAATTGCCCATCACTTAAAGACTTACATATTACTCTAGAAATGTGTTTAAAATTTAACAAATGACAAAAAGTGTGCTGTCATTGAAGTCCAGTGTACGAGTCCATGTATTATAGACAGATTTTTAGAAATGTTAAAACGACTCCGGTTTTGTTAAAACGCATGTACATCAGGCATGCAACTTTTCATCGGATCAGCTGATTCCTCGTTTTTCACTTCACACTTATGGTATGCCATTGAAAATTAAAAAACACAAACTCTTGTAAAGATTGGAATTTCCTCATTTGTTTGTGAGGTTGCATGCCTGGTACATGTACATGTATTACTTTTTTATAGGATATTCCACTGCACAGTCTTCTTTTAATTCTAAAGACCCTAGTTTTTGCAATTTTGAATCCTATCTTTTGGTAGAAAATGCATTTTACTTGGGCATTTTTCAGCAATGCCATATGCCTCTAAATGTTTTGTGGTTTATTAATTTTCCTTAAATCTCAACACCGAAACCTTGCAAAATGTTATGTAGTGTAGAACTTATTATTTATTGGTGTTTGATTTAAGTATACATGTAGAAAAACTTAACATGTAGTTTCATGTTTACTCTTGTAAACACATCTTCATGTCTTTCGACTTAATGTAAAAAGTGTGAAAATGTCAATTCTGCAATGTCTTGTGCCCTTCTTTGAAATATTATTAATTTTTAAAAGTCTTTCAGTTCATTGTATACAAAACATTTGTAGCTGCTTGTGAAAATAAAATAAAAGTTAAAATGGTACACAGGTTTTAGTTGTATTCATTAAAGCATCATTTTCTGTTATTTATTATTAATGTCATCCATGATCTACAACATATGAATGTTATAGGTATACAAAAATTGATACTACTAATGATAGTGTATCTCCCCCCCCCCCCCCTTTACAGGAAATAGCATTGTGGGTAGCCTATATTTACATTTTACAATACTTGTTTTGGCCAAACCCGTCAAAGAAAAAGTGGTTTCCCTTTTTGTTTCTAATCAGTTTGAGCCAAAACTAAATGAAAAGGAAAATCATTAATAGACAACTTTTTATCGGCACACAATTTCGATTTACTACCCCATTTTAAATTCCAGGCTGGCTAGAACTTAGGTTGTGGATATATTACATTTGTCATTGAAAAAAAATTGACAAAAATGACAAAAAAAGCAGCCTGGCAATCTTTGTGATGTGTTTACAATACATCATTTTACATGTACTTTCCCTATTCCGAGAAGACGTGCATTACGCAACGATTTTATTTTCTAGTCTGGCGCCTTTACTCCGCCTTCACACTTTATTATAAGCCTGTATGTGGAGCAGGGTACCTGACACATAAAAGCGCCCTTGTGTTAATGTAGCGGTGCCTAATTGGTCAAGATGCAAAGTCGTTTGGGGATATGACCAATGAGGACAGCACACTCATACCATCCACGTGCTTGCAAAGCTGCGTTGTTTTCCTAATCTGGGCATACGGAATGGACATCATTTTTTAGTGATCCTGACTGTTTCGAATAATCAAGAGAACCGTATTTATAAAGATAGGTAACTTAATATTATAGCTTGTCTCCAACCCGTCAGATTCTTCTGCCCAACTTCGTTTAGTTTAGAAAAAAGACATTTTTCACCGACCGTAAATTCACTACAACAACGGTCACATTTTCGTTCATATATTTCACAAAATGGACGTTTAAAATTTGAATAATCTCACTAAACAATAAGGCTATACCATTTCCAGCCTGTCTTTTAATTAAAATCTTACTTTTAAAGACACGTTAACTGGAAAATGAATTTCGAAAATGTGATCTCCAATCTCATGAATATGCATTTACCGAGCGTTTTATGCATACGCTGCAAATAAACGAAAGCACTTTTCAGCACGCTGCGCGCTGACTGAAATACTTGCGAATGTGCTTATCCGGAAATTCATGGAGAAGAAGATAATTGCGACCCCCATCTTCTACGACTTGGGTCGAAAAAGCCCCAAAGAACTGCGAGCGATCATCGCCGATAAACACATTCCATTGGGCGATCCTACTGGGAAAAGAGGTCAGCACCTTAAAAAAGATTTGATATCGGCTATAAACGCTTATCCAAAACCCGAAAGATTTCAAAGAGCTGACAGGCGCAAAGAGAAATATCCCCCAATATTCTGCGGAATATGTAACAGAGAGATTTGCGCGTTTAGAAAATGTCGCGACCACTGCCACATTACCGGTTAATATCGCGGAGCCGCACACATACGTGCTGTAACTCAAAATTACAAATAACACGTTTATATTCAACTGTCGTTTTTCATAAATACTTTTCTATTGTTAGGTTACTCGTGGTTTTGCATGCATGTCTTATTTGGGGCCAAATTTGAGGCTACATTGCCTGATATCGATTTTTAGCCAAGACTTTTCATTTTTACGGAAAAGTAGCCACATTTTGATTTTATATCTTTAAAAGGCAAACATGAAAATCAACAGTTAAATATGAACGTGTTAAAAACAAACCCGGAGTAACACCAATCCCGGTCATTATTCATAATTTAGAAAATTACGACGCGCATTTGCAAAGTATTTCAGAAACCGACGGAAAACTAAAGTGTATATCTAAAACATCCGAAAAATACATTTCATTTTCGATAGGTCAACTCAGATTTTTAGATTCGTTTAAGTTTTTATCTACGTCGCTAGAAAAACTAGTAGCCGCATGTCCGAGAGAAGCGTTTAGGCATATACCGATCGCCTCAAGATCGGTAGACCTCGATCTTTTGATTAAGAAGGGTGTTTATTCGTACGACTATGAACGATTTTGAAAGATTTAACGAAACGAAACGAAACTTCCCGCTAAACGTCATTTTTACAACAGTCTAACCAACGCCGACATAAGCGACTCGGATTACTCACACGCTAAAATAGTATGGCGAGAATTTAACATTAAAAACTTGAGTGAATATTACGACCTCTACGTATTGACCGATGTATTATTATTGACCGATGTGTTTGAAAACTTTAGAAAAATCTGCATCATAAATTACGGATTAGATCCGTGCCATTATTTTACATCACCCAGTCTGAGTTGGGACGCTTTATTAAAACATAGTAAGATTCGCTTAGAACTATTGATAGATATAGACCAACATTTATTCATAGAGCGCGGAATCAGAGGAGGAATATCTAGCGTAGGATTGTGTCGCTATGCCGAGGCTAATAATAAGTATCTAAAAGACTACGACCCCAACAAGGAGTCTTCGTTTATTGCATATGCCAACAATTTGCATGGGTGGGCATGTCTCAACTATTACCGTGCGGCGATTTTAGGTGGGTCATCGATTTTTTTTTATCTCTGTGGACTACTGAATACGCGCTGTCTCTGGGGGATGACGCTTACTGGGGTTATATTTTAGAAGTAGATTTAGACTATCCCGAACATTTACACGAGCTCCACAACGACTATCCTTTAGCACTCGTCCGATTTCGAAAAAGACTCTTTAAAATTTATGAACAACTCGGTTTTTGGTAAAACGATGGAAAACGTTAGAAATCGAATGGACGCTCATCTGATAAGATCCCATGAAGTAGATAGAATTCGTAAATTGATGTCCAAACCCAACTACAAGTGCTCGGTAGTTTTGAAGAGTGTAACCTACTCATGATAGACATGTATAAAACTAAAGTTCGTTAGTACAAACCCATCTATTGCGGTATGAGTATCTTAGACTTGTCTAAACTTTTAATGTATGAATATTATTACGATAAGCTCAAAGTTAAATATGGAGAAAATGCTAAATTGATTTATACCGATACGGACTCGCTACTTTTACATATAAAAACTCAAGACTTATACAAAGACATGGAAAAAGACAAAGAATTATATACGACTTATCAAATTATCCGAAAGATCACTTTTTATACGACGATTCTAATAAAAAAAAATGATTGGCAAGTTCAAGGATGAATGTGGTGGAAAACCAATCAAAGAAGTCGTTTGTATCAGATCAAAAATGTACTCTATTCTCATGGGCGATGGGAAAAATATTAAGAAATCAAAAGGAATTAGGAGACCCGTCGTTTCAAACGAGATAACCCATCAAGATTATATAGACTGTCTGTTTAATCATACAATCTATCGACACGACATGAACATGTTGAGAAGTGACAAGCATATCATGAACTCTTTAACTCAAAATAGGGTATCGCTCAATCCCAGAGATGACAAACGCTACATCTTGGACGATGGAATTCATACTCTGATGCACGACCATTATAGAATAAAAAAGTGAAATAAAAAATACTGCAAATACTTAAAATGACTTATGTAAAACATGTGCAAGTGGTTAAAACTCGGAAAGCTAACTACGTGCGAAAAAGACGGAGACCCGTGGTGTATCGAGCATTTTGGTAGGCGCGATCAAGCACCTAAACCGTGTTCAATTTGCGGTTGTGCAGCGGGCCGGCAGCGGGCCGGCAGCGGGCCGGCAGCGGGCCGGCAGCGGGCCGGCAGCGGGCCGGCAGCGGGCCGGCAGCGGGCCGGCAGCGGGCCGGCAGCGGGCCGGCAGCGGGCCGGCAGCCAACTAGGGCGTAGTTAGCTGCTAAATCGCTAGTTACCTTCTCTGGAGTTGATTACTAAATTCTTATTCATAAAACCTTTCTAGAAATGTTGCTAGCTAGTTGCATACTATAAAATGCTAGTTGCATGCTAGAGTCACTGTGAATGGTTGAGATGTCAAATACAATAGGATGACTGGGAATGGTTCAGATGTAAACTACAATTTGGTGACTAGCTATACTATATAACTACTTTTTCATACAAAACATGACAGTATAGACTTACCTATAGATTAAACCTGATTTTAGTAAATTTGGAATGGCTTCTAAAAGTCAAAGGAAAGCTAATTACTCGCCTGATGGAAACTTGTTGGCTGAACACCAAGCCACTATTGATGTCAAACATAAGGATTCAGGAACAAATCAAAAAAAGGAGGAGGTATGGAAGAACATTCTTAACCAGCATCGCGCTACTGAGATTCTCCCACAAGTTGAGCGATCGTAAGATGATCTGAAATCAAGATTGTCAAAGCTAAAATCTGAGTCGCAGGAGTGTCTCCAAAGCATGAACAAATTAAGGAAGACGACAGGGGCAGGAAAGCCACCCAATGAACCCACTGTTACTGTTGCCCAACAACAAATTCTTGATTTATGTGAGGACACGCCCGGTTTTCAAGGGTTGATGGAAGTCGAGTCCGCTGGAGAGAAACAATTCAGACGAAGTGTCTTGTGATAATATGGGTGAGTTTATTCTTTATTTGTCATATAAAAGAATTATATTATGGTTTCACATTCCTTTCAACAAAAAGATGAATTACCTTTTTTTAATCCGACTCTTATTTTAACTTCTAATTTACATTTAATACTTTTACAGGCCAATATGTCAAAGAGCTGTCAGAAGTGGATGAATGTAGATGAAGCAACTCCGTCAACATCCAAATCTCAAGAACTTTGTAGTCCAGCATCAAAGAAGTTAAAGCTGCAGCAGAAATCTTTTGAGTAACTTGTTGACATTGAAATAGTGTCTACTGGCGAAATGCTATAGTTGCTTACTAGTCATTTAGAGTTACCCAAGATCAACTCTAACTTTAGCAAGCAACTTAGAATATAACCAAGCTAAGCGAGGTTTTATGAATAACATTTAGTAATCAACTACGCTTAGCAGGCAACCAAGGACCATTTTAGTAGCCAACTAGGCCTAGCAGGGTTTTATGCATATCGGCCCAGATAGCTAGCTGATAGCTAGCTGTTTTTTGCTAGATAGCTAGCTGTTTTTGATATAAGTTTGCTGATAGCTAGCTGTTTTTTGCTGTATAGCTAGTTGACAGTTAGCTTTTTTTTGCTATGAGTTTGCTGATAGCTAGCTGATAGCTAGCTGTTTGTTGCTGTATAGCTAGTTGATTGCTAGCTGTTTGTTGCTAGATAGCTAGCTGTTTTTTGTGATTTATCTGGTATTTGTTGTAATTTGATATATTGCTAGATTATATTTGCTGTAAAATATGATACTCGTAGTACACTCGTAGTATATCTGACTTGTGTTTAAACGTATAAACGAATATTTATAAAATGAATAACACATTTTTTAGTGTAACCATCAAGAACGGTTATATCATAAAATCAATAATAGACATGTTGAGTTAATTTATGCAAAAGACTCAATTTAAAATTGATGATACTGGATTATATCACGTTTACTACGATGAAAATAAAAATATTTATGTGGATATTGCTCTTCCTAGAGATCAGTTTTTAAAATTTATTACAACAAAAAAGAGCCTACTTATTTCTTTTTAAACTTAAAACACCTACAAAAAATAACAAAAAGTATAAAACGTAAAGAATCTGTAAATTTGAAAATGAGCGGCGATAACTTATCTATTACTGTTTGTAACGACTGTAATAGTTCGAAGGTATACACAATAGTAGTCGGTATAATCGAAGACTGCGAAGTAAATCAAATTCCAAGCAAAGAATCTTTCTATACCGCCCAAGTCATAGAAAGTATATGTTTTTCTAAAATCAAAAATATGATAAGCATGAGTAAATCCATTGATATAGGTATACATAAAAACTATCTGGCTATACGTTGTAAAGAAGGTCAACTATATAGCTCTTGTCTAAAAATTGGGAAAAAAGACTCTAAACCGCTGTACGACTGTACATTCGATAGTAAAAACTTTGCCGTCGTATTAAAAATATGTAATTTAGAAAAACAGATTCAAATATTTGCGCTAAAAGACGAAGACGATCCTCTTAAAATAAACATATTAGCCGGTAATTTAGGGGTTGTAACGTTTTATATAAAAAGGGCTATTTCGTAGGAATCCATTTCCATTTTAAATATTCGAAAGCTTTCATCATAACTTCTTCGTGTTCTTCTTTTGTTTTTGTTTTTAAAATGTAAAAATCGTCCATTTTACACCTAAAGTTATTTTTTTGTAACAATTTATAAAGCTTATAATTTACGTTTAAAGAGTTTATACGACTTTTATCACCGCAGTGCCTTAAAGCGTCTTCCAACTTGTCAAAATCTTTTAGCAGATCGTCTAGGTATTTCCTGATATTCGGACATTTTTTCCCAGTAATTAAATTATAAATTAGATTTATATCGTCGTAAAAACTACCCAATTTGTTTTCAGATAAAAACATGTATACTTGATCTTTAGTGATGCAATTTTTATCGGATCGCGACGAAAGCTTGTGTTGTTTAATTTCATTATTTACAACTTGCACAACTTTGAATATTTTAGCCTGATCTACATTTTGATCACCTTGAAACTTTTTAATGGCGTCTCTAAAATGACCCTTGCGAGTATACGTATATTTATTTGATAAATTTGCTCTATCTACGTCTTTAAAACTAGGGCAAAAATGTACAATGTCTTGTTCCGTTTTACACATGGAACAATACATACCGGCTTCATCTTTGATAAATTTATTACTACCGCATAAACAAGATATCGGTTGTTTCTTTAATAATGATAGATCTATATCTATATATCTCGACGCTATCATTAAATAGGCTTGTTTTATTTTTTTGTCTTTTGTCTGAATCGTTTTTATAACTTAGAGACTTTTTATAGCCGGTGTTTTCGTAAAGATCGAAACTTTCGCAAGTTTGCCAGATGAAACAAAACTGCTGATAGCTAGATAAACGGTTTAGAATCTTTAAATTTAAATTAACGATATCGATCGTAGCATTAATATCTGTCATTTTATAATAACTTTTCATAACGTTAAACTCTATTCGTCAGAATCTATATCACAAATTCATCTATCCGGTGCTATGATAGCCGAATCGGCTTGGTAAATAATAGCTTGCTGAATCCTGTATTTGATTGAAGCTCCGTAAGAGTTTTCTCCGTGCGAACCCCAATAAATATTATTGACGCTAACTAAGGGCGTTATATTACTAGGTCGATCGATATAATCGGAAAAGTCGATAATTTCCCGTTTCGACTTGTCGTATAGTTTTAATAATTTTTTTATGTAGTTTCTATTTTTTCTCGTAACGAGTTTGATGTGCATTTTTTGTGTACTCGTTTCATCAAAGACATATTCTCCGTTGGTTTTTTTAAACTTCGAATATGAAAATGGGGGTTTTACGATGTGGTCAATATTATTTTCTTCGTATAAACTATCGTTTAAAGAATTAAGGGTTGACATAGGCAAATTTGACGAGTTATCTTGGATAAATTTATATACAACCTCGTTTAGTTTTTTGAGACAATTCAAATGTTTTCTATAGAAGTCATATTATAACATAATTGGTACCCTGCGTGTGCTTCATTTTCCGCATTAAATGGGTAAGTCTTGTTTATTCCAAAACAAAGGTTTCTCGGAAATTTAAACATGAGGTTGTACAGTTCATCGTTGTGTTGTGTTTATACTTTATGTTTGAATAAATCCAGTTTGTCAAAGACGTTAGCGGGTTTGTTGTGGGTTCTTAATCATAACCTTACTCGGGTCAAAGTCGCCATAAACAGTATGCTCGGTACTCGCGTACTTTTCGTGATTAAAAGTTACGACGTAATTTTTGTTGTTTGTCATTTTAATAATAATATTATCGCGTTTTAAAAATATCATTTTTAAATTGGTTCTAAGTAATCACCGACTTCGCTTTCGTCATCTGTTTCACTTTCGTCATCGGTTTCGATTTCAATATAAAAGTAATTTTTATAATCGGCTTCGTATAAGTCGCTACTGTGAAAGCATTCACCATCTTCAAATTTGAAGATGTCGTCGGCAGTTATTTCGACAAGTTGCGGTCCGCTATCGTTGTTATTATATTCTCTAATCGCATAATTTTTCGTATATTCATAAAACTCTAACCATTCGCTATATTTTCTTGAGACCAAATGTCTTAAATCAATTGTAAAAATCTTCTTCATAGTAATTACGTTTATTATATTTCAGATATTCTATTACATCTTCATCTTCTTCTCTAATGTCTAAGTCTTCATCTATAAATTCATCTTCGTGATAAGGAATTTAAAAGTATGCGCTATAACCAAGTTCTTTTTCTTTTTCAGCTATATCATCTAAACAATCTATCAGATTAAGCAAAGTACCTTTACTATTGCAGAGGTGCACTATTTTTATTAGAGATCTTAAATCAACTCTTATAAAATACATTTTACCTGTATCGTTTGTATGATGATAATCTTCTTTATATATACCGTTTGTAACGTATCGAGCGTATTTAAATCCAGGAATAATTTTTTCTAGAAGTTCTGGCACTTTTATTAGCTGTTGCGCTTCCATCTTTATTATAGATAACTATTTTATTTCTTTAAGATAAAAGAAACTTAATTTTTGTTACCTCTTATTTTAGCAATAGAGGGTGATGGGTGTAAAATATAGAAAGAGAGAAGAGTAGCGATATCGGGCGAGAGAGAGTTGAGGGCTTATTGTATATACAATTCCTGGATTCGCCAAAAAATTACCAGAGGCAAACGGTATGTTTGAATCGACACCCAATTCTATACAACTCTTAGAAATTTTGGCTGACTCATAACCACCGGTATTCAGAAACACACCAATTCTATACAACGACTCTTAGAAATTTAGCCGAGTGATATTCAGAAACGTCCCAAATCTATATTTAGCGTTAAATGTATCCTATAAAACCCTCGGTCTGCTTACTTCAAACATCTGGCTGCGTTCTCTTCTGATGCGATTACACAGGATTTTGCATCGTATATTCTGATTCGCAGATACGGTGGAATTCCTGTTACAGTACGTATTTTTTTTTCCTATTGGGGCGTGCTTCAGTGATTTTTACGTACAGTGACTCGTATTATGTCAACGCATTTACAAACTGAGTAAATATTGCATCAGCCAACTAGACAAAGGATAGATGACCTTCATCAGCTAGCTATACCTGCATACACGTCCTATTCCCACACTGTGTTGTATCCCGCAATAAGTGGGGTCAGACTTATCAATCTCGGCGAAGAAAAAGTCGGTGCAATTTCTAAAAACCTGTTGTAATTTACATAACTAGTGTATAGGTATACAACGAGAATTTAGGATTCTATAGGGTAAAGTCGACCAACCTCGGCGACTTTTATTTTGCTTCGAGATTTCTAAGAATTTGTTGTACAGCTCGGGATTTTTGGATTTTTGGGGGATTCCTCTTTTTTAATGATTTTTGTAAAATCTGTTGGACAACTATATGACTCGATTTAAAATATATGGCTTGAAATTAACTCGGGTTTTCTGAGAATAGCTTATGTAACTCTGGATTTCTTAGAATAATTTTAAGATTTAAGATTTGAGATTTTGAGATTTTGAGATTTGGGGTTTGGGGTTTTGGGTTTAAGATTTGAGATTTGAGAATATTTGATATTTGATTTTAAGACTTGAAATTTCTGATTTATTATTTGGGATTTTAGATTTGAATTTAAGATTTTGAGAAAATAATTTTCGAATTGGAGACTTGGTGTTTGAGGATTTGAGTTTGAGATTTTAGAATATTTGAGTTTGGGGTTTGAGGTTTGAGATTTAAGAATATAATTTTCGAATTTAAGATTTGGGGTTTGAGGATTTGAGTTTGAGATTTTAGAATATTTGAGTTTGGGGTTTGAGGTTTGAATTTTGAGAATATAATTTTCGAATTTAAGATTTGGGGTTTGAGATTTTGAGAATATAAATTTCGAATTGGAGATTTGAGTTTGGGATTTTTGGGTGATTTTGGGGTCGATTTTAGAGAGAGATTTTTGACGAGGTTATGAGTGATTTTTGGTCGATTTTAGAGAGAGATTTTGGGTGATTTTTTGGGCAATTTTTTTGGTCGATTTTTGAAAAGAGATTTTTGACGAGATTTTGAGTGATTTTTGGTCGATTTTAGAGAGAGATTTTGGGAGAGATTTTGAGTGATTTTAGAGAGAGAAATTTTGGGCGATTTTTAGAGAGAGAAATTTTGGGCGATTTGGGGGCGATTTTCTCGGTTTTTGATTTTTAGAGGTTTTTGAAATTTTTTGTCGTATAGGGGTAGGGAAATATTTTAAGGTGGTCTGAAATCGGCCTTTACCTACTACTGATTTTGCTGACATAAATCTTGACACAACAGGTTGGGACACATACATAGACAATTATCAAGGGATGTTGGTAAGGCCTATTTACTTATTTTCCAAGATTTGGCTGGTCTTGAATAATTTTGGTGAGGTATTAAGGTAAACTCTTTCCTGAAAATCCCACTGCATGATTATGTTAATGATTATGACAAGTTATTTCTCACCTTAAGCTTAGGCCTAAACAGCAGTGATGTTAGACACTGGTCCACGTACTTTGATCATTGATGGGCTTAAACTTTCAAAACCTGAAAAAGAGAATCTGCAAGTTTCCGTACCACACGAAGCACACCACACACAAGGCTTGCGTGACATTCAATCTCTAACGGCCACAGCAAAGAATATGACGATTGGTAGTGGTTTACTAGCTCTTAAAATTCGATATAAATCATGGAATTTTATGATCTTTTCGCTCGTCAGTGCACTAACAATGTCAAAATGGCGACCAACAAAACGCTTCCGTAAATAATCTATATTTAGCGGTGGGGAATTCCATTGCGTCCTTTGCCGCCATACGCAGCGGATTGTGGGTATGCATGACCTTTTGTGCAGAAACACAATGGGCGGACGGGCAGGGGAAAGGGGAATTTTGTTCAGATGATTTTGCAACATTGCTCGACATGCGTGAGTGTACGTCTGGATGTAGCACTGGAGAAGAATGTCGCCTTTAATGAGTGGTGTTATCATAAAGCTACAATAAGAGGGCGCGAGACACGCGTATATATGACTGGGGCAATTTTGCAAGTGGGCAGGCAACCACACTGCCATCGTATTTGAGTGTTTTCGAATCAATACAGTGATTAACATTTTTTTATAATCCCAGGAGATTCTTAATAATTTTATTGTCCACTATTTCATCATAATATACATACACTTCATGGATAACCAGTACTTGGAAAATTATAAAGGCATGTTTTACAAAATAATTACAGCCATAAAAAATCAATCACCATTTCAACTATTGGGAGTTTGCTAACCTGAAATATTTTACTTTAATACCCGAACAAAATGGGTCAGAAACAGAATATCTGGAAAATAAGCCACCCCCATTTGACAACAACAACTATCCAAACACCGTTTTTACACAATGTGACGCTCAGAAATTATAAATGTAGGCACAGTGACAGCACACTAAGTTGACCAGTAAACACACATTTCCTTCCCTATTTACACAAATATTTCCAGAAAAAAATTAAATTGAAAGGTTGTGTCATGTGTTTATTCAATTCTGAAAAGAATGGATATTTATTTTGCCAGAATGTTCTGCTCCCGACCAGTTTTGGTGGGGTATCTGTTACGATAATCACCTCGGTGAATGTTTACTCCAACAATTCACTTCATCAGTACCTCAATCACGACAAGTATTCTTGCATTTTGCAGCTATTCAATCTATTTCTATATCGTTGTATTTTAAAGATGATGTTGATTGCTGAGAGAAGTCTGCGTCATTTTGTAGTTTTATGTAGATTGCGTATTGTAAAATAAAACAGCCAATTATTTCTAACATGAAAAAAAAGGTACTTACGAGAGCTATTTTTATCAAGTCCACTCTAGTCCGGTAGTACCATTTGTCTAAAAGTCTTCGCTGCGGGCAGCTGGCAAACAAATCTGACGTCATAGGACGTACCCCCCTTGTGTGTCTAGACATATGGCCCCAGCGGGCTATGCTGCGCTAGAGGGGACTTGATAAAAATAACTCTCCAAAGTCACTTTGGTTTTTTTCATGGCAGAAATAATTGGCTGTTTTATTTTACAATACGGAATCTAGTATAAAACTACAAAATGACGCAGACTTCTCTCAGCAATCAACGTCATCTTTAAAGGGGCTGTATGTCACGATCATAGCAGGCTTGCGGCTGTACACTGAATCCCGAACTGATTAACGCATATGAACCCAGTAACTGCAAATAATACCCCACGACCGCGCGCTGACCTACAGGGCGCGCGCTGACCCACAGGGCGCGCGCGCCAGATCAGATTACAATTGCAATGACTGCTGCATGCATGATCCTGTAGTTATTATACATACTTCATGTACAAGTATTTTGTATGTGTTTGTGCCACCAAAAATATACGATAGGCCTACAGTCGAACATAGTCCGTGCCACCCACCCGCCGTCCAAACGTCAAAATGTACCATGACAGAACCAAACGAAAATAAGTAAATAAGTAAATCTATAGCTATAATTGTAAAATAAATAATGTACCAGCCCCTTCCTATACAAAAATAAAGTTGTAGGCCTAGGCCTATGTATCGAAATAAATTTTGACTAAAATCGGCTGTGCGTGCAATGATGAGCAAATCAAAGTAAAACAGCTATACTAATGGCGATATTGAGTCCACGACCTTGTGTTACATTTGACGGCAGGACTTTATGGAAAGTTACATCATAAGAGTTATTTCAACACTATAAAATAATAAACACAATAATAACAGTTATTACCAATAAATAATATACGCCAATGAAATGAGATTGCACCGGTGGCGATTAAACCCGTGTCGGAAAGTGGGGATGATTATTGAATTTGTCAACGAAGTACTGCATCTTGAACTGTTCTCAACGGGGAATACCCCCGCCCCAAACACCGCTTGAAATTTGAAACATCACTTTGTGTACAATTTCCCCTTTTAAAATGTGTATACGAAACAAAAAAGAAATACAAATCGGCGGGCCCCTGAACTCCTTCCCCGTGTTTACGCCACTGGCGCACAGATCCCCACATCACTGTGATAAAGATGACTACCGAAGAAACAAAGAAATTAACACCCCGACAAATATTCAAACAACCCTAATTTTCACCTGTTTTGCACGAATTATTTGCTTATTACTTTTTATGACATGAACAATTCACATACCGAGTACATGGATCGGATGTACTGTACATGTAATGTATGTACTGTACATGTTAACTATACATTACATGTAGACTTGATGTGCGGAAATATTGTATTGTTAGTGCCAGTGGAATAGCGACCAAGTGAAGATGTTTCAGCTCCATCTATCAGCTGTTTAAAAAAAAAGTGTAATTCTAAGTTCTAGATTAAAAAAAAAAAATTTCGCTGCTAAAGAACTGTCTGCAGCCACTACCCCTCTTTTAGTAGCATGATAAATTTGTTATTGAAGTGACGGGTCAAAATAAGCCTAAAGCTTTTTATCAACCTAAGTTTACAAGCCAGATACAAACAAGATACATCCAAATGAATGTACACATAATACATAGACCCTTTTACGGATACCCCGCCTGTGGGATTTTGTGTACAAAATTTAGCGCAAACTGTCCCACAGCGACAAGACACGTTGAAGTTTTGTTGTGCACATTTACATGGACATGTGCCGAGTCGTCCTCTCTGGCAAGAGTTTCGGCATGTACATGTCATAGGTTCTCCAGCGTAAGGTTCTACTTCTATATATCGCCAACCTCCAATTCCATGCAACTTTCAGACAAATATTCCATGGCACTTGTGTACATGTGAATGAAATTTTATGAAATAGACAGATGAAAATTGAACGTTTTTTCTAATAATCTTACTCTTAGAGAACTGAGTGCCACGATAATAATAATAATAATAATAATAATGCATTTATATAGCGCCAAATCCATCGAGATGCTCCATGGCGCATAGTACACAAAATACACATAAAATTACACTTACATTTATATTAAATTACATAACATCATAAAAATCAGTTTTATATAATTACAATTATAAGAGATGGGCAAACGCCTCTCTAAACAGGACAGTTTTCAATTTACTTTTAAAAACCTCAAGATTGTCTGTGTCTCTAACATTCCGATCCAATTTATTCCACCATTTTGGAGCCACAGCAGAAAACGCTCGGTCACCAAACGTGTACAACCTTGTTCTTTTATACTGTAACCTAGTTTGATCAGTTGACGAGCGTGTGTTCCTGCTTGAGGTAGAACTCATAGTATGAAGCAGATCCTGAAGGTAATCGGGAGCGATACCATTTAAACATTTAAATACAAGAAGACAAACTTTATACACAATTCTATAATTTATAGGCAGCCAATGCAATTTAAACAAAACTGGAGTGATGTGTTCAGTTCTCTTTATACCAGTTAAAAGTCTGGCGGCACAATTTTGAACATGTTGTAGTGGATCAAGTGTGGATTTAGGTAAACCAGCAAGTAATGCATTACAATAATCAATACGAGACATCACAATTATTACGACCAGCATCTCGAGGGTGGAATAATTGATATATTTTTTAATCTTACTAATGTTATGCAAATGATAAAAAGCATTCCTAGATATTTCTCGAATGTGATTCTGCATGTCCATATTATAGTCAATAACTACTCCCAAATGTTTCAAGTTATTTCCAGCTTTGATTTGATAATCCCTAATATTAGTATATACCGTGGGGAATTTCTGCAAGTTCGTAGATGTACCAACAACCAGAATATTAGTTTTATCCGTATTTAGTTTCATGTAATTAGATGCCATCCAATGTTGAATATCAACACAACAATTCTCAATAGCACTCGTTTTAGTCTGGATATCATGAGATGATGGTGTAGACGAGATAAAAAGCATTGTGTCATCTGCATAGAAATGACATGTAAGGCCATGTTTTCGAATGACCTGACCTAGGGGCAATGTATATATGTTAAAAAGCACGGGCCCCAATACCGAACCCTGTGGAACACCGTACTCCAACGGATAATCTGACAATCCCCGTTGGTTTTCTTTACAAACTGTAATAGTCTGAGATCTATTAGAAAGATAGGACTCAAACAAACGGATGCTGTTCTGTGTCATTCCGATGTTAGATTTAAGTCTTCTCAACAGAACATCATGATCCAGTGCATCGAAAGCTGCACTAAGATCTAGAGCAACTAAGATTGTAATCTGACCTCTATCTACATTGAGAAGAATGTCATTCTGGATATGTATTAAAGATGTGTGCTACTTGTTTATAAGTATGTGTACACGTATGTGTATGTCAGTACGCAGACGCTGGACATGCGTGCGTGTTCCAGGGGGTGTAGTTTCCAAAAGTCAATTCTCAGAACAGCCATAACAAACGGATGGAGGTTAAAAATAGCACATAACCGAAATGAAGCGCAAGTGGGCGCACTCCAATATTTGATTCGTTAACGCGGGATGGCGCGACGATACAGCCCCTTTAAGAGCTACGAAAAGTGCTGTGCACCCTATCAGTCAAGAATATCTTACTCAGTTTACCTCTCTACATTTTATTGCCCCCCAAAGGCCCGAACCATAAGATGTCGGCCTCCCCCTCTGTAGTAATGTGAACATCCTCTCCTTGAGGTTCTTTTGCCTCGCCCTGAGTGGTGGAGAAACCACGTCCCTTCCTTGGAGATTTATGTCCAGAAAATGTCCTCTAATTCCCATCTTATTCTTGCAATAATTTGTAATCCATATAAATACTTGAGAGGCCTTATAGTCGGCTGTGGGTTATTGACCAATGGATTAACAGATGTACAGTATTCAAAGACAACTCTTTCCTCCTAGCCTAATGTTTCTCACAGAAGATCATCCTAGCTAGTTATCTAAAGGCTGACCCTTTGCCAGCAGACCTCTTTGGGTAAAGCAGTAGTCTTGGTTCAAGACGTTGTTACGTATTATACGCGATAACTGGCCGCCGCGAGAGGGCGTTATCACGACAAACTTAATAGCCGCGAACCGCCAGTAACAACGTCTTGGGAATCTTGTAGAAGCCGTGTTGTGCGCACGCACCTGCTTAGCCTAATGTTGCAGCGCGCATTATGAATACATAAATAAATGCATTATGCATAGATCTAACCCCCTGACTACTACCGCCCGAGTGTTAGTATATGAAGATAAAGGTATAGTAGGTCCGTGCTATTTAGATTGTTTGGTAGGGCGAGGGGAATGAACTAAAAAGTTCCGGAATGATGGAAATATAATAAACAGAAAATCTTAACGGGGCTGAATATGATATTTTATAATAATGGTGCTGAGGAGACCTTGTTAGGTGATTTGATTGAGATATAAAATAAAAAAAGGCCGTGATAATAATAAAACAAATAGCTCCGGGGAAAACGGAGATTGTCGTACTCTGGTGATTCGATTGTCACACAGTTCACAAAGATATTGAGACGCACTCTAGATCTCCTGCGGGTTTTCTCCACTGGTGAAACTCGACAAAAATTCAGGCTCATGTTTGCTTTGAGCCTGGACGCACGGGAATCCCCGCCGAGACAGCAGCGATTCCCCTACCTCCGAGTCGACTTCAATTCAACGGACGACTTGTCTCAACGGAAGATTTGTCTCCACGGACGACTTAATTGTCTTCCCATTTGACGCAAAGACAGTCGAGTTGTCTCAACGGTCGAGTTGTCTCGAGTCGAGTCGGCCAACGGTCGAGTTGTCCGAGCCCCTACTGTTTAATATAACGGAGAGGTATTTCTTGCATGTAACAAGTAATTTCCAGCAGATTACACACCATCACCCAGGTTGCCTGCCAGGTCCAACCCGCCCGGCGAGGGAGATACGAGATCTCCCTCGCATCGATCGTCACAGTTGCAAGACGTCGCATGCGAACACAAGCGGTGAACACTGCAGCCGCTAGCGCATAGCCGGCCGGCCGGCCGGCTGCCTGCAATCAATGCAAAGCAGAGCAAGCAGCTTCGATCGCGAACTTACCAGTGCCCCTTCGGCCAGTAGCATAGATAGCTACCAGACTATTGTGCAACTTCATGGCAGCTCTTTTTCGTATGTGCGCGTGCGTGAAGAGAAAATGTTTCTTATTTTCATACCGAATTAACGCATGCGCACTAGTTTCCCCCATTTTTCGGCCGGGGGGGGGGGGGGGAGATTTTACAAGATTCCCAAGACGTTGTTACTGGCGGTTCGTGGCTATTAAAGGGACACATTGCTTTGGATTTTGCGATTTGGGCTATAAAACTGAAATGGATATGGTTGGGAAGCGCTTTTTAAAGTAGAATATAAAGATTCACATAACTATCCCTTCAACTTGCGTGTTTTTTGTTTAATTTCGTGACAAATAACGGTCCGCCATTTTGTAGAACCAAATTTTTGACTCCACAAAATGGCGGACTGTGTTCACCAGTCGTATTTCCAGTCGCATCTGGTTGAAGTACGTTCTGTTGATCCATTTTGATGTACTGTGGCACGGCGCGCAGCACTGGCGATATGTGTCGCGAGGTAAAGAATTGTACCTGGCGATCATCTGATAGGTTCACAAGGCCACTGGCTGCGGCGCCAGCCTAAAGACTCTTACAGCGTATCTTCCGCATTATTTAGACGGTGGTATTTAGTACTGGAAATAAGTCTATGTTTCGCGGGTCAGATGTCAGGGGTAAGCGGCCAATTTTTTTGTTTTGTAATCACTACTCACTAATTACAACACATTATACGTGTGTTTTTGCATGAACAACTCTTATCAAAGGTAAGGAACATTTCTAAACAGCAAAATTTTATGACATTTGAAGGCAATGTGTCCCTTTAATAGTTCGTGGCTAATAACGCCCTCTCGCGGCGGCCGGTTATCGCGTATTAGGCCTATACGTAAATACGTCTTGAACCAAGACTAGTAAAGCAGCAGAACCACCTCCCATTTTCGAAGCCCAAGGTTCGCCTTTCGCTTGTGAACCGTCCATGGCCGAAGGTCTTCTCAATGTGAGCTCTCTGCTCCCTGGCCTTCCAGTCGTTCCACCATGCAATCACGGCTTCATTCTCATAATAGCTCTCAGCGTTGGTGAGGGATTACATGGCAGTGTGCACTATATAAGTACCGGGTATATGTATAGTTCAAACGTCAGAAGTACTGTAAGTTATTCAAACTAATCTAGCCCTAAAACTCCTCCTTGGTATGCACGTCAGGATACTACAGATAAGCATTATTAACGTCTTTACACTTCCCCAAGACACTTCACCAGGTGAATTTCACATTTTTATCATGATCCTGTCACTAGAGATTACCTTACGCCAAGTTGAAACCTTTTCCTAATATCACATTTATAAGTCCCCAAATTCTAGGAAATTTGTAACGGTACCCCTCTTGGTCTCACAATCTACCCACTGGACCACCTTTACATAGTTTTGGTAATTTTTTATTTTTTCGTATCTATCAGCAGCACCTTGAGCTCTATCAGTATTGCGGACCGCCGTTTATTTATTACATTTCTTTATCCAGGGTGTGCCCAAACAGTTTTAAACTGGTTTCCATTTGGGCCCTGCATACAATACATTTACAAATTAATACACACATGTACAAGTACAATAAGGGAATAAATATGTGCTGGGCCGGTTTTAAACGTACGTTTAAAACGGCGTTTAAAACATTTCCTTATATGGAAATTGACGCGCGCGCGACGCGCTCGCCAGGTGGTGCAGAACGCAGCAGTGCCGGTGTAGTGTGAAATTATGGACTCTAAATAGTATAGTGTGTGTATAGTCACACACACATTTATTTTTTCATGTTGGCATACAATTCAAATACTTGTAAGTTGATAATTAATAATTCATGAAGTTAATCATCCATACATTTAATTGGTAGTTTTAATTAAATTAGTAATCTAATATAACAATATAACAAGTATCATACACTGCAATACCAACATGTAGGAAGAGCGAAGCAAGCTTTTATGCTCTCCCTGTGAGGACAGAGGACAAATATATATTTCTACAAAACGTGGGACGAGGAGACAAATATTATGAGACCAAACTGAAGTGACAGTATATGTAAAATGATACACAAATTATTACTGGTAACAATATTCTACTGACAAGGGACAAGAAGACGGAACTTGACTTAAATAGTATATAATGATAGAAATGATCTTTTGTAGGTAAATAAGCGAATTGATAATTTAAGCTATGTAATATGGACTAATATTGACTTAGTACATTATCTTTAAATTCCTTTGCAAACACTTTCAAACTAGTGGTGTTCTTAAGTTTTCTGTCTAGTTTATTCCAAAGAAGAGCACCCCGAGTAATTAAGCTTTGTTTTGCAAGTGATGTTCTATGGTAATTTATATAAAGATCACCTTTTGATGCACCACGAGTACTGTAGGAATGAACCGATGAAGACATGGTGAAGAGGTTACAGAAATTTGAAGGCAGCATACGATGGTTGTACTTATACATAAATTTACCTATGTTAAGACTGTATAAATCATTAAACTTAAGTACTCTCAGCTTTGAGAACAAAGGAGAGGTATGTGCCAGATAATTGGACTTCGTTATTATTCTGACTGCTTTTTTTTGCAGAAGAAAAAGTTTCTGACACTGAGTGCTCGAGCTGCCCCATGAAAGAATTCCGTAATTTAAATATGATAAAATAAGGGAATTATAAATTGTTAAAAGAATTTCTGAGGGCAGGAAAAACTTCAACCTATTCATAACACCAATGTTTTTCGATATTTTGTTGGACAGTGTTTCTATCTGCTTGTTCCACGTTAGGTTTTCATCAATATGTATTCCAAGAAATTTAGTGTTTTTGACTTGATTAAGGATTTCTCCATTCATAGTGACTGGGTTTCTGCACACATATTTATTTTGCTTACTACTAAATATGATATAATTTGTTTTTGATAAGTTGACCGATAGCTTATTACATAAAAGCCATTTATTTACTTTAACAAGTTCTTGGTTTATTGTCGCTACAGCAACATTAGCGTCATGGTGGTTATAAAGTAAATTTGTGTCGTCAGCAAAGAGGCAAAATGAAATCAAATTACTTGACTTGCAGATATCGTTCATATAAATGATGAACAGCAATGGCCCCAGAACAGATCCCTGAGGAACTCCGCATGATATTACATCTTGCATTGAATTCGTGTTGTTATATGTTACAAACTGCAATCTGTTCGTCAGGTAACTTCGAAACCACTGCAGCGCTACACCACGAACACCAATGTATGCTAACTTATGTATTAAAATATTATGATTGACAGTATCAAATGCTTTTGACAAGTCTAAGAATATGCCAATGGAGATTTGTTTATTTTCTATAGCATTGACAATTAGATTTAATACACTTATTATTGCTAATTCAGTAGAACGTTTACTTCTGAAACCATACTGTGAATTCGATAGTAATCCATATTTTTGGATGAAGCATAGTAGTCGACCATGAATTAACTTTTCAAAAACTTTAGAGAACACAGGTAAAATGGAGATTGGTCTGTAATTACTGATATCGTGTTGATTACCCTTTTTGAATATAGGTACTACCTTACCTTTTTTCAGTTTGTTTGGGAAAACCCCTGTTGTAATGGATCCATTAAAGATTAGGGCTAGTGGTTTGAGTAAAGCACTCTTCGCTTCTTTAATAATAAATGATGATATACCATCCCATCCTGGGGCTTTATCAGAGGCAAGATTACAGATAACGGAGGATATTTCGTCTTCCGTGATTGGCTTTAGAAATAGAGAATGTGGGCATCTGTCATCAAGAAACGATTCAAAGCCTTGGTCACACGTTTGCAGCTCACTTGCAATGCTATTACCAATATTAACAAAATATTTATTAAAAGTGTTCGATATATCAAGGTCGTTGTCTATTTTTTCACCATCTTTAATAAAGTAAGTTGGAACTGATGTGTTTTTAGATTTACATAATAATGAATTAATGAGTTTCCAAGTACCTTTATGGTTATTTTTTTCTTTATTAAACTGAGTTTCTAAGTACTCCTTTTTTGCACTTCGTATTACTTTTGTGAGGTTGTTTTTATATTGTACATACACCCTTTTGTTTCCTAATGTGGGTCTTTTGAGATACTTTTTATACATGTGATTCTTTCGTCTGATGGAATTATAAATTCCCTTAGTTATCCATGGTGATTTATTTTTGTTTAAAGTAGATTCATTATAACATAGAGGAAAATCCCTTTCATAGAAGTTGATAAAAATGTCTAAGAACGTATTATAGCTATCATCAACATTATCTGAACACAGAATATGATCCCAGTCAATACCGTTAAGATCCTGAATAAAACGTTGGATGTTAGTTATTTTGAAGTCTCGTTTAGGTTTGTTTAGTTTGTTTGTACCTGTTTCTTTACACTGATCGATCGTCATAAACACTGGTAAGTGGTCACTTATATCAGTTAGTAATATTCCTGAATTATGATTAAGCATATCATTAGTAAAGATGTTATCTATTAGCGTTGCGCTTTCACTTGTAATTCTTGTAGGTTTATTGATTAGAGGATAGAAGGAATGTGAAGAAAGGATTTCAATAAAAGTTTGAACATTGCTATTTGTGTCACGATGTAGCAGGTTAATATTGAAGTCCCCCATTAAATAGCATTTTTTATTAAAGTTACTTGTTGTTTCAAGTATACTATCAAAGGCATCTAAAAACTGTACGTATGATGTATCGGGGGGTCTATATATTACTCCCACTATAAATGAATTGCCACTGGTGCTTTCGACTTCAATAAAATATGATTCTATTTCTGTAGAATTTATACATAAATCTACTCGAGTTTTGTAAGTATAATTATCTCTGGTATCGGTAGTATTGCGCTTGCGTTATTAGGAGAGTGACTGGTCGCTCGAGTGTTCAACCAATAAAATGGACCAGATTTTGTAGGACTCTACATTTCGTGTGACACCGGAAAAATGTTTAAAACCGCGCCGTGTTTAAACAACTTCCAGCCGTGTTTAAACAACCGTTTAAACACACCCACGTGACAGGCTCTCGACCAATAGGGATAGTGAAACTCGCTGAGGCATTTATGAATACATTATAAATACAATACACTAAGATAACAGCACTGTTTAGCAACTAGTATAAATATTGTACAACTATTATAACTACATGTACAGTGTGAAACAATATCTCTAATTATGAGGTGTGATATCCCTTTCAGTACCAAGGCATATTTTGTCACTATGCTTTGGTTACCACAGTAATGTACATGACTTGGCCCAATTTCATGGCTCTGCTAACCACAGCTTTCCGCGCTTACGATCACCATTTTGCGCTAACAGCGCTAGCAGAAAAATTCTGCGCTAACCCTGTAAGCACAGAATCCTTAGTTCGGATGTACGCATGCTCAGGAGCCAAAATTCCCCGCTAACGCGTGAAATACGCTAGCCATAAGCACAGAATTTTCTGCTACAGTAAGCGGGGATTTTTCGCTAACGGTAAGCAGAGCCATGAAATTGGGCCCAGTTCTTGACCAAGCACTTTTTGCCAAGTTTTAGTGTATAGCGCCCTCGCAAGGCAATGTAATGAAAGGCCACAGTCTTCCTCCATGGTAAATATAGACATGAATGACGGATGCGAAACATTTCGAGACTAGCCAAGTTGAACCTAAAGTTTTAGGAACCTCCCTACCTGAAGTTTGGCTTTCCCGACGAAGTTGACAAGGTAATGATTGCTTCTCCATCACTTTCGTCAGATGTTGCTAGAGAAGATTCATCATCGGACATATCTGAACCGCTATCTGCGAAGATTTCCCCCAAAATCTTGGAAGCGTTTTCGGCCATGATAGCGGCTAAGTGGCGTGGGGATGCAAAGTGTGTTTCGCGCGCGTGCTTATTAAAGTGTAAAATCAACCGCACAGCGCGCCGCCCAAAGTGAGGGCGCTGTTCACATTTCAGTTGCAAACAATAGTAGCTCGTGCCAACAGAGAACGCTGGTCGTGTAAAGCTAATATATTCATGTGACAAACAAGCACTATGGTTGCGAACGTCCATGCAACATTGAGCTCAGGTGGCGCGCGCGGTATTGATAGGGTTAAGCCTTACGCAGTGATTGGATGTCACCAGGGTTACGTCAACACATTCGGTACAGGTTATTTCGGTTTACCAACTAGTAGAAAGAAAGACATTACTATAATATTATCAATTTTCCAGTGAGACGATTTACTGAATGGTGTATTTACTGCATAGTTTTCGAATGCAAGAGAGAGGAGGTGGGGGTAAAGTACGTGGTATGCCGCTTGAACAACAAGTGGCGGGATATACCGGGACCAGCCTAGGCCTTTTGTTAACAGAATGAACGAATGTTTTTAGCATGCAATCAAACATCGTTCGATGCAAATGAGAAATTCATGTTCCTTTGTATGTGCACCCGCGCCTACCACCGGTACTTTACGCGCCACCGGTCGCGCCACCGGTCACGCCACCGGACACGCCACCGGACACGCCACCGGACACGCCACCGGACACGCCACCGGACACGCCACCGGACACGCCACCGGACACGCCACCGGACACGCCACCGGACACGCCACCGGACACGCCACCGGACACGCCACCGGACACGCCACCGGACACGCCACCGGACACGCCACCGGACACGCCACCGGACACGCCACCGGACACGCCACCGGACACGCCACCGGACACGCCACCGGACACGCCACCGGACACGCCACCGGACACGCCACCGGACACGCCACCGGACACGCCACCGGACACGCCACTAGCCAATATATATACCCGGGGTGTTGCATTACTATTTGTTCACTTTTCACTTTTCACGGTACACGGGCCACTGCCCATTCCTACGGCTAATTGAGCATCATGGCTCGTGAATTAACTTCCCGTCAAGTCTGTCAAGTATACCTTATAACACTCAGCCGGGCATTTCCGGACGTTTCCCGTCAAAGTTTTGCAGATAAAGTCGTTAGTGCATTTGAAACGAGTAGCACCGCCAGGGTAGTTCAGTGGGCGTGTTCTCAAGAATTCCACGCTGACTGGGGGCTGCACTTTTATCACATCTCGGTGAAACTGGACAAAATACAGCGGTGGTTACGTATACGTAACTATTTAGCTTACCACGATGGACTCTCGGTAAATTTTTCAGGCCTTCATCACGACTACTACAGTGCGTGGAAGTACGTGACTAAAACTGATAAAATGTACTTGCAATCAGAACACCATCCCGATTTAAGTAGTTCCTTTGCGCACGTACCCCCACCGATGCTGCGTCGCAAGCTGTCACCCAAGCATCAGGCAATTCCGGGGCTGTCGCCAACGGGGGCGAACCATCACGCGGGAAACGTAAGCGCTCCCCCCGATTGACTGCATACGATGTCTCTCAACTGGTTGTCCAAAATAAACTGAGAAATCGCCTGCAATTGTTGGCCTACGCAAATCGGCAGAAAAACGAAGGCAAGGAAGACCTCCTCCGGTTCATTGTGAACAAGGGCAAACGAGTGGTGGAGGAAGCAATCAAGGTGAACATGGATTTGTGGTCTGATATGTTTATATTATTCTTAAGTTATGAGTGTTTCATTTCAATTTACAATCGGAACAATGTTAGTGTCCCCTTTCTTTGACAGGACACCGCCTCGCCCCCCCCCCCCCCTCCTCACTCCACAACCCCCCCCCCCCCCCCCCCACAAAAAACACACTAAAAAACTTAACCTGGCGAACACTGTCCAATAGAGGGCGCCATACACTTAAGTCGCCATCCATATCATATCACAGCAGCATAGCATTGGTCCAAAGTTTGTCATTGTAGTTTGTACACATGCGTACTCGTACTCAATGCAGAGGCAGCCGCGGGCGCGGCCGGGCCCGGGCTAGACTGGTTCCCGGTCCCTACATTGTCCTTCGGATTTCAAAAGTAGGGACCGGTAGCGGGTAATAAATTTCGGAGGAATTCCTCCGGTTCATGCATATGCATGCAGGTCAGGGATCATACCCACAATGCAACTGGGCCATGGTAGAGTACGGCCGGCCAATGTGTACGTGTGGTGATGATACGTAAGTACGTCAGTGTATATTACGAAAATTCGTTTAGATTTTCGCTCAGGTTTAAAAAAGGTATACATTTTCGCAACCATAAACAAGGAGAGAGAGGCACTGCTTTTCATATTTGAAACCTATGCTGTTGAAATGCTTGAAATTTTGCCTTCGCAGAGGAGACACGATCATGATCATGACGATGGCGATGTTGCCTACACAAACAAGAAGACTGTGACTAGTGTGAAGTGTGATGCTGGATACGATTTATACGAGAACGATGGACTTTATAGGGGCCTATGGAGAAATAAGACCAGAATACATGTACTGAGCGAGACTGGACTGAAGTATCATCGTGTAGTGACCATGTATACTGAGACTGAGAGCAGCAACAACCATTTGCAGCCCGCTTAAGTCAATCATTGGAGAGCAGATTGAAAGGGTAAGACTGAAAGATTTCACTTTAATACCCCCCTACCAAAATCGGTCAAGAACAGCAAAATCTTGGAAAATAACAAACCCTCCTTGATAACAACTTTCTAAACATGTGGTACAACCTGTTGTTATATCAAGATTTATTTCAGCAAAATCTGTAAAAAATGAGGAAGAAGTCAACATGTATGATTGTGAACACTTTGAGTGGCTTTACATGGTGCCAAGAACTTCTAACAAAAAACACAAACTTTCTTCCCCTATATATATTCCAATAAAATTCTCAAAATTAAAGGTTGTGCCATCCAAGTGTTTATACAATTATGAACACAATAATGCATGGTTATTTTTCAAGATTTGCTGTTCCTTAACGATTTTGGTTGGGGGTATTAACCCTACAGTCCTGAATCCTCCAATTTTAATATGATTTTCCACATGCACTAGGGCATTAGGGACTTGGGGTTAAAGTAAAATCTTTCCGATGTGACAAATTTCTTTCATATTAAAACTAGTCTGAATTTATGTTAGTTATACAATAGAGAGTTCTATCTAAACTGATTGTCCAACTAGTGCTTACTCATGTGCTCGAAATCTGGGCGTCGTGTTCGACCGTCTGTTCAATATGGATGCGCACATTTCAAGCCTGTGCAAAAGCACTAATTTCCACCTACGCAACATAAGAAGAATCCGCAAGTACCTGTCTCATGAAACAGCTGAGATGGTCATCCATGCCTTTGTTTCATCACGTCTGGATTGTTGCAATGCCAGAGCTACACTGGCTTCCGATATCTAAGAGGATCTGCTTCAAGATATGTCTTCTTGTATTCAAGATCCTCCACTGTCGTGCTCCTCATTATCTCTGTGAGCTCATCTCACTCAAGCAGACAGGTCGGGTTCTTAGATCCTCAGGCTCTTACTTGCTAGCAGAACCGAGAGTTCGTACTGTCCGCTATGGTCAGCGTGCCTTTGCCAAGGCAGCACCTGCCATTTGGAATAAACTCCCTGCCACACTTCGTCAAATAACATCCCTGGACATCTTCAAAAGAGAACTGAAATCTCATTTACTTCGTTAGTTATTACTTAGTTTGGAGCATAAATTGTGTGTTAGCGCCTTGATCGGGTTACCGGATAAGTGCGCTATATAAATCTATATTATTATTATTATGTTTCAGGCATCCAGTGCCAGTAGTTGTGCAAAAACAACCCCTGACAAATAGTTGGAAGATATTCATTTTTGAAATATTTTAACACTACATATTCACTTGTTTGTCAAAGATGTGTTTGCACTTGCTCAGAAATAGATTTGCATGATCAGGTGATCTTGTAGGAAAGACTTTACCTCCATTGTGATAGTGGTACAGTTGACTGATATAGCACTGCGCCATCAGGCAATAATGCATATCCACTTATGATAGCACCCGACTTATGCTATGTATGCAAACAGCAGTACTGCTATTAATTTGCATACATTTTCTTTTTCTTCATGCAGATACGGTGCATGTGCCATTCAAGTCGGTGACAAAAGGTGCCTAACTATTGCAGATGAGCAACAGGACACCAGAGTGAAAGTGTTACGGATGGAAGATTTTTTGACACTAATGGGCATCTTGAACATTTATTGGAGAAACATGTGTGTGAAGTTTTCGTCACAAAACCCTATCAGAACAGTGTGACTCATGTTGTGATTGATGAAGCCCACAGTGTCCTTCATTATAAGGGGCAGACTTTAGACAAGATTTTAGAAAGTATCTAAACTGCAGTCACTGTTTTCAGGAGCATTTTTTCTTGCTGTCACTGCAACTGCCAATTCTACAAAGAAGGAAGGAAATTTGTTCATTGATTGGAATGAAGTCCACCAGTTTCATAACATCCAGCATTGACAGAACAAATATTAAGTTCAGAATCGAAAAGAGACCTCCAAAGCTTCATGCCGAATACCCTTTCATACCTGTGTTTAAATGCATCAATTTAAAAATGTTAAAATATGTTAGCAAAAGCTTGAATTCTATTTTAGAAACTGACTAGGACACCGTGTTCAAGGGCAGAGGGAACCCCCCCCCCCCCCACCCCCACCTATTTTGTGTTGGTCATTGTGTTCCCTGAATCTCAGGAATTATCTTCATATGTCTGGGGGGATGATGGGGGGGGGGGGAGTTACCCCTCTGCCCCATATTGTGCTGGTTATAAAGGTCTAGGTTCGACCTATTATTGATTAAAAACAAATGTCACTTTTTCATTTGTTTTTGTGTGTTTTTCCTTCTGCTTTGTAATAAAAAATTATTGAATTTGTCTAAACATTCATGCTCTACTCAATTTGTATACTTTTGGTTTGTATTTTGTTTTTCTGATGAGAAATCATATTGTTAGGCGCGACTAGCGAAGGGTAGATTAAGAAGCAAAGGGCAGATTAATCTGACCTCCAGGAAGAGGGTTGGGGCTTGTGTGCAGTTCCCGGGATTTTTTTGTAGGCCTACATGTAAAAAATTGTTTGATTTTTTGGCTGCTGGCGCACACGTACGTTCGAATACGTCCCTAAATTCGCGTGCCTTTTACTTAGCTTACATATTACTCCTTCCAACACATGTATTCTACCATATTTCAGCAAGTTTTCCAAGAATTTCATTGTGTCTGCTGCCTATCAAGTCGGTGAATCATTGCTACGCTGTATTATTCGTCGTTTTCCGATACTGTACTTGTACATTGTGCTCGAGATGTCGATTCTGCACGCAAATGTAAACATCATCTCTAAAAATAGAAAATGCTTACTGCACACGCGCGGAAGTGGTCCAATCAGAAGCTTTATATGAGTGCTAGCTACCGGTCCCCATATTATATACGACGTACGTACATGTCATGTACGTGTAGTACACGTCGCGGTTGGCCGGCCAAGAGTAGGATGAAGCTAGAATAATGCATGCAGTTTGTGAGCATTTTGTCACACCTTTTTTCACCTAGCTATGTCCGTGATTTTGCCGCATAGCGACCGGCATCCCATGATAATCCTTACAGTAGCATACCGATGACAAATCCACGGTAAACATGTTGGAAGAATTTAAACCTTTTCGACATTTTCAATGCATTGTGGGTATGGAGGCCAAACCATGCAAACAAACCATGCAATTTATAGTTTTATACACAAGCTTATGGCACTGAACCAGTTTAAATATTCATTGTTTTAGGCTAAATATCTGTCATGAGCTGCATGGAATATAGAAGATAACCACAACTTGGCACAAGAATCTATTTTAAATGACTATAAAAATAAGGAAATAATTGGGGAATCGCTCTTACTAAAATTAGTCTCGGGGTACAACGAGGCCCCTACCAGTTACTGATGAATGTAACTCTCTGGAATTAGAACAGCTAATAATGTCAATTGTCACATTATTATACAATAAAAAGATGAATTTTGCAATCAGGACAACCAATGTGTGACCCATGCAACCAATCACGTCCGTTGTAATGTGCTTGCTCTTCTATTATGCCTGTAAGGGCTAATGCTGTTCCCATGATGCTTTGAGAATGTCCAAAAGGTTTATTGGGCAGGCCCATAGACCTTATTTATTGCAAATACCACTTGATTGAGAAATCGCAATGTTCAAAATGCATTGTGGGAAGGAAAGTCATCACTCCCGTCTCCTTTCCCACAATGCCTTATCACTATAGTATATATTGTGACGTCTCAACTAGGCAGTGTTTCTGATATGGTCTATGGGCATTAATCATGGGGTACATGGTGGTATTACTCCCTCCCTCTCCCCCTCCCCCTCCCCCTCCCCCTCCCCCTCCCCCTCCCCCTCTCCCTCTCCCTCTCCCTCTCCCTCCCCTTGGATGCACCGCCTACCCCAGGGAAAAAAAACAAGTAAAGTTTGTATTACTAGATGTACAAAGTCTACACAATTTGACCAGAACCATTTTACAATTAAGCTTTAAATTACACATTTTTATTCTAAAATGAGTACTAAATACAAAAAACACAAGTATGGTTGCATGCAGATGTTAACTTGCTACATTAAACCAAATATCAGGTGACATTGTCTCCAATTTAATACCACCCCCCCCCCCCCCCCCCCCCCCACACACACACACACACAGCTGAAACGGATTTAGGCCACTGGCTAGGACTAACAACAGTTTGGCTCAAAAAATAGTTAATTTGCTGTATATGGTGCATAATACATGTGTGTATATTTCGGGCGAGTTATATTGCACATTACACAATGGTGACATGGGTTAGTTTGTCATATATGCCGATACATACACTTGAAGTACATTATTTCGGGACATAGTTGAAGCCTTGTTTCTGAATTTGTTTCACATGCTTAATGAAAGTGTTTTTTCTATTTTGTTTGCCATCTTTAGACCGGCTGGGAAATAGAACAGTCCAAAGAAATGCTCAGGAGATCTAAAATGACCAGAATCGACAAGCTACTCGAGGCTGCCCAAGACCCCGAGACTTGTGAATGCAACGGCCAGTGGCTACGGTGTGCATCGGATATTCTGGTAAACAATGGGATAGACGAAGCTGCATTTGCCAGTAGTGTCTACAGGTTATTGTTACAGGGAGGGGGAAAATATCGAAATTTAATGATTACCGGCCCTGCAAATTGTGGAAAAACATTCATGTTCAATCCCCTTTCAAAGGTATATAACACGTTCACTAATCCCGCATCGGGCACATTTGCATGGGTAGGAGCACAGTTAGTGGAAGTGATTTTTTTTTTTTAAATGATTTTCGGTGGAATCCTAAAGTGCTTCCTTGGAATGACATGTTATTGCTTGAAGGTCAAACAGTTCATTTACCTGCGCCTAAGACCCACTATGCGTGTGACATCATCTTTGACAAAAATACGCCCATATTTTGTACAGCCAAACAACCCTTAGTCTGCAACCATCCGGGGAGAAAAGGCACATTTATTGGTGGACACGGGAGCTACAAGTACTTTTTATCGTCCACGCTCGTATACAAGATTGCACCGCGAAGTAGGCCGCAAATGACAGATACAGGGACAAGGATACGGAGTGCTGACGGGACTCCGCTGGAGACCATCGGAAGTGCTTGGGTCGCGATACAGGTTGGGGTAACCACCCACACGGTGTTGGCCACGTTCGGAAAGCTGGCCACGTTCGGAAAGCTGGACACATTGGAAGGAATCTTGGGGATGGATTTTCTCCTGCCAGCCCAGGGAACATTACATTTTCAGACTATGGAGCTCGTAATCAATGGGGGGAGAGTGCGGTGTACTAATCCGAAAGGAGACGCATTTTGTGCCAGGGTTGGTGATAGATCGCACCACGAGAATACCACCAGGGCACGAGGCGCTAGTGCCGGGACACGTAGCGCGGGATGCGCCTATGGTAGGCTATGGAATTATAGAGCCAGTAGATAGGAGCGAGGTAGCGAGCAAAGGTGTAGTTGTTGCACGAACGCTTGTGCGAGCCGGTGGTGATGTCTTACCAATTCGAGTCTTTAATCCGGGAAAGGGAGAATGCGTTGTAAAGAGAGGAACAGTGGCCGGGACTCTCACGGGCGTAAGAGATCGTGACGTTGTAAAAGTACTAGGGCCACCATCAACGACTGCAGCGCCTCAGCGGAAGGTACCAGATCAGTCAGAAGATGGAATGTTTGCGTCGGGGGATGATGTAAATTAGAACAGAGATATTTTCTCTTTTGCCCTATCCCTTCATCCGATAGCTCGGGGTAATCCGGATAGCTCCCGGATGGCCTGTCCCAACTCTTGTATTGTTTCTTTGGCTCCTTGCTGCCTATGGCGAAGTTCCGTTAGGTGGTTTTCTGCCAGTTGGCCTGGCCCAAACCGTTTCTCCAAAAGGCCTACCAGCTGAGAGTAACTCAAATCTCTGCCTCCGCCTTCTTGATTCCCAAGCACCTTGATCGCGGCCCCTTGCAGACTGGCTGCTAGGACAATCTTGGCCTGTTCCTTCTGTAGGGAACAGCTATTTCAGAATTGTGCGGTTTAATTACAAAATTTGTGTTAGTTTTTCCTTTCTTTGTATTAAGAACCATCACTGTTTGGTGACCGTTAGAGAGGTAGCCGTAGTTACAGCCCGTATTTACATTAGTTTCGATGTCCTCAGCTCTCAGGTAAAGTACGGTGAGTCGGAAGGGCGCCACCGGGCGGCAGAGGTGGGTTATGCCAATTACCCGCCTCCGTCACCGGTCGTGAACTTTCGACCACCGCTTTACAGGTAAACTGTTCAGTTTTTATACGTTTCTAGTATAAATATGACATATGATTCAAAACCGGAGAAACCAAGGAACATTCTCAATATTTTAGATGTAGAAAAATATTGACCTTGCCGTATTATTTGAGGAGTTTTATCTCATGTAGTCATGTCAAGATGGCGGCCGTGTAGATTGGTTAGAGACCCCGTGGTGCCAGATAAACGTAATCTTTCCTAATTATTGCTCTGGTTGCTGATGTAAACTTCACCAGACAATCCTGCATTAATTCTGTGGATAAGCCTGTGTTATTGTCAGATGAGAATAATAGGGATTTTTTGAAGTCATTTCCGAGTTTTTGTATGGTAATCCACGGCTCGGTTTTGTTCAGTGGATAGCGCCCTCATTGTTCAGTTAAGTCGCTAACCATGAGTGAGTGTACTTTGTTCATGTAATTACACCATGAGAATTGAAATGTGTAATTGAGACATGCTCATTTGGAATGAATATAGGGCTTAAGCATATATTTGTCCTCATTTTTCTGAATTATGTACGCATAACAAATGTAACTAGGTTAAGTACAAGTTATTGCTGGTTTATTTCACCATAACTTCTATTGTTGACATAATCCTATATGTGTACAAGGACTAGGCCTCTGTACATTGTACTTATGATCCCTTTTATTTTCTATTTCTTTCCTTATGTGCTGTTGCTGGGTCATGCCAATTACCCGCCTCCGTCACCGGTCGTGAACTTTCGACCACCGCTTTACAGAATAAAGCCGAGTAGATTCACCGAACCCACTGTGTCGAGGAGTGAATTAACCCATATCCCTCCACGACTAACCATCCCCCACACTTCGACCACTCGTTAGCAAGCTTACACGCTTCGAAATGCCGCTGATAGTCTCTCCACGGAGTTTTTCCGGCGTATATCGATCAGGGGTTATATTCGGCCGCCTTGGCTTAGCACGAGGCGCTGTAACGCACCCTTCTGGTTTTGCGTCACTCCCCGCAACTTTCCCTCGTAGGTTGTCAGCCTGTATTTCCTTGAAGACGAGTGACTGCTCTCCCGATTCCCCCGTAAATAGACTTCTGCCTTCTGACTCTGCACTCCGATGTCCCCACCGGCGACGACGAGACCGGTGTGTTAAATGGCACTAATTGTACACCACGATATCTGGTTCTCGGCCTTGGGGTATAGGCCTAGGTGTACACGGAGAGTTCCCGTTGAAATGCGTCACCAGCGATGTACTGAGTGTGTCATGGTAATCAGCCCTGCCTTGGCCATCTAATAATGATGGGTCTTTCTCACTTCTCTCTCTCACTTCGACTCGCAGTCGTAGCTTCCGTAGCTCCGCTCGCAGTTGTTCGTTGAGGTCAGTCAACTGACGGGTTGCTGCCCGGTAATGCAAGAGTTCTTCCAACTCTCCCTCGGCTCTCTTCATGCCGTCCACCATCGGCACCTCTGGAAGTTCCACATCATCCACTTGTTGAGCCATTATCGCCTAGCTATGTACTTCCGACTTCAATACTGGTGTTTCCCTTGGTAGGTGTAGTAGGTGCAAATATCTGCTTCACGTGGTGAACCCAAGTTGTTCGACACACGACGCCTATCCCATTTCTGACACCATGTGTGGCGTTTCTCGTATCGACGGCACCTAGGGTCACCCTCGGCTGACGTCAGTGAGCGGTCTAGTCTGAGGCCAGGGGTACAGGCCCGTTTTGGGGCAGTCTGCCACCAGTACAAGCAACTTTGATCCCGGGGATCGGTGAGCTGTACGGAGATGCAGCTCGGGACGGGACAGGGGTAGGGGAGATTTGACTTGGGACACCAAACACAATGGATACGGGAGGCGCAGCTACCGAACTCCTCCAACTCATTTATTATACAGTATAACCAATACTGGGGGCCTAACTAGGTGGCGCATATCACAGGTGTATGTGCTATCACTGGTAACAGGTTTCTCGCTGGGGACTAACTAGGTGGCGCCTATCATAGGTGTAGGTTCTATAAGAGGTTTCCCCGTTTCCTCAACACCTTATGGCCAGTCCCCAAATACTTGATTCTGCCTCCCAAACTCTATTCCTTGGCAACCTCCCTCTCCGCTCCCTTCGTTCAGACTGACACGCCTCAATGATCATCTAGCATCCCCAAGCCTGCATCCTTCTCACGCTTCACCGCTTCCTCATAAGCCGGACACCATAAGCCCGCTTTACCGTTAAAATCCCTCATTCTCCTGTCACAAACGTTCAGTCCCCTCCAGTTCTTTTCAGAACCACACATACTCACAAAAGAGATTCAATACATGGTGCTACCGCAAAGCAGTTACCTTGTTGCCTTTCGCCATGCAAACCTTCAAATCTCATCAAACTATTCCCTTAGTCCCTCACTCACCCCGCACGCACTAGCTTCCGTTGAACTGGGTCAACTTATGAGGAGCCCCGCTCCGCTCTCGGGCCACTACACGAGGCTTATGAGTTGTCGGACAGACACAATACCCTTGTACTCTCTGTGGTCTCTGCACAGCAACTGCCTTGTGCGCCAAGCGCACGCACTATTTACCCGCTGCGCGTAGTCTGGCTCCTCGCTAACGCGCTATTCGCCAGCACACACTGGCGCTTGGGTTTTAAACATTATAACATACAGTAGCACCCAGCTGCCATCATAGGGCAAACTGCTATTGCGCTACAGTATAACTTTTTTACTGGTCTAGCATTTAGTTGACTTAATTTTATTTACTTCATTATGTCTGAATAAACGTGAGAAAAGACTACAAATTACTAGCATTTGCTGGTAATATTTGAAGGTTGCTCCAGAGCTACATGTAACTTGAATTGGAATACGGAAAGACAACTATGATGGCTAATTTTAAGGGCATTTCTTGGGGATATGTTCCTACTCGAGGCAGTGTAGGAACGTTGGATACAAGTAGTGAGGGGCCCTGCCGGTTTGACAAGGGAAATGTGGAGTGGATGGCGTCCTATTTCTCGAACAGTTTCGGGGAAACACGTAGCGGGGCACTGACAGCAAACGACATCTCCGTGTCATAATTAAATTTTTAATTGTTATCATATTAAATGCAAGCTTGGATAGAGAAAAGCTTTCACTCGAACATGGGACGAACACGGGACGTTTACTTGTATAGTACATTCAACCTGATAAGCCCGTCCATCTGTATTTTTGGACTACATGTACTTGGATTGTATAAAATCGGGGGAATCATTACAGCAATAATTGTGGTGTAAGGGGACAGACCAGTCGACATGTTGGTGGTACAGTCTCGCGGCAACTGCTTAAATTTACAACTGGATATGGAACAACGAAAGATGCCCACAAGAATGGAAACAAGTAGTTTTACGCCTCCCTAAAAAGGTGACCCATCTAATTGCAACAATTGGAGGGGATAACGCTTATGTGCTAATCTATCACAGCGGCAAGAGTCTTCAACACGTACAGATTCAGTTGATGTATTCTAACATGTGGACGTAAGTTAACGTACGTACATAATGCGACGACCGCCTTATACTGCATATGGTCTACGCTATTAAGACTGGCGCGTAAACTACCAGAACAATGGCGAAGGACGTACGCATGACGTACTAGACTTTTTCGTTCTCCTTTTGCCGAATTTGATATATCGTTCACATTTTGTAAATAGAATGAAAAATAATTGTTTGCTAAAAGTTGTTATCTACCTTTCATAAAAAGAACAGCGTCAAAACAAATTATTTCAAGAAAACTACTCGCTTTACACGTTGAAGCTCCTTTAAGAGGTGTCCGGAAGTTCGGTTTTTCGTAAACTCTCGTACGTTCTCGAGGTCAACTTGCACGCTCTATACGCTGCCATCCTTGTCCCAAGGGTCTACTTTCATCCTCGTTCTCAATAGTACAAGTTCATCACTACGATTTTTTTATATGATCTAATATTTTTTAATATTCTATATTCTTGTACCGTGGACACAAAATTTAGATGGTTTCAGTTAAGATAAATTCATCGGATCCGGGTTACATATTCATTTTTATTTAAGATTATTGCAAAGATTGGAAATTCAATCTTCACAATGAGAATAATGAGACAGATACTAATCTGTGTAAATTTTGTAATAATGAAGAAGAGACTCTACCCCATCTTTTCTGGTTCTGTTTTGCTTATAAATATATTTTTTGATCTCCGTAATTTCAGGGATTGAGGAGAAGACAAATGTCGTTTTTTTTCATTAGTAAGACATAATTATTTATAACATGAAAAATGATCGTGATTTGCCCATCACTTTACATTTTGGGAAAAAAGAGACAATTATAAAGTACTTTTAGTGTGGAATGTATATCGTTAACCATGCAAGAGATATGGGTCAGTTTTATAAATGGGGTTCTGTTGTGCGTGTTTGTTCTGTGATAATCATAAAGCGGCTTTTTGAACCACAACAATATACTTACATAAAAGGTATCTTCCATTTTTGTTTAGGTATTGAATAACCAACAATGGCCCAAGTTGTCCAAACTTTATCATAATGTTGATTCCTTACATCAGAATAAAAAATACCCCTGTTATATCGTTCTAAATTGTAGAGATCTTGAATGCGACAGCAAACAGGGAACTTGATGAACATCACACCTGTTCAAGCAAGACAACAAAGTTGACAGGGGAGCAAGATCATTCCCGAGATTTAGGTAAATACTACTGCAAAATGCAATATTGCATAAACGAATCTATTTAAGATATACCATGAATTAGGGTCATAGAAATGTAACGCACACGGACAAATATTGAGGGGACACGTCCTCAAAATTCAACAACGGATGGCCATGTTGAACGTGTGTACAAGACTTATTTTCAAAGGAACAGGGGCTTTATGTTTCCACCTTTATCCTTTCTTGATTAGCCTTTGCAAGATAAAAGAGATACGGTAAACAACTGCACGAAATGACATTATTTGCTCACGTCCCTTATGTTCATAGTATTGTTACCCTCTAGCTTAAACCCCATCAAGGGCACTCGGTCTTTAAAAAATCCGGTAAAATTGTCAAATAGCATTCTTTATACTTTTTCCCAGCTGATGAGACCCACAATGGAGGAAGCTGTGAAAACCAAAACCTTCACAAGGAAAAACAACAACGCTTGGAAATGAAAGCTGTAGCACGTGGTAATTAGGCCTATAGAGATAAAAATAGGATTGTTGTACATAGTACATGTAGTCCTATACATGTCACGCTTTTTGTTACTCATACGAGTTTCTACGCATACCAGGCTGAAGTACGAGACCTTAGATCCCTTTTTGAGATGGGACCTTGCTGCATCGGTGATCGGTAATGTTGAAAGATATTACCTGCTGAGATCAATGTTGAAACTCTGTGGCGGCTCCTGGAATTTACTGGCCATCTGGGGGTCGATGAAATACAAACTAGCCTGAAACGCTCATGCCCAACCCCGGGGCAAGCTCGCCCCGGGGTTGTCTGAGGTAGGTTTGCGCGAAACGAGTGTGAAACGACGCGGGGTTGAACTCGGGGTGAAAACGCCAGGGCGGCCCCGGGGCGAGTTCGCCCCGGGGTTTGGCGCTCTAGTGTGAAAAGGCCTTAGAGATGTTAGATTTTTTCTGAGATGGGACCTTTAATTGCTCCATCCGTAGGGTAATGTCGAAAGATGTTACCTGCTAAGATCAACGTTGAAATGAACAAAACATGCACGACTATCCTACATGTGGTGATTATGTGCCATCATCTAGAAATACAACATTAAACATTGACAATTCCCTGGTTTCTTACCTTGTTTAGATACCCAGCACGATATGGGGCATAGGGGTACCACCCCCCCCCCCCCTTGTCCGTATACCATATACACACTCCGGACTATTGTTACCCAACACATCCCCCCCCCCCAGATATCTTTAAAAGAATTCCTGAGATTCCGGGAACACAATGACCAACACAAAAGAGGGAGAGAGGGGTCCCTTTGCCCATATCTTGCTGCATATATGTTCTTTTAATACATGAAGCTGCACCTGTCGGAGATCCCGACCACTATTTCGACGATGACGAATTCAACGGCTACGCCGACAACGACGCCGACCCCGAGCCCGAAGACGACTTTGAACCTGAGCCCGAATCCGACCCCGACTTCGAACCCAGAGCCGATCGCGACGCCGACCCCGACTTCGATCGCGACCCCGACCCCGGCTTCGATCACGAGCCCGAATCCGACTTTGAACCTGAGCCCGAATCCGACTTTGAACCTGAGCCCGAATCCGACCCCGAATCCAACCCCGAAGCCGACTTCGAACACGAGCCTTTTAGAATCTGAAAATTGAAGTAAAAAATGGCCCATCCTTTCTTTTGTTGAAAAGACAGGAGACTATTATCTATTTTGCCTATTTAATTACAACATGTAATTTTGCTTAGCAAACAAAATTTGCAAAAGCATGATAACTCCAGAGGCACAATGTTCAGTGGTGTCTCCAGTAGGCCTATTGTGTACAATAAAAATAGCAAACGTTTTTCTCATTTTCTTTGTAAAAATGTGTTATTCATGCTTAAGTTGAAATCGGTACTTGTTTGGAATCCCTTTCTACATAGTATACCAACATTTCGTTAAAACATTGTTGATGGGCTATTGGAGGACTGATTATTATACTCGTTTTGGGACGGACGTCAGTACGTCCCTGTTCCTGCCGCTACTGACGACCTTTTGGGGGTTTGATAGCCTGGCAAAACAAGTGAGCCTCCGTAAACATTATGTCTACACATAAAATGTCTGGAGTCTGTGGGAATAATTGGTTCTACCACTGACAAATGAACCAACCCATCGGGTCTTTCATTGGCTTATATCAGATTACGGGTATGCCAGCACAATCTGTAGATTAGTTTGTTGAAGAATAACAAACCATAAAGAACATGCACATTATTGGTTACAAATGATGGAAACCCACTGTAAGCAGAAATTTAAACATACTTCCAGAAATTATCTCTGTACGCTTTTAAAATGTTGACCTTTAGCAATCGTGGAAAACGTCGCAGCAATGAGGCCAAACAAATTGTTTGGTTGTCCTCCACACCCCTTCGCCAGTAGGGGGCGGGATATTGTTTTTTTTTATGTTTTTTTTTTTACATTTTACATTCCCCGGAAGTCCAACTTCAAACCATATACACAAAAAAGTAAAACAAACACACAAATGTTGTTAGGCCGATAAACAGTGTAATATACGTAATACGCCTCTTCAGCGATGGCCGCCGGGTCCTTATATCTGAAGTTCCGAACAACACATACCGTAGCACCAAGGCTGCCAGTTGGACCACTTTTTGGTGGACGCGACCTTTTTGTGTTTCAGCTGTATTTGAGCTGGCTCAACATTCGACCTAAAAACCTCACGAAGTTTATGATGTGGTAGCCATTACAATCAAACAAGACCTGTACACCCAGTTTGCAATGAAAGCTGAGCGTGTATTAAAGGCGCCATCTTGGCTTCCTCTGTGCATATACACGTTCAGTTGATGCAGTTTTTTGTTTCAATATTTATTTTTTAATCGTTTGTGTAAATATACAACAACAAATTCCAAACTAAATATTAAAAGATGTAGTGATTAAAGAATATAATTAGAAAAATGTTGAGATTTTATGTTTTCATAAGTTTATTTCTCAAAATGCGATTTTCATAACATTTTAGTCTCATGTGTTATCATGTGTGCACTGTGGCCACTCCTTGTGATTTTTCCCAAGATCTTGGGAATTTTGGTGGGAAAAAATGGATTGCACATGCGCAAAGTGCCTATTCCGATAATCTTTGCACAGTGTTTTCCCATCGCCTTGGGAATTCTTGGGAATTTTACTGGATGAATCTTAGGAATTTGAAATTTGATGAGTGGCCACGTTGCATGTTTGTATTTCTATACCGCGATTTCCATCGAGATATTTATTGTGCGAAGTCACACACTGATACTAGAATATTATGAACTTTCAAACTCTGGAGTAAAAGGTAGGGTCGTGTTTGTGCATTACAAATAACAAAATAAAGATGGAAACGAGATTGGAACGAATAAACCAACGAAATTAATTCAAGTTTTGGGATAATATTTTTAAAAAAAATTGAAAAACAAACAAACTTTTTAGCGCGGGCCGATAAACAGGGGCTTGCGGTCGAGGACAACCAAACATTTAGTTTTTTTTTAGCCTAAAGGTTTCCTTGCTATTAGAACGAAAGTGAGGAGATACCATTTTGCCTACAGTGAACTCTAATATGGGTTTTATAATTCAAAACACGCCACAATTTTCAACTTTGAGACCAAATAATGCTACACAATTTGAATGAATGGCGACTATGTTTAACCGCCCATTAGAGCTGTAGGTTTAAGTTCATCGTTTAATAATATTGCTGAAGAAACAATTTAATTATTGACAAAAAGACGTCCTATATCAGATGGGTTAAAAGTTATATCGAAAAGGGTCTTTAAATTGGGTTCAGTCAAACGTATGGAATAGCCTTCCGTAAATAGATCGATTTTGCAATATGTACAAATGCAATGATTTTTTCACAACTGACACTTAGGAAAGGTCTCATTGAAATAGTATGCAGAAGAAATTTTAAAAAGCACACATTTTGAAAAGTGAATCAAAAGTTCTTCCAAAGTGGGTTTCTGCTCAAATTAGGGGCGTGGGGTGGGATGGGGCCCGAAGCCCTCGACAAAACTTGGGTGAACATATTGAACTTGTAGTCACTTACTATCGTGCTGCCATAATGACGTTTTAAGTTGAATTATTTAAATATTCCACATAAATGTTGTATTTTCTGTAGATGTTTCTAAGCGTCCAATGCAAACTGGTTTTCTTTGTATGCAATACGGGAGGTCTAAGGTGAAATATGTAAATTTAAACAGCAATCCAGAACACTGCGACTCATATGCATTGTAGCCGTACGCTCATAGGTTTGATGCTCATTATCATTGTGATGTTTGAAAACTTGTGGCCCAAGTCCGCTTTGAATACACGTATGTATGTACAGTATGTATGTATGTATGTATGCAACCCAATCTGTAGATTAGAACAATGCAACCTCCACCAAAGAACACAAAACACAGATTTCTTTATTGGGAATTCATTAATTTGGTTGAGTGGTTGTGAGTGTATAGTGGTTGTTTGGATTCAGTGATTGGTTGGGAGTTTCACTGTTAAATATTCAGTATTGTAGGCCTATTGAGTTAGTAATTCATGGATGTGGGTCTCCATTTATTGTTAGTATGTGTAGTATGTGTAGTATGTGTAGTATGTGTAGTATGTGTAGTATGTGTAGTATGTGTAGTATGTGTAGTATGTGTAGTATGTGTAGTATGTGTAGTATGTGTAGTATGTGTAGTATGTGTAGTATGTGTAGTATGTGTAGTATGTGTAGTATGTGTAGTATGTGTAGTATGTGTAGTATGTGTAGTATGTGTAGTATGTGTAGTATGTGTAGTATGTGTAGTATGTGTAGTATGTGTAGTATGTGTAGTATGTGTAGTATGTGTAGTATGTGTAGTATGTGTAGTATGTGTAGTATGTGTAGTATGTGTAGTATGTGTAGTATGTGTAGTATGTGTAGTATGTGTAGTATGTGTAGTATGTGTAGTATGTGTAGTATGTGTAGTATGTGTAGTATGTGTAGTATGTGTAGTATGTGTAGTATGTGTAGTATGTGTAGTATGTGTAGTATGTGCCATAGTTTTGCAGCTGTGATTCAGCAGCGAGGGGCTTGGATCGAACATTTACGGAAGCTGGATAGTGCCACTGAAAAGGGATGGATAATGTTTTGCAACCCCCCCCCCCCCCCCCTCCTTTGTGTTGGTCACTGTGTTCCTGGAATCTCAGGAATTCCTTTCAGATATCAAAGGGGTGGGTAAAAATAGTCTGGAGTGTGTATAAGGTACCAGGATAAGAGGGGGTGTGGTACCCCTTGGTCCCATATCTTGCTGGGTATAATTGACATTTTTTAAAACAGTTTCCGCGACTTAAAGTCAGAAAGTCTGCTTGCAGAAAATTAGAAAATAGGGTTGTCCATTTTGGGGATTCATATTTCCTGTCGTTCTGATTTCACGAGTTGACTGTGGCCTGAATTATAATTCCATCATTATGTAGCTTTCTCCAAACAAGTCGGATAATTAAGTGGCGGCCGCCAGATAATTATGTAGCGGCCGCCAGATAAACGGTACTAAAAATATTCTCGCGCGTTTGCAAAACATATATTCATCCCCTTTTAGTGGTACTATCCGGCTTCCGTAAACACGTTATTAATTACTAGAAAAAGTAAGGAAAAAAGTGGACATGTTGAAAATGCTTTTCACAGTACATGTAATAACTTACAGTGGTATCCCACCCCTGGCAGAAAAATCTTGAGAAAACTGCAACATTTGTAAAAATTATGACAAAACAAAAAGTGTTAGTTTTTTTTCTGGACCACCCTATAGCATTTGTTGACGAGAACAACAGAAATTTTACGTATGTCCAGATTGAAATTCAGATTTATTGTTCGTGGTTAAGTGCTTGTAATTATTAGTTCGACTTATTGCTCTTGTTGTTGGTAACATACCCACTCACGCAGAAAATACAAACGCTTTAACTTTGAGGCAACTGAAATGGATCCTGTTAGCTTAAAAAGGCCTTTGTCTATACTGACCTTTCTGCCCGTTTATTTTGTCAAACAAAAGGAGGCCATCTTCGCAAAGCAACAAGTCGAGGAATACAAACTGTATCCAAATTGCTTGAGGTCAGAAAAAGGGTAAAAGATGTACAAAACAGAGATGTCATGGTCGATTGGCTGATGTTTTTGGCTCTGACAGTTTGTCCCGTTTCCGGTCTTGTCTGGCATGGAAACTGCCATGCCCTCTTCACTGACAAAAACAAAATCCAGCGATTACAAGATGCTACTGAATCAAGCAATGTAAATTATACATCTAGTAGTGCTGCAGACGTAGTAAGTCGGACAAAATCATCCCAACTACAGTGTACAACACGAACATGCAGAAGTAGTGTCCAACCTATAATCCTTAACTGTTCAGTGGAGATTTCTTGAAGATATTGGAAAACAAAATCACAACAGTGAGATCCTTTTGTGCATTTTGTTACAAGTAACATTTTATTGCAGATCATGGTGAAATAAAACTGTACATATCAAACATGGTCAATAGCCTACTTGTTTCGTGAAGTGGACATTTGATGAGAATGGTGTGTTTTTCTTCTTTTTTAATGTGTACAAAATAGCCACAAGGCATCGGCAAATATGCTAGGAAAATTTGACAGGATAAAAAGAATGCATATAAGCGAAAATGTACTTGGAAGGGGGTGGCGGCCACGCCCCCTCCGCACCATTCGCGCCGCTCTTAAGTTAATTAGTCTGATTTAAAATTACTCTTCAGTTACATTTCTATTTTCTACAAGTGTCAAGGCACCTATAGAAACCAGTTTCACATTTTTCTCTATGTCGCGTTGCAACTGTATCAGCGAAAAGGAACGGGAGGGGGTTACGGCCACGCCCCCTCCTGTACAGGTTTTTTTGTTTTCGTCTGGCGGGCACACTCCACCACTGAAAATGTCTGTCGGTGGCCATTCATGATACCTGGGACTATGCCGAACATTTTCCAGTAGGTTTCATCGGGTTAACTCACCAGCTAGGCTATAGCCCAATTTTGGGGGCCTTTTGTCATGGCCCTCCTGACCACAGCCACTACAGTTAGCCCTACAAATAGGGCTGTAAATGGTTCCTTTTTTAACTTCTGGCTTTTTACTGTCACCATTACAGCCCTACTCCAATGGCACCCCTACACGCTGAGTTTTACAACTGGTCGACTTTGGTTTCAAATATCTCCCCAAATTCTTATCGCTGAACACTTATATATACATCATTGTATTCCTGGGATGTTTGCAATTTCTACCATGCTTACTAAATGCTGAATTCGTCCGGCTGTGAGGTCTTCAAAAATGACAAATGCTCCAAAACCTTCCAAAACGTCTTTACATGGAGGACGCCATCTTGTATTCATCGCTAGGATCGAGAGAAGTCGGGGCACCCGGCGGTTGTAGAAAATGGTCTGTCATGAATTATGCATGATAGCTTGTCATGTACGACGCGCGGTTGTTTCGTCAGAAGTCAGGGCATCATACTCGGCGGCTGGAGAAACTGGTCTTGTTATGAATTATGCATGAGGCGTCACGCGGATGTATGCACACACGAATCCGCGGACGTTTTATGCATAATTCATAACAAGACCAGTGCCCTGACTTTTCTCGATCCTAGCGATGAATACAAGATGGCGTCCTCCATGTAAAGACGTTTTGGAAGGTTTTGGAGCATTTGTCATTTTTGAAGACCTCACAGCCGGACGAATTCAGCATTTAGTAAGCATTGTTATATATGGTAGAAATTGCAAACATCTCAGGAATACAATTATGTATATGTAAGTGTTCAGCGATAAGAATTTGGGGAGATATTTGAAATCAAAGTCGACCAGTTGTAAAACTCAGCGTGTATGGGTGCCGTTGGAGTAGGGCTGTAATGGTGACAGTAAAAAGTAAAAAGACGTCCATTTCCTTACATCGGCATGCACGTGGATCATTGCTATATACATGGAAATTTGTTAACTTTCCAGCTAGGCTGACCCCCCTGGGCTCCCGGTCTATGTAGCCGCAAGCACGCGTTTACCTATCATTCGCTAGGGGCGCCCTTCCCCATAGTCGAAAATAATGACGTCATCGTGTTTCATCGGGCGCAGTACAAAAAGATACCCAGTGACTTATCTTCCCCTTCTAATATCTTTGGTTTCATCGGGAATGCTACGCTCGATCTGTTTTCCTTCCTCCATGGCTCGATTCACTACAGGAAGCGGAAAGATGTTACTTTAATACCACCCCCCCCCCCCCCCCCCCCCCCCACCACCAAAATCGGTCAGGAACAGCAACATCTTGGAAAATAACCAACCCTCCTTGATAACAACTATCTACATACGGCACAACCTGTTATTTCAAGATTTAGACCTATGTCAGCAGAATCTGTAAAAATGAGGCAGAAATCAATATGTATATGTGCGTAAATAATTCCTTCATGCTTTGAGTGACCATACACTGTGCCAAGAACATTTAACACAGAAAACACAACCTTTCTTCCCCAATATTGCACGAAAATTTCCCAACTTAATTCTCTAAATTAAAGGTTGTGCCAAGTGTTCATACAATTCTGAGCAGAAATGGTGTATTTTCCAAGATTTGCTGTTCCTGACTGATTTTGGTAGGGGTATTAAAGTAAAATCTTTCCGTATTTCCAAATTGCTATCGGGTTGATCAAAGTTATATTTTGTTATATGTAATCTCACTTATTTCATAACTTTATTAAAATTGTAAGCCAGGCATCTCAACTAACATGATTTGTTAAGATATAAAGACTGTCATTCAGGTATAGTTAAGTAAAATTCAGGCATACTTGTATGGGGGAGGGGAGGTAGCTTTAGCCGAACATAAATGCAATTTTAAACTTTTGATATGTTATGGAACAATTTATGCACAATTCCAAAGACATGTACATGTATTTTTATGATCTTTGTGAAAATCTTGAAATTATAGCTCGCTACATATAGGGGCCATACATTTTTACGAGGAAGCTGGGTTAAATATGGCATCCAGGGTGCACATTTTCATTTTGTAAAATAGTAATTGCTGTAAGTACAATGTAGTACACTAATTTCTGATAGCCCATTATGAAAACCAAAGCAAACATTTAAGTGAGACTGAGCTGTTCTAGTAGCCCTTATGTTCATCTTAAATGTCTGCTTAAAGATGCTTTCTGTGTTTCTAGTGTCTTTTAATTAATTTTAAAAGGAAAACAAATACTTCACTTGTGCTTCATATCAGAATATTCCTGCAATTTATTTATTGTGTATACATGTATACAGATGTACACACATGTTGCCTGTCATTCTACCTCATTATCACTGTCCATGGTTTCAATCAAAAAGCAATGTTAAATGGTATTCAGTAACAATACTAATTAAAGTTTTCAAAATAGGCAATTTAAAAAGGACAACTTAAGTTTGAAGTATTCTCATGAAACTCATCATTTGCTATAGCAGCATGCATTATGAACAAGTCCGCTAACCTTAAGTAGTTAAAATTGTTCCTAAATGTACATTTTTAAACCACTGCATTTTGTTCAGTCCCCTTAACAAAAGCTTTTGTTGGGGGGGGGGGGGGGAGTTGCCAGACAGACTAATCACCCTTGTAAAATCACACCTGTATTGCAAGGGTGTTAGATTGAGTAACATTTATCATTTTTATCGTTTGAACAATGTCTACCTAAATATAATCCATCAATTTATTGAATATATCTTGGAAGTGTTATTTCTCAAATTTCACATACTGCTAATGGAATGGACAAGAATACATTTTGTATTATATAAATATGTCAGAAATTTCTTTATTTTCATCTTATTAATTGTAATACTAACTGAAACAAGAAATTAGATATTGGAAAGTGATTTTAGCAATTGAATTTATTAATTAAGTTAGCAATTTGTTTTACTCCTTTCAGTCTCTAAATGGAACTTCACTTCCAACAGCTATTGAAAAGTTTGGGCACTGACCACCATCTTGCAATATTAATTCACAAGTTCTTCTCAAACCTTACAGTTCCAGCTGAAGAATGGCAGTATTAAGTTATAAAACAGTCAACGCAATGAAGCCTGAGCCCCGTGGAGCCGGAGCCTGAAAATCTGAAGCCCGAAGCCTGAGCCTTCGATTAGAAAACGTTGATAAATTTCTGTTTATCTAATGCACCTATCAATTTGCTTCAAACACCCCTCCCCCCCCCCCCCCCCCCCCCCCCCGGCTGCCCAACCCAAGATGTGGGGATTGTCACTTTTGAAGTGACAAAATCCCCACCCCTGGGGCAAAATGTTAGTGACAATCCCTGACATACATGGGTGGGGCACCCCCACCTTATGGTTTTGAACTTCTGATGATGTGAAAACAATGGCAAAATTAGTGACCAAAATTCCCACCCTGGGGCTTGAAAAATGTGACCAAACCCCCACATAAGACCTGGGGCAGCCCGGGGGGGGGGGGGGGGGAGGTGGGGTAAGCAATTGATAGGCGGATAACGGGCCAGGCACCACCACCTGTACAAACATTCCTTTTCTTTTTTCCTTTTTTTAGTTTCGGGGGGGGGGGGGGAGGGGCAAGTTCATAATATCCCCATCAACCACGCTCAACCCTTCATACGGGGTGAATCCCATCAACCATGTACGATTCTCCTATATCCCCATCAACCACCCTCAACCCTTCATACGGGGTGAATCCCATCAACCATACACGGTTGTCGTATCCCCATCAACCACGATCGACAACAAGACTCTCTGCATAGGCCTAATAAGGAGCAGAAGTTGTAGCCTTGTCCAGGCGGCTTCGGATATTTTAATTTGTAGAAGTAATTATATATGTCTCTATAAAGGGAAAGTATTAAAATACAGCTGGACGGCTGATATTAGAGACGAAGGACGGGAATAGGAACTGAATCCGGTGCTGGAGTTGACGGGACCACTACACAAAAACAACATAGAGGAAATTTGCAAAATGTACAAAAATCGTAGCCATGAATCTTGCCTTTATACATAAGAAAATATAGGGTGGCTCACAATGTGTAACTGGACTTATTGACGGGAAAACATGAAGAATTGAATCCGGTGCTGGAGTTGACGGGACCACTGCTCAAAAACGACGAGGACATTTTCTTATGTATAAGAAAATATAGGGTGGCTCACAATGTATAACTGGACTTATTGACAGTTCTGTTAACTCCATCACTAAGGATTTTATTCACACGCACAGGATGGGAAAACAACAAGAATTGAATCCGGTGCTTGAGTTGACGGGACAACTACTCAAGAACGACATAGAGAAAATGTTTCAAATTTACGTATGTAGTAGCCACCTATCTTGCCTTGATACATAAGGAAATATAGGGTGGCTGACCATGTAACTCTGGACTTATTGACAGTTCTGTTAACCCCATCACTAAGGATTTTATTCACACGCATGCACATTACGGGAAAACAACAAAAATTGAATCCGGTGCTGGAGTTGACGGGACCACTACTCAAAAACTTACAATCAAGAATTAGCAGTGATGAGACAGACTTCACTTCTGACATGTACAGTACAACATGACAACATCACGTCCATTACTAGTGTAACCGAGGTGGAAGGACTACTGCACAAATTCAGGACAGGAAGGCAATCTTTCGTTTTCTTGAGAAAAATATATAAAGTTTCATTTCATTTTATTCTGCCTGTCAACAGCACAAATGTATTGCAGAAGAAACTCTACACAAGTTTGATGGACAAGCCAAATATTGTTTTTCACAATATTCACTTAATGTGAGCGACAACTATAACGAAAAAGACAAACAAAAACGACAGCCGTAACGGGTCCATTTATAAAAAATAGAAAAAGATTAAATACGTTACAGGCAATCTCACAATCTCACAATAAGTACATGTATTTGCAATTGTACATTTACATTTAGTGGATGTATTGACCAAAAAGATGAATAAATCAAACTACTGTCGACAATACAATTAGTTATATTCAAGGCAGGCTATTAACTAATACAAACAATTAAGTACACAATACAGTATCAAGACCATGAAAAACGTGCAAATTATATGGAAATCTATCAATTCAATGGGAAATATTTACTAGTTTAAATTAAGATATTAATTGTCCCATACCTAATTCAAGGTCGACAAGGCAACCTTGAAGGAAAAGGCACATCGCAAAATGTTCCGGACTCCAGACAAATATAAATATATAAATAAATTGACCCCCAATGCTAATATGCATCTCTATCCACAATCTTCCCAGGATGCTCAACCACTTCACATCAGACTATACAACGATCAAGCAAATGTTATGTTTGAAATTATTAAACTAAATCAAGAAATACCCAAACTTCCTAAAAATACTCGTATAAAGATATCTTAGAGTAATGCACTGCCCCAAGGATATACCACATATACAATATTGCAGTGGAATATGCACAGTCCCTAAACATCAAATTAACGACTATGAAAATGATGGCCAGAACACGAGGATGGAGGTTACTAACCTCCAAAATACAGAGTGCAAAAATAGTCAAGGATAATTTGTCCCGAGTACACAACCTGGTGCATCAATTTATGAACATTTTATAAAGTGCAATATACTTAAGGATAATTTATCCCAAGTACACAACCTAGTACATCAATTCAAAAATCAAAAAAATTTAATAAAGGAACTTCACAAAAAAATACAAAAGTTATAGAACTTACCGACCAAAACGGCCCCACACCTCACATGCCTCCAAGATAACTCGACGCTGGCCGTAGAAAATCGACACCCGGCCAATTAACGCTAATGTTAAGCAGAATATGCCGACAAAATGCACGTAGATAAAACGTTGGCAAAGCAAGGCGAAAGCATGTACTTAGTTGCTGGCCCAGCTAGTAAGACACACGTCCAACAAGAAAGCTACGCTGGAATGCAAGGAATGTAATACATGTAACAGACTAAGCATTGTCACTGCCAAGTCAGCTGAGAAACTATCGTTCGACTGGGGGAGGGCGCCGCCAATGTATCAGTTATGCATACAAATCAATAGGTGGCGCTATTTACAGTGGAAAAAAACTATGTAAGTGCCAGGCAGTATATCGATCTGGTTGGTCACACTAGCCTACACAAAATAGAGGGAAACTCAGGGATATTCCACACACAAACATTGTTCACGTTGACAGTCATAGGCAGGCCCGTCACCAAGGGGGCCCAGGGGGGCCGGACCCCCCCCCCCCCCCCCATCTGTCAAACCATAAGCATAAAGTTGTGTTTTTGTGATGTGGCCCCCTATCAAGCACTGTGGCCCCTCCTAATGCCTGGAGCTGGTGACGGGCCTGCAAGTTTCCCCCTTGCCCCCCCCCCCTCCCGCACCTCGCGACGCCCATGCCTATATGCAAAGATCCTAGAAGGGGAAGATGAGACACTCTGCTAGAAAAGTGAAACAGGAAGTTGCAACAACAACTAACATCAAACTTACCCTGATTTTCTCCCTTTTAGCGAAGGCTCCTCGGGGAATGGGCCGTTGAACTGCTTTCGCCTTTATCTTACTCACATCTGGGAACTTTGTTGGGATGGCAGTGGACTTGAGCATATTTTTAATGGTCATCCCAAAGGATTTGAAAATACCAGTATCGAAACACGACTGCTCAAAGTGGTCGCTACATAACGCTGAAAAGCTGCTGGGGCCGGACCTCTTTGCTCTTGTCACCTTCACTTTCGCCGTCCAAATTCTCCGATATTTCGCTTCAGTTGGAAATAAATGAAGGCTTACTACACCCGTCGTTGTTTTGCTGCACCCAGCAGCCACACACCTTGTCGGCATGGCCGAAAAACACTATATTTTGCTTAGATTTTGGACGAAGAATTTTCGCCGTACAATGTACACACAATGCATACCCGTGATGAATGGGTAATGTGCCTCGATCTACGTCACACACTTATGTTAATGAGGGTCCCACTCAGGGGGCGGAGTAGCTTGGACAAACATTTTCAAAAATTGATTTCTCATATTTAATCTGGGAAATAATTGTCTCTGGACACAAAATATCATTGTCAAGATGATACTGTTACGAAATGCCTTAAATTCCATACATTCCACAAGTCTGGCTGGCTTGGGGAGTGGCCTAATGGCCAGGTCATTGCATAGTTTCTTTTCTTCTCATTGGTCAGTGCCTTGCTCTATGGTCAGTGGTAGTATCACTCCACTGATCATTGGGCACTTCTGATTGGATGAAATGAAATGTATTGTATTGTATTGTATTGTATTGGGTGGATTCAGATCCCTAATATAAGCCCATGTCTTTTTAGACTCTGAAGGGATTCTGTGACCGGACACACTCTAGTCTTGGTGTGGTGTGTTGTGTTGTGTTGTATATAGTAATGTAGTTTTCTTTTGGTATCGGGGAAATGTACACTGCGGGGACTGCATGGCTCGATGTTAATTTTATTTGTCTTACTTGTACCCTGGAGATGATTATTTTGGAGTGGTTATAGAGGGTGGGAATTTACCTCTACCTTGGGTGTGGTCCTGCTGTGGGCTTAGACATTTGCCGTCGCCTCTGGGGTGGTTGCAATTGGGGCGTTGGCTTCTGCCGTCCCCTTTAGTGTTTACACTTAGAGCGTGGGCTTTGGCCATCGTCCCGTGTGCCGCCGCCCTTGGAGGGCGGGCCTTTGTCGGGGCCCGCAGTGTGGCCGCATTCGGGGTGGGGGCGGATTCCATGATCGGTCCTTTTAAAATTATTCTGCGGGTGCGGACATATTAATAACTTTTGTGAATTTACTTTAATATCGAAACATGTTATCTGATGTAAATATTAAGATTAGACATGTATAAAAGCCAGTGCCGAAATAAAGCCGGAATACGGCATGATTCTGGCAAGTCGATTTGTCTTTTGAAATTGATTTCTTTTTTTAGATTATGTATTTTTTTTTATTCGTTCGGTCTTACCATCCCAACTGGCGTTATCCAATTGGATTTCGTTACAATACTTTAATGTTTTAAGCAGGAATAATGCAATATATATATATATATATATATATATCCTAAATCATGTTTCCTTTAATGGGAAGGGCGCCCTCATACAATGATAGGTAAAACTTGCGACCAACCGATGTGTTCCCTGTATAGTTCACAATGGACAAAAACGAAAATTTGGTGCTCCACACTGAATTCATTGCACTAAATGACACCTCCAACAAAATTTGGCAAGGATTGGTGTTAACATTACATACTTAATATTTCTCCCTCCTTTTTCTTTCTTTCTTTCGTTATTTATTCATTTATTTATTATTTCTGATAATTCAATTGTGGAGAGCCACCTTTTGCAAATATCATTAAAAACAAATATACCTGTACATATGGCACAAAACAAAATTATTTCTCAGAGAAATTGATCATTAAAAAGTATTTCAAAATAAACAAAATAGAAATTATTTTATTTTATTCATCTTCAATGATATAATAAAAACAGATTTTGTTTTCAAAATCATATTACTGGGTGTGTCTTACTTTGTTACTGACTGTCTGAAGTAGCAGTTATGAGTATTACTAGTGAAACCATTGACAGAAATTAACACTTCTCGAGTGGAGCAAAGTTTGATTTCATTTATGTTTTAGATGCTTCATTTAGCTTCATTAAATCGTTCAAGTACAACATGACTGTAAACTTTATAATTAGAAAAAAACAACTCAACTATGGATACTTCCCGTTACAACAAAGATGTTACCTTCGGCCATGGACGGTTCACGAGGGAAAGGCGAACCTTGGGCTTCGAAAATGGGAGGTGGTTCTGCTGCTTTACCCAAGGAGGTCTGCTGGCAAAGGGCAGCCTTTAGATAACTAGCTAGGGTGATCTTCTGTGAGAAACATTAGGCTATAGGAGGAAAGAGTTGTCGTTGAATACTGTACATCTGTTAATCCATTGGTCAATAACCCACAGCCGACTATAAAGCCTCTCAAGTATTTATATGGATTACACATTATTGCAAGAATAAGATGGGAATTAGAGGACATTTTCTGGACATAAATCTCCAAGAAAGGGACGTGGTTTCTCCACCACTCAGGGCGAGGCAAAAGAACCTCAAGGAGAGGATGTTCGCACTACTACAGAGGGGGAGGCCGACATCTTATGGTTTGGGGGCAATAAAATGTAGAGGGGTAAACTGAGTAAGATATTCTTGACTGATAGGGTGCACAACACTTTTCGTAGCTCTTAAAAGGGGCTGTATCGTCGCTCCATCTCGCGTTAACGAATCAAATATTGGAGTGCGCCCCTTGCGCTTCATTTCGGTTATGTGCTATTTGTAACCTCCATCCGTTTGTTATGGCTGTTCTGAGAATTGACTTTGGAAACTACACCCCCTGGAACACGCACGCATGTCCAGCGTCTGCGTACTGACATACACATACGTGTACACGAATACTTATAAGGGTCATTCCACCAGGTTGGGACACAGTGTGTTATATGACCATATCATTAAAACCATCATTACATTTAATTCAGTTATTTGATGTGACATCCGTCTTTGGGTGTGAGATTATTTGAGAAAGTTTCAATCATGTCAGTTATATTTTAACAAAAATATGATAAAAAGTGTGCTATTTTGAATGTAAAATGGACGTAACATGGACACCGTGTCCAACATTTAAATGTTTGTGTTTTTCAACACTTTAATAAATAAATTTGGGAAATTCATTACGTACAATAATTAAAAGACACACTATGCAACAATGAAACACCTTTTTACGGCAGTCAGTGTCCAAATATAGCAGAAATAGCAAGAATTTGAAAAATCGGTGCAGACGTAACATGGACACCATGTTAGACCATGACCATACATATATTTCTGCTGTTGTGCTGCATTTGGATATTGAATATCATAACAAATGTTTTTTTTGTGTTGCAGTTTGTGTTTTGTAATTAGTATACAGAGTGAGTTTGCATAATTATTTATATAAATGTTGAAAATGTTACAAAATGGATATGTGCATTTTTATGTCACACCATGTTAGTACTAAATGTTGAGTCCAGACTTGCCTTAATTTGTTGTCATTAAATAAATAATTATGCAACTTACTATATGTACTAACTAAAAGACACTCAATGCTACCAGAAAACACTTTTTGTTATGGTTGCCAGTGTCCAAATAGCTCATAAACAGCAAGAACAAAAAAGACATGCATCAGCAGTGGACACAGTGTCCATGTTACGTCCACTCTCACGTCTGTTCTTGCTGTCTCTGCTATATTTGGACACTGACTACCATAAAAAGGTGTTCTTGTGTTGCATAGTATATCTTTTAATTAGTACACATTGTGAATTTCCCATATTTAACAAAATTATCATGTTACTAAACGAGGGGTAGTGGCTGCAGACAGTTCTTTAGAAGCGAAAAAACAAAATTAAAATCTAGAACTTAGAAGTACATTATTTTTTAAACAGTTGATAGATGGAACTGAAACAACTTCACTTGGTCGCTATTCCACTGGCACTAACAATACAATATTTCCGCACATCAAGTCTACATGTAATGTATAGTCAACATGTACAGTACATACAGTACAGTACAGTACATTACAGTACAGTACAGTACATCCGATCCATGTACTCGGTATGTGAATTGTTCATGTCATAAAAAGTAATAAGCAAATAATTCGTGCAAAACAGGTGAAAATTAGGGTTGTTTGAATATTTGTCGGGGTGTTAATTTCTTTGTTTCTTCGGTAGTCATCTTTATCATAGTGATGTGGGGATCTGTGCGCCAGTGGCGTAAACACGGGGAAGGAGTTCAGGGGCCCGCCGATTTGTATTTCGTTTTTGTTTCGTAAACAAATTAGAAAAGGGGAAATTGTACACAAAGTGATGTTTCAAATTTCAAGCGGTGTTTGGGGCGGGGGTATCCCCTGTTGAAAACAGTTCAAGATGCAGTACTTCGTTGACAAATTCAATAATCATCCCCACTTTTCGACACGGATTTACTCGCCACTGGTGAAATCTCATTTCATTGGCGTATATTATTTATTGGTAATAACTGTTATTATTGTGTTTATTATTTGATAGTGTTGAAATAACTCTTATGATGTAACTTTCCATAAAGTCCTGCCGTCAAATGTAACACAAGGTCGTGGACTCAATATCGCCATTAGTATAGCTGTTTTACTTTGATTTGCTCATCATTGCACGCACAGCCGATTTTAGTCAAAATTTATTTCAATACATAGGCCTACAACTTTATTTTTGTATAGGAAGGGGCTGGTACATTATTTATTTTACAATTATAAATACAGATTTACTTATTTACATATTTTCGTTTGGTTCTGTCAAGGTACATTTTGGTGTTTGGCCGGCGGGTGGGTGGCACGGACTATGTTCGATTGTAGGCCTATCGTATATTTTTGGTGGCACAAACACATACAAAATACTTGTACATGAAGTATCATAACTACAGGATCATGCATGCAGCAGTCATTGCAATTGTAATCTGATCTGGCGCGCGCCCTGTAGGTCAGCGCGCGGTCGTGGGGTAATATTTGCAGTTACTGGGTTCATATGCGTTAATCAGTTCGGGATTCAGTACAGCCGGAAGCCTGCTATGATCGTGACGATACAGCCCCTTTAAAGATGACGTTGATTGCTGAGAGAAGTCTGCGTCATTTTGTAGTTTTATAATAGATTCCGTATTGTAAAATAAAACAGCCCGCTGGGGCCATTTGTCTAGACACACAAGGGGAGTACGTCCTATGACGTCAGATTTGTTTGCTGCCCGCAGCGACGACTTCTAGACAAATGGTACCACCGGGCTAGAGGGGACTTGATAAAAATAGCTCGCGTAAGTACCTTTTTATTTTACAATACGCAATCTACATAAAACTACAAAATGACGCAGACTTCTTTCAGCAATCAACATCATCTTTAAAATACAACGATATAGAAATAGATTGAATAGCTGCAAAATGCAAGAATACTCCAGATTGAGGTACTGATGAAGTGAATTGTTGGAGTAAACATTCACCGAGGTGATTATCGTAACAGATACCCCACCAAAACTGGTCGGGAGCAGAACATTCTGGCAAAATATATATCCATTCTGTTCAGAATTGTATAAACACATGACACAACCTTTCAATTTAATTTTTTTCTGGAAATTTTTGTGTAAATAGGAAAGGAAATGTGTGTTTACTGGTCAACTTAGTGTGCTGTCACTGTGCCTACGTTTATAATTTCTGAGCGTCACATTGTGTAAAAACGGCGTTTGGATAGTTGTTATCAAATGGGGTGGCTTATTTTCCAGATATACCCATTTTGTTCGGGTATTGAAGTAAAATATTTCAGGTTAGGAAACTCCCAATAGTTGAAATGGCGATTGATTTTTTTATGGCTGTAATTATTTTGTAAAACATGCCTTTATAATTTTGTAAGTACTGGTTATCCATGAAGTGTATGTAAATTATGATGAAATAGTGGACAATAAAAATAATAAGAATCTCCTGGGATTATAAAAAAATGTTAATCACTGTATTGATTCGAAAACACTCAAAAACGATGGGAGTGTGGTTGCCTGCCCACTTGCAAAATTGCCCCAGTCATATATACGCGTGACTCGCGCCCTCTTATTGTAGCTTTATGATAACACCACTCATTAAAGGCGACATTCTTCTCCAGTGCTACATCCAGACGTACACTCACGCATGTCGAGCAATGTTGCAAAATCATCTGAAAAAAATTCCCCTTTTTCCTGCCCTTCCGCCCATTGTGTTTCTGCACAAAAGGTCATGCATACACACAATCCGCTGCGAATGGCGGCAAAGGACGCAATGGAATTCCCCACCGCTAAATATAGATTATTTACGGAAGCGTTTTGTTGGTCGCCATTTTGACATTATTAGTCCACTGAAGAGCGAAAAGATCATAAAATTCCATGATTTATATTGAATTTTAAGAGCTAGTAAACCACTACCAATCGTCATATTCTTTGCTGTGGCCGTTAGAGATTGAATGTCACGCAAGCCTTGTGTGTGGTGTACTTCGTGTGGTACGGAAACTTGCAGATTCTCTTTTTCAGGTTTTGAAAGTTTAAGCCCATCAATGATCAAAGTACGTGGATCGGTGTCTGACATCACTGCTGTTTAAGCTTAAGGTAAGAAATAACTTGTCATAATAATTGACAGAATCATGCAGTGGGATTTTCAGGAAAGAGTTTACCTTAAAACCTAACCAAAATTATTCAAGACCAGCAAAATCTTGGAAAATATGTAAATAACCAACATCCCTTGAATAATATATAAACCTTTTCGACATTCTCAAAGCATTATGGGAACTGCGTCAGCCTCAACTGGCATTAGAAGAGCAAGCACATTAGAACGGACGTGATTGGTCGCATTGGTCACATGTTCGTTGTCATGCTTGCAAAAATCCTCTTCTGATTGGCTAATAATGTGACATTATTAATATTAGCTGCTCTAATTCCAGAAATTTGCATTCATCAGTAACTGGGGATTCCTGAGAGGGATTCCCCAATTATTACCTTTATTTTTATTGCCATTTAAAATCTATTTTTCTGGTTATTATTTTTCTTATGTTCCATGCAAAGATATGTGAAAAGGGTATCGCTCAACTCATGACAGATATTTAGCAGTGGCGGATCTACGGGGGGGGGGGGGGGGGGGTTAACCCCCCCCCCCCCCCCCCCTTGGGCTGCCCAGTAAAAAAATTTCCAGGGGGCATGCTTTACGGGTTTAATGCCCCGGACCCCCTAGCAAGGCGTGCCTTCGGCACGCTGGGGTGTGTAGGCCAATTACCTCAGGTAACCCCCCCCCCCCCTCCCCCTTAGTTAAAACCTAGATCCGTCCCTGTTTAGCATAGTCAATTAATATTTGGACTGGTTCACAGTGCCATAGTTTTGTGTATAAATTGCATGGTTTGTTTGGCCTCCAAACCCACAATGCATTGAGAATGTCAAAAAGGTTTATTGTCTATGCATGTGTCACAACCTGTTGTGTCAAGATTTATGTCCGCAAAATCCGTAAAAATTGTATGTGAACACTTTGAGTGACCAGACACTGTGCCAATACAAATAACAAACTTTCTTCCCCTGTATTTTGCACGGAAATTTTCTGACTAAAGTCACAAAATCAAAGTGTTTATACAATTCTGAAAACGAATGGATGGTTTTTTTTCCAATATCTTGTTGGAAAATACTGCCTTGCAGGAAGTAAAAAGGGGCTCATCCTTTCTTTTGTTGAAAAGACGTGACACTATTTTTATTTTTTTGCCTATTAAATTTAAATATTCATTTTTAAAAATAATTCATGAGCTCTAATCATGCCATTTAGAGGTACAATGTTCAGTGGTGTCTCAAGTATTGTGTACAATAAAATAGCAAACGTTTTTGATGTTTTCGTTATAAATGTCTCATGCTTAAGTTGATTTCGGTACTCGTTTGGAGTCCCTTTCTACATAACCAACAAGTCTTTAAAATATTGTTGAAGGGTTTTTGAGGACTGATTTTTTTGTGGTACTATTATTATACTCGTTTGGCAAGGGGTTATGTAAAATGGGGTAACTTTGGCACCCGTGGGTAAATTGGCCAAAAAACACTTTTTTTCATGAAACAAAATTTATCTGGTAAAAATAAATTACTCACATTTGTTTGCATCATATGGTTGCCATAGCAACAATTATTGCTGACATACCAAAATATTTATGATTACATTATGCAATGGGTTTCATGGGTTAATAAAGCAATCTTTTATATCACTTAATTTCAATCTAGTACATTTTACACACATTCTATGACCTGCCAAAGTTGCCCCAAACTCGGGGTAACTTTGGCAACTATGCCCACAGGGGGTATATGGATGAATTTATTATATATTTTAAAGGTCAGTAGGGTGAAGTAGGTCCCAGATGTTGTATAACAACATAAAATAATGGAATTGTTTGTGACAATTGTGACAATTGTTTGAGTACGTATGAAAAATCTGCCAAAGTTACCCCAATTTACGGTTATTTCAATTAAATTAAATTAAATTAAATAAATAGAGCGTGGCTTAAGTACCTCTCAGGTCCATTGAAACGAGCTTGTTTTTACTTGAAAAAAACCATGCACTTAGTTCATGCTGTTATTATTGTAAAACATCGTCATTATATTGCATGGTTCTTTAAAGAGAAATTATATTTCTCTTTAAAGATATTATTGCCTCGAGGCGCCCAATTGAGTTACAAAAGACGTTCGTCATAAAATTACTACTATTGGAAAGATCATTCAAGAGTAGAATATACATTTGTAATGTACATGACCATCCGTTGAAAATTCTCCGTTCGCCATTGACGGAAATACTGTCGGGGACGAATGTTTGGTTCGGAATGGTCAGACCGTTGGAAACCGTAGAGCAATTTTGAGACAAACGAAAGTTTTCCGCCCCAAGGCAATGTGCTGCTTTAATGTTAAAGCGGCATGCATACTACGGCCGATGACATTTTTCTTGTTTTATCACTTTACTGGATATTACGTGTAGTTTTTCGGTATTTCCAAGCCTCAAGGTTGATAGTGTACATTATTAAGTTTTATACAACACCTGAATAAATCCCAGCCATCCAATTGGTGGATCGTCGATCACGTGCATTGAATTATTCGACCCATCACACGACGCGAACCCGCACCGCCCAAAACGTTCTATCACATGGTTCTATCAAACGGTGCGCGCGCATTGATAGAACCAAAAGAACTTCCCTAATTTCACGGTCACTATTAGTGGCGCTACAACAGGGCTGTCATTCACACAACTGCCGCGGTTTGTTCTCCCATGGTTCTCCTAACAGACGACGAAATATTGGAACTCGTAGGCGATGCTGACGCATGACGCTCCAAATACAAAGAGACAAATCAAATATGCAGTGAAACGATTAGATGAATTTGCAAGACACGCAGGAACAACAATTGAAGCTTTAACTGATTCCGAACTCGAAAATTGTTTGTCGCGGTTTTATGCGGGACTGAGAAGGTAAACGGCAAGTTGTAACTTACACAAAGAAATCCATGCATGCAATCTGTCTGATTTAGTCAGGCGTTGTATAAAACAAATAATGAATGTTTCACATTCGTGCAATGGTAAGAATAATTTCATTCGGTGACAGATGGAATGTCCCATTCCACTCGGCTTCGCCTCGTGGAATGGAACATTCAATCTGTCACCTCATGAAATTATTCTTACCATCGCACTCATAAACATTCATTATTTGTATACTATTTGGACTGATCTTTTCAACCATAGCAATTTTAGGACAAACGCCTTTTCCTCCTCCAAGGCAATGCGTTCATTTAATGTTTAAGAGGCATGCATACACTACGGCTGATGAGCTTTTTTGTTTTATCATTTTACGTGTCTTCAGTAACTTGAGTTTGGTGGCATTGGCGTTCAGTGCAAGAACACTGGCTGAGCACTGTATCCTTCGTTGAGCTGATCGAACGATTCTACAGCAACTCATAAGTAATTCACTTGGAAATTTACAAAACGGTATAAACCACGCAACAGTGAATGTTGTCTAAGCAGAAAACGGATCAACTAGACTACAACGTAATCAATAACGCAGACATTAAATATGGGGATCGCATAAGTTCCGAGTATAGCCGCAATCCCGTTCACAAGACAAAATGGACTTCACCTGATGGTTCGCAAAGCCCGGTTGCTGCAAAATTCTGCAATCATTTTAAGGAGGAAGAAGTCAAGATTTTGGCAGGACTGAAACACAAAAATATCATCAGGTTTTGTGGAAATGTTAAACTGGAGTTACCTCCGGACCCTTATGTCATCGTGACCGAGTATGCTGAAAAGGGATCTTTGTATGATGTTATTGCTCAAAACAGGGAAAACTGGTCAGAATATAAGCAGCGTGTCTGGATGAAATGGGCACTTGGGGCGCAGAGGCTCTTAAGTTTATCCATCAGAATGGATACCAACATGGAGATGTGAAATCTCCAAATTTTGTCATCACAAGTGATGATACCATGAAGATCTGTGACTTCGGCACAGCCAGACAACACGTCAAAACTTCGACCACACAGAGTATCAGGGGATCGTGGCCCTGGATGGCACCAGAGGCAATGGGCATAACAGAAAATGCCAAAGTCACGAAAAAATCTGATGTTTTCTCTTTCGCTGTTGTTCTTTGGGAACTGATTACCGGTCAGGAGCCCTTTTCTGGTCAATACAAACCCCAAATTATACAAACTGTTGCTGCCAAAAAGGAAAGACTAAAAATTCCCCAAGACTGCCCTAAGCTTCTCAGTAACCTTCTGACGAAATGCTGGGCTCCGAAATACAAGCAGAGACCCAGTATGAAAGAGGTTCTGGAATGCCTTGTTAACCATGAAAGAGATACGGGTGAGTTTTATAAATGGAGTTCCGTTGTGCGTCTTTTTTCTGTGATGATCATAAAGCAGCTCTTTGAACCACGACAATATCCTGGCAAAAAAGTACCCCTATACACTTCTTTTCAGGTACGGAAAAACCAACGAAGGCCCAAATTGTCATGTCAAAGTTGTAATGTCAAACTTTATCATGCGTTGGTTCCATCATAAGGCAAAGAAATCTCCGTCATATCATTCTGACTTGGACAGCAAAGATGGAATTAGACGAACATGACACCTGATCAAGGAAGAAAACGAAGTTGAAAATTAGGCTAACAAATTTATTCCCGAGATTCGGGTCAATTTTACCACAAATACAACAATGCAGATTTTTGTTGTAATTCAGTCTATTTAGATATATTATGAATTGGGGTTACAGAAATGTGACACACATGGCCAAATATTGAGGTCACACTGCCTCAGAATTCAACAAAAGATGGCCATGTTGAACATGTCTACGAGAATGATTTTCAAAAGGAAGAGAGCTGCTCGTTTCCTTTATCTTTTCTTGATTTTTAACCTTTGCAAGATGAACGGAGATACAGTAAATAAGTGCACGGAATGATAATATATGCCCATGTCCATTATGACGCTCTATTTTAACCGCATTAAGGTCACTCGGTCTTTTGAAAGGCTTGTAAACTGGCAAATAGCATGCTTTATACCCTTTTACAGCTGATGAGGTCCGAGGCGGAGGAAGCTGGGAAAACCAAAACCCTCAACAGAAAAAGAAACAACGTCGGCCCTCGCGGTGTAAACAGCCGCAGGAAGAGCAGCAGCGGCTGGAGTACGAGCGGCAGCGGCTGGAAGAGGAGGAAAAGCAGCAGCAGCTTTGGGGGGAGGAGCAGCAGCAGCGGTGGCTGGAGGAGGAGGAGCAGCAGCGGCTTTGGGGGGAGGAGGAGCAGCTGCGGTGGCTGGAGGAGGAGGAGGAGGAGGAGCAGCAGCAGCGGCGGCTGGAGGAGGAGGAGCAGCAGCGGTTTTGGGGAGAGGAGGAGCAGCAGCGGCTGGAGGAGGAGGAGCAGCAGCAGCGGCTGGAGAAGCAGCAGCAGCGGCGGTTGGAGAAGCAGCGGCGGCTGGAGGAGGAGGAGCAGCAGCAGCGGCTGGAGAAGCAGCAGCAGCGGCGGTTGGAGAAGCAGCGGCGGCTGGAGGAGGAGCAGCAGCGGCGGCTGGAGGAGGAGGAGGAGCAGCAGCAGCAGCGGCTTTGGGAAGAGGAGGAGGAGGAGCGGCAGCAGCTGGAGGAGGAGGAGGAGGAGGAGCGGCAGCGGCTGGAGGAGGAGGAGGAGGAGCAGCAGCAGCAGCGGCTTTGTGAGGACGAGGAGGAGGATGAGCGGCAGCGGCTGAGGGAGGAGGAGGAGAATGAGCGGCAGCGGCTAAGGGAGGAGGAGGAGGAGCAGCGGCGGCTGGAGGAGGAGGAGCAGCGGCGGCTGGAGGAGGAGGAGCAGCGGCGGCTGGAGGAGGAGGAGCAGCGGCGGCTGGAGGAGGAGGAGCAGCGGCGGCTGGAGGAGGAGGAGGGGTGGCTGTATGAGGGGGAGATAGAGCGGTATGTCGAGTGGCTGGAGTATCTAGGGATCGAGGACGACGACAATGACAGCAACAACACGAGCTGTACTGTATCATAGTACATATTTAAGGTCACGTTAATTCTTCCGCTGGTTTCTAAACCTCATAGCCACTCTATTCCTATCTTTTCATGCGCATTTATTGCGTGAGTGCCCAAGTACAGTGTGAAGCCACGTAAAGTGTTATTCCTTTTGTCGACCAACCTTTGACACTTGAAGGCTCGGTTCTTTGGCTCTGAGCAGTAAACAAGTAAGCCTCCGTCAACATTTTGTCTGTACAAATAAAGTGTCTGGAATCTGAATTAATAGTTCACCATCGAGATATGAACTACTCCCGCTGTTAATTATTGGCTTGTATGTGACCTGGCAGCACAAAATGAGCGAAAAGTCGCACTACGGTTTTCCGAGTTACAAGCAGAAACAACAAAGAATAACAAACCATAAAGAACATGGACATTGGTTACTAATGATGGAAACCCACTGCAGAAATTTAAACATTATTAAAGTGTTGACCATAGGCAATCGTACACAAAGTCGCAGAAATAAGGATTTGTCTGTTATTAGAACAAAAGTGAGGAGACAGATACCACTCTTCCTGCGGATTAAAAAATTTGATCAACTTAAAAAGTACCGTTTCCAAAGAAGAAAAAAAGATATCGAAATGGTTCTTTAAAATAGGTTCAGTCAAACGTGTAAAATGGGCTTCGTTGAATAAATCGATTTCATCTACAGATGCAACTTTTTTTCACCACTTACGTTTAAAGGTCATATTGAAATAATTATGTAGGCCTAGAATAAATTTAAAACAAACTGTCAATATAGTACTTGTAGTGACTTACTATCGCGCTACCATAAAGACTGTTTGCTGTTGAATTTTTCAATGCGTTCCATACAAACTGCCTTTCTTTGTTATGCGACAAGAAGGTCACAGGTATGTAAATTTAAACATCAATAGCGAACACCGTAAGCATGCATATCATGTACGCTCATAGGTTTGTTGCTGATCATTGTGATATTACGAATGGCTTAAGTCTGGGGCAGCGTGAATTTCAGTCACTATGAAATACGGGCTCATTGGTAGTATTGCACATGCCTAAGTGAAGATAATTAGGAGAGTGGCCGGTCACGTGAGAGGGTTTACCCAATAATAGGGAAAAGGAGTCCAATTTTAATAGGAGTCCAATTTTAATAGGAGTCTGATTTTCATATGACACCGGTTTGAATAAACGTATGCATGTATGTATGCAACCCAATCTGTAGATTAGAACAAGAACACGCATGTAACCCTAGACCGAAGACCAGTGTTATGGACCCAATTAATTCTAGAATTTTGGGAATGTTGTAAATATTTGCTTCAGTGGCTACGCGTTGCCGGCTTACTATCTTCTTATGTTATGCCTATTGCCTACAGAGTGTATGTGTAAGTTGACCTCGAGAACGTACGAGAGTTTACGAGAAACCGAACCTCCGGGCACCTCGAATAGGAGCTTCAACGTGTAAAGCGAGTAGTTTTCTTGAAATAATTTGTTTTGACGCTGTTCTTTTTACTGAAAGGTAGATAAAAACTGTTAGCAAAATATTATTTTTCATTTAAATTTACAAAATGTGAACGATTTTTCAAATTAGGGGAAAGGAGAACGAAAAGGTCATACGTACGTCATTCGCCATTGTTCTGGTGGTTCACACGCCAGTCTTAATAGCGTAGACCATAATGCAGTATAATAAGGCGGTCGTCGCATTATATGTTCATGTACGTATACGTTAAAGAGCAACTAAAACGCCAAATTTATTTTAGACTTTTTGGACTTTTCCGACAGTTGATAGTGTTAGTATGAAAACTCAGCTGGGTTTGAAGGCACAATTCCGTTTGAAGGCTGGAGCCATTCCAACTCTAAAGGCACCGAGCATTCCAATCCTGTCCCGGACTCACGCGCCCCAGACACGACGACGTTCCCTACGGTTGCCGGCTCGAGCAGCCAGAGCCCCGGCCGTCTCCCTGTCCACGCTCGCTTGACTCAACATGCATTGTACACGCACGGTACAGCATGCGCTGCATGCGATTGAGTCTGGTACCTTATAACAGAAATTGTGTGTATGAGAAGGTGCGGGTCCTTAGGGCTGCATTAGCAAAGTCGCCAGACTAGAGTATAGCATCAGCTCACACACAACTCACCGCGCATGCAGGTCCCAATAAAAGCCAACTGCAAACAAAGGAAAGTATGACTCATAACTAGCTTTTCAGCAAGAACAAGCCTACAACCCCAATTCTAAATGTGTCTCACAAAGATGTCAACACTTTAAAATATGTTTACCGTAGTGTTACACCTGAATCATGTGCAAAAAGCACAGCAAGTAATACTAGCCTTAGACAAAAAAATACGTACAGATTCTACGTAAAACATTGTCGTATAATACAGTGACGTCATATGTTTCTACACGTATACGTCGTCACTCGCGCGATACGGCACGCAGTTGTTTTCAGAATCGTGAAACTTGTTACATTAGTTTTGGGAGGCATAAACTATCAGATATGTCCAAAAAGTCAATTTTTGTTCTTGGCGTTTTAGTTGGTCTTTAACTTACGTCCGCAGTGTGCGCATGCAGTAACAGGGGTGTTTGGGGCCGGGCTTTCTCTCCCCGACAATGAGCCAATCACGTTGCAACCTGACGCTCAGGTCAAACTTTTGTTCATACCTTTCTTCAATATTTAGACAGTCATGCATGTTTTCATATATTGTAAATTTAGTTTTGAATTTATCATCCATATTTATGGCCGTTTCATGGTTCAGATCTTCGTAAAAACAAAGTATTATAGAAAACAAAATCAACCACACGTAAAATAGCCGGCGGCTCCGAGGTGCCCGGAAGTTCAATCGTGACCTTTATGCGCGAGACTTACATGGTCCATTTGTAAAATTTGCTGCTTTGCTAATTTCTTTGTAATTTATTTTGCTTTGCCTGTATGTAATGCTTTGCTTTTGTATATGAAGTCTAAAGTTGCAGACTAACTGGGATGGTTGCTTTCACATACAGATGATGCCAACTAATTTGAGTGAACTAATTAAATTTGATTAACTGTAATTGATTGACCTGTTTCTGCCTTTTGATTCAAAGTCATGGTTCCCATTCTAATATCTTTCTACCGTGCGTTCACCGTACGTAACACCAACACAGAACAAGGGAACAAGAACACGAGCTCTTTGTACCTGTATGTAGTATTATAATGGCTAAGATAATATTCATTCTTTCGTTGGTTTCTCAACGCTACGTGAATGCCCGTGTTGAAGTACAGTGTGAATCATGTGTGAAACTTGTGTTATCTGTCTTGTCAACCAACCCAAACAAGCAAGCCTCCGTAAAAATGTATCTGTACACATAAAGTGTCTGGCCTCGGCTTCTTTCATTATCGGTTTATAATTATATCATTGCGCTGGAAAAAAACTTTTGTTATTTAGCTAAGATTAACTTTGAATATTAGTACATGGCTTTATAATTTTGTAAGGCCAAGTAAAAAAGAAACATGTTTATCGTCCGGTTTTTGTTTTTTTTAAGGAAAGAGGAGGGGCTTCCATTTTTTTTCAATAAGGCCGCCATTAATTTTTTACTTTCTGACATCCGTTCAAAGATACAAACATGAAAGAGACATGTTGGACAAGATAATTGAACATGTTTACAGTGGTTTTAATAATTTTAGTAAGCTTGTATTTTATTTTCCACTGGTAAAAAAACAAAAATCCAGGCGGCCCCCCCAACACATGTTCTTTTTTTTACTTCGCCTAAGTAGTGGTTATCCATATAATTTATATTTGTAAATTATGATGAAATAGCGGAAAATAGAAAAGAATCCCCGGGATAAACAAAATGTTAATCACTGTATTGATTCGACCATGATTCGACAACGCCACTACGATGGGACTATGGTTGTCTGCGCGACTCGCGCCCTCTTGTTTTTAACAATAACGTTATGATAACACCACGGGAGGCGATATTCTTCTCCAGTGTTACATCCAGACGTGCACGTATGTCGAGGAATGTTGCAAAATCATCTGGGAAAAAATCCCCTGTTCCCTTTCCGTTCCCTTTCCGTTCCATTGTGCTTGTGCACAAAAGGTGATCCATACCGCAATCATGAATGACGTAATGGGAATTTTTAGCCCCCAAATACAGACTGTTTACTGAAGCGTTTCGTTTTGGCACCACTGCTTGTGTGCTAGTGCAATCACATCATGCACATGCCTTCATAGGGTTGAGCAAAAAGATCATAAAAGTCCATCATTTATATCGCCTTTTAACAGCGAGTAAACCACTACCAATCTTCATATTCTTTGGCCTTCAGAGCTTGAATATCACGTATCGGCGGTACGCCTTGTGTATGGTGTTTTGTACAGTGCGATAACTAAGTTGCATGGACAGCATTCCGTTTGTTCAGGTTTATCAAGTTTAAGCCCATCAGCGTGGCACAGAGCCTGATCGAGTTGCACTACTCGATCAGTACGTGGATTGTGGTCATCGGTGTCTTACATCATTGCTGTTTCAGCTTAAGGTAAGAAATAACTTGTCATAATAATTAACCTTAACAGTTCCAAATCCTCAAATTTTAATATGATTTCAAAAAGGAGGAAGAGGGAGGTGGGTTAAGGAGGGAAAGGGGCGAGAAAAGGAGAGAAAAGGGTCACGGTGAAAAAGGCGTGAACGGGTGAGGTGGGAGGGGAGGTAAGAAATAACTTCAAATTAATAGAATTATGCAGTGGGATTTTTAGGAAAGGGTTTACTTTAATACCCCCACCAAAATAAGTCAGGAACAGCAAAATCTTCGAAAATAGCCAGTCCTCCTTGATAACAGCTGTCTAAATATGTGGCACAACCTGTTATTTCAAGATTATTGTCAGCAAAATCCGTAAAAATTGAGGCAGAAATCAACATATGTATGTGGACACTTTGAGTGACCAAACACTGTGCCAAGAACACCTAACGCAAACAAAACTTCGTTCCCTTATATTGCACGGAAGTTGGCGCACTAAAGTAACACAATTATTGGTTGTGGCAATTCTAAAACTAATGAATGTTTATTTTCCAAGATCCTGTTGTTACTGACCAATTTGTGTGGGGTTACTGACCCTAACGTCCTATGCATTCATTTGGGGGAAAAGTACAGTATACTTGAGAATACTACACAATTTCTCAAATGCAGTGTATAGTAAGAGTACTAAATACTACAGTTTGCTACGAATAGTATTTTGTAGTATTAGGTGAGGTTAGGGTAAAAGTAAACTCTTTCCGTGAAAATACCTCCAGTCAATCTATAGCATGTTTAAATCGAAGACGGCGATTTTGGAAAATGCTGCCTTGCAGGATCTGAACTTTCAAGTTAAAAAAGGGCTCATCCTTTCTTTTGTTGAAAAGACATGACGCTGTTTTTTCCCAGTTATTTAAATATGCACATTTGCATTATTCATGAGCTAACGCATGATGCCATCAGATTTGAAGCACAATGTTCAGTGGTGTGTCCAGTATTGTGTACAATAAAATTGCAGACGTTTTTGACGTTTGTTTTTTAAAAGATGTCTCACGCTTAAGAAGATTTCGATACTAGTTTGGAATCCAATTCTACATAACCAACATGTCTTTAAAACATTGATGGGTTTTTGGAGGACTGATTTTTCTTTTTTACTCTTATGCTCGAGTTCTTTCCATTTTTAATATAAAAAAGGTGACTTAAGTACTGTACGTCCCAAGTCCACTGAAACGACTTGCTTTTATTTCAGATGAAAGCAAGCACTCAGTCGATCATTGTAAAACATCGTTATTACGTGTGCGAGAGGAGGTTAAACTATTGCATGGTTCCTTATATTTTCCCGAATCCTTCAATTGCAATGATTTTCCACACACAATATATAGGGAGTTAGGGTTAAAGGGAAATAATTATGCCTCGGAGGCGCCCAATTAGGCTATAAAAGGCGTTCATCCTAAAAATTACTTTGGTTGGAACGATCATTCAAAAGTAGAATATAATGTACACGACCATCTATCAAAAATGCGCCCTTCCCTGAAATCATTGACGAAAAGATTTTCGGAGACGAAAGTTTGGTTCGAAAAAGTCGGACCGGTGGCGGAAACTGAGTATTACGTGGAGTTTGTTTTTTTCAAGCGATGACAGTGTACATTACTATTTTCTATTTGGACTGATCTTTCCAACCATAGTAATTTTAGGACAAACGCTTTTTCCTCCTCCAAGGCAATGCGTTCATTTAATGTTTTAGCGGCATGCATACACTACGGCTGATGAGCTTTTTTGTTATATCATTTTACGTGTCTTCAGTAACTTGAGTTTGGTGGCATTGACGTTCAGTGCAAGGATTGATGGGCACTGATCGACTGAACACAGTATCCTTCCTCGAGCTGATCAAATGACTCTACAGCAACTCACAAGTATTTCACTTTGAGATTTACAAAACGGTATAAACCGAGGAACAGTGAATGATTGTCTAAGCAGAAAATGGCACAACCAGGCTGCAACATAATCAGTAAAAACGACATTAAGTATGGAGAGATCATAAGTCCCGAGGGTAGCCGCAATATCGTTTACAAGGCAATATGGACTTTGCCTGAAGGTTCACATCACCAGGTTGCTGCAAAAGTCTGTAATCGGTTCAAGGAGGAAGAAGCCAAGATTTTGGCAGGACTGCAACACAAAAACATCATCACGTTGTGTGGAATTGTGGAACCAAATGGGCCTCCTGAGTCTTATGTCATCGTGACTGAATATGCTGAAAAGGGATCTTTGTATAATATTATTGCTCAAAACAGGGACAACTGGTCAGAATATAAGCAGCATGTCTGGATGAAATGGGCACGGGAGGGCGCAGAGGCTCTTGAGTTTATCCATCAGATGAAATACCAACATGGAGATGTGAAATCTCCCAATTTTGTCATCACAAGTGATGACACCATGAAGATCTGTGACTTCGGCACAGCCAGACAACATCTGTTCACTTTGACCACATGTCATATCAGGGGCTCGTGGCCCTGGATGGCACCAGAGGCAATGGGCATACCAGAAAATCCCAGAGTCACGAAAAAATCAGATGTTTTCTCTTTCGCTGTGGTTCTTTGGGAACTGATTACCGGTCAGGAACCCTTTCCTGGTCAACTCCAACATGAAATTTATATAACTGTTGCTAAGAAAAAGGAACGACCGGAAATTCCCAAATACTGCCCTAAGCGTCTCAGTAATCTTCTGACGAAATGCTGGGATCCGGAATACAAGCAGAGGCCCAGCATGAAAAAGGTTATGAAATGTCTTGTTAAACATGAACGAGATATAGGTGAGTTTTATAAATGGAGTTCGGTTGTACATGTTTGTTTTGTGATGATCATAAAGCGGCCTTTTGAACCACAACAATATCCTTACATAAAAAGGTACCTTTACACCTTTTCCAGGTACAGAATAACCATCGACGGCCCAAGTTGGACAAACTTTATCATGTGTTGGTTCATTCCATCAGAATGAAAAAAACAACACCTCTGTTATATTGTTCTGGCTTGTAGAGAACAGGGAATTGGATAAACATCCAACCTGATCAAGCAAGAAAGCAAAGTTGACAAGGAAACAAGATTATTCCCGAGATTCAGGTCAATATACCACAAATACAACAATGCATATTTTTTTTTGTAATTTAGTCTATTTAGATATATACCATGAGTTCAAAAAAGTGACGCACGTGGCCAAATACTCAGGTCACACTGCCTCAGAATTCAACAACAGATGACAATGCTGAACGTGCATACAAGACTTATTTTCAAAGGGAGAGGAGCTGCCTGTTTCCACCTTTAACCTTTCTTGGTCTTTAACCAACCTTTATCTTGATATTTAGCCTTTCTAAGATCAAAGGAGATACAGTAAACAAGTGCACGAAATGACATTATATATTACCATATCCACTATGACGGTCTATTTCAACCTCATTCGATCTTTCGCAAGGCTTGTAAAACTGTCAAATAACATTATTTATACCCTTTTCCAGCTGATGAGACCCACAACGTAGGAAGCTGTGAAAACCAAATTCCTCAACAGGATTCTCCTTATTCGCCGCCGCCGCCGCCGCCGCCCCCGCCCCCGTCGACATTCTTTTTTGACAACGTCGACTACCACGACGACAGCCGCGATGATGAAGACAATCGACTACGACGACAACAACAACGACAACGACAACGACGACGAATACGACGACGACGACCACAGTCGCCCATAACCTTTTACGACTATGACAACTATTATGATGACGACTATGACGACGGCTAAGACAACTACGACGACGGATAGGACGACTATGATGACGACTACTACGACGACTATTACTATGATGACCACGACGACTACAGTAACTACGACAACTACCTTTCTTGAGGTCTGAGTAGTAAATAAGTAAATGGGCATCCGTATAAACATATCTGTACACATAAAGTGTCTGCAGTCTGAAATAATGGTTCTACCATTGGTTTATTATAGCAGCGATGAAACGGATACAGTATGGGTATGCATCCAATCTTGATTAGTTTGGTAAAGAATAATAAACCATTAAGAACATGCACATTGGTTAAAAATTATGGAAACCACAGTTAGCAGAAATGTTAACATCCTTCCCAAATTAAACTTTGTTTATACCCGATTAAAGTGTCGACCTTTAGCAATCGTGGAAAACGTCGCAGGAATAAGGGTTTTCTTGTTATTAGAACAAAAACGAGGTCAGGAGATGGCACTTTGCCTTGCTTGGGTTTTACAATTCCAAACCCGCACACTTTATCAACCGAATAATATTACACATTTGGATGAAGGGCGAAAATGTTTAACCGCCCATCGGAATTGTAGGTTTAAGTTCGTCGTTACAGAACAATGTGCAGGATAATCAGATCGAAATCTGTCCAAACAAAGATCGTATAAGGGAAAGATCGGACACTTGGTATATTTTTGTACAGCGCCAGATGAAACGCTTTGACGTCATTATTTCGGCTATGGGGAAGGGCGCCCCTAGCGTTTGATAGGTAAACGCATGCTTGCGGCCACAGTGAATCCATACGGGAAGTACAGCATCGGGTGTAAAATGCGAGCGGAATTTTCATTGATGAAGACAAAACTTTACAAAGATGACAAAATGAAGAAACAAATAAAGGAATACGTGAATGGATAAATAATATCACGGAGGTACCTCCATTATAATACATGTAGTTACGTGTTTTATTGACATGATTTAGAGATATTTATAAATCAGGGAATACATCTGTACAATCTCATTTAGTTATTGAGACGACGAGACGGACTGAAGTTTTTTCACATGTGAAAACCAGATTGAAATGTTGAGATATTGGTTTGAAGTTGGCAGGTATCAGATTTTATTCATTCCTTATGGGTGTAATTTTTTGTTAATGTATCAATAGAAAAACAATCCTTTTTGTAACGGGACGTATCCATATAGTTGAGTTGTTTAATTATAAAGTAACAGTTATGTTGTACTTGAACGATTTAATGAAGCTAAATGAAGCATCTGAAAAATAAATGAAATCGAACTTTGCTCCACTCGAACTTTGCTCTACTCATAACTGCTACTTCAGACAGTCAGTAACAAAGTAAGACACACCCAGTATTATGATTTTCAAAACAAAATCGTTTTTTTTATTATATCATTGAGGATGAATAAAATTGCAATAAATAAATATTATAGTAAATAACAAAATTCTTTTTATCTTTTTATTTTGAAATACTTTTTAAAGATCAATTTCTCTGAGAAATAATTTTGTTTTGTGCTATATGTTAAGTTATATTTGTTTTTATTAATATTTGCAAAAGGTGGCTCGCCACAATTGAATATCAGAAATTCAGAATTAATAAACAAATTAATAAATAATAAAAGAAAGAAATTAAAATGGAGGGAGAAACATTAAGTATGTAATGTTAAGACCAATCCTTGCCAAATTGTGTTGGAGGTGTCATTTAGTGCAATTAATTTAGTGCGGAGCACAGTATTCGCTTTCTCCATTGTGAACAGGGAACACTTCGGTTGGTTGCAAGTTTTACCTACCAAAGGCATGAGGGCGCCCTACCCATGAGCAACAACTTCCTGTTTTACTTTTTCAGCGGAGTGTCCGATTTTCCCCTTCTAGGATCTTTGCTTTAAATCAGGTTCAGTCAAACGTATGGAATGGTCTTCCGTGAATAAATAATTTACAATGTACAAATAAAAAGCCAAGCAAAAAGAAACCCTTTTGAAAAGTGAAGCAAAAGTGGTTTACAGGCCCTCGACAAATATTGGGTTAACAGATACGTGTAGTCGCTTACCGGTACTATCATGCTACCATGATATGTAATTTGATAGTCAACTAAGTAAATTGTTGTATTGATTTTAATTTTTAATTTTTAATTGACCTGTTTTTTGTTTTTTTAAGTAGGCATATTTGTCCTTTACGTTGGGACCCCAATGGAAATAAGCCTGTAAAAATATTTGCGGGGGCTATCCCAGGTTAAATCAACGGTCTTTTGTTTATTGTGCTTATTTTTATCTGTCATTGTTAATGAGTCGGTTGAAACCTGAATAAATCAAATCAAATCAAATCAAATAAAAACAAAAAATTACTGTTTCAGTTGATTTTAATGTGGTCATTTCCTGCGCATGTTTCAAAGCGTTCCATACAAATTGGCTTTCTTTGAGTGCGATAACGGAGGTCAAAGGTGAAATATGTAAATATAAACACCAATGCAGAACACTGTAATCATAAGCATTGTAGCCGTACGCTCATAGATTTGATGCTCATTATCATTGTGATGTTTGAAGACTTGTGGTCAAAGTCCGCTTTGAACACACGTATGTATATGTATGCAGCCCAATCTGTAGACAAGAACAATGTAACCTCAGACCAAGGAACACAGAACACAGATGTCACAATGACTGTATTTATTTCTTATTTCTTTATTTATTATGAATTCATTAATTTGGTTGAGTGGTTGTGAGTGTCTATCTGTGGTTGTTTGGATTCAGTGATTGGTTGGAAGTTTCACTGTTGAATACTCAGTATTGTATTGAGTTAGTAATTCATTAGGTTGGAGTTAGCCTTTATTGTTAGTATGTGTAGTATGTGCCATAGTTAGCAATGCCTGTGTTAAATTTTATTTAAATTTGTGCCAAATGCCTTCGAAGTTCCAAATTCATTGGAAGTAGATTAGTGTTACCTATATTCAGCTAATTCCGGTGTAGCGTGAATTTCAGTCACCATGAAATACGGGCTCATTGGTAGTATTGCGCATGCCTGAGTGAAGATAGGAGAGTGATGGCCAGTCACGTGAGAGGGTTTAACTAATAATGGGGGGAAGGAGTCCGATTTTCATAGGGGGTCGGATATTCATATGACATCGGCACTTGCTCGCCAAACTCGCTTGAGAGAGGACCCATTCTATCCTGAAGTAACATTGTAGGCAACTACCTTGATTCAATGCCACCTTTGATTTATAGCCTGAACAACCAACAACCACCTATGCTGAACGTTGTGGTTGTGGTGGTCTTCAGAAGGACCTGACATAATTAATTCTGGTTCAAGATACTGTACGATGATGTTAACTATGACACAGAAATTTGATGTATTACCATAGAGTGAGCCTCTTTAGACGGTCTCTCTCTCTCTCTCCACATTGGCTTACTCTACAGAGTAGTACGGTAATACATCAAATTCCAAGCTCCTTGTGCCATAGTTAGCATCATTGTAGAGACCTCTACCGGACTGTTTTGGAAACACAAGATCACCATTGCGCCTACCGTGTCATTTGGCAGTGTGGCAGAGTCACGCGGCAGTACTGGTGGTATCCTTATTTATTTATTTATTGTATTGAATGTTGTTATTTGCATTGATTTGATTTGAATTTTGTTCGAAAGTTTGATTAATAAGGGAGGAGTGGTTAATCTGTGGTCGGGCCAGGCCTTTGAAAAGCCTAGCCACGCTCGGGCCTTCGGGCTTTTACTCTTACTATTGTGAGCCACCAATCACCTAACAACAGAGCATCAACTAATCAATAAAGCCCGGCCTCTGCCAGGCCGGGCCTGGTTGTAGCCCCTCCCACACTAATATGTACCCATTCACGGTAGGATCAAACGATGCCTCAGCTGTCAGTCAAGTCTGGGTGAACAATGGGAGCCCACTGGACTCCAGAATTAACGGGCAGTTGTGTACAACCAGGGGATTATAGAAGCCCGAAGGCCTGGGCGTTCCAGGAGCTTGGCCAGGTTTTTCAACGGCCTGGCCCGACCACAGATTAACCACTCCACCCTAAGATTGCCAGATAATAATGGAGAGTTTAAAAACGTATACTATAAGTGATATTAATACAAGAAAAAGAGTTTGAACAATTTAAAAAGGAGTGTATTAATCAGAAAGAAGAGTTGAGAAATTTGAAAGAGAAAAAAAAGCTTAAAAGATTTAAGTTTGATTAATCTATAAACAGAAAGTTTCACAAAAAGTTTTAGAGTAGAAACAGAAGAAACCACCCAAAAGGAAATAGTTGATACGAAATAATATAAAATCCAAATTATGAATTATGTTGTGAAACGAAAAATTGTAATGGTAAAGATCCAGTGATTGACATTGAACGTAGTAGTAGTATAGTAGACATCCGTCGATCTCCGGAGACCATGGATCTGCGCCCATGTCCGGGAGAAATCAGTTGGCACTGACAGAGCAGCGCCTGTTGTGGCTGTACAGGCCCAATCGGGAATGGCAGTCCCGGTTGCAGTGGCAGCATTTGTAGACAGAGTCTGCTGGAACTGATCTTCTGGCTGTTTTTCCGCCGAGTCCGTTTTTCTGCGGCGGCTTGCTGCAGCTTGGCCTTGCCTCTCCTGAGTCCTCTGCTCCGCTCAGCTCCTGCCTCCATCGCCCGCGGTCGGCGGCGAGTTCCTTCCACCTCTTGACGTCCATTGAACGTAAAGGGTTAATATTTGAACGTAAAGGGTTTAATTAGTTATTTGAAGACGTGCATAATTATAAATTGAGAGTCAAGGTTAGAGTAGATGCAATCACGGTGGTAAAACACTTGGAATAGTGTTACAGTGAAAGATTCACTGAATTTGAATAGTAATTGTAAAATTTAGGGTTGGAAGAATAATTTGAGAATTGACGGTTTGAAATTGAAAGATTTAACTAAAAGATCGATAAAGCAGATATGTTGAAGTTGTCAATCTAGATATCATTCACTAATTTATTTATTAGTTTTCTGGATACGTTGAATATTGAATCTTTAGAGTCAAAATAACTTGTGTACAGTGTAACGTAAAATCTCATTTTGATTCCATTTTGTAACATTGAAATTGTGAATTTAGTGACACGTACTTGGCAATTTAGAGGCTCTGAATCGAGCACTAAACAAGTTATCTTCCGTAAACATTTGTCTGTATATACACATATATAGTGTCTGGAGTCTGATTTAATGGTTCTACCACTGAGAAAAAGACATTAACCCCGTGGCTCTATCATTGGCTTTATAGCGCTGAAAACCTTTGTTATTAAGCCAAGATTAACTTTATATATTGACACATGAACTGTTAGAAATGTTGCTGTTTATTTACAGTGGTTTCGTATGTCAATTGGCACCACAAGGGCTACTTTTGTAGACAGTAGATCTACTTAAGTTTTTATTGTACCTCAACAGACATTTTCGTTGTAAAATAACAGTGTAATGGTCACTGCATTGTATGTACACAACGAACCTTTGTAAACGCGTTATCACTTTTACAATATTTGTACAATCTTTCGTAATACATATTTCTACATAATACTACAGTGTACATGCGCCCAAACATACTATTACATACACATGACAGCATGGCGCAGTTTGGTTTTATATTCATTCAGCCATTATGAAGTCATGGTTCGCCATCAACCGTTTCGATATTTTGAACATGAACGGGGATGTAACAATGACATTATTTATAAATGTTAGGATAAAAGTAATTCTGTGCATGAATTGCCTGACAAATTACCTATTATGATCAAGAAAGTGTGTTTTTGGACCAAACAAAACCAGCAATTTGACATGATTTTTGCGCACACAAATTTCCTCAATTCTGATTGGTCAGCTGCCGCATAATGAGATTCATGTAGGATGATTGTAGATTCTATGTGAATGAACAAGTCGAAAAGGGAGCTTTGTATAATTATGTACAGTTTACAATTGCGCAGTTGTTGATATACAAGGAATTCCTTGTAAAACAAAACACAATGTTTGTAACAGAGTTTCTATGTGGTTATACAGAAAGAAACTCTGTAAATCGTTGTACCACAACGTAATTTTTAACAGTGTGGCTTTATAATTTTAAGTATTGATTATCCGTATAATTTATGTATGTAAATTATGTTGAAATACCTAGTGGACAATAAATAAAAATCCGCGGGATGAAAAAACAAGTTAATTACTGCATTGATTCGACGAGGGGAGCATGGTTGTCTGCTCACTTGCAAAATGGCTCCAGTCAAGACGCGTGACTCGCGCCCTCTTGTTTTTATAATGATAACACCACGGGAGGCGATATTCTTCTCCGGTGCTACATCCAGACGGACACGTATGTCGAGGAATATTGCAAAATCATCGGGAAAAAATATCCCCTTTTCTCTGCCCGTTCCATTGTGTCAGTTGTGTACATACCCACAATACATTGCGAATGACGTCATTCCCAGCACTAAATATAGGCCATTTGCCCTTTGTTTGGTTACATCTAAACCGCCCTGTGTGTGCCGGGCGGTGGGCGCACATATCGTGTTTTGCATAAATATGGTTAAGGAGCGACATCAAAGGTTACAAGGCAATCTGGCCTGCCACGTCAACCAAATTTAGTCAGAGGGCACATCTTTCATAGACTGAAGTGTTTTGTTTCGACGCCATTTTGGCAGTGTTAGTGCTAGTGCAATCGCTTCATGCAGTTTGTCATCATCGAGGCGAGCCAAAAGATCATAAACTTCCATCATTTATATCGCCTTTTAACAGCTAGTAAACCGCTACAAATTTTCGTATTCTTTGGTGTGGCCGTCAGAGCTTAAATATCACGTATAAGCATGAGTATGGGGTGCTTCGTGTAGTGCGTAAACTTTCAGATTCTCTTGTTAAGGTTTTGCAAGTTTAAGCCCATGAAAGGACTGATTGAGTTGTACTACTTGATCAGTACGTGGCTTGTGGTCATTGGTGTCTTACATCACTGCTGTTTCAGCTTAAGGTAAGAAATAACTTGTCATAATAATTAATAGAATCATGCAGTGGGACTTTTTGGAAAGAGTTTACTTTAATACCCCCACCAAATTTAGTCAAGACCAGCAAAATCTTGGAAAATAACTAACCTTCCTTGATAACACGTGTCTGTTAAATCGTGTCACCCAAAGTAACCTGTAAGATTTATGTCAGCAAAATCCGTAAATATTGTATGTGAACGCTCTGAGTGACCATACACTGCCAACACAAATAGACTTTCTTCCCCTGTATTGCACGGACATTTTCTGACGAAAGTCACAAAATTAAAGATTGTGCCAAGTGTTTATACAATTCTGAAAACGAATGGATGGTTATTTTCCAATATCTTGTTGGAAAATACTGCCTTGCAGGATCTGAAAAAAAATGAATTAAAAAGGGCTCATCTTTTGTTGAAAAGACATGACACTATTTTTAAATTTTGCCTATTAAAATATAATATTCCTTTTTTTCTATAATTCATGAGCTCTAAAAAAAAGCATGATGCCATTAGAGGCACAATGTTCAGTGGTGTCTCCAGTACAATAAAATAGCAAACGTTTTTGATGTTTTCTTAAATGTCTCATGCTTAAGTTGATTTCGGTACTCGTTTGGAGTCCCTTTCTACATACGTGTAACCAACATGTCTTAAAAATATTGTTGAAGGGTAATTTTTGAGGACTGATTTTTTTGGGTACTATTATACATGTACTCGTTTGGCAAGGGGTTCATAGAGCGTGGCTTCAGTACCTCTCAGGTCCATTGAAACAAGCTTTTTAACTTAAAAAAACACAAGCACTTAGTTCATGCTTTTATTATTGTAAAACATCTTCATGAGTTACCTCTGGTTCTTTTTAGAACCATTCTCTCTTTTTGAGAAATACTTCCACATGGTGTTTCCGCCAACCTTTTATTCATTAGTATCTCCGCCATGTATAAAGCCTCAAATCTTACCTATCTTCATGAACTGGATATTGTATGGTTCTTTAAAGAGAAACATTGCCTCGGAGGCGCCCAATTGAGTTACAAAAGACGTTCGTCATAAAATGACTACATGCACTAAGGAAAGATCATTCAAAAGTAGAAGATACATTTGTATTGTACAAAATGTACATGACCATCCATTGAACATTCTCCGTTCGCCTGAACATCATTCACGAAAATACTGTCGGGGAAGAATGTTTGGTTCTGAAAAGTCGGACCGTTGGGGAAACCGTATAGTCTGTCATTTTCAAGAGATGGAAGTGTATATTTTTGTTTGAATTTTTACTGATCTTTCCAACCGTAGTTTTAATGTTAAAGCGGCATGCATACACTATACGGCCGATGACATTTTTCTTGTTTTATCACTTTACTGGATATTACGTGTAGTTTTTCGTTATTTTAAAGGGTGATAGTGTACATTATATCTTCTATTTGGACTGATCTTTCCAACCATATAGCAATGTGTTCATTTAATGTTTAAGAGACATGCATACACCACACTACGGCTTTTGTTTTACCATTTTACGTGTCTTCAGTAACTTAAGGTTTGGTGGAATTGGCGTTCAGTGCAAGGATTGATGGGCACTGACTGAGCACAAAATGGAACAACCAGGCTACAACATAATTAGTAAAAAAGACATTGAGTTTGGAGAGATCATAAGTCCCGAGGGTAGCCGCAATATCGTTTACAAGGCAATATGGACTTCACCTGGAGGGTCACATCTCCAGGTTGCTGCAAAAGTCTGCAATCGGTTCAAGGAGGAAGAAGCCAAGATTTTGGCAGGACTGCAACACAAAAACATCATCAAGTTGTATGGAATTGTAAAACCATATTCGCCTCCTGAGTCTTATGTCATCGTGACTGAATATGCTGAAAATGGATCTTTGTTTAATCTTATTTCTCAAAACATGAACAACTGGTCAGAATATAAGCAGCATGTCTGGATGAAATGGGCACGGGAGGGCGCAGAGGCTCTTGAGTTTATCCATCAGATGGGACACTAACACGGAGATGTGAAATCTCCTAATTGTGTCATCACAAGTGATGACACCATGAAGATCTGTGACTTCGGCACAGCCAGACAACACGTCAACACTTCGACCACACACAGTATCAGGGGCTCGTGGCCCTGGATGGCTTATCAGGACATCCCAAAGTCGCCGCAAAATCAGATGTTTTCTCTTTTCGCTGTTATTCTTTGGGAACTTATTACCGGTCAGGAACCCTTTCCTGGTCAACACCAACCTCAAATTATACAAACTGTTGCTGTCAATAAGGTACAATTAGAAATTCCCTAAGACTGCCCGATGCATCTCAGTAATCATCTGACAAAATGCTGGGCTCCGGAATACAAGCAGAGACCCAGTATGGAAGATGTTCTGGAATGCCTTGAAAAAGATATGGGCGAGTTTTATAAATGGGGTTTTGTTGTGCGTGTTTGTTCTACATGTTCTATGATAATCATAAAGCGGCCGTTTGCCAACAAAAAATGCAACTTTACACTTTTTCTGCAGGTATACGGAATAACCAACGAAGACCCAAGTTGGCTAGACTTTATTATATGTTGGTTCATTCCATCAGAATTAAAATAAAATCTCACTGTTATCGTTCTGACTTGTAGAAATCTTAAATGCGACAGCGAAGAGGGAATGAACATCCCACCTGCTTAAGCAAGAAAAGAAAGTTGACAAGGCAACAAGATTATTTCCATGATTCAGGTCAATACTACTACAAAAACAGCAATGCATATTTTTATTTTTTTTATAATTCAGTCTATTTAGATATACATGTACAATGAATTAAGGTTTCAAAAATGTGACGCACATGGCCAAATACTGAGGTCACACTGCCTCAGAATTCACCAACAGATGACCATGTTGAACGTATGAACAAGACTGATTTTTAAAGGAAGAGGAGCTGCCTGTTTCCACCTTATTCCTATTTTTATCTTAGACTTTTGCTAGATAAAAGGAGATACAAAAAAATATACAAGTGCACGAAATGACATTATTTCCTCATGTCCATTATGACGCTCTACTTAAACCTCATTAAGGGTACTCGGTCTTTTGAAAGGCTTGTTAAACTGTAAAATAGCATTTTTATACCTTCTTTTTCAGCTGATGAGACCCACAACGCGGGAAGCTGGGAAAACTAAAACCCTCACTCTGCAATGGAAGCTGTACAAACTGGTAATTACAAATTAGGCCTACGGATAAAACTATGATTGATGTAGTCCTATACATGCCCCGCTGTTTGTTAATCATACGAGTTCTTACACATAACAGGCTGACGTAGATCATAGCTCCTTTTCTGAGATAGAATCTTGCTCAATCGGGCAAGTAATGTCGAATGTTACCTGTTAAGATCAACGTTGAAACGAACGAAAACTGCATGACTGCCGTGCACGTGGTAAGTATGTGCCATCACATACAAATACAACACCACGAAAAATTGGCAATTCCCTTGGTTCTTTTAGATGCAACCGCACCGGTCGATCTTGGAGATCGCGTTTTGATTGTAGTGATCAGCAAATCCCTCTACAGCAGAGATGGAAGAATGAGGCGATGTCATCTGAAAGCATGGATACACTTCTTACTTGAACGTGGATGTAGTCCACTGTCATTTTTACCCGATGGTCTTTACAGATACGTCTAAACAGGACGCATATTAACATACAACAAATGGAGAGCCATCGGTCTGGCCGATTCTGTGCCTTTAGAAAATAGGGGGAAAAGTGGACTTTGGGGGAAATAGGGTTTAAGGTTTTGCGTGTTACAGACATTCATTTCTTATGCGGGACCAAACTGGGGATATAGTGAATTAGTGATGCACTAAAAGTAGCTGTAACTTATGTCCTCGAAAAAGGCAACAATTAAAACTGACTGTTAAAAATGAGTGTCGGAATGATGTCAAATTTAAATCGTGCAAGATTACTCTGCAATTCCCTCTAATTGTTTTTGTGGGGTTTTGTAGATAAACCAGACCTCAGCGATATGTTCTTGATGCGACTATCGAGATATATTTCGACAATGTGGGTCCAGTTGGCCATCCTGCTGTGCTTTTCAAGTGCCGAGGTTGATGCATATATAGCGAACAATACGGGCGACGTGGTGATGCAGTGCTACACTATGCTGGTTGATTGGAGGAACAAGCAGGAGAACGAGGAAGAAGCGAGACAAGTATTGAGAGATGCTTTGGTTAAAATAGGCCGAAATGATTTGGCACGAACAATATCAGGTAACAACAAAATAATAAAAACGAGTGCAGGGAATGACATTATTTGCTCATATCCATTATGATGCTCTATTTAAACCTCATTAAGGGCACTCGGTCTTTTAAAAGCTTGTAAAACTGTCAAATAGCATTCTTTATACATTTTTCCAGCTGTTGAGACCCAGAACGCAGGAAGCCGGGAAAACCAAAACCCTCACCAGGAACAACGCTTGGCAACGGAAGATGTACAAACTGGTAATTACAAATTAGGCCTAGAACTGATTGATGTAGTCATTTTACATGTCCCGCTGTTTGCTACGCATACCAGGCTGAAGTAAGAGATCTTTTTGTTCTCAGATGCGACCTTGCTCCAACGGTCGAAAGGTGTTACCTGCTAAAATCAACGTTGAAACGAATGAAAACTGCATGACTTCCCCGCATGTGGTGACCACACTATATACTCAAAATAATTAAAGGAACAAGAAAACAGTAATGTTTTTGTCATGATCTATATGGGCTACCGTTGGAACAAGAGATATTAAAGTTATGTGAAAGTCATTCAGGTGTGGTCAATTGATTTCCAAACAATAGTCAACAATGTAAGGTGAAATTTATTGTTATGGTAACCTGTCAGCATGACTGAAACGTAAATGAAAAACGTGGACATAAACATCTGCCAGTGATCATGAGTGTCTGAACACTGTCCACGTTTTGACAAAGTCAGAGTTAATTAATCATCGGCTAGTAACTGGTATTTATTTATTACATTTCTTTACCCAGGGTGTGCCCAAACAGTTTAAAACTGGTTTCCACTGGGGCCCTGCATATTATTAGTTAAAACTGAATATTTACACATTCATAAAAAATATTTAAACAAATACAATAATGTTTACACAAATAAATCTATTTTCGGGTAACTTTTCAACTCTCCAGAAGCCTATTGCTGATTTGCAGGATGGGCGAAAAACCTGCGAAAAAACCTTTTAGGGTGAAAAACAAGGGGAAATTCCCATCCGGCTCCAAAGTATTTTGGCAACCAAGTTTATAACTCAGATCAGCGTAAATGACAGAAATATCACTGCTAGATGGCTTTACGTAGCTCCGATTTAAATGTACTTAAGGAGTTTATGGTTCTCATTTGTTCAGGCAGATTATTCCATATACTGGCACCACTTACAGCGAAACTTGTCACGTAGCATTCCTTTTTGGCGAAAGGAACTTTCAGTGCCATTTCGGTCGATTGTCGTGTTTCACGAATCACTGTAAGTGGTGTGAACAGATTTGTCATGTACAAAGGAGTCATTTTGTTAAGGCTTTTGAAAACAAAGATAGCTTTTTTGGACTGAACTCTTTCTTTAAAAGGAATCCAATTTAGTCTGGCAAACATATCAGCTGAGGGGGTGAGGGAGGTACATTTAAAGATTATCCGTGCGGCTCTTTTTAGACATTTGTTGAGGGTATTGTCGTGAGATATGTACCTTCCTCCCCACACCGTACAGCAATACTCTAAAGATGGCATAACTAAACTTACAAAGAGTGTGTGCAGGCTGCTTTGGGGAACGTAATCACGAATTCTGTTTAACACACCCAATTTAGACGAAACAGTCTTCCTTACGTATTCAACATGTGTACCCCAACTTAATGTTTCATCACCCAAGCATTTACAAGATTTCACTTTTTCGATAACCTTATCAGCAATGCACACGTTCAGGTCGACGTTGGATATTTTCTGCCTTGAACCAATAAGCATACATTTGGTTTTGTTGGCATTTAATGCTAGTTTGTTTCTTAGGCACCAGTTGTGAATACTAGCAAGAGCTACATTCAAGTTCCTTTCTATTTCGTTAATACTAGAGGAGCTACAAGTTAACGTGGAGTCATCTGCATACATAAATAAGTTGCAATTTTGGGGTATACAGGATGGAAAATCACTACTATAAACAATGAATAAAAGTGGTCCTAAGATCGACCCTTGTGGAACGCCTATGTCTATGGGCAAGACCTTCGATATTGTGCCCTTAATATTTACAGACTGACTACGACCGTCTAGGTACGACTTAAACCAATTAATTCCAGAAGATGACAAATTCAGCTTCTTCAATTTGCCTAGTAGGATTACATGATCCACACAATCAAAAGCTTTACTGAGATCTATGAACACGCTACCTGTAACTTCACCTTGCTCCATAGCCTCAAAACACTTGTTTGTTAAATCGTGGAGAGTGCTTTCAGTTGAGTGCAAGGGTCTAAATCCCGATTGGCAACTAGGTAGCTATATACTGCCGAGTGCACCCATCTTTCTAGAATCTTAGAAATAATTGGCAGTATACAAATAGGCCGATAATTACCTGTACTACATTTATCTCCTCCCTTGTGAATTGGTGTTACCAAGGCGTGTTTCCAATCTTTAGGGTATTGCTCGCATGTTATGGAGAGGTTAAAAATGTAAGTTAAAGATTTAGTAATATAAGGGGAAGCAATTTTAATCATTTTAACACTGATGCCATCCGGACCGGTTGCTTTCCCAACCGACATGGATGATATTTGCTTTTGAACGAACTCTTCTGTAATATTAGGTACAGTGCATTCTTCAAGTTCATCCAGAGAATCAACGATAGTTGCCCTCTGGAAGTGTGTCGCTAAGGATCCTCATGTATCGGTCCTGAGGAGGGGCAGTCATACGTCTGTGTACCTGACCTGACCTCCTCGTGTACAGATCATGTTCCTGAAAGCGTGTCCACAGATGGTTAATGACAATTGCGGACACACCAAACGTACAGCCACCTCACGCTGTGTATTGCCATCTTCAAGGAGCTGGACAGCTCCAGCAACCTCAATTTCAGTTAAATGATGGCGAACACATTTGGAAGAACCTTCATCTTTTTGCAAGAAGTTATAACAGCTAATGAGGACAAGTGCACAAGATCAGCACCTTATATATGCTAAATGGACACTCCTATGTCCAGATGTTAGGAGACACGCATGATTTCACCTTACATTGTTGACCATTATTTGGAAATCAATTGACCACACCTGAATGACTTTCACATAACTTCAACCACACAGTATCGGGCATACCACAAAATCCCAAAGTCACGGCAAAATCAGATGTTTTCTCTTTTGCTGTTGTTCTTTGGGAACTGATTACCGGTCAGGAACCCTTTCCTGGTCAATCCCAACTTGAAATTCATAAAATTGTTGCCGAGAAAAAGAAACGACTAGAAATTCCCCAAGACTGCCCTAAGCGTCTCAGTAATCTTCTGAAGAAATGCTGGGCTTCGGAATATAAGCAGAGACCCAGTATAAAAGAGGTTCTGGAATGCCTTGTTAACCATGAAAGAGATGGGTGAGTTTTATAAATGGGGTTCTGTTGTGCGTGTTTGTTCTGTGATGATCATAAAGCGGCTCTTTGAGCCACAATAATATCCTTGCAAAAGTACTTTTTTCAGGTACGGAAAAAATTAACGAAGGACCAAATTGTCATGTCAAAGTTGTCATATCAAACTTTACTATGCGTGAACAAAGAAACTGGCAGGAGCGGGATTTAAACCTGCGCTCTACCAACTGAGCCATCTAGCCCTATGTTGGCGGTCTCCGTTCGGTGGGCGCTAGTCAGAAGTCAACAAATCTTTTATAAAAAATACAGTAGTCAAGTACAGTTGTATAAAAAGAAATAGGCTCACGCACCCGTTATGCCTATAGGGCGATCAAGGCGCTGTTCATGATGACCAGGTTACTTTGCCTGACCACTTGCAATGGACGAAGTACGGTACCACTGCAAATTTCAAAAATATTATCCACTACAGAATGAAAACAAATCTTGACCTCTGACCTAAATGCGCCTCTACTAATCTCTAATAAGTTCCAAGTTCCGAGTTTGAAGAAAACCGGAAAAAGCTGCAAATCCGCATGGAGAGGCGGAATGCCGTTTCCTAAAAATGTTGTACACTGTAAAACATTGTAAACAATGTAAAACAAATTCTCATTTTTCAGAATTAAATTGAAATACCAACCCCTGACCCTCCATCTTAAAGGCACCCTGAATGAAACAGTGCAGAAACAGTGAAAGTTCTCAAACAGCAGTTTTCAGAGCCACTGGCTCTCAACAAGCCACAAATGTTCAAAAAAAGAGATTGAATCATGACATTGATTCAAGGAAAATTTAATCAATCCCCAAAGCATCTAACAGGTCACCCCAAGAGTAATAATAATAATAGATAATAAAGAAATAAATCAATTTCTGAAACGAGTTTCAAAAATCAATTACAAGTTTCAATGGGAACACGATAGAAAGTTGGGCAAAGAGATAACCCAACGTTAGGACAATAGTCAACATGTTCAACCTTTGGGTAATTTTTCACGTAATTTACCGGTACCAACTGTTGTACACACAGCTGTGCACAAAACGACTGAAATTACACCTACATGTACATGTGCATGTAGCTCTCTGTGGAATTTGGTACCCGTACTTCGTTTGTATGGCATGTCAGCCGAAGTAGTTTTGGAACCACCCAGCTGTTTCACGCCAACCCCACCATACATTTGTAACTGTAGAGCTGATTTTCGTGTGACAAATTTGTTGCTTTTACTGCGGAAACTCAAATAGGAGATAGGATGGACGTCACGAATTTTGACACATCCCAAAATTCGACACCCCTATATATACAGGGCGTATAAAAATAAACGCAACAAAATAATCATGTCGAATTTGGTCAAAATTGTGTTAGGTACATAAAAGTGCCTAGTATCATCTTAAAGCCACTTATCTCCTCTTTCCAACGATAGGTCATTTGTTCACAGGCGGCAATGCTTGGCTGAACAGTCATTGTTTTTGCACAATGGGTCAAATTCAGCTTGGGACCAAGTTTTAGTGCAGTAAGCAACGATAAGTGGATGCAGTGCTATTGAAAGAAATTAAGTTAACACAAAACAGACTAAAAGTTAATACTCACAACGTTTGTCCTCATCTCATTGTGCAGTTTATTCAGCAATTATTACATCCCATGCCCCTCAACATGGCCCCCATTTCTTTCTACACAGAGATTGGCTCGTCTTTCCATATCACGCAAAAACTCTCTGATCTGTAGTTAATTGAACCATTTTGCTTACTGATGATAAAAACATTTTGAATGCACACTTTAATCAGTAAATCTGAAAGTTATGTAATGCAATTCCTAAACCCTAAATCCTAAACCATTATGTAACAATCCACCTGCAATGTAACAAAAGTTGAATGGCTATTCATTCCAAACATTGCATAACAAGGTACAGAAGAACTCTCTAATCCATCTTAGGGAAACAATGTTTCTTCAATGGACAGGAAGCACAGGTGTAACTAATTAAAGAGAGGAAAAGTGTTTTAAGGTACATTGAATAAAACATGTAAAAGGATGTTGTTATCACTAGCTAATAAAAACTTGGTCCCAAGCTGAATTTGACCCATTGTGCAAAAACAATGACTGTTCAGCCAAGCATTGCCGCCTGTGAACAAATGACCTATCGTTGGAAAGAGGAGATATGTGGCTTTAAGATGATACTAGGCACTTTTATGTACCTAACACAATTTTGACCAAATTCGACATGATTATTTTGTTGCGTTTTTTTTTATACGCCCTGTATAAAGAGTGACCACCCGTGTTGCTATCCGGTGACACGATGAGCTCCCGCCCTTGGGTTTTCTACCACAAATAACTTTTACAAAAATGTCTTGCAAAAAAACTGCAATTAACAATCTCTCCGCAAAAGGTGAACAATTTTTTCAAGTTTTTAGGATTCCTTGTAAGATGGGGTTAAAGATAAAAGTTATAATTCCAGCAATTTTTTTTTAAATGTCAAAATGGAAGTTTTTTCTGATGTTGGTGACGGTTTGTGCTGCTGACAGTGGAAGATCATTTGTACAAAGTGGTGGTGTGTAGTCTTATGGGGGATGACGAAATTACGCGCAGGGGTCGGAAAGTGTTTTATTCCCCCATGGGCCTACATACCATACCTGATATGGTAACGGTGTGTGCTGCGTTCGTGCATGGGGTATCACTGGGTATGTTTTCACTCATTTTCATCATGTTCATCAATAGTCTTGGTTCCAAGACGTCCTTAGCGGTGCGACGTATAGCACGCCAAGGCCAAATCGCTAAGAACGTCTTGGCTATTTCGCAAGGTAAGCACTTATAAAATCCAGAACCACCAATTAGATGACATTGTCGCGCGCATCGCGCCTTTCTATTCAATAAGGCCTAGTGCATTTTCAGTAATACATGACGATGTCATTTTGGTGGTTCTGGATAAGTGCTTACCATTTCGCATGGGAGCGCGCGCGACCTGCTTATGCATAATTTAACAGGCCGGTCAAACGAAAATCGCGCTTGCGCACTGGAGGAAACTCATGTTTTAGTAATAACTTACTAGTCAGTTAACGTTCTGAGCAGAGTGATTCTGGACTGACTGGCAAACAGGATTGAGAAATCTTCGGATTGTTCCAAAATGTGATCTGGAATATCAGACGTTATCCCTGCCGACATCAGTCCCAGATGTTCAGCACGATGTAATTGATCAACGGCCAGAGCTTTCAATGGAACGACGACAATAATCAGCGCTTTCTCCTGTTTGCATTCGGTTACTTCGTTTCGTTCAAGCATACATGTAGCTATGGTTCAGGAAATGGAGCAGCTTGAAAAATTACACTCTTGCCAAATCCAGTTGGTAAATTAACAAACAAATCATGGCCACGTACAAATTGATGAATGACACTGATCTGATGACTTTTTAGCTTTCCAAAGCCCAGTTTTCTGCTGTAAAATCCATCGCTTTGTCCACGCGATCAGACATTTTTTCCAACAAACTACGAATGGCTTGTTACTGTGCTGCACCAGGAAGGAAGGCTGCACATACACACGTACGGATACGCCTAGAACTTAACTATATAGGCTCCTACCATGTACCAGAGCCCCATAGAAAGAAGCCCAATTTTCACATAGGCTACTACAGCAAGAATATAGAACACAATTTTCATGCACTGTGATTACACTGTGCACACAAAAACTGCTGCAAAGTTTACCCGAAAAATCTGTCTGTTGCTTACTTTACATCCTCACCTTGGGCGCACCAAGCAAAGGATCGGTCGAATCTGTCCCAGTTTTAGGAAAAAAAGTGAACAAATCCCAGAAGATTCCGACGGCTGTTTCATTACCACAGCAATACAGATATTAAATAGCCGTCGCTTATGCAAATTTAGCCTGGTTCAATAAATATCTTACGGTTTTATTATATTTCCGATTCGTCCCGCTTAAGACGCGTTTTGTGAAATCGATCTTAGGACGCATCTTATGTAGGATCGATCTTACAGCTGGGACTTTTCTTAAATCCTAAGATCGATGCTAAGTTAAGAAGAGTTTTGTAAAATTGGCCCCTGGTTTGGCGGGTTTGGCAAGTCCTCATTGACGGCTAAGTCCTCATTTGTCCTGTTTTGAGGATAAATATTGTGTATTATTAAAAGGTACATGTACAACACACATATATAATTATGATGCATGGGACTACGAGCATTTTTATGTGTACATGTCAGTGATGTAGTGGAGACCATCACAAGACCTTCAGTCTTAATTCTAGTCTCAAGCTATTCAAATTAACTAACAAAATCATTCCTTTGTCATGGTTTATGCCCGTTTCTTGTGCCTGGCCTGGTGATAGCCTCCACTACATCACTGGTACACGGTACGGAAAATAATGAATCTGGGGGGTTAGTATTTTATAGCAAATACTGTACGCTAACAATGACCTGTTTAAAGTTTTGTGTGCATAGATGCAGGGAAAACAGAGAAAAATATAATGTTCTATGGTAGTCTGGATCCCTGAACCTACTTCAGACAAAACGGAGCAATTCATAGACGTCAGGGAGTATCAGGTCGGGGAACTTGATTATTTCCAAAGATGGTCAGCCGACAATCGCTGGAAATTGATTTTTTTAAATCCACTTTTTCTAAAAATGATGGAACACCGGGTGCCATGATTTCACAGGATGCTCGAGACTATTATTTACTTATAGTCAAGTACCCGGTAAGGTATTTCATGATAATTCAGTAGTTTAGTTTTGATGCAAATGTTGCATATAGTAACTTTAAATTTTATTGCAAACAAAAGCACCAGGTGTGAAACGCATTTGAGTGGTCATCGTACATAAACAAACGTATGGAACAGGTTAAATCACGTGCACTCATATCACGCTTGACTTGAAGAAGCGCTCATTACCATCACTACACTATATGCGGTCCGTGACGACAGGTCCAAAAGACCTTTGGACCTGTCGTCACGGACCTGTCGTCACGGACCTGTCGTCACGGACCTGTCGTCACGGACCTGTCGTCACGGACCTGTCGTCACGGACCGTTGTGGCTTGTATAGCTAATAGACCATTAGCTATACAAGCCACAACGGGCTATTCACAGCGGATATCCGCTGGTTTTGTTTTTCTTGACTCGCCGTTTCCACTTCCACTCATTTTTCTTATTCTTTCTTACTAGTTTTTCATCTGAATCATAATTATAGATGATACAGCTGAAAAACGACCCACAGAGATATTCGGACCAGATGCACAAGAAGTTTATGACAGAGCCCTCAGGGATGGCAAGAGAAAGGTTTATCGGACAAGACTCATGGTCGTTGGTCAGGAGCGAGTTGGTAAAACAAGCCTCATAAAAAATCTGACTAACAAAAGGTTTGTTCAAACTTGGATGATTTTATAACTTATGTTTACTTTGTGTACTGTTTCATTGGTGGATGTAGGTCTCATTGTTTTGTTCTTTGTCCCGAATTGTCTAGCAGTTTCCTGTCTTGTATTTCAACTGAACCCTTTCCCTAAAGTTTGTTGTTTTTAATTATTGTTGTTTTACTGTACCATAAATATTAATATTATTTAATAATAATTCATAAATGCCTAAGACAGTTTACCCGTTCCTATTGGTCAAGAGCGCGTCACATGGGTGGTTTTAAATGGCCGATAAAACACCAACCGGTTTTAAACACTTTTTCCGGTCTCACATGAAATTTAGAGTCCTATGAAATCTGCTCCCTATTATTGGGTGAACACGAGCGCGACCAGTCACTCTCCTAATTACGCAAGCGCACTACAATCGATGCGTCGGTATTTGAAGTCCATAAATTCATATTACACCGACACCATAGATATAGAATTGACCTATCGCGGTGGAATCGCGTCAACGCAGCTTGTGAATTATTGTCTAATCACAACAATTATAATTCCACTTGGAAAACTCGCAAAATTTGAGACAAACAAAAATTACCACACAAAATTCCCATAGGGTTGTCTAAGGGACGTGGTTAACTCATAAACGGCGATAGGTCAATTAAAAAGACTAGATGGGCAGCGCGGACAGACGCGCCATTGAGTGTTCACAATTGTCCCCGTTCTCTCATGGACGCTCTACGCACTGTAGTGCGTGGGGCGACGCGCACCGAGAGTGAGAACGTCACTCAATAAAAATAAGTAACGAATTTAGTTTATTGAAAACATTTATTCACACATTGCGTCAAACAAATTAAAATTAATACAGTAAAATAATATTGGCTTCCTAGTCGTGTTTTATTGCTGTGACAAACTGCAGCAGCGCAGTTTGAAACCATTTTTAATGTTGAAAAACGTGTCGTCATAATGCGTGTCGCCCCACGTGCTGAAAAATGGCGCTGCCCATGGCAGAATGCGCGTCTGTACGCGCTGCCCATCTAGTCTTTTAAATTCTATATCTATGACCGGCACTGCTGCATTCTGCGCCACATCGCGCTCGTCAATGTCCATATAAAGAATTTTTTAGCACCACTCGCGTGAGGCACGAACCATTAAATAGCTAAAGGGGTGTTTTACAAAACAAGGTAAAATCATTGGAAATTTATAATTTTCGGAGGTTTTTGCTGAATTATACAAAAAGGTAGGTTATGAATGAGAATAAATAATGTGCTGACCTGAGCACATGTAGCCTATAACGTTGGGTAATTTTTCACAAAATTTACCAACTGTTGTATATCAGAATTGTGCACAGACAAAGTGTTGGTTACAGTGGTAATGCGCAACTTTTGTTTACCCAACTTGTTTACAGTGTAGCACGCTGAACCGTGATGAGAAATGTTGTAAAACGAAGCAGTGCACACTGCTATCACTAACCAGTGAATGAAAACATTTTAGTTTTCAATCAGATCTGGCATGATTTTTCATTTCCAGTTTTGACGACAAGGAACCACCTACAGTCGGAGTTGATACAGACAGGATTGATATCAGCCAAGCAAGGTCATGGCAGGTTTTGGAAAAGGGTAAGATGACATTGGCGGATCCAGGATTGTTTGCAGAGGGGTTTCTAATTTGTTTTGTTCATACATTTGCCAAAAAAGTTGAATTTTTTTCGCCTGCTAACAACATTTTACAGCGGGTGGGGGGGGGGGGGGGGGGGGGGGGGGGCGGACACACTTTCTCAACGTTGGTGGTGCCATTTAACATAGGACTTACAGAGTTTTGCTTTTCTTTTCTTGTTTGCTACGGTACTTTAGGTTTAGGCCCTTAGGTTTAGCCCCTGGATGATGCATGCACCATTGTGAAGTGTATCCCATTGTGTAATGTGAATAAAATAGGCGATTCGCATTATAGTGCGCCACCAAGTGTTTGTAACGGAGAGGCCTTTTTTAGCGCTTTGATCGTTACGTCCGTTTGAACAGAATGATTCTGTAGTTTTCCACGAAACGTACAAAACTGGTACTATGATACACGCGAACCTTTAAAGATGATGTTGATGGCTCTGAGAAATCTGCGTCATTTTGTAGTTTTATGTAGATAATAAAACAGGCAATTATTTCTGTCATGAAATATATAAAGGTTTCTTTTGAGAGATGTTTTTATAAAGTCCCGTCTAGCCCGCTAGTGCAATTTATCTAATGTGATCTGACGTGATAAGACGAACTCCCCTTTTGTGCCTAGTGCTAGACAAAAAAGGGAGTTCGTGTTATGACGTCAGATTTTTTTCTGCCCGCAGCGACGATTTTTAGATAATGGCAACAGCGGGTTAGACGGGACTTGTTAAAAACATCTCTCAAAAGTAACTTTTTAATATAGGTTTTCCCGCCCATTTTCGTAAAGTGTTCATTCACTTCTGAAAATGGGTCATTCATTTTCGTCTGAATTTGAATGCGCGTCTTTAATCCCATTTCAATTCAACGAAAGTTCAATCGTAAAGTTTCATGGTCCGTGCATTCGGTTTTGAAAAACAGGCGGCCATTTACGTTACCTGTGCACTCATTTACGCAAGCATTCCATTTCCAGCCGAGTTCGAGAATACATTTTTGTGAATGTGCAAACAAAAGTAAGTTTATTTCATTCAAAATAGCAGATTAGGCCTACATCAAAGACTTCTAAACCTGATACAGAATCTTATAAATTCAAGCAGAAATTGAAATGAGATATTACTCTTCATTCGATATTCGATTTGACTCAACCTGTACGTGATGGTAGCACGCATTCGAAGCCATTAAAGACGAACCTCTTATGTCGATGTCGATCGTACGGTGGCTGATTTCCGCCAAGAACAAATATTTTTTCATTATGGCGTTATAACGCTGTAATACGGCGTTATATCGCCCTAAATTTACTACGTTATAACGCCCTAATTTTACGGCGTATCACGGCGTTATAATAGAGAGGTTTCGCATGCCAACGGTTACGGATACACATACGGATATCATACCGTATACGTCAACGCGCTTCGAACTTTTGTTTCGCATAACACGTCCCGAACGTGTTTCCGTTCTCTATGTACGTCTACATGAAACTGGGTCCTGACCTTTTACCAAAACATTTTTGAATACCTGACCATATTTGGGTTTGGTTTGTTTTGGTTTTTGCAAAAATTAAACAATTAAACAAAAAAACAAGAACAAGAAAGGTTCCCTTGTGGTTTCTTTTGGAGAACCCTCCCATAATAATTTCAGAACCTTACTAGTGACACGTTTAGATTTAACTGTCGTTTTTCATAAATACTTCTCTATTGTTAGGTTACTCGTAGTTTTGCATGCATGTCTTATTTGAGGCCAAATTTGAGGCTACATTGCCTGATATCGATTTTTAGCCAAGACTTCAAATTTTTACGGAAAAGTAGCCACATTTTGATCTTATATCTTTAAAAAGGCAAACATGAAAATCAACAGTTAAATATGAACGTGTTTTAGTTCTCCCTTACACAACAAAATCTTTCCCCATTTATTTTCGACGAAGAAAATAGCCTTATAGACACTTGATGTCGAGTTATGCCAGGCATGAGCATCACAAACACGCATAGCGTGGCACCGAGTGCCGGTATACAACCACGAGTTCACAATCACACATTTGGGTCTCCATTTTTAGTCGATTAAGTCTTACAAACGCAAAATTTTGATCCATACTCATGGGAAACAGCACCAAGGACAACATACTGGTAAAATTGAATCAGCCACGATAACAAAAAGCGAAATAACTGCGAAAATGATATCCGTATTGCCCGAACGTGTATGGCTGCCGATATCCGTCAAAAACGTGTGCAAAACTAACTACGCATACACGTCACAGAAGCCAGGAGTGATGACGAATTTTACGGCTGACTTTTTATTCGTGACTTTCTACCTGTTATACGGAAGCCGGATACTGCCACTGAAAAGGATGCATATATTTTTTTGCAAACGCGAGAAAACAATTCTTTTTGGTACCGTTTATCTGGCAGCCGCCACTTAATTACTTGGTGGCGGCCACTTCTGGTGAAATGATGGAATTGTAATCCAGGGCACAGTCAACCCGTGAAATCAGAACGACAGGAAATATGAATCCAAAAAATGGACTACCCTTTTTTCCCAATTTTCTGCAAGCAGAAATTTGGATGTTACTTTTACTGCCCATATGAAGCCCCAAAACAGGGGTGGGGGCGGACAGCTGGGGACTAAGCCGTGTGCGATCCAAAAATATGGGCGCTCGAAATAGTGTGAAAATAGATATCCGTTTTAAAGTCCTAATTGTAATGGTTATTTTGTGGTGGTTCTACCAACATTATTTAAGCTTTTCTTCTGTATAAGGCACCATGGATTAATGCCAATTTGCATGCGCATGCGTGCCTTTGCGTGCCTTTGCGTGCAAGCTCAAACAAGGGAGATTTTGGCACGCATTTGCACGCATCGGCACTCATCGGCACCGACTTGCACGCAGTGGCACGCAGTGGCCTTCAGTAGCATGCAAACGGACTCATTTGCAACCAGCCCGAGTGTACAATAGAGATCGTCTCTGGCGGCACCTTTTATGTCCCCGGTATTCCGCTAATCCGGATTAGTGTGCAACTAGTAGATGTAATATTTCTTTCTGGAAGTTGGGGCTTATGCGATTTCTCATAGGTTTTCTGTAGAATTTGCGATACAGTTTCTCGGACTTGTTTTCGTAAGAAAAACTACAAACCACAAATCCGAGACAAAAGATACGAGAATTTGAAAAGGTCCTACATGAAAATTCTTGATTCTTCAAACCCAATGAATGGAAAGGTGAACATGTATATGTAGGTCCTTATATCTTTATCATGTAAAGGTTGTTTCATTTGTCTCCGCCATCTTGAATTTTTCTACAGTTTCATAATTCGTAAGCGCCATGTTAGACCTTTTTCTATTTCTCACAATCAAGAAATCGTTTATGAGTATTTTCTCAAATGCAAGAAATTATATGAAATACTGCAAGATTATTTAAATTGAAGGTTGAAATCTTGACTCTTGAAATCGAATGGATGGAAATTTAAAGGTAAACATACATGTAGGTCCCTATACCTTTTATCATGTAAAAGTTGTTTCAGTGGGCGTCGCATTCTTGAATTTCGTCCCCATTTCGCAATTCATATCCATGTTATAACTTTATTTTTAACGAACTTGCAATAAAAAAAATCGTGGTTTTTTGTGCATTTTCTCAATAAAGCAAAGAAATTAATAAATAATACAAGAAGGAACTCAACTGAGGTCAACTCGACAAAATGGATGGAAAGGCGAAAATGTAATTGTACAGAGAACCGGAGTCTATCGTCAGTTGGCACGACTGGCTCCAAACAATGGAGATTTCGACTGTTCCCTTGTTAACAGCCAGTCATGAAAAAACACATTGACACAAAATGACAAAAGTATTCTGGTTCAAAAAAATATTATTGACGTCATCACTTCGGTACTCTATAGGTCACGGTCCACATGTCTTTATCATGTAAAAGTTGTATCAATTGGCGCCGCCATCTTAGAATGCGCTCTCATGTCGTAATCCGTAAGCGCGCCATGCTAGATTTATTTTTAATGATCTCACAATCAAGAAATACTCTAACAAGACGAAGTCACGCAATCGCCAAATTTGAACTGGCATCGATGCTATTTATTCCTCAAAAAATATTCTCTGAAAAAGCGTTGTATACATGTATAACACTGATGGGTTATGTGCAAATATATCAGAAAAGAATAACATTAACTTCTAATCAAGTCTTCCCTAAATTGCCTTGCCTGTAAAGAAACATTCCACTTGACGGAAGTGAACGATGTGGGCCTATCCCCCGACGCAAACAATCTTACTGAATATATTCCTATAACTGCGACTTGAAAAATCTGAAACTGTTCTTCGTTCGATTTTTCGTACAATAATGGGCTGTGTTTTAAATTTCCAAAGATTTGTATCCAGTGATGACGAAGCACTGGGATTTTTATGCGTTGGTAAACTTGAATATTTGTGTCATCTACGCGTAATTTCTTTAAAACGTATTTTTCTCTCCAAAAAACAAATGAGGAAATAAATGATGCTGTCTTTCACCAGATTTCCACATTGATAGTGACATGTCCAATATTTTAATGAAAATCACGGAAACTTGAAATAAATAGGAAATCCACATAGACTAAAATACTTTACAAATCTAAGCACCGCCAGAATCGTCATTACGTTAGAAAAGCCTTTGAATCGCCAGTTTAATTAGGTGTATTCTGACCAAAGCCACTAAAATGATAAGTCATTAGTCCATCATTGTGGCACACTTTTATAACCCTTTTTGAAACCCTGGTCCTTTTATGACACCCTCTCCGTCTGGTAATCCGTCCATCTTGACCGGCCGGCCGGCCTGTGTTCTTTTGTTATCGTTAATCCCAGATTGATAAACAGCTCAAATAAAGATACGGTTGAGCATTACCTGTGTGCTCACTCGATGGAACGCATCGGAACGCATCGGCAAGCATCGGAACGCATCGGCAAGCATCGGCACGCATCAGCACTCATCGGCACGCACTGGCACGCAATGGAACGCAGGGGGCCCGTGCCTTTGCGTGCAATTGCGTGCGGACGCGTGAGTACGCAAATTGACATTAATCCATGGTCCCTAAAATGTATACATTGGTCAGTTATGTAAAGAAAATCAACGAAAACAATCTGTAATTGCTCCGTTTTGTCCTGCAATGAAGCATGCTGACATGACCACGTATGTTAATACAATGTTAGTTGTTTTGAAACTTGACCCCTATAATTTGCGCAAAAAAATTGTTTATGTTTCAAAAACACTTTTTCAATTTTTTTCTCTAAATTTAATGCTGAGGGTCTTTTTATTAAACTGTAACCATTTGAAGGAAATCCGTTTGTTCAACATGACCGTTTTGGGGACGATTTTTGGAAAAAGAACGCCATGTCCCAACGATGACCCGCTATAGCTACATGTACAATACCAAGCTAAGTGTACAAGCTCTGTGTGTACGGATAGTAGCTTTGTGTATAATACGTTGGGTTCGCGTTCCTGCGATGTGTGTGCGCCGCAGTCCACGAAGGGCACTAAATAGGCCAAAATGCCCGCGCCAAACTGATTAGCATAAATTGTAAACCCACAACCTTTTTTGAATAATACTTTTTTTGAATAATACTTTTTTGGGGGGGGGAGGGGTCATGCAAATGATCAGATATCATAACATGGGGGTTCTGTGCTTCAACTTTTGTGAAGACTTGATACATTTTAGCTTAAAAATTTGTCCTATTTGGCTTGGCAAGTGGAGGGATGCTGTATGGAAAATGTTTGGGAAAAGACCACATTTTTAGGGTTGGTACTCTCTGGGGACAATTAGCAAAAATTCCAAAGGGCTACCCTGCAAATTTTTTTAAAGAATTTGACAGATTAAGATTTCAACTATAATTTTCAGTAGTGTCACAAAAACTGAGAGACTCCTGGATAAGGATTTTCTCACTATGAAGTTAGTGGGTTTACATAAAGGTCAATGGGACTTTATTTAGTGTGGTGCACCCCGAATGGAATGAGATACGATCCAACGTTGGTGGCGCCCACCCTGTCCCCCCCCCCCCCCTCCCCCGCCCCAAAAGTGGACAACCCCATGTTCTACTACCAGAATGTTTACAAGACGCGACACCCGTGTTTTGCAAGCAGAAATTTGGATTTTACTCTGACGACTATTTCGGTGCCTCAAATGAAGGAGAAGGGGGCTGATCCAACGACCCATCCACCTAGTATATTGCCCCACCCCTGCATTGACGCCAATGGTTGTCCACTTTAGGGAGCCGAAATAGCTGGGCTGTTAAAGTGAAATAGAGATTTCTGGTAGCAGAAAATTGAGTTTTTAAAAACAGGTGTCGCGTCTTGTAAAAACCTTAATGAGAACCTGCAAGCAGAAAATTAGAAAATTGGGGTTGTCCCCTTTTAGGGCTCCATAAAAGTCGTCAAAGTAACACCAACATTTCTGCTAGCTTAAAAAGTCAGAAAGTCTGCTTGCAGAAAATTGGGAAAATAGGGTAGTCCATTTTTTGGGGATTCATATTTGCTGTCGTTCTGATTTTACGGGTTGACTGTGGCCTGAATTACAATTCCATCATTTCACCAGAAGCGGCCGCCTGATAAACGGTACAAACAAGTTTTCTTGCGTTTGAAAACAATAATGTGCATCCCTTTTCAGTGGCACTATCCGGCTTCTGTATAAACAGGTAGCAAATCACGAATAAAAAGTCAGCTCTAAAATTAGGGCATTATAACGCCGTAATACGCCGTAAAATTTGGGCGTTATAACGCCGTAATATTGGGGCGTTATAACGCCGTATTACAGCGTTATAACACCGTAAAATTAGGGCTTTTATAACGCCGTAATAGAGCGTTATAACGCCGTATTACGGCGTTATAACGCCGTAATGAAAAAATATTTGTTCTTGGCGGAAATCAGCCACCGTAGTAATCAGCCACCGTACTATCGCAACCGTCTTATGCATTTTTGAGTCTTTTTGAGTGTTGCAGACTATCTGCAGACTGCCGATACTCTGGAGATCTACCTGTTTACAGGAAGCACCCTGTAACAACATCGGAGAAATCACCCATGAAAAATACACAAGCAGTGTGTTCATGCACAAACTTATCTCCCTCGATGCTTGGCCATGCAGAGAACCTACTGAGGGCTAAAGTCTGTCACAAAATGAACTTGACCTGAGATGTAGTCAGTGGTGGCTCTGAGGGGAAGGGGGATTCGACCGAATGTAATGCAAAGAGTGTAAGAATAAATGTAATTTCTTTATGTTGAAGACTATGTAGGTAAATAATGGAAAAAGAAATTCAAAAAATCGGGTGAATAAGAAAAAAGATTGAATAAGAAAAAAGCTTGATAATTTTGATCTTAATTTGATGTTACTCCATCAACTACAGAGATTTCTATTTACATCAATAATGCATGATGCAGCTTAGAATTTAATTCTAAATTGATGTAAGGTATGGCTAATTTGATTGACGGTTAATGAAAAAGAAACCCTTAATATATTATTTGCTGCAGATGCCATTACACAAATTGTGAAATTGAATGGTCAATGTTTGAATTTTGCTCTCTTAAAGCGAAAAAAGAAGTCGTGTAAATGAATCCGATTGGACATAAACGAAAGGTTCTGCACAAACACTTAATTGATTGAACTGAAGTGGAATCGAACGCTCTGGTAGCGAAAATGAAACACGTGTTTAGAGCGATTTTCAAAATCTCGGCGGAATTGAATTAACTTTGTATTTAAATGAATAAACATTTATTAAGAAATACCGTACTTAGACGAAGTGAATATCAGTTTTAAGCATCTTGTGAAATCATGGCACCTTGTATGCTGTCGTTTTCAAGAAAAGCGGATATGTATCTAATTTTCAACGATTGTCGACCGACAATCCTTGGAAATAGTCTAGTTTCCCTACCTAATAATTCCCTGACTCTATAAATTGCTCCGTTTTGTCTAAAGTAGGGTCAGGGAGCCAGACTACTAGAACATAAATTTCTTCTTTTTGTTTTCCCAGCTTCTCTGCACGCAAAACTTTGAATAGGTCAGTGTTACAGTATTTGCTAGCGCGCTATAAAATACTAACCCCCAAATCCATTTATTTCTGAAAAGCAAATAGTGTATACTACATTCAATCTGCATAAAACTACAAAATGACGCATTTCTCTCAGCAATAAACAACCTCTTTAACATTATCATGTGGTTTTTGCTTTTTAATATAGATTTTCCCGGCCAATTTCACCATGTTTTTGTTCATTTTAACGCCTGCCTCATTCAAGTTAGATTGAAATGGAATGATCACGCAGATTGTCATTCAACGATCAAAAATAATCATTCAAATTCACTGTCCGGGCATTCTGTTGTCTTTTAGCTTCACTCGTGCCTGTAAAAGACGCATTCAAATTAAAAGTATCAGATTGTTCATTTAATTTCGTCTGGACCAGCAGTAAGGGGTTGATTGGGAATTCATTTTCATTAATTTGCAAACATTTCTTTTTTCAAGCATCTTTTACTGCATGTCCACATTCCTGCATGTCCGTATTCCTGTAAAAGTCTGAGTTATCTCAAAGTAAATCATATCTGACGTCTTCAATCCGTAGATGCACACCTATCTTTCTTTACTAAGTCTTCAGACAGATAAGATGGTGAGCCTACGGGAGGGGAGGTGTGATCGTATGATGGAGTCGGCCCAAGAAAACAAATTACCCAAGAGAAGTGTTCCCGATGGTACAACCATTGCCAAACATACATGCCCTGATGTCTTGCACATTAAAAGGTCGATGGGTGAATCAGAACGAAAAAGAACAGTAAACAAAAATTAAAGGTTTCATAAATATGTCAACATACAAAAATTAAAGGATTCATAAATATGTCAACATACAGATGCCCCTAATTTATTTCGTTAAACTTTAAAACAAACAAAAGATCAACAGTGAAAAAGAAAAGTCCTCAGCCCTTTTCATTTCATTAGGTAGTTACATCATCCATCCTTCATATCAGTTCAGACGTTACATAAAATTATCCATTATAAATTTTACAGTTTTGTTTACAAAAACCTCAGAAGACAATAGGAAAATGTACCAATTAAAAAAATCTGATTAATTTAAATGACCATTTGATGAAAATGATTGCCCATAAACGATTAAAGAAAAACATGGTCCTACGTTATATGCACACCATCAAAGGATGTCACAAAATCCAATAAGAATGCAACAAATGAAATCTTGAATGCACAGAACGAAATGGAATGCCCCTAAACGAAAACGAACATTCGGAACATGATCTTGGGTGCTTACAAATTGAAATTGAATGCCCAAACAGTGAAAAAGAAACCTTAATTTAATAAAATGTGTAACATCCACGCGAATTTGAATGACCAATAACGAAAATGATCAGGAAAACCTATACAGGGTGTCCCAAAACAAATGCACATTGCACAACCATATTTCCGGGTAATTTTCATACTATGTGATAGGAAATCTTCTTAAATGAAAAATAATCTTTATTTCATCAAAATGCGACCATCCGTTTAGGACTTAAACCCAAATTTGTGAAGCAAAGTCAAGTCTCTACTGTGAAGTAATTTTTGAAGTTGATCAAAAGTGAGAACGATGAGAAGCGCTGTTTTATGTTTGCTTATGAATGTGCGGCCAACCACGATCCTACTGACCACTTTCATAATCAATAGTAAATTAACATGTAAGTGATTTAGTAAAAAATAAAACTAAACAAAACAAAGAGCAGTGTAACATGTGGTATTGGCCCAGAAGACCAAACCCATGTCCGTTTCATTGACGGCATTGTCGAGATCAGGGTCCATGGAGGACCTGACTTTGCTTCACTAACTTGGCTGTAAGTCCTAAACGGATGGTCGAATTTTGATGAAATAAAGATTTTTTTCTATTTAAGAAGATTTCCTATCATATAGTATTAAAATTAGTATTAGGATGACCCGAAATATGGTTGTGCATTTTTTGGGACACCCTGTATAACTAACTTGAAATATCCCCGAGAAATACCCTTGCATCAACGAGGTGGTATGGGCAACTTGTCAATCGCGCAGTTTGACCTCCCCGGTCAAAATAGCTTGGTGGCACGTACACTGTATTGTGAATCGCTCCTATTGATGCCGATTGGGATTCTTTTTCAAGAAGTAGCAACAAATTCAATTTTATACATATTACCAATACAAATACAAAGAACACAGCGTCAAACTGACGTTGAGCGTGCCCGACTGCAAACAACCAACTGTAGGATTAAGGATTAAGGCTATCCCTAACGATTTGTCAGTGGCAAATGTATACAACCCCTGTTGCGACGAAAAGGAGATTATTTTGATTGGATGCATTTAGTATTATTCGTTGATCCGCGACTTTACATGCTGTTTTCCAGAGGGTAAGAGCAGGTTGAAAGTTGTGATTTGATAAAAGCCAATATATGGAGTATATGATACTAGGCCCTTTTGACTTAGGGGCCATAAGTCTGCTTGTCAAACATGCTCTGTCTGTCGACCCCTAACTTTTCACGTCACAGGTCAAACGAAAAGGTCAGATAAATGCAGCAGATTCAACATAATTTCTGCTGTGACTAGCGTATAATAGGTAGTGGCAAGTGACAATATGGTTAGTTTCGTTTGATAAGAGAGAGACTTAAACAAGTGCGCCGTTTGGTCACTGGGGCCATACAAAATGCTGTATGTGCACTTTATTTAGTGTCTAATAGTTTTAGTGTATCGAAAACGGTAGACAAAAAGTTTGTACAATTCAGTTCAATTTCCACTTTGCCCTACTTTCCTACACAAAAAAAGAAGATCAGAGGCATTTGTTTTTACTTCTCTTCCACCAAAAAGCAGGTTCTATTTTAATATCTTCAACATTTTAACCTCCAAAGATATATAAAAGGCTAGCATTGGTATAGAAGGACCTCCTGAAAACAGAGCTCAATATGCCGACATACGGATGCCAGACTAGACTGACGGACCATCATCTTCATCCAGTATTTGTATATATTCTTTTCTCTGTGTGTTTAGACAAGACTGTCTTTTTTTTGTTATAGGCCCACCCACCCTTACCGATGCTCTTGTTAAGGGTGTTGCTGCGTATAAACACAATAAAAGCCAAACAGAAGTAAGTGTCGTAAATTGCGTATTCTATACGAGCACCTTCCGAACCGAGTCAGCGTATTAACCCACACACTTGTTAGGCTATATACAGTGGTTGAATTCTTACTTCCATAGGTCTGTGCTTGGAGCATAACGTGCTATGCTAAACATGTTCGATCTTGTTCAGTATGAAAGTCCCTATATCGTATTTACACGAATCAATAATGCATGGATGCATGGATGTGTGATGTAATGATACTGCCAAAAGCTAAGCCACCATTTTGTTAAACTAATTTTCTTTTTAGGGCTATATGAACGTCCCCTCTCAAAAATGGTACCATTGCTCGAAAGAAAATAAAATGATTTTGCCATTTGTATAACCATGTTACGGTTTGATTGTTGCACTGATTATATCTTAACACGACATTCCAAATTAAAATTGTTAAGGTGGGAGCAAATTTTCACATATTTCATAATAGACTACTTTTTTCTCTCACACATATATTTTGAACCCGGGGTTAGTCCTGGCAGTTGTGATGTGATGGCACTTACGCTTTTAATTATTTTATTTTAAAAACATATTCTCAAAATGTCGCCGAGTGGCCAACCCCCCCCCCCCCTTTCATTCGTGTCATCCATGCTACTGATATAAAGGCCCTTCCAGCCATGCGTGTTAAAGATGGTGTTACATGGACCAATATTATCATAAAATCCACGAATTATTTTCTTCACAAAAACCTAACCTGTAACATTTAAGGTATTTCTAATGTTTGACAAAAGTTTGTTTTATCGTTTCTGTGTTTGTCTGCATATTCCACCCTTTGGAAAGAAAATGTAGACTTTGAAATCTTGAGAGCAAAGTCTCAGAGCCCATAAAAAGAATCCTAATAAACAACTGTTAACGTCGATAGCCGCTGATAAACCATCAATTCAGTTTGGTGTGCAGACACAATTTTTGAAATACTGTAAAGCAATCCAGTTGTTGATGATTGTTACATAATTAGAATGTACGCAATGCTAACAAAGTACTATTTGTCATTTTTTAACAGTCAATGAGTACTGAAGTGGGACATGATACAAATAAACCTCATGCCGTGGTTAAAGTCAAGCTCGCTAAAGTGCTTCGTGAAAATGAAACGTCAGAAACAAACATCAAAGATGAAGAAGAAATGCTACTTTACATATGGGACTTTGCTGGACAGGATGTATACTACACCACCCACCCGGTGAGTTGCTATATACATATGATACAATTTAAGTGGGGAGAAAATGCAAGGATACTTATTTTTCTTATGCTGAGAAATGAATTGTTACGAAAAGTGCAGTTGCAAAATTTGAGCAATACGTGTATTAGGTATGAAGAAACTGTGGTCAGACTATTATGCTCATAACTACAATTGTTCATTTGCAAACTCAGTTATCCCCGTCTATGAAAACCAACTTCATTGTTTTTGTTATTTAACATGTTTATTTGAAAATGTCTATTAAAATCTAGTCTCGTATAGATACTATTGTCACAGGAGGACACGGTATAACCAAAACTGATTTCAAAACAATTCCAACATTTGACCCGCTGCCGTTCCTCACGTTCGAACACTTTACAACTCATAACAAAAAAGGACATATGATTGATTAATTAGTCGTGATTCAATTTGTGTCAATTGTTTGTGTATCACGCAGACGTTCCTGTCTTCCCGAGCCATCTACATAGTCGTGTTCAATCTTCAAGAGATTAAAAAGTGGGCATTTGATGACGCTGCTCTAACTACCAACACTCACTCAGTAAGAAAAGTGTTATTTTAGTCTCGAAACATGAATCCAGTGTTTTAAAAAACAAACAAACAAACAAACAAACAAACACCCCAACAAAAAAACAAAACAATTTTCAGAGTGAGCAAAACAATCTGCCAGGAGCGGATTTCAACTAGCAAACCGTAAGATCGTATACCGGTGCTGAACCAACTGAGGTATCTCGCCATATTGGCGGTCTCACAAATTGTCACTATCTATATGTTCAGGGGTGCGCGCTATAGTCAGAAGTCATAAACACACATTATATCACCAGGCACGCCCCACTTTATGATGAAACCTAGAATTAAAAGCGGAAATGTTTGGATTAGTCAAGAAGGATACGACTTTATAACTTTTAATATCATCAAATCAGCAACAACAGAAGCAGGACATTTAGTTTTAGTGTCAAATAGAAGTCAATACACTTGGGAATATCATCACTTATTCGCAACAATCGTTTCAAGAGGTACTTCATTTTCTTGTGGCGGGGGACACCTACCCTCGCTGGAAATGCCACCGGAGGGGAGAAAGACCAAATTAAGCTACTTGAACTGTATCCCTGCGGGGCACCAGCGTACTGCAGCAGAGAGTAACTTTTTGCTAAAATTTGAATAACTACCCCAGGGGCTAATCTAGCCTTTCATTTAGGGAGGGGTTGTACCATTCACCCACCAAACAAGGAACGTACCGAAGGCACGTTCCCACTATAGAGGGGCTTTTCACACTAGACCAAATCTCGGGGGTGGCCCCGGGGCGACGCGGGGTGAGAATGTGCGACGTTTCACACCAGCCATTTTCGCCCCGGGGCCACCCCCCGAGATTGGTCTCGCCCATGGGCGAACTCACCCCTGCTCCAGGCAAAGGGTGAGATTTTTTAACCCGGGGTGAGATAGATTTTGGGGGTGGCCCCGGGGCCAAATGGCTAATGTGAAACGTCGCACCGAGTGCGGGGTTTCGTACAACCCGGGTTGAGAAACAGGTGGTCCCGGCAAAAAGAATTTCAAAGGTCATGTCAAAGCGCGCGCTATTGTTAATTGTACAGCTTGGCCGAAAGCGCGGCGCACCGCGGATAATTTCTATACAGTGTGTCCCACAAAAAAGGAAACTCATCTTATCAGGTAAATTACTTATTAATCAAATTATTTCTTCAAAAGTGTATACCTTATTAGAAAGTTCATTCTATCCCCTTTCATGTGACACCAAAAGTATGATGGGATGGTCATGCATGACCGAGCAGAGGCAATACAAATTCATAGTGTTAGAGTTATGTTTGCTCAGAACGGGTGGTTGGTATGGGAGGGAATCTGTTATGTAACAAGCAGACGTCCTTATTCCTTGAGTCATGATGTGTACATAAATGCCCCACTTATCCTGAACAAAACAAAATCTGAAATAGCAACTTCAAATTGTCTCTGATCAGTCATGCATGATGCTACCATCATAATTTCATATCATATGAAAGAAGACAAGATGCTCTTTCACCTGAACATACCATTATATTTGGTTGTTGGGTAATTTACCTGAAAAGATGGGTTTCCGTTTTTGTGGGACATACTGTATCGTCGTACAGTTCAATAATCGTGGAGAAGACAATAGTGTAGAAAATGGAGCCGATTAGTGTGAAGCGTTAATGCCCAACCCCGGGGCGAGTTCGGCGCTCTAGTGTGAAAAGGCCTCAGGTCCGGGGGAATACCACCCCGAAAATTTTGAAATCCGGGGGCTTTCTCCTGCAATCTAAGGCATCTCGGAGGCATGCGGATCAGTGTTACGAAAACACCGGTTCCCAACTCATTAGCAAAGCCGTCATACACGCGTGGCATGGAAACATATACACCCACCGACACACCCAGTCATGTAAACGGGTGCAATCGTGGACCTCCCATTGTTCCTCTTTTGTTTATACTCTAACTTTTTCGGAAGGCCTCCCATTGGTTTTGTACACGATTTTCAATCGTGGACGTTAGGTCAAACGTGGACCCCTTTGTCTACGCCCGAATTCTTTTGTCCTAGGTCCACGATTGCCGGCATATACAAACTCACCTGTGTGTGTGTGTGTAAACGAGTGAAATTGCCCCCTCTTTTGTTTGTAACTTTTTTCGGAAGGCCTCCCATTTGTTTTGTACACGATTTTCAAACGGGGACTTTTCTCAATCGGGAACCCTATTGTCCTCTTTTGTTAAAGGTCCCCTATTGAATGCGAAAACAAACTCACACACCCATCCAGTTTTTAATGGCCTTTATATATAGACCTGTGTCCAAGCTGCACGCATTTTTTTAGAAGTCGCCCAATACAACATATGATGCACGATATGGGGCAGAGCGAACCCCCCTCTTTTGTGTTGGTCATTGTGTTCCCGGAATCTCAGGAATTCTTTTCAGAAGTCTAGGGGGGATGTGTTAGGTAACAATAGTCTGGAGAGTGTATAGGGTATAGGGACAAAAGGGGGGGGGGGGGGGCACCCCTCTGCCCCATATCGTGCTGGGTATACAATACAAGGCTAAAAGCCGCTGCAGGTAAAGAGCTTACAACATACATGTAGGTGGTAGGGTTGGCCACATGTTAGGTTGCCAGCCCTATTACCTTTACGGTTTTATTGGGTCCGGATCTTAATAGGCCTAGAGGATAAATCGTCAATAGATATACCAAACAAATATCCCACTTTTTAGATCTGTAGAACCAGGAGTGGTAACTTCCACGGTTGGTGATACCAATACACCCCCTGCATAAAACACTACAGAAGACGTGCCTTCAGCCGGCCCCTTAACACATTCTAAACAAAAACAAAAAGTCAAAAAATCCGGAGGGGGCAAGAGCTCCCCCTCCCATTTCCCCCTCCAACTACGCCACCTAATGTTTCATTGGAAATCGAATAATAATTGTAGAAAATTAGTTCAATTTTAAGGTTAAGTTTCCGGAATGCCACATCTAAAGAGCAAGGACACATCATCTTACATAACTTTATCAGTTTCTCTTGAGGTTTGTTTGATAACACACAAACATCTGCAATGCAGTTTAAATCAGATGTTCAAATACGTTTCTTCTTACACGTTTTACCAGGGAGGCAAGAATCCAGTGCAGTATCTGGATTTCTGGATGCGTTCTATCTACACCTACACAGATTCTAATAACGGTGATAGTCAAAATCAGAAATCTCCACCCATATTCCTTGTTGGAACACGCAGAAATGAGCTGGGAGAAAACGAGGAGGAACGCAAACAGCAGGTAAGTTCCTCTACTTTCGAAGAAAAGGCCTTAAAGGGCAAGTAAAACGCGGATTAAAATTTTCACTTTTTGGAGTTTTCTGATAGTTGAAATACCCTTTTAATTGATGGAGATTAGTTTGCAGACGAGAGGGATTTTTTGTTATTTAAAAAAGGGTTTGTTATTGTGAACCATTTATCCTGTTTCGCGAAAGCTCATTATGTATGTACGTGGCCCCGTGACGTAAACGTGTAGAGTTGGTGGACACCAGGCTAGCCAAACACTATATCGTGTATCTGTATATCTAACATGCACGTACGTACGTGGAGTTGATGCTGCTGGAAGATTTTTGTCGACATAAGTCCTCCGTATTCCCGTTTATTTTTGATATTATTTCAGTAAGAGCATGGTTCTGAGATAATCATTATGCCTCGATCGTGTGTAGTTGGGGGTTGCACGAGGAACAGCGACAACAAATCCTGACCTAGCCTTCCTGCGATTCCCAGTGCTGAATGGAGTTCAAAGGCGAAAGTGGGTCCGCTTTCGGCTATCGAAATGGTCGAAAATATGTGCAGAACATTTTGCCAAAGACTGTATTGATGATAGTGTTAGTATGAAAACCCAGCTGGGTTTGAAGGCACAATTCCGTTTGCAGGCTGGAGCCATTCCAAGTAAGTCTAAAGGCACCGAGCATTCCAACGCTGTCCCGGACTCAAGCGCCCCAGACCACAACGACGTTCCCTGCGCGGTTGCCGGCTCGAGCAGCCAGAGCCGGTGTCCCATGAATATACGTCTCCCTGAAAAGCCTACTTAGTGGTTCTACTGCGCATGCCTAAGCGAAGATAATTAGGTCAGTGACCGGTCACGTGAGAGAGAGAACCAATAATAGGGAAGAGAAAACCAAATTTTATGGGAGTCGGATATTCATATGACACCGGCCCGGCGTAAATAGGCTGCAAGCGATTGAGTCTGGTATATATACCTTATAACAGAAATTGTGTGTATAGTTCTGAGAAGTGCGGATCCTTATGAGGGTAGTCTTGGTTCAAGACGTTACTGTCGGATACTTGTCATCAACAGCGGGCGCAATTTACATGCCGTCACCGGCGGGCGGGCGGGCGCACGATCAATCACGGATGTACAGTAACGTCTTGTATATTATTACTTTTGAGGGCGGGACCAGACTGTAGAAATCGTGGCTAAACATGCATTATTCATATCACGTGACTGGTCTGACCGATTACCCCAATTATGCAAAATGCGCCTGTGGTCGACGCGACGTGTAATATAATACCGTTTGAAAAAAGCGTGGATGCGTGTTTGTTTATTTATTTATTTATTACATTTCTTTACCCAGGGTGTGCCCAAACAGTTTAAAACTGGTTTCCATTGGGGCCCTGCATATTATTAGTTAAAACTGAATATTTACACATTCATACAAAATAGTTAAACAAATACAATAATGTTTATAAATAAATCTATTTTCGGTTATAAACCACTCACAGCGAAACTTGTCACGTAGCATTCCTTTTGGGTCGATTGTCGTGTTTCACGAATCACGTAAATGGTATGAACAGATTTGTCATAGACAAATGAGTCATTTTGTTAAGGCTTTTGAAAACAAGGATAGCCTTTTTGGACTGAACTCTCATTAAAAAGGAATCAAATTTAGTCTGGCAAACATCAGCTGAGGGGGTGAGGGAGGTACATTTAGGGATTATCCGTGCGGCTTCTTTTTAGACATTTGTCGTGAGATATGTACCTTCCTCCCCACATCGTACAGCAATACTCTAAATATGGCATACAAACTAAACTTACAAAGAGTGTGTGCAGGATGCTTTGGGGAACGTTATGTTTAACACACCCAATTTAGACGAAGCAGTCTTCCTTACGTATTCAACATGTGGACCCCAACTTAAAGGGACACATTGCTTTGGATTTGGCGATTTGGGCTATAAAAATAGAATGGATATGGTTGGGAAGCTTTTTTTTAAGTAGAATATAAAGATTCACATAACTATCCCTTCAAATTGCGTGGTTTTTGTTTAATTTCGTGACAAATAACGGTCCGCCATTTGGTTAATTGATTAATTATCACTAACTTAAGAATGACATATCCGGTGCATTCCATGGATAAGAACGACCTAATTAGCGCTAATTATTGCTTTTAATTAGAATTTTGAGCACAAGAGTCAATCCTTCACTAAAGGCTAATTTTCCTTATTATAATGCAAGATCCACAACTTAAGAACGCTTATTCCCGTGCATTCTGTGCTTAGGAACGGGTTAAAGTAACTAATTGGCCGCGCACGTTAACGTTAAGGAATCGTTATTGTAAAGGTTTTAGCGCTGCAAGACGGCGGGCGGCTATGCTGCGTTGGATTGTCATAAACTCCACAACCAAACAAGACGGATTGATGTGGTGACTTCGTTTAATCTATAAACAATACGAAAAATTACAATAAATTTCGATAACAATCTTTAAATTAAATTAAATTAAATTATAATTAATAAATGTATACCAAATCAATAAGTATCAGGGCGTGCTCCGAACTGCAATGATGTGACTTGTGTTTTGTTTCTCTGTTTATTTTTGGGTTTTTTTGTCGGATTTTCAAGTTTCTACTGCACATACGGACACACAGGTTGTACATCTCAACGTTGCTCAGTTTTGTGGTCTTACACATTCCTTGTTGGACATGAAAACATCGTAGGATACGTTGTATTTTTCGCATTTTTCGTCCGGGGAAAGCCACTGGATTGTTCGTCGGCTATCGACGCCATCTTTAGTTTGCGTCTACCGAACAGAATCGCTGTCATTTATGTCAATTGCTGCTGAACTTGGATTTTTACATTTTACCAGATTATACGGACACACGGATTGTACGAAACTGGCGAACCGAGTCATTCATATTCCTCCTTCCTAGACTATTTATGGGCTAAAGGTGAAAATACTGTCTGTAATAAAGAAAACTGCCATTGGGAAAGGAGGCAGGAAAGGAGAATGGCAAACGTTTGACCTTGTATTTGATGTTAAGCTCACAACGGCCCCATCAGGTATCCTTACCCCCTTTTCCAAGGTAAAAAAATAAAAATAATAAGTGACTTTCTTCAATAATTGGTATTTGTATAAACTAGTAATCCTTTACCTTCAGTCGCGTCGGTAATCATTGAGCAGTATCAGGACAGAGCATTATTCATATTGCACACGAAATGTTTGTTTTTTTCGAAGCGGGAGAAAAACCAACAGAAATGCGGGGGCACAAACACAGACCAAACCAAATGTTGAACAACAAAGTCAAAACAAAATACTGAAAGGAATCATCCGAAAATTAGGGAGGGTCTTGGCCTCTATTTGACATTGTTGGCGCCGTTTAACTGACAATACCTATTAACCGTGCAAGGTTTATTTAATTGGTCCTATTTCTTTTTTAGGTTTTGTTTATAGCGTCACAGTCCCTTGCCTCCCGGTTCAAATAAATCATTCATTTTATTGTAATTGATTTCCCCCTCTTTTACAGGCCGAAAAGATACTTAAGCACATAAGGGAGAAAGTGGTGGCGGAAAAGCCTTATGAAGCTCATGTTTCCCTGTGTGACGTGGCTTTAGACAACTCCGACGGGTGTGAGACTAAGGAGGTGATACATTTGACTCAGCTTTATGAATATACAGATGGCTCAAAAACAAAAACGGAACGGCATATACTTCCGATACCCTGAGACTCAAACAACCAATGCATGGGTAATTTTGTTTAAAGAAAAATCTTACCAAGATCTTCCGAGTCGGTCCAGTAGTTTTTGTTCTTGAACCTATGACCAAACCGCGCCCACGAACTTGATTAAATTGGACAGAGGGATTGCTATTTTATAATACCCATATAAAAGATGTGCGCGAGGGTTCTAGTGACCTATAGCTTTTACGAAAAGGTCATGTAAAGATGGCCAGGCCTCGGTATACGACTATGCAACGTACTCAGTATCATGGTCCTCGTAATACGTGCACCAGAACAGAGAACTTGGCTGAGACGCAATGCGATTATAGGCTCTAGAGCAAAAACTACTGCACCGAATCGGGAGGCCTTAGCATAATTTTTCTTCTAAAAAGATTCTCCATCCATCGGTATAGGTGGTTTGACTCTAAAGGTTGTGGAAGTATGCCGTTCCGTTTGTTTTTTGTTTTATGTTTTTTGGGGCCACCCTGTATTATGAGAGACAGATAGTGTGAGTGAAAACTCGGCAAATAAATTTGTGTTGATTCAATGCTACGTCTAATTTCTTGCGTGCCCTTTCCACAATACAAACAGATTGGTGAACTGCGAGACCTTATAGAATACACGGCAAAAAAAGAACCGTACATGGGAGAAGAAATTCCTTTGCGCTGGCTGGAGTTTGATGAGAAAAAGTTAGATGTGGTTGGCAGAGGTGGTGACGACGTTGAAAAGAATCCTGTTTTGTCTCTTCGGGAGGTAATTAGTATCTTATAAACTAGGCGATATTTCTGAAAAATTGGCATAAGGAGTCATATTTTAGTAAAAGATGGTGACATAGCCCTCTTAATAACTTACCAGCCTCAATTTTTATTCCTTTACCTAAAAACAATGATTCAAATATTAGCAAGACGGAGAGCAGACGATGTTCTATTTGTCCATATTTATACCTTTGCATTAATTATGTGTTAAAAAAGGTTATCTTCACCAAACTAGGCAGCACACTTGAGCTATGCGTGTTGTATTTCCCGCACAGGTGTCCGACTAAATGTTGCCTTACTCGAAATATCGTGCCAGAGGTTTTTACTCAACAATTTTCTACACACTGAAGAAATTTTCCAGAGGAATAGTTTCATTTTCATTACTTCTCATCTCTGTTACTTTGAATCATGTTTTCAGTAATGACTTCTGCATGTACCGGCAGCACAGCAACGCCATTGTTCTCGCAGTCACAACCCCAAAGTACATTACTCAACCAAATTAAATGATCAGACATTTGCCTTTGAAAATTTAAGCCAGGTGTGTACCTCATTGATAATAATAATTTTACTGAATTGCCTAATGGGGCGACACATAATCCTAGAAAAGAGTGGGTTAGGGTGACCCGGTAGAATAGAATACCAAAGTCCGACGTCAGTTGCCGCGGCAATGGTTCCAAACATGCAGTTTAGAATGTATTCTGGTTCCAAACATTGCATTGATTGACGTCATCACTTCGGTACTCTATAGGGCGACACATAACTGTCGCCCTATTGTGAAAGTCGCCCCTTTGGAGTGTTTTTTAGTAGGGTGCGTGGGGAAAGTGCTATAATGGGGCGACAGAACTGTCGCCCCATTAGGGTTATTTGGGTGTAGTGTGGCCCTTTTGCTGCATGCATAGGAATGCAAATAATTATGATTTATATTGCGCCAATTCCATACAATGTACACCGCCGCATAACAAACATGAACAAAAAAATTAAAAATCTATAAAAGACAATTAAAAGCTTATTAGGAAAATACAGATAAATGACAATCATGTTAAAAAGACATGCAATAATCGTTTAAACATTAAAATTGTTGACAATAAACCAAATAATCTAATGAAAGCAAAAATGGATAACAAATAATGATCATTAAAAATAAATGGAAACATTGCTAATTTAAGGATAAATAACGAATTACAAATAAATAATAAAAGATCTCATACAGACACAATTAATTGGTGAAAACATAAAATTTGCTTACCATCAATGAAGTAAATTGCAGGGTGTAATTTCTTCGCTGCATATCATAAAATTGTCCCATATACAAAAACAAATTGATAGGAATGTTACAAAATTTACTTTGGATGTTTCAGGTACAGAATACCTTCGGAGAAGGCCTACAAGATGAAAATGAGCTCATGACAATATTGACATTCTATCATAACCTTGGGCACATAATATACTTTGGATCGGATCAGGAAAGTGCAGTGCTGAAGGATACAATCATCCTAGATCCCCAGTGGCTAATAAAAATCTTCAAAAAAGTCATCACGGCAAAACCCAAACTGGTAAGACTCTGTTCTAATTTATGTACGATTGCTGCGAAATCCCACATACAGTAAACATTTGACACCTATTGTACTGTATTTCCAGTTCAGTTTATTCCGAAAAATGAGGGCCGAAACGAGGTTTAATGTTTCAAAGAGGATGTTGATTGTTGGGAGAAATCTGTGTCATTTTGTAGTTTGGTGTAGATTAAGGTATATTACAATAAAGCAGGCAATTCTGAAATGACATAAAAAAAGTACTTTTAAGAGCTGTTTTTATCAAATCCCGTCTGGCCCGCTGGTGCCATTACTAAATCGTCGCTGGGGCACCAAACAAAACGTTATATAACGGAGTCCCTTGTTGTTCCGAGTGCTAATGGTGCAATAGACGATTCTAGAATTGAAAAAAATAACAGCGATCTGCGAGGATCTCCGTGCTAAGTAAACAACTTTCTATACTGAACGTGCGTTGCGCTGCCATTTATGGCGCGATTCATTCACGCATAAATGTTGAGTACATTGTGTTTCTTTAACACGGAGAGCCTCGCTTTCAACTTTGGAGTGAGGAGATGGGGCTAATGTGAAATTTGTCTACAGTGCAATAGGCAAGAATAGCTGTAAACAATCGAGAACGCGTGCAGCATCACCTATCCGTTTCTTAATGTTGCCCATTGTCGCCAAAACAATTATGCTTTACAAATCTAAAGGCAGGGGCGGTACTAGGGACAAATTTGCAGGGGGAACCGGGGAGCACCGATATTTGTAGGTGGGGCAATTCGATTGCACGCAGTTCAATCTCCAGCAGGGGGCACCCGCACTATTAAAACGCTGTTTAAACTTTTTAAACAACCCAGGTTGTTTATGTGCCCTGCTTAAACAACCGATAAAGTTGTTTAAGCAGGGCACATGAACAACCTGGTTGTTTAACTTGTTTAAACAACTTTTTAAACAACGTTTTAACAGTGCGGGGAAACAGACCTCGGCTGGGGAGGTGCGTGGCCCAGTACCCCCTCCCCACAGTGACGCCACTGCCTAAAGGTCAGTTTACCTGCAACTTCGTAATCCAGCCATACCTGTGATGTTTACTAACATCCTCAAAGAACATTTGGCAGGGGGTCTCTGTGATCAATCGAATTTCATTCAATGTTTTTGTTTCATTGCAAGCGCGCACAAGATGCCCAATCTTGGCGTAGACTTAAGAACGATGGCATTTTAGAGGAGACGCTTCTGAAGAAGATGTGGTCGGATGTGGACTGGACGTCTCCACATGATAAGCTTGTATCCCTGATGGAAAAGTTTGCTTTGCTCTGTCAATGTAACTTGCCGGTAAATTCAATTTCTTGAGCTACTTCTCAATTAAAATTTTTACAGTTTTGTAACAAGATTAACCCAGTAACTTCCCGTTACAATGATGTCTTTATCATGCCATGTTTGTTTTTTTTTATCATTTTTTTTTCCAGAATATAATCATTACACTTCTAAGACAACTCAATTTGTCTACTATTTTCAGATTCGAGTTGATATTTTCAGGTAATTATTTTTTTATATTTCTTAAACATGTAAAGCATCCGAAGAACACCGAAGAAATTAAATTGATGGCCACCGGAGTAGTTCTTTCACACACCAGTTTGGAATTTCTGTGTTATTCCAAATGCAAATTAGTTTGTGGAGGCTTCGTAACCACGATGTTCATGCCACTCACAATTGACTTAATTGCTGTTAAATTCCATCTATTTTAAATTAGTGTAAAATGCTTTCACACAGTCTCAGGAGGAACAAAACGGCAGCCAAGTTTCATACTTTGTGCCTGCGATGCTAAACCCAAAATCAGCAAAGCAGAATGCCTGTGGTCAGGGAAGCTCTTCCGTGTTTTATGTGGATTTTAAGGGATTCCTACCAGGTAAAACAAATCGTTAATGACTATTCCCTGAAGTGGGGGCTGGTTCCAGTTTTTCAATAACGGTGCACCCACGACAGGTGACCTGTCATCCACCTTCAAATTCATGACCGATTTTATAAAAAGGGGAAGGGGATTATTTAAGTTTGCTACTGTTTCGTACACATGTAATTGAAATTCTTCTCAAGGATGACCAACATACACAGTACCCTGGTTGGTTACGAGCGGCTGCGTAGCCAGAACTCTCTCCATAAGGGAGGCGAGTGGGTGGAGGCTGGATGTTACAGTACTATTATTTTCTGCGTTTGCGAAATTTACAGTGGCGAAATTTTGTATGGAGGGGGGGTGGCTGGGTGGGGGCTGTGCGCCCCCCCCCCCCCCCCTTAGCTACGCCGCTGGTTACGGACATGTACGGTGCTCAAGTCTGTGTTGAGCCAATATATGACGATTAGCTCTGTATACAGTGGCACTACAGCGACATTTCAAGGTTTACTGTATCGACAGTCATAGTACACCATGCCTAAAATGCATTTCGAACAAACTGTGATGTCCACAGTGTGTAGTCCAGGTGCCCTTTATCTTCTTCAAGGACATTTGCTTTGCAATGGGGAAATAAAGGTGCGGAGAAATTTATCAAAACTTGCCCTTGTGAAACATTCGAAGATTGGGAAAACAATCGACCCTCAATTTAACACCCAGCAATGATGATTGTTCTATAACTTATCTATAGAACTCTTATCTATAGAACTCTGTCCCATGGTAACTACAAAGAAATGTTTTGAGCCCCAATTAGAGCAAGCATCAGGCTCACTGCATTGCACAGCCTGTTGCATGAGAGGTGGGCGTTGAGCGTTTTGCACAATGTTTTGCACGAAATTGCATGTGGGCGGTTACTCAGCGCGATGACATGACGAACGAAGACTTTAGGATTGCAAGATTTCCACACTCGATATCTTGAGTCACAATTCCTCAAGATTGGGAGAGAACGAATCAAATCGTGGAAAAAAAACCTTGCGAGTTGTTAAGTTACAGGGTATTGCAGCCATTAGCCTTTTAGGAGGTATGGCGGACACAATAGGAGAGGGCGCTATTTGATTTGGGTATACCTTTTGTTAAACCACAGGAAATTTCAAAGGTGAAGATTAGGCATGATCTATGGATTGTACTATGAATTGTACTTTAACTCAAAACAATATCTGATTCTGACTTTTACTGGAATTTGTGTTTTCACAAAATGTTTACCCAAATCAAATAGCGCCCTCCTATTGTGTCCGCCATACCTCTAAAAGGCTAATGGCAAATTTAAGCAGTTTCATACATTTGAGAAATTTCTCTGCCGCAATTTTATTTCCCATGTCCCCATAGCCCTAAAGAATGGACATTGTGTGCGTAGACGGCGTCTATAGCTTGATATGTACAGTTCACTGCTCATAATTATAGGGCGACACTGTCCAGCTTGCCAATATGTTCAATGCACCACCATATATGCACCTTGCTTTATGCTTATTATCACTATTTGTGTTTCACAGGCGATATTCCAGGTACACCGGGGTGATATCCTCGGTGTATAATGCATGTTGGTCGACGCATGTGGCAACGTTAATGTACCTTAAACTACATTATACGACGCTAATTTAATCACCTTCCTTTATCATTTCTTTCTTTATCCTGTTTTTCTTTCTTTTCCTCATTTTCAAGGAGACAGTGTCAGCAGCCAAAAAAAGGAGGCAAAGATATGGTCAGTGGGCGGAAAAACAGAAAACTAAAAATGCGTACCCCGAGTCATTTACTAATTTGGTAGGAAATTATTTCGTTACTTTATAGATGGATGGTACCATCAGTTGGCTGTACGGGCACTGCAAATGTCGAAAGAAAGAAAAGGAAAATCTCCAGACCTTAGCTATGGTTTCACCCGCGTCTTCTTCAACGATCAGCATGAGGTTGCATTGGAGTTAGGTCGCGAAAAGAACCTTGCGTTCATAAAAGTAGGTTGTTTTAATGTAATTGGATAAACGTATACCAACCGAAGACATTGGACTTATACCGACCAACCAACTAACCGACCGACAGTTCCAGACACTGATATTGGCTTAAGAAAGCAATGAAGTAATGTGCGAGTCAAAACTAACTGAACCCATTTTTTTTTCTATAGTTAACCAACCCTATATATTGTAACAAAATACCGATGGGAAACGCCAGTAGGAAGAACTTGATGAAAGAAATTCAAAGAATAATTTTATCAGAAATTCGTTTCAATTTCTTTTTGTATTGCTTTGACCGTTTATAAACAACTGTCAGCAGGATGGATCCGACAACTTTAGGCTAATCAAATTAAGGCAAAGTAAAAAAAAATTGTTTCTCGTCCGGACTTTTTCAAAAAAAGGAGGCGGCAGCGCTTTACTATATACTATTTTTCAATTTTTTGCAATTTTTTCCAAGATGGCCGCCATGTTTAATATGACCGCCACGGTATATTTAATAGGAGTGTTTTTGTGCTATTTGAGTTATACTGATGCAATATAAGACAAACAAATGATTTGTATAATTTTAATCCACTTGCTAAGCAAGTTTCCAAATTCAGAAACAGTAAAAAATGTAACACTGGTATTTGTGAATTTCTGATTGCACGATCTCAAACTGGCAATCGCAACACATTCTAGTATTAAAACACAACACACTTAATTTGCAAAGTACAGCTTTTCTAGTTTCAGGTGTTTGTTTTTCCTTTGATTTCAGTTGTTTTGTATGCTGCTGCCGTACTACACATCAAGAAGCTGAAGCACACCAATTTTTTAGCGACTGTGTATTATACTACATGTAGTATCGCACAATCATGCAATATCAGTAGGCCCTATATACATAGCCTAACACGAACATTCAGGGCTTGAAATGAACGACGGCCGGCCACAACGGCCAGTGCCGTCATTTCCTTCTTACTTGCCAAGGTGCCCCACAAAAAATCTCCGTTTTCACAGCCAGTTTTGCCTTGCCCCATATTTACCTTGGCCGTCGTGCTCTTTTTGCAAAAACACAGCCACTACAAACCAACCAAACAATCTGAATCTGGCTTCGCGATCGACACACATCACATACTTTTATGTAGTCCAGTTTCGGAGTGTGCCGATACTTCAAGCAGCGCGCGACACCCCCACCGCAAGAATAAATGTGTGTATTCGTACATACCAGCAGGAGTAGGTACGGCTGATCTTACGTGCAAAGTGAACTGGCATTCTTTTTCTCAGTACTTGCACGCGCGGTACACAATACGCATTGATGTTCGTGTACGAGGTACACCGGCAAACGAAGATATAGTCACAACACGTGGTGCGCGGCGAGTCATGCGATGTCAGTATGGTACATGTATACCATGAACAGTTGTATTGCGAACGTGGAAAAAAAGTCTAGACCAATTCTTACAACAAAATAATGCAAGGAACTTCGTTTTTGTTTCAAATATTTTCACGATTTGTTTTCTTTTTTCCCTTTTTTTCTGAATAGTAAATAGTAAAAAAAAGGAGGCGGCGGCCAAAAAGGAGGCGGGCGGGGACGAGAAACATTTAATTTATTTTACTTCGCCTAACAAACATTTAATAATTATATACATGAATACAATGAAGAAAACAATATAAATGCAAACATACGGTCACGGTTACGAAGACGGCAAAAGCCCACATCGGAGTGTATTCATCCCAGTGGTGACGGCAAAAGCCCACAATCAACAGTAACTGTGACCTCCAAACATCAAAATTAATCAAAGATGCATCAATACAAAAACATCAAGGCAAGGCTGAAATGGAGGCCCACAGGGGGATGCATGCAAAAACTGTGCACTGTCCAGCCATCAACATAACACACGAAACAAACATGTCCCAGGCACAGAGTCCTTACGGTGTACAGGAACCAAGGTGTTTATATGAGTCCCATTAATCAGGTTCACTGAACAGTGTCAGAGGGTTTGACCCACGCATAATAATTCAAATTTAGCCAGTGGAGTGACAAATATAACCAATAAGATCATGCAATGCATAGGACAATGGTGTGGTGTGACTGCTGGCCCACCAAGCACCATGCCATACCCCCATTCAGCCAGCCAGTCCTGTATACACATACACACAGTCATGTAAATGAGTGCAATCGTGGACCTCCCATTGTTCCTCTTTTGTTTATACTTAACTTTTTCGGAAGACCTCCCATTGGTTTTGTACACGATTTTCAATCGTGGACGTTCGGTCAAACGTAGACCCCTTTGTCTGCGCCCGAATTCTTTTGTCCTAGGTCCACGATTGCAGGCATATACAAACTCACACATTCTAATTTTTACATCCCAGTGGAGGCATGGCATTGTTCTCCCCTTTGTCCCTGTACTTAAGCAAACCCCCTTAGACTTTGTACACAAAATTCCTTGTGGAGACATCCTAACCCATATAATTGCCCTGTGGAGACCTATTCAGTCCCTTTGTTCGCGTTGTGTTCATGTCTCCACAGGGTACGGAATATCTGTCCACACACACACAAGTGTGTAAACACCGGCAACCGCGGACCTCCTATTGTCCCTCTTTTGTTTATACTCTAACTTTTGTTTATAAGGCCTCCCATTGGTTTTGTACACGATTTTCAACCGTGGACCTTGACACAATCGTGGACCCTATTGTCCTCTTTGTTAAAGGTCCACGGTCTGAATAGCTATACAAACGCACATCCTCACATATGGGTAGATATGGGGTACCTCAATTGTGGACTTTACTTTCCTTCTTTTATATATTCTTATTTGTCCCCATTGAAGTCTCAAAAGCCATAGCGTTAACTCTGTGGGGTGTGTGCTACATCACAAAATGAACTTAAGGAGGCAGCGACCATTCTCACCCCTGTTTGTCAAGGCAATGCATTTTTGCTACACTATATTATATTACGTTTATCAGTCACACCAGTCACACCCACTTCTTTTTTTGAAGGTTTGTGTAATTCGGGCAAAAGTGTTACCAGATAGTCAGAAGCAAGACGTGCGACCATCTCCCAAAGTGACACAGGAGGTAAGCTGCTAGCTTTATTTAGAAAGCATATTTTAAATTAATTTCAACAATGCCTTACAGGCCCGTTCCCTGCCCGAGACTGGGTGCAGGTGGGGTTCGTCAAACCCAAAATTTGACTTTTGGCACTTGCGCAACATTGTAATTATAAACACGTGCACAAATACGTACCACGAAGTGCTTAAGCGTCGTACAAACTGCATTTACCGTATTCAAGTGGAACATTCAGTGATACGTGTACTTAAGGCAACATTTGTAGTAGGTATAGTGACTTACCTTATGTTGGGGTTGTTTGGCATACTTCCAAAGTCAAGGTATAATTAGGGGGGGGGGGGCTGGGGGCTGGGGGGCTGGGGGGGGGGGGGCTCGTTGGAACCCTGAACTCCACCCCCAGCGTACAGGCCTATCTTAGTCATACAAATCAAATGGTTAATGACAAGCAGAGTCCCAATCCCTTGCATTAACATCAGTGTTGTAGTCAAGGCCACAACCTCCGAGGCCGAGACCGAGGCCACAACCTCCGAGGCCGAGGCCACAACGTCCAAGGCCGAGGCCACAACGTCCGAGGCCAAGGTCGAGGCCGAGGCCAGCTACTAAACACGTAATAAACTAATAATGCACTCAATCAAGGTTAAGATTTTGTGCATTTTTAAGTCAACGGCAGGTTCCTCAAAGGATATGTTCATGCATTTCAAGAACATAAGGGTCTCCAGCATCTGTTGGGATGGATTTGCACGGTGGGGCCTCATAATAATCCCTCCTCTGCTACAAATGCGCTCCACTGGAGCATTGCTGGCTAGAACATATAGTCTTGGGCCCAAGACCCTTGTGTTAACATGTCAATATTTACCTGTTGGGTTTCATAAATACTTTTCTATTGTTAGGTTACTCGTGGTTTTGCATGCATGTCCTATTTGGGGCCAAATTTGAGGCTACATTGCCTGATATCCATTGCCTGACTTTTCATTTTTACGGAAAAGTAGCCACATTTTGATCTGATATCTTTAAAAAGGCAAACATGAAAATCAACAGTTAAATATTAACGTGTTTGTTGTTATTTCGGAGGCGCCCGCGCGCCAAATTCACTAACGTTGTGTCTTCTCGAAATCCCGGCTTTTGGCCTCACGCATGCGTAGTTTACAAAATGCAGCCGGATCCGCAGCCAGTGTTTGTCAAACGTGCATGATTTTGGATCGCGCGCCACAAGGGTCTTGGATAAGTTGGCAGGCAATTATTAACTTTTTCTTTACTTTTCGACGATTCTCCCCCGCTTTTCCGAGGGATCCAATCAGCGACCGAGTTTGAGCCTTATCATAAATTATTCGTTACACGCAAATACATAGGACATGACAAGGCATCATGACCATTGATCTCCAGCCGCGGGCGTCACATGCGCGTGCACGCATGTTGGACATAAACCACGAATGTGATTTGTCAGATCACCATCGGGCGACGCTCACTGGATCGGTCTATAGAGCGTGTAAGTTGACCTCTAGAACATACGAGAGTTTACGAGAAACCGAACTTCGGGCCACCTCGAATAGCAGCTTCAACATGTAAAGCGAGTAGTTTTCTTGAAATAATTCGTTTTGACGCTGTTCTTTTTACTGAAATGTAGATAAAAACTTTTAGCAAATTTTTTTTTTCATTTCAATTTACAAAATCTGAACGATATATCAATTTAGGGAAAAGGAGAACGAAAAAGTCTAGTACGTCATACATACGTCATTCGCCATTGTTCTGGTGGTTCACACGCCAGTCTTAATAGCGTAGACATGCAGTATAAGGCGGTCGTCGCATATGTACGCACGTTCACTTACGTCCGCAGCGCGCGCATGTAGTGCAGGGGTTTTGGGGGCCGGGCTTTCTCTTCCCGACAATGAGCCAATCACGTTGCAACATGACGCTTAGGTCAAACATTTTTTCCTACTTTTCTTAAACTTTTAGACAGTCATGCATGTTTTCATATATTGTAAAATTCACTTTGAATTTATCCATATTTATTGCCGTTTCATGGTTCAGATCTTCGTAAAAACAAAGTATTATAGAAAACAAAATCAACCACACGTAAAAGTCCTATAGAGTACCGAAGTCTGACGTCGGTTGCCGGGGCAATGGTTCCACACACATGCAGTTTAGAATGTATTCCAAACATTGCATTGATTGACGTCATCACTTCGGTACTCTATAACCGGCGGCTCGGAGGTGCTCGGAGGTGCCCGGAAGGTCAATCGTGACCTTTATGCGCGAGACTTACACGGTCTATTGTGCTCAAACTCGGTCGCTGATTGCATAACCTCCATCATTATCACGTGATATTAATACTGCATAAAACAGTTGTAGTTACCACAGTCTGGTCGTGCCCCTGAAATGCCAACTTATCCAAGACGTTACTACAGACAGATACAAAATCTTATCGCGCTGTCGGCCTATTATTGCAACTACCTAATCGCGCTGCCTGTGCATTGCAACTGCGAAAGTAGAAAAGTACAATAGTAACGTCTTGGAACCAAGACTAGCTGGAATAGAGAGGACAGTCTTTGCAAGGGCATGCAGTGATGGGTACATAGACTAGTAGACATGCGACAGGCTTCGCGTTGCGCGAGCACGTGTGAATAACAAACAGGTTGGTTCCCTTAACTTCACTGCCGGCCATTATGATTATCGCTTTAATGTTCACTCGTTCAGGTCCGAGTGGTGGACCAGGAACCAGTCTATAGCGGGCGTAGACTGATTATCTAACAAGATTAGATGCTACCTGAGTACGTGTAACGCAATAGTGGCAGTTCATGGGTCGAGTGAAGTGCTCGACCAGAAACTAGTCTATTAGCGGGAGTAGACTGGTTCTACAAGAAGATGACACATGTACATGTACGTACGTGAGTACGTGCAATCGGAGAGCTATCTATAGCTCCATTGTGCAATAATGCAAATACCAGTTCATTCATTCGTGCGTATCTACTTGAAACTTTATTTCGTTTCACGGAACCCACTGTGGCAGCTTCTCGAAAGTTTGATGAGGTAAAAAAATTAAAATTAATTGAAACAGAAAACGCATGTGAATTGGTGGGAAAATTGGTAAAAGTGGGCGGCCTCGAGCCGGCCTCGACCAGATTATCGAGTCCGGAAGGCTCCGAGGCCTTGCACTCCGAGGCCAAGGCCAAAGGCCGAGGCCACAAAAATCGGCCTCGAGGCCGAGGCCGGCCTCGAGGCCGAGGCCGGTCTCGAGACCTCCAACACTGATTAACATGTAGTGTATCTCAAAGGAGTTTACTTGGTCCTGTATTAATCTTTTGCTGCCAATCAGTGTTATGCTGATGATAGTGCTCTTTTGGTTTCCAACAATTTGACCCTGATGTCATATACCGAGGTCTGTCAATACAGAATTTGAGTCTTGCAGGCAGTGGCTTAGGCCTATTGGTAACAAACTATCTTTACATCTGGGTAAAACTGAAACCATTTTGGTACGATACGCCATGGTCAAGTCTCTGCTGCCCCTGTCATGTGCAGTGCACCGACATCACTTCAGTGGCACACCCGGGAGGGGGGCCAACTTCGTTGCTAGTTAAACAAGTTGTAAATAGAGAAACTTCTTCCTAATTTGAAGGAAATGTAATTGGTCAATTTCAAATGAGCAATGTCTGCAAAGATATGGCCGTCGCCCATCTACCCACCCCCCACCCTTCCGTTACTAAATAATTACATACTTTCAACCTCAGGTAAAGAAATTCGTTGATGACAAACTAAGAAACTTGGTGTGGATCAAAAGAATCACATACTCCTTCGCTGTCGAGTGTTCCTGCTCAGTTGGGTATTTGCACTTTCTTTCTCTTGAAGAATGCATGGCAAAGTCACACGTCGCCTGCAGGGAAGGCACTGAGCAAGTCAGCATAGAAACAAAGCCATTTCAAGCCATGTTTAAAGAAACGACACCTGCAACCGAAAAACCGTCAACACACGGTAAGCTGCTGTTCCTCAAAAGGCTACCCTTCCACAATAGGTTTTAAAAATTACTTCTTAGAAACCCCCTTCGTTATTTAAATGTGTCTATGGGCCAGATACCGATTTTCTTCATGTGATTTTGATCAAACTATCGTTTTCCAATGTAACTGTCATCTTAATGAGATTTTGTTATATTTATATGCGTGCCTACAGTTTCTTCCTTGTCATATTCTAAATTCTTATCCCCGTCTAAAGGGTGATTTCAAATGATGTAAACCCGGTTTGGAAAATAATCAAATACTTTCTCAAAATATTTACTTTTTTACACATATTACTGAAGAATATGACCTTTAAGAAAGTGGTCAAGTTCCATGAATAAGCTTGTTTGGCTCTATTTGAACAAAATTGAGGAAATTCCACTTTTTCCACGGTAATGCTGTGTTCCTATCAATTGTTTCCCCTCCTCCCATGCTGCCCTAACCCCAATGTGGGGATTGTCATTTCGGAAAAGACCAAATCCCACCCCTAGGCCACCATTTACCGTATTATTTCCACTCAGATAATGACCTAAATCCCCACCCTTGGGCATGGAAAGGTTGAATCCCAACATCCGGGATGGGGCCAGTGTGTGTGGGTTTGTTTTTGCATTCAATAGGGGACCTTTAACAATATGGTCCCCGGTTGAGAAAGGTCCCCGTTTGAAAACCGTGTACATGTACAAAATCAATTAGGGTCCTTGCCAACAAGTTAAAGTATGAACAATAGGAGGACAATAGGAGGTCCCCGATTTTTTACACATTTGTTCTAACCTTTCATACTCTGTTTGGACCTCTGAACAATAGATGTCCACACGAAGCAAGAAAAGGAAATGTTATCTGGGCTGGCCCACGTCCGCATAACGTTTCCCTCTCTGAAAAACGGCTTTAGAGGCATTTTGGGGTAAGGGTTATCTGTTCCAAAATGAAGGGGAATACTTGAGGGGACCACGATCAAAAATTCGGGGTTGAAAGAGTGTTCACAGCGCGAGTAAAATTAGCTTTTCCCTCCGTTTTTCTCAACTACATGAAAACAAAGGAATGTCCACACTAGGTACGGAATGTGTGTGTAAATACCGGTAATCGTGGAATCGGGACAAAAGATTTAGGGGCGTAGACAAAGGGTCTACGATTGACCGAACGTCCACGATTGAAAATCGTATACAAAACATATGGGAGGCCTTCCGAAAAAGTTAAAGTATAAACAAAAGAGGGTGTTAACACACTTGGGTGTGTTTGTGTGTGTTTGTTGTTTGTGTTTGTTTTTGTTGTTTGTTTTTGTTGTTTGTTTTTGTTGTTTGTTTTTGTTGTTTGTTTTTGTTGTTTGTTTGTGTTGTTTGTTTGTGTTGTTTGTTTGTGTTTGTGTTTGTGTTTGTGTCTGTTCGTGTTTGTGTGTTTGTTTGTGTGTTCGTGTTCGTGTTTGTTCGTGTTCCTACAGGTTCCTTCAGGGATACCCCTCTAGCAACACCACTAACTCTTATAAGGCATGGCATGCGCAGTCTAATGAAGATTACATTTTAGCTGTCCAGTTGTATGCGTCCAGATCATACTCCTTCGGTTCTTTTTAGAAAGTCAGCTTAATAAATTCAAGTCAAAAATATTGGAAACATTTTTTACCATAGCATTTATATGAATGACATGAAACGAATTTGCTTTAAAACTAGGATGAATGTTATATTGACATCGTGGAATACACTGGACCCCAACTGAAAAATAATGGTTTTGAAATAAAATTACTCATTAAGCCGAACGATGCTGCAGACAAAATAGGTTTGTGAACTAGTCTGGATCCCTATGTTCTAAAAACACCAAAACTGTCTTTACTCTTTATGTTGGAAAAAAATACGGCATGAGGACATGGGTGTATTTGGAAATACATGCACAAACACGATCTTAATTGTAGGTGGAGCCGTGATGCATGGGCCAAAGAAGCATTTCACTTCACTGGACGTTGTTGATGTTTGACCATGGCATTCTTTAAAAAGTTGTTTTTGATATATAGGTTTTACCAGAATCATTCCATAGTATTACTTTCGCCAGTGACGCACCAAGCGTAAAACCATAGTCTGTGCTGACTTCGTGGTACAAAAGTAGGCGAGACACCCATAGCCCTCCCTTTTCCACTCCCCCTTCAAACAACCATGGGGATCGGAGCCACGAGAGCCGGGCATATCCATCTCCTTAATTCACGGTACGCCCACAAAAACGCATAGAACCCATAATCATGTGCGATCAATCAAAACTCGTAAAAGTCCACCCCATACTAAAAATGTATCCCTCGCCTGATTACATCAATGAGTTAATTTTAACGAGGGACGGTCACCTTTTAACCCTCGGAGCATCCTTGTAAAAATAAATACACACACAGGCACACCCACACTGCAGCGGAAGTATTAAGGCTGGTTTATATTCGGTCGCGCGATGGTCGCCGCGACTAAAAATTGACGTGCGATTCTCTCACGCAGGGTTTATAGTTGACGTCGCTACAGAGTTCAATCAATTGAACTTTGACATGGTCGCTGACCTCACTTTTTTCAATAGGCCAATAGAATTGCCTAATCGGTAAGAAACGATGAATATGCAAATCTGCACACGGCATAAAAAATATATATCACTATCAATAAGCATCAAAAACGTCCTATACTGCATTTACGAAGGTAAAATACTCATTTTAACTGGATACGCTACTGCATTTAAGAAGGTAAAATAGGCCCTACTCATTTTTAGTTTTCTATTTTCTCTGTTTATTGGAAAGTTACTGATAGTTTTGCATTCATGTCTTGCATTCAGGGCCAAATTGGGGGTTATGATATTGCACTATTCGATTTGGGCAAGATTTTAATTTGTTTACAGGAAAGTAGCTGTGCTGTGCTATAACTTGTCCTCACGAAAGTCAAAAACTTTAAATTGACAGTTAAAAATGAACGTGTTGGAACTGTGTCTAGTTTAAATCGTGCAGGATTACCCTGCAATCATTGTTTTCTGTGGGTTTTTGTAGATAAACCGGACCTAAACGATGAGCTCTTGTGGCGACTATCGAGAGATGTTTCGACAAAGTGGCCCGAGTTGGCCACCCTGCTCAAGTTTCCACGTGCCCAGGTTGATGTATATAAAGCGAACAATATGGGTGACGTGGTGATGCAGTGCCACACTATGCTGGTTGACTGGAGGAACAAGCAGGAGAACGAGGAAGAAGCGAGACAAGTATTGAGTACAGCTTTGTTGAAGACGGGTCTAAATTATTTGGCACAACAAATACAAGGTATATACAAATTAATGAAAACAAGTACACGAAATAACATTATATATATGGGGGCTCTACTTAAACCTTTCTAAGGGCACTCACGTTTTTTGAAAGGATTGCAAAACTTATAAAACTGCATTCTGTATATTTTTTTTCAGGTGATGAAACCCACAACTCAGGAAGCAGGGAAAACCCAAATCCTCCCCAGGAAAAGAAACGACGCTTTGCATTGGAAGGTGCACAAAATAGTAATTACAATTTCGCCTACGGATAAAACTATGATTAATGTAGACCTATACATGTTCCGCTGTTTGTTAATCATACGAATTCCTACGCATACCAGGCTGAAGTAAGAGATCCTAGACCCTTTTCTGATATGGGACCGTTGCCCCATCGGTAATATCGAAAGATGTTTAAGATGATGTTGATTGCTGAGAGAAGTCTGCGTCATTCTATTATTCTTTCTTTTTTGCCTATTGTAAAATCAAACAGCAGTTTTTTTCTGCCATGAAATAACCAAAAAAGTGACTTTTAAGAACTATTTTTATCAAGTCCCCTTTGGAGCAGCACAGCCCACTGGCGCCATTTGTCTAAAAGTCGTCGCTGCGGGCCGCAAACAAATCGACGTCATAGGACGAACTCCCCCTTTGTGCCTAGCGCTAGACACAAAAAACAGGAATTCGTCCTATGACGTCAAATTGTTTGCTGCCCGCAGCGACGACTTGTAGACAAATGGCACCAGCGGGCCGGAAGGGACTTGATAAAATTAGCTTTCAAAGTCACTTTTTTTGTATTTAATGGCATAAATAATTTGTTTGAATTTACAAAACGCAATCTAGATAAAAACGAAAAATGATACAGACTTCTCTCACCACTGAACTTCCTCTTAAATACCTACTAAGATCAACTTTGAAATGAACAAAATCTGCATGACTACCAAACATGTGGTGACTATGTAACATCACACAGAAATACAACATTACAACAAATTGGCAATTCCCTTGTTTCTTTCAGATGCAGCTGCACCCGAAGATCGCGTTTTGATTGTAGAGATCAGCAATTCCCTCTACAGCAGAGATGGAAGAATGAGGCAATGGCATCTGAAAGCATGGGTGCACTTCATATTTAAACTAGAAGACAGTCCACTGCCTGCAGATAATGGCTCATTCTATTTTAAAGGTAAACTGAGAGATGAAAGTGGAGTACCCATCTACTTCATTTACTTTGAAAGCACACTTGAGAGTTGTAAGACAAAACTGCAGATGATAGCAGACAGTACAGCAGAAAGACCACTGTGCATGCGCTACGTCACAGTACTTGATCAGGACGAGAGGTATGGGGGTCCAAAGAGAGGCGAAAGTGAGTACAAGTTGAAATTCGACGAGCATTCACGTATTAGTTGGGCTTAGTGTAGATCATGAAATGCTCATGTAATAGAACGATTTTGACAACAAACCAACGGCGGCTCCAGGCAGTAGCGGTGGCTCTTTGTGGCTGTATGTTGCATTATAACACGTACATGTAGCTAAGATCACAGTAATTCTCCAGTTGGTTTCTGAACGCCATGGCCACTCTTTTCATGTCTTTTCATGATCATTTACTGCGTGAATGCCCACGTTGAAGTGCAGTGAGAAACCATGTAAAGTGTTATTCCTTTTGTCGACCAACCTTTGACACTTGGAACTTAGAGGCGCAGTTCTTTGGCTCTGAGCAGTATAAACAAGTAAGCCTTCGTGAACATTTGCCTTTACACATAAAGTGTCTGAAGTCTGAATTGATGGTTCACCATTGAAAAATGAACACTGCTCCCGTTGTTTATATGTGACCTGGCAGCACAAAATGAGCGAAAAGTCGCACTACGGTTTCCGAGTGACAAGCAAACATCAAAGAATAACAAAGCATAAATAACATGCACATTGGTTACTAATGATGGAAACCCACTGCAGAAATCTAAACATTATTAAAGTGTTGACCATAGGCAATCGTAGAAAACGTCGCAGGAATAAGGATTTCCTTGTTAATAGAACAAAAGTGAGGATATACCACTCTTCCTGCGGATTTTAAAATTCGATCAACTTTAAAAGTAGCGTTTTCAAAGAAAAACGAATATCGAAATGGTTCTTTAAAATAGGTTTAGTCAAACGTGTAAAATGGGCTTCGTTAAATACGTCGATTTCATGTAGGCCCTACATATGTAATTTGTTTTCACCGCTTACGTTTAAAGGTCTTATTAAAATAATTATGGGGGCCTAGAATAAATTTAAAACAAACTGTCAATATACTACTTGTAGTGACTTACTATCGCGCTACCATAAAGACTGTTTTCAGTTGAATGAATTCTATATAAATGTAGTATTTCCTGTAGATGTTCAATGCGTTCCATACAAACGGGTTTTCTTTGTATGCGACAAAGGGGTCACAGGTGAAATATGTAAATTTAAACATAATACCGAGCATAGGTTTGTTGCTGATATCATTGTAAATATTTTGATGACTAATGGCTTAAGTCCGGTGTAGCGTGAATTTCAGTCACTATGAAATACGGGCTTGTAGTATTGCACATGCCTAAATGAAGATACTCTATAATGGCTTTAATCATAATTTTTGGTGACCAAGGTTTGACAAGTCTATCCTATGCAAAAAAATGGTGCTGATGCCAAAAAATCAGTCTTAAACCCCACTCAAGACATTTTTGCCATTTCGGCCACTTTTTGGCCCAAAATGAAAATTTTTGACCATATTTTGTCAAATAATCAGAATTGTTGGTGACCATGTTTTGACAACCCTATCCTATGTAAAAAGAAAGAAAGAAGGGTGCTGATTCTAAAAAGAAGCAGTCTTATTGACGCCACTCATGACATTTTGGCCGTTTTGGCCACTTTTTGGCAGAAAATTGGTTGTGCAATGGGCTCCACAGCAAGCCCAGAAATATGTGATATCACCCTGCATGATTTCGAGAAAATAAATAATACAAAAAGCGGAAAACATCCTAACATGGTGGCGCTACAGAGATGATATACTGGTCATCTATTACGGAACTCTGGAAGAATTCCAGAACCTCATGAATAAGATGCACCCCACCCTGAAATTCACATACGAAGCCTCTGCATCATCAATCAACTACACCTTGACTTAACTATCTTCAAAGGATTTTTTAAGTGAACAAAGAAACTGACGGGAGCGGGATTCGAACATGCGGCCTCCGGAATACCGTACCGGCGGTCTCCCAAATTGTCAGTAGTATCTTTGTTCGGGTGGGCGCTAGTCAGAAGTCATAAACCCAGAATGCCGTGTATCCAGGGATCACACCCAATTTTACGATACAACCTAGAAAGCGACATTGTGGGGATCACTCAATGAGGATACGACTTTTTAACTTATAATTCGTCAAACAATATACAAGCGAAACTGTCTAGGTAAAATTGGTGTGATCCCTGGCTACACGGCATTCTGGGTTTATGACTTCTGACTAGCGCCCACCCGAACAAAGATACTGACAATTTGGGAGACCGCCAACATAGAGCTAGATAGTATTCCGGAGGTCGCAGGTTCGAATCCCACTCCTACCAGTTTCTTTGTTCACTTTGAAAATGTAACCAAAATTTACCTAGACAGTTTCCCTTGTGGATTGTTTGACGAATTATCTTCAAAGGAGATCGTTTCCGCCAGACAGGCATCCTATAGAGTCCGGTATTCATAGGAGTCTGATTTTCATATGACACCGGTTTGAATAAACGTATGCATACATGCATGCAACCCAATCTGTAGATTAGAATAAGAACAACCCTAGACCGAAGACCAGTGTTACGGACCAATTCTAGAGTTTTTTAAATATTGTAAATATTTGCTTTAGTGGCTACGCGCAGGTAAAAACCCTATAGGACGGGCCGCCTTTTATTCAATCTCAGTAAGTGCCCATGCATGTACACCAGCTATGTGCGACATACAATAGCGCAGAGTTGGGCCAGCATCTCCTCCACGTGTTCTACCGGTACTGCGCTCCTCATCGCTGGATCGTGGCCGAGACTGACAGTGCTGCTGGACCTGATGCCCGGACTGTCGTGGCTCCCCTGATATACCCAGCACGATATGGGGCAGAGGGGTACCCCCCTTTTGTCCCTATACCCTATACACTCTCTCGACTATTGTTACCTAACACATCCCCCCTAGACCTCTGAAAAGAATTCCTGAGATTCCGGGCACACAATGACCAACACAAAAGAGGGGGGGTTCGCTCTGCCCCATATCGTGCATCATATGCCCCCTGATGTGGTTGAATTCACCGGAGTTCAACGCTGACCTACCTGCATGTGGCTCGGCTGATCCAGTGCGGCGTGCGCCCGGAGATGCTCGGCCTAACGGCTGCGCTAGTATAAGCATTGATTGGACATGGCCAGTTCCTGCGGGTTCCTTAATTAAAGGTATTCGGCCGAATATCAATCTTATTTACTGGCTTGTTATCTTATGTTATGCCTATTTGTAAAATTTGCTTCTTTGCTAATTTCTTTGTAATTTATTTTGATTTGCCTGTATGCTATGCTTTGCTTTTGTATATGAAGTCTAAAGTTGCAGACTAACTGGGATGGTTGCTTTCACATACAGATGATGCCAACTAATTTGAGTGAATATGAACTATTTAAATTTGATTAATTGTAATTGATTGACCTGTTTCTGCCTTTTGATTCAAAGTCATGGTTCCCATTCTAATATCTTTCTACCGTGCGTTCACCGTACGTAACACCAACACATAACACAGAACAAGGGAACAAGAACACGAGCTCTTTGTACCTGTATGTAGTATTATAATGGCTAAGAAAATATGCATTCTTTCGTTTGTTTCTCAACGCTACGCGAGTGCCCGTGTTGAAGTACAGTGTGAATCATGTTTGAAACTTGTGTTTATCTGTCTTGTCAACCAACCTAAACGAGCAAGCCTCCGTAAACATTTATTTGTACACATAAAGTGTCTGGACTCGGCTTCTTTCATTACCGGTTTGTAATTATATCATTGCGCTGAAAAAAATCTTTTGTTATTTAGCTAAGATTAACTTTGAATATTAGTACATGGCTTTATAATTTTGTAAGGCCAAGTAAAAAAAAAACATGTTTAGCGTCCGGTTTCTTTTTTTTTAAGGAAGGAGGAGGGGCTTTTTTTTCTTTTTCAAGATGGCCGCCATTCATTTTTAACTTTCTGACATCCGTTCAAAGATACAAACATGAAAGAGACATGTTGGACAAGATCATTGAACATGTTTACAGTGGTTTTAATAATTTTAGTAATTTTGTATTTTATTTTCCCACTGGTAAAAATATCAAATCCAGGCGGCACTCAAAAAGGAAGTGGGCGGGGACGCTAAACATGTTTTTTTTTACTTCGCCTAAGTAGTGTTTATCCATATAATTTATATTTGTAAATTATAATGAAATAGCGGAAAATAAAAAAAGAATTCCCAGGATTAATAAAATATTAATCACTGTATTGATTCGACAACACCCAAATACGATTGGACTATGGTTGTCTGCGCGACTCGCGCCCTCTTTTTTGTATAATATAACTATATAACCCACGGGAGGAGCGATATTCTTGTCCAGTGTTACATCCAGAGGAGAAATGTTGCGAAATCATCTGAAAAAATCCCCTTTTCGCTCCCCGTTCCATTATGCTTGTGCACAAAAGACCATTCATACCAACAATCATTGCGAATGACGTAAATGGAATTTTCAGCCCCCAAATAAAGATTTACCGAAGCGTTTCGTTTTGGCACCACTGATTGTGTGCTAGTTCAATCACATCATGCACATGGCTTCATAGGGTTGAGCTAAAAGATCATAAAAGTCCATCATTTATATCGCCTTTTAACAGCGAGTAAACCACTACCAATCTTCATATTCTTTGGCCTTTCCTTCAGAGCTTGAATATCACGGTACCGGCGGTACGCCTTGTGCATGGTGTTTTGTGCAGTGCGATAACTTGCATGAACAGCATTCCGTTTGAATGTTCAGGTTTTTCAAGTTTAAGCTCATCAGAGGTGGCATAGGGCCTGATTGGGTTGTAGTACTACTCGATCAGTAGGTGGATTGTGGTCGTCGGTGTCTTACATCACTGCTGTTTTAGCTTAAGGTAAGAAATAACTTGTCATAATAATTAACCCTAACAGTTACAAATCCTCAAATTTTCAATGATTTCAAAGAGGGGAAGGGGGGGGGGGTAAAAGGAGGTAATGGGGGAAAGGTGAGAAAAGGGTCACGGTTAAAAATGAATAAAAGGGGGAGATGGGAGGTAACTTTTCATAATAATTAATAGAATCACGCAGTAGGATTTTTAGGAAAGAGTTTACCACACCAAAATACGGACCAGCGAAATCTTGGGGAAAAAAGCCAGTCTTCCTTGATAACAGCTGTCTAAATATGTGGCACAACTTGTTATTTCAAGATTAATGTCGGCAAGATCCGTAAAAATTGAGGCAGAAATCAATCTGTATGTGAACACTTTGAGTGACACTGCCAAGAACTGTTAACCTAACGCCAAACAAAACTTTGTTCTCTTATATTGCATGGAAGTTGGCCCACTAAAGTCACAAAATTAAAGGTTGTGGCAATTCTAAAAACGAATGGATGTTTATTTTCCAAGATCCTGTTGTTCCTGACCAATGTTATTGACCCTAACGTCCTAGGCATTCATTTGGGAGTAAAGCACAGTATACTTCAGAATACTACACAATTTCTCAAATGCCAGTGTAGTATAGTAAGAGTACTATAAATACTACAGTTTGCTACTAATAGTATTTTGTAGTATTGGGTGATGTTAGGGTAAAAGTAAACTCCTTCCGTGAAAATACCCCAGTCGATCTATAGCATGTTTGAATCGAAGACGGCCATTTTGGAAAATGCTGCCTTGCAGGATCTGAACATTCAAGTTAAAAAGCTCATCCTTTCTTTTGTTGAAAAGACGTGATGCTGTTTTTTCCTAGTTATAAAAATATGCAAATTTGCATTATTCCTGAGCTAACGGATAATGCCATCAGATTTGAAGCACAATGTTCAGTGGTGTGTCCAGTATTGTGTGCAATAAAATTGCAGACGTTTGTTTTTTAAAAGATGTCTCACGCTTAAGAGGATTTCGATACTCGTTTGGAATCAAATTCTACATAAACAACATGTCTTTAAAACATTGATGGTTTTTTGGAGGACTGATGTTTTTTTGGTACTCTTATGCTCGAGTTCTTTCCATTTAAAAAAAAAAAAAAAAAAAGTGACTGAAGTACTGTACGTCCCAAGTCCACCAAAATGACTTGCTTTTATTTCAGATGAAAGCAAGCACTCAGTCGATCATTGTAAAACATCGTTATTACGTGTGTGAGAGGAAGTTGAACTGTTGCATGGTTCCTTATTAAACTTTTCCTGAATCCTTCAATTGCAATGATTTTCCACACACAATATATAGGGAGTTAGGGTTGAAGGGAAATAATTATTGCCTCGGAGGCGCCCAATTAGGCTATAAAAGGCGTTTATCCTGAAAATTAATATAGTTGGAACGATCATTCAAAAGTAGAATATAATGTACACGACCATCTATCAAAAATGCGCCCTTCCCTGAAATCATTGACGAAAATATTTTCGGAGACGAAAGTTTGGTTCGAAAAAGTCGGACTGGTGGCGGAAACTGAATATTACGTGGAGTTTTTCTTCATTTTCAAGCGATGACAGTGTCCATTACTATTTTCTATTTGGACTGATCTTTCCAACCATAGTAATTTTAGGACAAACGCTTTTTCCTCCTCCAGGGCAATGCGTTCATTTAATGTTTTAGTGGCATGCATACACTACGGCTGAGGAGCTTTTTTGTTTTATCTTTAGTAACTTGAGTTTGGTGGCATAGACGTTCAGTGCAAGGATTGATGGGCACTGATCGACTGAACACAGTATCCTTCCTTGAGCGGATCGAATGACTCTACAGCAACTCACAAGTATTTCACTTTGAGATTTACAAAACGGTATAAATCAAGAGACAGTCTAAGCAGAAAATGGCACAACCAGGCTACAACATAATCAGTGAAGAACACATTGAGTATGGCAATGACAATATCATAAGTCCCGAGGGTAGCCGCAATACAGTTTACAAGGCAATGTGGACTTCGCTTGAAGGTTTACATCAGGTTGCTGCAAAAGTCTGTGATTTGATCACCGAGGAACAGTGGATGATTGTCTAAGCAGAAAATGGCACAACCAGGCTACAACATAATTAGCAAAAATGACATTAAGTATGGACAGATCATAGGTCCCACAGATAGCCGCAATATCGTTTACAAGGCCATGTGGACTTCGCCTGAAGGTTCACGTCACCAGGTTGCTGCAAAAGTCTGTAATCGGTTCAAGGAGAAAGAGGCCAAGATATTGGCAGGACTGCAACACATAAACATCATCAAGTTCTGTGGAATTGTAAAACCACAGGTGGCTCACGACTCTTACTTCATCGTGACCGAATATGCTGAAAAGGGATCTTTGTATAATCTTATTGCTGAAAACAGGGACAACTGGTCAGAATATAAGCAGCGTGTCTGGATGAAATGGGCACGGGAGGGCGCAGAGGCTCTTAAGTTCATCCATCAGATGGGACGCCAACATGGAGATGTGAAATCTCCCAATTTTGTCATCACAAGTGATGACACCATGAAGATCTGTGACGTCAGCAGATGCAGACCACACAAGAGCACTTGGATCACACGGAGTATCAGGGGCTCGTGGCCCTGGATGGCACCAGAGGCAATGGGCCTTTCAGGACCTCCTATAATCGGCGCAAAATCAGATGTTTTCTCTTTCGCTGTTGTTCTTTGGGAACTGATTACCGGTCAGGAACCCTTTTTTGGTAAATCCCAACGTGACATTTTCCAAACTGTTGCTGTCAAAAATGAACGACTAGAAATTCCCCAAGACTGCCCTGAGCGTTTCAGTAATCGTCTGACGAAATGCTGGGCTCTGGAATTCCCGCAGAGACCCAATATGATAGAGGTTCTGGAATGCCTTGAAGAAGATATGAGTGAGTTGTTTAAAATTGAGTTCTGTTGTGCGTGTTTGTTCTGTGATGATCTTGCAAAAATATGTACCTTTACATTTTTTTCAGGTACGGAATAACCAACAAAGGCCCATGTGTTTGTTCATTCCATCATAATGAAAACAAAATTATCCTTTGTCATCTGACTTGTAGAAAACTTGGATGCGACAGCGAAGGGAATTAGTTGATTATGACAGGGGAACAAAATTATTGCCCAGATTCGGGTAAATACTGTAGCGTGCCGAGGGGAGCGATGGCAACTACAATCCTCTTAAAAACTCCTTAAAAGCCACAAACAAACCAAAATAATGACAAAAAAAAGTTGCAATTTTTTTAGAGCTCCCTTTTTGTATAATTTTGTTTAATTTTATTACTACATATATAAGCACATTGGAATTTCACAACAACAATTCATTTTCGTGACAAATTCAATAAACTTAAATTTCGGCATACATACGTATATTTTCAGTTTTTCTTAAATTTGTATTGCAATCTAAACAAAATTATATGAAATCCCAAAATTACAAAAGTGAAGTATCTGGCTTCCTTTTGTCAAAATTACTCACAAAATGTATTTACTACGCGCAGATTCAATTAATAAGTACAAATCACAAACAAAATTATATGCCGGCCAAATTAAATCAACGCAAAATCAGACAGTTTCAATTTGAAGGTGTGCGACCAACTCAAACAGAAAAATACAATTTATACATTAAAAGTGGTGTAAACCTCTGACTCGATCGTCTAACAAATCTAACACACCCAGCTGCTGGTAAGAACTGATCATTTTGGAAAACCCCCTTTTTGTAAGAACATATGAGCACCCGTGATATCCAAGCCACGCCCAATTTTACAATTTTAATTAAATAAACCAAAGATTTTGGTTTATTTGAGAAATGCCAAAAATATACAGATTCTACACTTGTCAAAAATTCCAGAATTGCTCAGACATGTCAGAAAAACTCTTATATAATTAGGCCATCCATGTACTTGCACTCACATGTACATAGGCCTAGGCCTTGTGGCTGATAAAAAAAAAATAACCTGACAAGTTCTCACCAGCAAAACCTGAAAATATCAGCCATCCGTTTTGAATTCCCATAAATCCCATGTCAAGGAGTTGCAAAACGACTTTTAGAAACCTCTAAACTAATTTTGGTCTCACACTTAATCAAAAACTTAAACCGGTCGCATGGCCACTATGCCACACCCGGGCCCTCTCACAGCCCAACCAATTTCCTGTAAACAAAAGAACTCCTCAAAATGTAACTTAAATGTGACTATACGAAAATACAATTGCAACTCCTTAATCCATGGCGATAAAGAGGATAATTTAAGACGAGGCAACTCGCCAAAAATAAGAGCAGAACTGAAGTAAGAGACCACAGATCATTGACTTAGATCGGCCCTTACTCCATCGGTGAGGTAATGTCGAAAGATGTTACCTGCTAAGATGAACGTTTAAACGAACGAAACCTGCATGACTACACTGCACGCGTTGACTACGTGCCGTCACATAGAAATACAACATTACGGTATGAAAAAGTTGCAATACCCTTGCTTCTTTCAGATGCAGCTGCACCCGTCGATATCGGAGATCCCATATAGATTGACGAGATCAGCTAATCCGTCGTCAGCAGACAGGGAAGAATGAGGCGATGGCATCTGAAGGCATGGAAGTACGTCTTATATGAAAACAGGCCACTGCCTGCAGCGAATGGCTCATTTTATTTCCGCGGTAAACTGAGAGATGAAAGTGGAGTACCCATTTACCGGTACTTCATTTACTTTAAAGAAAAAATTGAATGTTGTATGACAAAACTGAAGATGATAGCAAAGAGTACCGAAGAAAGACCACTGTACATGTGTTACGTCATAGTACGTGATCAGTATGATAGCCGGTATATGGGGCTCCAGAGAGAGGAGAAAGTACATGTACATACAATTTGAAATTCAACGAGAATTCATATATTAGTTGGGCTTAGTGTAGATTTACAGACCTAACATGAGACGCTCAACAAACCAATGGCGGCAGTGATAGCAGATAGCATCAGTGCGGCAGCAGCCAGACAGCGGCGGCAGCAGTAGCGCGGCAGCAGCAGGCAGCGCAGCAGCAGCGCAGCAGCGCAGCAGCAGTAGTTCGGCAGCAGGGCGGCAGCAGCGGGGTAGCAGCCTGGTAATACACACCTAGGGTGGCAGCAGCGCTGCAGCAGCGACAGCAAGAACAACGAGCTCTTATAGAACAAATGCAAGGAGATATACCACTTTGTCTAGGGTTACCTAAGTATAACATTTGGTTTTATAATTCCAAACACGCAAATTTATCAACTTAAAGACCGAATACAGTACCGAAGTCATGACGTCAATACAATGTTTGGAATACTTTTGCTATTTTGTGTCAATGTGTTTGCTTAAGTATTAACAAAGGAACAGTCGAAATCCCCATTTGTTTGGAGCCAGTTGTCTTGCCGACTGACGTCAGACTTCGGTACTCTATAACATAACATAATTTGAAAGGAGTGCGATTTATTAACTGCCCATTGCAGTTGTATGTTTAAGTTCATTGCTGAGTAACGTTGCTAAAGAAAAACAATATATCACAATAAGATGAGTTTTGATGGCTTAAAAGTTATATCGAAATGGGTCTTTGAATTATTAGGTTCAGTCAACGTGTGGAATGGGCTTCCGTAAATAAATCGATTTTGCAATGTGCAAAATGTAATGATTTTGTTTTCACCAAGTTGCTATTGATTTTCAAAGTGAACAAAGAAATTGGCAGGAGCGGGATTCGAACCTGCGACTTCCGGGTTACCGTACCGGCGCTCTACCAACTGAGCTATCTTGCCCTATGTTGGCGGTTTCCCAAACTGTCAGTATCTTTGTTCGGGTGGTATTGAATTAATATTGTTATTAATATTGTTAAAGTTGGTATTTAATTAATATGTTGAAGGAAAGCTTCTGAAAAGTGAATAAAAAGTTCTGCCGAAAATGGATTTCTGCCAAAAGTGGCGGTGGGGGTGGGGCTGGGGCTGATAAGCCCTCGACAAATCTTAGGTGATCAAATAGTCACTTGCTATCGCGCTACCATAATGACTGTTTTCAGTTGAATTATTTGAATTGTATATAAATGTGGTCATTTCCTATAGATGTTTCAAAGCGTTCCATATAAACTGGTTATCTTTGTATGCGATAACGTAGTCTGGTTCCCTGATGACATGAAGATTCCCTGACATCTAGATCTTAGGTCAGGTAGCTACCACGGTTTAAAATAGATCATGACGTGCTGTGTCAGTCCGAGTGACGTCAGTGGCATCATTCAAATTAAATATTCTTGCAAAATCCGGTCGGCAAAATACTGCAAGAGTATGGCATTGGTTTTTTCAGTTTTTAAGTATAATTGAGAATTAAAATTCCAGGATCTGTAACGGGCCTGACAGACATTTTGTTATTGCGAACATCAACGTTAACTGCCGAATGTTACCGAAAACAAGTTCGGAAAACTTCGGATATTTTCGGAAACGGGAGGAATTCCTCCCGCTTTCGTCACGTGACACTGGAGGCTACCGGTGTCATATGAATATCCGACTCCCATGAAATTTGGGCTTCTCTGCCCTGTTATTGGTTAAACCCTCTCACGTGACCGGTCACTGTCCCATTTATCCCTACTTAGGCATGCGCAGTAGATCCACTAAGTCGGCTTTTCAGGGTGACAGATATTCATACTACACCGGACCTAATATTCATCAGAAATAGTCAAAATATTTTGGTCTGGGAACCAGACTAGCGATAACGGATGTCAAAGGTGAAATATGTGAATGTAAACATCAATACAGCGCACCGTGATTATATACATACATTATGTATATTGCAGCCCGTATACGTGTATATAGGTTTGGGGCTCATCATTGCGATGTTTGATGACTTGTGGCTAAAGTCCGCTTTGTATGTATGCATGCAACCCAATCTGTAGATTAGAACAGTATAAACAAGTATGCAACTTCAGACCAAAGACCACAGAACACAGATGTCACAAGTAACTGTATTTATTTCTAATTTCTTGATTGTGAATTCATTTATTTGGTTGAGTGGTTGTGAGTTGTGGTTGTTCGGATTCAATGGTTGGTTGGGAGTTTCACTGTTGAATATTCAGTATTGTGTTGAGTTAACAATTCATGGTAGGTGGGTATCCCGAGAAAGAGTATGTGTCATAGTTAGCAGTGGCTGTGTTCGATGAAGTATTATTTTGTTTGCCAGACACCTTCCGAGTTCCAAATTCCTTGGGAGTTGCCTAGTGAGCTTATATCCCGAAGTAAACTTTGTAGGCAGCTACCTTGATTCAATGCCACCTTTGACTTATCCTGAACAGCCAACAACCACCTATGCTGAAAGTTGTGGTTGTGGTGTATGGTCTGCAGAAAGACCTGACATATGAATGCTGTTTGTAGATATTCTACGATGATGCTAACTATGGCACAAGGAGCTGGGAATTTGATGTATTACCACTCTGTATATAGAGTGAGCGTCGGAACATGGTCGGAACAATATTAACTTCTCGAGGGTCTCCCTATCTCTATTGGATTTCTTTAGATACACAAGATCATTGCGGCTACCGAGTCATTTGGCAGTGTGGCAGAGTCACGCGGCAGTAGGTACTGGTGGCATCCTTGGTTTTTTTTTTATTGAATGTTGTTTTTGTAATTTGAATTTTGTATGTATAAGATGGAAACAATGTTTTGTTAAATTAACAAGTTTGGGAAGTTTGATTGATAAGATTACCCGATAATAAAGGAGAATTAAAAACAAAATGTATAAGTGATATTAATACAAGAAAAAGGGTTCGAATAATAATTTACGGAGTGTATTAATCAGAAAGAAGAGTTGAGAAATTCGAAAAAAAAAGTTTAAAGAAAAGTGTGATTAATCTAAAAACAGAAACTATAGAAAGGTTCACAAAAAGTTTTAGAGAAGAAACAGAAGGAACCACCTTAAAAGGAAACGATTGATACTAATAAATTTGAGATCCAAATAGTGAATTGTGTTCACTGCAAAAACAGTGTTTAGCAATTACACACTTTTCTAAACATTTTCTTGCTATCCGTTTGTAAACGCGTTTACATGCTAAACGTGTTTAGCGTATTGACGGATAGTGTAATAGCTTGTGAACATTGATGTTTAGGAATTTGACACTTATTGTTTAGCTTCTAAACATGTTTTCAAACTGATACCAAGATTGTGTTTCACTGCTAAACACAGTTTTTAGAGTGTTGTTAAACGAAGATTAATAAGTGAATCTGAGGATCTAAAGTGAATTTTAATGTTAATGATCCAGTGATTGACATTGAAGATTTGAACTTAAAGGGTGAAATTAGTGATTTTAAGTAGTTCATTATTATAAATTGAGAGTCAAGGTTAGAGTAGAACCAATCACGGTGGTAAAACAGTTGGAATAGTGTTAGATTGAAAGATTCAGTGAATTTAAGAGTAATTGTAAAATTAAGGGTTGGAAGAATCATTTAAGAATTTACGGTTTGAAATTGAAAGATTTGAAAGATCGATAAAACAGATATATTAAAGTTGTCAATCTAGATATTTAACCAATTTATTCATTAGTTTTCTGGATACATTGAATATTGAATCTTTAGAGTCAAAATAGCTTGTGTACAGTGCAACGTAAAATCTCATCTTGATTCCATTTTATAACAGCTTAGTTTTGGGAATCTGTAGAATTTGGTTGTGTATAAAAGACAATCCGGTTGAATGTATTTTGAGAACATAATATCGAGTTTGACCTTGTTTTTATTTGTCTATGTTATGCATGTTTGTGGCATGATCAGTTCCCTCTAAAAATGTCCGCAGTGAACATAAGAGGTAAGGGTGACAACAGAACATAGAACACAGAACAAAGATATAAGAACACGAGCTCTTTGTGGCTGTATGTTGTATTATAGTATGTAGCTGAGGTCACAATCTGTAGATTAGAACAAGACAAGAACAGGAACACGAGCTCTTTGTGGCTGTATGTTGCATTATAGTATGTAGCTGAGATCACAATCTGTAGATTAGAACAAGACAAGAACAGGAACACGAGCTCTTTGTGGCTGTATGTTGCATTATAGTATGTAGCTGAGGTCACAATCTGTAGATTAGAACAAGACAAGAACAAGAACACGAGCTCTTTGTGGCTGTATGTTGCATTATAGTATGTAGCTGAGATCACAATCTGTAGATTAGAACAAGACAAGAACAAGAACACGAGCTCTTTGTGGCTGTCTGTTGCATTATAGTATGTAGCTGAGATCACAATCTGTAGATTAGAACAAGACAAGAACAAGAACACGAGCTCTTTGTGGCTGTATGTTGCATTATAGTATGTAGCTGAGATCACAATCTGTAGATTAGAACAAGACAAGAACAAGAACACGAGCTCTTTGTGGCTGTCTGTTGCATTATAGTATGTAGCTGAGGTCACAATCTGTAGATTAGAACAAGACAAGAACAAGAACACGAGCTCTTTGTGGCTGTATGTTGCATTATAGTATGTAGCTGAGATCACAATCTGTAGATTAGAACAAGACAAGAACAGGAACACGAGCTCTTTGTGGCTGTATGTTGCATTATAGTATGTAGCTGAGATCACAATCTGTAGATTAGAACAAGACAAGAACAAGAACACGAGCTCTTTGTGGCTGTATGTTGTATTATAGTATGTAGCTAAGATCACAATCTGTAGATTAGAACAAGACAAGAACAAGAACACGAGCTCTTTGTGGCTGTATGTTGTATTATAGTATGTAGCTGAGATCACAATCTGTAGATTAGAACAAGACAAGAACAAGAACACGAGCTCTTTGTGGCTGTATGTTGCATTATAGTATGTAGCTGAGATCACAATCTGTAGATTAGAACAAGACAAGAACAAGAACACGAGCTCTTTGTGGCTGTATGTTGCATTATAGTATGTAGCTGAGATCACAATCTGTAGATTAGAACAAGACAAGAACAAGAACACGAGCTCTTTGTGGCTGTATGTTGCATTATAGTATGTAGCTGAGATCACAATCTGTAGATTAGAACAAGACAAGAACAAGAACACGAGCTCTTTGTGGCTGTATGTTGCATTATAGTATGTAGCTGAGATCACAATCTGTAGATTAGAACAAGACAAGAACAAGAACACGAGCTCTTTGTGGCTGTATGTTGCATTATAGTATGTAGCTGAGATCACAATCTGTAGATTAGAACAAGACAAGAACAAGAACACGAGCTCTTTGTGGCTGTATGTTGCATTATAGTATGTAGCTGAGATCACAATCTGTAGATTAGAACAAGACAAGAACAAGAACACGAGCTCTTTGTGGCTGTCTGTTGCATTATAGTATGTAGCTGAGATCACAATCTGTAGATTAGAACAAGACAAGAACAAGAACACGAGCTCTTTGTGGCTGTATGTTGCATTATAGTATGTAGCTGAGATCACAATCTGTAGATTAGAACAAGACAAGAACAAGAACACGAGCTCTTTGTGGCTGTATGTTGCATTATAGTATGTAGCTGAGATCACAATCTGTAGATTAGAACAAGACAAGAACAAGAACACGAGCTCTTTGTGGCTGTATGTTGCATTATAGTATGTAGCTGAGATCACAATCTGTAGATTAGAACAAGACAAGAACAAGAACACGAGCTCTTTGTGGCTGTATGTTGCATTATAGTATGTAGCTGAGATCACAATCTGTAGATTAGAACAAGACAAGAACAAGAACACGAGCTCTTTGTGGCTGTATGTTGCATTATAGTATGTAGCTGAGGTCACAATCTGTAGATTAGAACAAGACAAGAACAAGAACACGAGCTCTTTGTGGCTGTCTGTTGCATTATAGTATGTAGCTGAGATCACAATCTGTAGATTAGAACAAGACAAGAACAAGAACACGAGCTCTTTGTGGCTGTATGTTGCATTATAGTATGTAGCTGAGATCACAATCTGTAGATTAGAACAAGACAAGAACAAGAACACGAGCTCTTTGTGGCTGTATGTTGCATTATAGTATGTAGCTGAGGTCACAATCTGTAGATTAGAACAAGACAAGAACAAGAACACGAGCTCTTTGTGGCTGTATGTTGCATTATAGTATGTAGCTGAGGTCACAATCTGTAGATTAGAACAAGACAAGAACAAGAACACGAGCTCTTTGTGACTGTGTGTTGCATTATAGTATGTAGCTGAGGTCACAATCTGTAGATTAGAACAAGACAAGAACAAGAACACGAGCTCTTTGTGGCTGTATGTTGCATTATAGTATGTAGCTGAGGTCACAATCTGTAGATTAGAACAAGACAAGAACAAGAACACGAGCTCTTTGTGGCTGTCTGTTGCATTATAGTATGTAGCTGAGGTCACAATCTGTAGATTAGAACAAGACAAGAACAAGAACACGAGCTCTTTGTGGCTGTATGTTGCATTATAGTATGTAGCTGAGATCACAATCTGTAGATTAGAACAAGACAAGAACAAGAACACGAGCTCTTTGTGGCTGTATGTTGCATTATAGTATGTAGCTGAGATCACAATCTGTAGATTAGAACAAGACAAGAACAAGAACACGAGCTCTTTGTGGCTGTATGTTGCATTATAGTATGTAGCTGAGATCACAATCTGTAGATTAGAACAAGACAAGAACAAGAACACGAGCTCTTTGTGGCTGTATGTTGCATTATAGTATGTAGCTAAGATCACAATCTGTAGATTAGAACAAGACAAGAACAAGAACACGAGCTCTTTGTGGCTGTATGTTGCATTATAGTATGTAGCTGAGATCACAATCTGTAGATTAGAACAAGACAAGAACAAGAACACGAGCTCTTTGTGGCTGTATGTTGCATTATAGTATGTAGCTGAGGTCACAATCTGTAGATTAGAACAAGACAAGAACAAGAACACGAGCTCTTTGTGGCTGTATGTTGCATTATAGTATGTAGCTCAGATCACAATCTGTAGATTAGAACAAGACAAGAACAAGAACACGAGCTCTTTGTGGCTGTATGTTGCATTATAGTATGTAGCTGAGGTCACAATCTGTAGATTAGAACAAGACAAGAACAGGAACACGAGCTCTTTGTGGCTGTATGTTGCATTATAGTATGTAGCTGAGGTCACAATCTGTAGATTAGAACAAGACAAGAACACGAACACGAGCTCTTTGTGGCTGTATGTTGCATTATAGTATGTAGCTGAGGTCACAATCTGTAGATTAGAACAAGACAAGAACAGGAACACGAGCTCTTTGTGGCTGTATGTTGCATTATAGTATGTAGCTGAGGTCACAATCTGTAGATTAGAACAAGACAAGAACAGGAACACGAGCTCTTTGTGGCTGTATGTTGCATTATAGTATGTAGCGGAGATCACAATCTGTAGATTAGAACAAGACAAGAACAGGAACACGAGCTCTTTGTGGCTGTGTGTTGCATTATAGTATGTAGCTGAGATCACAATCTGTAGATTAGAACAAGACAAGAACAGGAACACGAGCTCTTTGTGGCTGTCTGTTGCATTATAGTATGTAGCTGAGATCACAATCTGTAGATTAGAACAAGACAAGAACAAGAACACGAGCTCTTTGTGGCTGTATGTTGCATTATAGTATGTAGCTGAGGTCACAATCTGTAGATTAGAACAAGACAAGAACAAGAACACGAGCTCTTTGTGGCTGTATGTTGCATTATAGTATGTAGCTGAGATCACAATCTGTAGATTAGAACAAGACGAGAACAAGAACACGAGCTCTTTGTGGCTGTATGTTGCATTATAGTATGTAGCTAAGATCACAATCTGTAGATTAGAACAAGACAAGAACAAGAACACGAGCTCTTTGTGGCTGTATGTTGCATTATAGTATGTAGCTAAGATCACAATCTGTAGATTAGAACAAGACGAGAACAAGAACACGAGCTCTTTGTGGCTGTATGTTGCATTATAGTATGTAGCTAAGATCACAATCTGTAGATTAGAACAAGACAAGAACAAGAACACGAGCTCTTTGTGGCTGTATGTTGCATTATAGTATGTAGCTAAGATCACAATCTGTAGATTAGAACAAGACAAGAACAAGAACACGAGCTCTTTGTGGCTGTATGTTGCATTATAGTATGTAGCTGAGATCACAATCTGTAGATTAGAACAAGACAAGAACAGGAACACGAGCTCTTTGTGGCTGTATGTTGCATTATAGTATGTAGCTGAGATCACAATCTGTAGATTAGAACAAGACAAGAACAGGAACACGAGCTCTTTGTGGCTGTATGTTGCATTATAGTATGTAGCTGAGATCACAATCTGTAGATTAGAACAAGACAAGAACAGGAACACGAGCTCTTTGTGGCTGTATGTTGCATTATAGTATGTAGCTGAGATCACAATCTGTAGATTAGAACAAGACAAGAACAAGAACACGAGCTCTTTGTGGCTGTATGTTGCATTATAGTATGTAGCTGAGATCACAATCTGTAGATTAGAACAAGACAAGAACAAGAACACGAGCTCTTTGTGGCTGTATGTTGCATTATAGTATGTAGCTGAGATCACAATCTGTAGATTAGAACAAGACAAGAACAAGAACACGAGCTCTTTGTGGCTGTATGTTGCATTATAGTATGTAGCTGAGGTCACAATCTGTAGATTAGAACAAGACAAGAACAGGAACACGAGCTCTTTGTGGCTGTATGTTGTATTATAGTATGTAGCTGAGATCACAATCTGTAGATTAGAACAAGACAAGAACAGGAACACGAGCTCTTTGTGGCTGTGTGTTGTATTATAGTATGTAGCTGAGATCACAATCTGTAGATTAGAACAAGACAAGAACAAGAACACGAGCTCTTTGTGGCTGTATGTTGCATTATAGTATGTAGCTGAGATCACAATCTGTAGATTAGAACAAGACAAGAACAGGAACACGAGCTCTTTGTGGCTGTATGTTGCATTATAGTATGTAGCTGAGATCACAATCTGTAGATTAGAACAAGACAAGAACAAGAACACGAGCTCTTTGTGGCTGTATGTTGCATTATAGTATGTAGCTGAGATCACAATCTGTAGATTAGAACAAGACAAGAACAAGAACACGAGCTCTTTGTGGCTGTATGTTGCATTATAGTATGTAGCTGAGATCACAATCTGTAGATTAGAACAAGACAAGAACAAGAACACGAGCTCTTTGTGGCTGTATGTTGCATTATAGTATGTAGCTGAGGTCACAATCTGTAGATTAGAACAAGACAAGAACAGGAACACGAGCTCTTTGTGGCTGTATGTTGTATTATAGTATGTAGCTGAGATCACAATCTGTAGATTAGAACAAGACAAGAACAGGAACACGAGCTCTTTGTGGCTGTATGTTGTATTATAGTATGTAGCTGAGATCACAATCTGTAGATTAGAACAAGACAAGAACAAGAACACGAGCTCTTTGTGGCTGTATGTTGCATTATAGTATGTAGCTGAGATCACAATCTGTAGATTAGAACAAGACAAGAACAAGAACACGAGCTCTTTGTGGCTGTATGTTGCATTATAGTATGTAGCTGAGATCACAATCTGTAGATTAGAACAAGACAAGAACAAGAACACGAGCTCTTTGTGGCTGTATGTTGCATTATAGTATGTAGCTGAGATCACAATCTGTAGATTAGAACAAGACAAGAACAGGAACACGAGCTCTTTGTGGCTGTATGTTGCATTATAGTATGTAGCTGAGATCACAATCTGTAGATTAGAACAAGACAAGAACACGAACACGAGCTCTTTGTGGCTGTATGTTGTATTATAGTATGTAGCTGAGGTCACAATCTGTAGATTAGAACAAGACAAGAACAGGAACACGAGCTCTTTGTGGCTGTATGTTGTATTATAGTATGTAGCTGAGATCACAATCTGTAGATTAGAACAAGACAAGAACAAGAACACGAGCTCTTTGTGGCTGTATGTTGCATTATAGTATGTAGCTGAGATCACAATCTGTAGATTAGAACAAGACAAGAACAAGAACACGAGCTCTTTGTGGCTGTATGTTGCATTATAGTATGTAGCTGAGATCACAATCTGTAGATTAGAACAAGACAAGAACAAGAACACGAGCTCTTTGTGGCTGTATGTTGCATTATAGTATGTAGCTGAGATCACAATCTGTAGATTAGAACAAGACAAGAACAAGAACACGAGCTCTTTGTGGCTGTATGTTGCATTATAGTATGTAGCTGAGATCACAATCTGTAGATTAGAACAAGACAAGAACAAGAACACGAGCTCTTTGTGGCTGTATGTTGCATTATAGTATGTAGCTGAGATCACAATCTGTAGATTAGAACAAGACAAGAACAAGAACACGAGCTCTTTGTGGCTGTATGTTGCATTATAGTATGTAGCTGAGATCACAATCTGTAGATTAGAACAAGACAAGAACAAGAACACGAGCTCTTTGTGGCTGTCTGTTGCATTATAGTATGTAGCTGAGATCACAATCTGTAGATTAGAACAAGACAAGAACAAGAACACGAGCTCTTTGTGGCTGTATGTTGCATTATAGTATGTAGCTGAGATCACAATCTGTAGATTAGAACAAGACAAGAACAAGAACACGAGCTCTTTGTGGCTGTATGTTGCATTATAGTATGTAGCTGAGATCACAATCTGTAGATTAGAACAAGACAAGAACAAGAACACGAGCTCTTTGTGGCTGTATGTTGCATTATAGTATGTAGCTGAGATCACAATCTGTAGATTAGAACAAGACAAGAACAAGAACACGAGCTCTTTGTGGCTGTATGTTGCATTATAGTATGTAGCTGAGATCACAATCTGTAGATTAGAACAAGACAAGAACAAGAACACGAGCTCTTTGTGGCTGTATGTTGCATTATAGTATGTAGCTGAGGTCACAATCTGTAGATTAGAACAAGACAAGAACAAGAACACGAGCTCTTTGTGGCTGTCTGTTGCATTATAGTATGTAGCTGAGATCACAATCTGTAGATTAGAACAAGACAAGAACAAGAACACGAGCTCTTTGTGGCTGTATGTTGCATTATAGTATGTAGCTGAGATCACAATCTGTAGATTAGAACAAGACAAGAACAAGAACACGAGCTCTTTGTGGCTGTATGTTGCATTATAGTATGTAGCTGAGGTCACAATCTGTAGATTAGAACAAGACAAGAACAAGAACACGAGCTCTTTGTGGCTGTATGTTGCATTATAGTATGTAGCTGAGGTCACAATCTGTAGATTAGAACAAGACAAGAACAAGAACACGAGCTCTTTGTGGCTGTATGTTGCATTATAGTATGTAGCTGAGGTCACAATCTGTAGATTAGAACAAGACAAGAACAAGAACACGAGCTCTTTGTGACTGTGTGTTGCATTATAGTATGTAGCTGAGGTCACAATCTGTAGATTAGAACAAGACAAGAACAAGAACACGAGCTCTTTGTGGCTGTATGTTGCATTATAGTATGTAGCTGAGGTCACAATCTGTAGATTAGAACAAGACAAGAACAAGAACACGAGCTCTTTGTGGCTGTCTGTTGCATTATAGTATGTAGCTGAGGTCACAATCTGTAGATTAGAACAAGACAAGAACAAGAACACGAGCTCTTTGTGGCTGTATGTTGCATTATAGTATGTAGCTGAGATCACAATCTGTAGATTAGAACAAGACAAGAACAAGAACACGAGCTCTTTGTGGCTGTATGTTGCATTATAGTATGTAGCTGAGATCACAATCTGTAGATTAGAACAAGACAAGAACAAGAACACGAGCTCTTTGTGGCTGTATGTTGCATTATAGTATGTAGCTGAGATCACAATCTGTAGATTAGAACAAGACAAGAACAAGAACACGAGCTCTTTGTGGCTGTATGTTGCATTATAGTATGTAGCTAAGATCACAATCTGTAGATTAGAACAAGACAAGAACAAGAACACGAGCTCTTTGTGGCTGTATGTTGCATTATAGTATGTAGCTGAGATCACAATCTGTAGATTAGAACAAGACAAGAACAAGAACACGAGCTCTTTGTGGCTGTATGTTGCATTATAGTATGTAGCTGAGGTCACAATCTGTAGATTAGAACAAGACAAGAACAAGAACACGAGCTCTTTGTGGCTGTATGTTGCATTATAGTATGTAGCTCAGATCACAATCTGTAGATTAGAACAAGACAAGAACAAGAACACGAGCTCTTTGTGGCTGTATGTTGCATTATAGTATGTAGCTGAGGTCACAATCTGTAGATTAGAACAAGACAAGAACAGGAACACGAGCTCTTTGTGGCTGTATGTTGCATTATAGTATGTAGCTGAGGTCACAATCTGTAGATTAGAACAAGACAAGAACACGAACACGAGCTCTTTGTGGCTGTATGTTGCATTATAGTATGTAGCTGAGGTCACAATCTGTAGATTAGAACAAGACAAGAACAGGAACACGAGCTCTTTGTGGCTGTATGTTGCATTATAGTATGTAGCTGAGGTCACAATCTGTAGATTAGAACAAGACAAGAACAGGAACACGAGCTCTTTGTGGCTGTATGTTGCATTATAGTATGTAGCGGAGATCACAATCTGTAGATTAGAACAAGACAAGAACAGGAACACGAGCTCTTTGTGGCTGTGTGTTGCATTATAGTATGTAGCTGAGATCACAATCTGTAGATTAGAACAAGACAAGAACAGGAACACGAGCTCTTTGTGGCTGTCTGTTGCATTATAGTATGTAGCTGAGATCACAATCTGTAGATTAGAACAAGACAAGAACAAGAACACGAGCTCTTTGTGGCTGTATGTTGCATTATAGTATGTAGCTGAGGTCACAATCTGTAGATTAGAACAAGACAAGAACAAGAACACGAGCTCTTTGTGGCTGTATGTTGCATTATAGTATGTAGCTGAGATCACAATCTGTAGATTAGAACAAGACGAGAACAAGAACACGAGCTCTTTGTGGCTGTATGTTGCATTATAGTATGTAGCTAAGATCACAATCTGTAGATTAGAACAAGACAAGAACAAGAACACGAGCTCTTTGTGGCTGTATGTTGCATTATAGTATGTAGCTAAGATCACAATCTGTAGATTAGAACAAGACGAGAACAAGAACACGAGCTCTTTGTGGCTGTATGTTGCATTATAGTATGTAGCTAAGATCACAATCTGTAGATTAGAACAAGACAAGAACAAGAACACGAGCTCTTTGTGGCTGTATGTTGCATTATAGTATGTAGCTAAGATCACAATCTGTAGATTAGAACAAGACAAGAACAAGAACACGAGCTCTTTGTGGCTGTATGTTGCATTATAGTATGTAGCTGAGATCACAATCTGTAGATTAGAACAAGACAAGAACAGGAACACGAGCTCTTTGTGGCTGTATGTTGCATTATAGTATGTAGCTGAGATCACAATCTGTAGATTAGAACAAGACAAGAACAGGAACACGAGCTCTTTGTGGCTGTATGTTGCATTATAGTATGTAGCTGAGATCACAATCTGTAGATTAGAACAAGACAAGAACAGGAACACGAGCTCTTTGTGGCTGTATGTTGCATTATAGTATGTAGCTGAGATCACAATCTGTAGATTAGAACAAGACAAGAACAAGAACACGAGCTCTTTGTGGCTGTATGTTGCATTATAGTATGTAGCTGAGATCACAATCTGTAGATTAGAACAAGACAAGAACAAGAACACGAGCTCTTTGTGGCTGTATGTTGCATTATAGTATGTAGCTGAGATCACAATCTGTAGATTAGAACAAGACAAGAACAAGAACACGAGCTCTTTGTGGCTGTATGTTGCATTATAGTATGTAGCTGAGGTCACAATCTGTAGATTAGAACAAGACAAGAACAGGAACACGAGCTCTTTGTGGCTGTATGTTGTATTATAGTATGTAGCTGAGATCACAATCTGTAGATTAGAACAAGACAAGAACAGGAACACGAGCTCTTTGTGGCTGTGTGTTGTATTATAGTATGTAGCTGAGATCACAATCTGTAGATTAGAACAAGACAAGAACAAGAACACGAGCTCTTTGTGGCTGTATGTTGCATTATAGTATGTAGCTGAGATCACAATCTGTAGATTAGAACAAGACAAGAACAGGAACACGAGCTCTTTGTGGCTGTATGTTGCATTATAGTATGTAGCTGAGATCACAATCTGTAGATTAGAACAAGACAAGAACAAGAACACGAGCTCTTTGTGGCTGTATGTTGCATTATAGTATGTAGCTGAGATCACAATCTGTAGATTAGAACAAGACAAGAACAAGAACACGAGCTCTTTGTGGCTGTATGTTGCATTATAGTATGTAGCTGAGATCACAATCTGTAGATTAGAACAAGACAAGAACAAGAACACGAGCTCTTTGTGGCTGTATGTTGCATTATAGTATGTAGCTGAGGTCACAATCTGTAGATTAGAACAAGACAAGAACAGGAACACGAGCTCTTTGTGGCTGTATGTTGTATTATAGTATGTAGCTGAGATCACAATCTGTAGATTAGAACAAGACAAGAACAGGAACACGAGCTCTTTGTGGCTGTGTGTTGTATTATAGTATGTAGCTGAGATCACAATCTGTAGATTAGAACAAGACAAGAACAAGAACACGAGCTCTTTGTGGCTGTATGTTGCATTATAGTATGTAGCTGAGGTCACAATCTGTAGATTAGAACAAGACAAGAACAAGAACACGAGCTCTTTGTGGCTGTCTGTTGCATTATAGTATGTAGCTGAGGTCACAATCTGTAGATTAGAACAAGACAAGAACAAGAACACGAGCTCTTTGTGGCTGTATGTTGCATTATAGTATGTAGCTGAGATCACAATCTGTAGATTAGAACAAGACAAGAACAGGAACACGAGCTCTTTGTGGCTGTATGTTGCATTATAGTATGTAGCTGAGATCACAATCTGTAGATTAGAACAAGACAAGAACACGAACACGAGCTCTTTGTGGCTGTATGTTGTATTATAGTATGTAGCTGAGGTCACAATCTGTAGATTAGAACAAGACAAGAACAGGAACACGAGCTCTTTGTGGCTGTATGTTGCATTATAGTATGTAGCTGAGATCACAATCTGTAGATTAGAACAAGACAAGAACAAGAACACGAGCTCTTTGTGGCTGTATGTTGCATTATAGTATGTAGCTGAGGTCACAATCTGTAGATTAGAACAAGACAAGAACAAGAACACGAGCTCTTTGTGGCTGTATGTTGTATTATAGTATGTAGCTGAGATCGCAATCTGTAGATTAGAACAAGACAAGAACAGGAACACGAGCTCTTTGAGGCTGTATGTTGTATTATAGTATGTAGCTAAGATCACAATCTGTAGATTAGATTAGATTAGAACAAGACGAGAACAGGAACACGAGTTCTTTGTGGCTGTATGTTGTATTATAGTATGTAGCTAAGATCACAATCTGTAGATTATATTAGATTAGAACAAGACAAGAACAAGAACACGGGCTCTTTGTGGCTGTATGTTGCATTATAGTATGTAGCTGAGGTCACAATCTGTAGATTAGAACAAGACAAGAACAAGAACACGAGCTCTTTGTGGCTGTGTGTTGCATTATAGTATGTAGCTGAGGTCACAATCTGTAGATTAGAACAAGACGAGAACAAGAACACGAGCTCTTTGTGGCTGTGTGTTGCATTATAGTATGTAGCTGAGATCACAATCTGTAGATTAGAACAAGACAAGAACAGGAACACGAGCTCTTTGTGGCTGTATGTTGCATTATAGTATGTAGCTGAGATCACAATCTGTAGATTAGAACAAGACAAGAACAAGAACACGGGCTCTTTGTGGCTGTATGTTGCATTATAGTATGTAGCTAAGATCACAATCTGTAGATTAGAGTAGATTAGAACAAGACGAGAACAAGAACACGAGCTCTTTGTGACTGTATGTTGTATTATAGTATGTAGCTAAGATCACAATCTGTAGATTAGAACAAGACAAGAACAAGAACAAGAACACGGGCTCTTTGTGGCTGTATGTTGTATTATAGTATGTAGCTAAGATCACAATCTGTAGATTAGATTAGATTAGAACAAGACGAGAACAAGAACACGAGCTCTTTCCCAGCTAACACATTATGCTTTTATAACATTATGAAAAGGTCTTACGGATGTTATATATAAAACATTTTAAAATAACATTTTAAAAACCTTATAGAAATGTTATGATAAACAGAACAACATTTTAATAACATAATTTAAATGTCTCAAATTTGACGTTTTATCGAGTATGTTAAAGTGATGTCATCCAAATGTTATAACCAAATGTTTTAATTTAGTTTTCATGAGGGAAAGTTTGCCATAAATGTGATATTTTAATAATATAATCCAGATGTTTTATAAATATCATAAAACGTTACTAAAACATCTCCTGAATGCTTCAGTCCACGGTACTATAAAAAACGTTTGAAAATGATATAAATGCACTTCTATCTAATGTTTAAAAGTGGTTTAACTTAATTAATAAATGTCAGTGCATGTTATATTTTGAAGACGTCATTATAATGTTGCCACCTTATTATCTGTAAGTTTTTATAATGTTCTTAAAACATATTTTTAAAAATATAATACTATGTTTTACAAATATCCCTAAAATGTCATACCGCAGAGTTGACAACATTCATAAAACATTTTATAGATGTTTGAATCCATGGAAGAATCAGTAACGTTAAAATAATGTTTAAAAAACACTTCATACTGATGTTTAAAACTTGTCCGAATTATTAAATATACCTCAGAACATTTTATATTTAAAAGACATCATTATAATGTTACCAGTCGTATGTTTTTATAATGTTCTTAAAACATATATTTGTATCCTTAAAAACATGTTTCAGAACTATGTGTAAAATATTATGCCAAATTATTGATAACATTCTTAAAACATGTTATAAATAGTTGAGTCCACATAACTATTATTAACGTTTTAATAATGTCAAAAAAGCATTTCTGCCTGATGTTTAAAACAGGAACACGGGCTCTTTGTGGCTGTATGTTGTATTATAGTATGTAGCTAAGATCACAATCTGTAGATTATATTAGATTAGAACAAGACGAGAACAGGAACACGAGCTCTTTGTGACTGTATGTTGTATTATAGTATGTCGCTAAGATCACAATCTGTAGATTAGAACAAGACAAGAACAAGAACACGGGCTCTTTGTGGCTGTATGTTGCATTATAGTATGTAGCTAAGATCACAATCTGTAGATTAGAGTAGATTAGAACAAGACGAGAACAAGAACACGAGCTTTTTGTGACTGTATGTTGTATTATAGTATGTAGCTAAGATCACAATCTGTAGATTAGAACAAGACGAGAACAGGAACACGAGCTCTTTGTGGCTGTATGTTGCATTATAGTATGTAGCTGAGGTCACAATCTGTAGATTAGAACAAGACAAGAACAGGAACACGAGCTCTTTGTGGCTGTATGTTGCATTATAGTATGTAGCTGAGATCACAATCTGTAGATTAGAACAAGACAAGAACAAGAACACGAGCTCTTTGTGGCTGTCTGTTGCATTATAGTATGTAGCCGAGATCACAATCTGTAGATTAGAACAAGACAAGAACAGGAACACGAGCTCTTTGTGGCTGTATGTTGCATTATAGTATGTAGCCGAGGTCACAATCTGTAGATTAGAACAAGACAAGAACAGGAACACGAGCTCTTTGTGGCTGTATGTTGCATTATAGTATGTAGCCGAGATCACAATCTGTAGATTAGAACAAGACAAGAACAAGAACACGAGCTCTTTGTGGCTGTATGTTGCATTATAGTATGTAGCTGAGATCACAATCTGTAGATTAGAACAAGACAAGAACAAGAACACGAGCTCTTTGTGGCTGTCTGTTGCATTATAGTATGTAGCTGAGGTCACAATCTGTAGATTAGAACAAGACAAGAACAGGAACACGAGCTCTTTGTGGCTGTATGTTGCATTATAGTATGTAGCTGAGATCACAATCTGTAGATTAGAACAAGACAAGAACACGAACACGAGCTCTTTGTGGCTGTATGTTGCATTATAGTATGTAGCTGAGGTCACAATCTGTAGATTAGAACAAGACAAGAACAAGAACACGAGCTCTTTGTGGCTGTATGTTGCATTATAGTATGTAGCTGAGATCACAATCTGTAGATTAGAACAAGACAAGAACAAGAACACGAGCTCTTTGTGGCTGTCTGTTGCATTATAGTATGTAGCTGAGGTCACAATCTGTAGATTAGAACAAGACAAGAACAGGAACACGAGCTCTTTGTGGCTGTATGTTGCATTATAGTATGTAGCTAAGATCACAATCTGTAGATTAGAACAAGACAAGAACAAGAACACGAGCTCTTTGTGGCTGTCTGTTGCATTATAGTATGTAGCTGAGATCACAATCTGTAGATTAGAACAAGACAAGAACAAGAACACGAGCTCTTTGTGGCTGTCTGTTGCATTATAGTATGTAGCTGAGATCACAATCTGTAGATTAGAACAAGACAAGAACAGGAACACGAGCTCTTTGTGGCTGTGTGTTGCATTATAGTATGTAGCTGAGGTCACAATCTGTAGATTAGAACAAGACAAGAACAAGAACACGAGCTCTTTGTGGCTGTATGTTGCATTATAGTATGTAGCTGAGATCACAATCTGTAGATTAGAACAAGACAAGAACAAGAACACGAGCTCTTTGTGGCTGTATGTTGCATTATAGTATGTAGCTGAGGTCACAATCTGTAGATTAGAACAAGACAAGAACAAGAACACGAGCTCTTTGTGGCTGTATGTTGCATTATAGTATGTAGCTGAGGTCACAATCTGTAGATTAGAACAAGACAAGAACAAGAACACGAGCTCTTTGTGGCTGTATGTTGCATTATAGTATGTAGCTGAGATCACAATCTGTAGATTAGAACAAGACAAGAACAAGAACACGAGCTCTTTGTGGCTGTCTGTTGCATTATAGTATGTAGCTGAGGTCACAATCTGTAGATTAGAACAAGACAAGAACAAGAACACGAGCTCTTTGTGGCTGTCTGTTGCATTATAGTATGTAGCTGAGATCACAATCTGTAGATTAGAACAAGACGAGAACAAGAACACGAGCTCTTTGTGGCTGTATGTTGCATTATAGTATGTAGCTGAGATCACAATCTGTAGATTAGAACAAGACGAGAACAAGAACACGAGCTCTTTGTGGCTGTATGTTGCATTATAGTATGTAGCTGAGATCACAATCTGTAGATTAGAACAAGACGAGAACAAGAACACGAGCTCTTTGTGGCTGTATGTTGCATTATAGTATGTAGCTGAGGTCACAATCTGTAGATTAGAACAAGACGAGAACAAGAACACGAGCTCTTTGTGGCTGTATGTTGCATTATAGTATGTAGCTGAGGTCACAATCTGTAGATTAGAACAAGACGAGAACAAGAACACGAGCTCTTTGTGGCTGTATGTTGCATTATAGTATGTAGCTGAGATCACAATCTGTAGATTAGAACAAGACGAGAACAAGAACACGAGCTCTTTGTGGCTGTATGTTGCATTATAGTATGTAGCTGAGATCACAATCTGTAGATTAGAACAAGACAAGAACAAGAACACGAGCTCTTTGTGGCTGTATGTTGCATTATAGTATGTAGCTGAGGTCACAATCTGTAGATTAGAACAAGACAAGAACAAGAACACGAGCTCTTTGTGGCTGTATGTTGCATTATAGTATGTAGCTGAGGTCACAATCTGTAGATTAGAACAAGACAAGAACAAGAACACGAGCTCTTTGTGGCTGTATGTTGCATTATAGTATGTAGCTGAGGTCACAATCTGTAGATTAGAACAAGACAAGAACAAGAACACGAGCTCTTTGTGGCTGTATGTTGCATTATAGTATGTAGCTGAGGTCACAATCTGTAGATTAGAACAAGACAAGAACAAGAACACGAGCTCTTTGTGGCTGTATGTTGCATTATAGTATGTAGCTGAGGTCACAATCTGTAGATTAGAACAAGACAAGAACAAGAACACGAGCTCTTTGTGGCTGTATGTTGCATTATAGTATGTAGCTGAGGTCACAATCTGTAGATTAGAACAAGACAAGAACAGGAACACGAGCTCTTTGTGGCTGTATGTTGTATTATAGTATGTAGCTGAGGTCACAATCTGTAGATTAGAACAAGACAAGAACAAGAACACGAGCTCTTTGTGGCTGTATGTTGCATTATAGTATGTAGCTGAGGTCACAATCTGTAGATTAGAACAAGACAAGAACAAGAACACGAGCTCTTTGTGGCTGTATGTTGCATTATAGTATGTAGCTGAGGTCACAATCTGTAGATTAGAACAAGACAAGAACAAGAACACGAGCTCTTTGTGGCTGTATGTTGCATTATAGTATGTAGCTGAGATCACAATCTGTAGATTAGAACAAGACAAGAACAGGAACACGAGCTCTTTGTGGCTGTCTGTTGCATTATAGTATGTAGCTGAGGTCACAATCTGTAGATTAGAACAAGACAAGAACAGGAACACGAGCTCTTTGTGGCTGTATGTTGCATTATAGTATGTAGCTGAGATCACAATCTGTAGATTAGAACAAGACAAGAACAAGAACACGAGCTCTTTGTGGCTGTATGTTGTATTATAGTATGTAGCTGAGATCACAATCTGTAGATTAGAACAAGACGAGAACAAGAACACGAGCTCTTTGTGGCTGTATGTTGCATTATAGTATGTAGCTGAGGTCACAATCTGTAGATTAGAACAAGACAAGAACAAGAACACGAGCTCTTTGTGGCTGTCTGTTGCATTATAGTATGTAGCTGAGATCACAATCTGTAGATTAGAACAAGACAAGAACAAGAACACGAGCTCTTTGTGGCTGTCTGTTGCATTATAGTATGTAGCTGAGATCACAATCTGTAGATTAGAACAAGACAAGAACAAGAACACGAGCTCTTTGTGGCTGTATGTTGCATTATAGTATGTAGCTGAGATCACAATCTGTAGATTAGAACAAGACAAGAACAGGAACACGAGCTCTTTGTGGCTGTATGTTGCATTATAGTATGTAGCTGAGATCACAATCTGTAGATTAGAACAAGACAAGAACAAGAACACGAGCTCTTTGTGGCTGTATGTTGTATTATGGTATGTAGCTGAGGTCACAATCTGTAGATTAGAACAAGACAAGAACAAGAACACGAGCTCTTTGTGGCTGTATGTTGCATTATAGTATGTAGCTGAGGTCACAATCTGTAGATTAGAACAAGACAAGAACAAGAACACGAGCTCTTTGTGGCTGTATGTTGCATTATAGTATGTAGCTGAGGTCACAATCTGTAGATTAGAACAAGACAAGAACAAGAACACGAGCTCTTTGTGGCTGTATGTTGCATTATAGTATGTAGCTGAGGTCACAATCTGTAGATTAGAACAAGACAAGAACAAGAACACGAGCTCTTTGTGGCTGTATGTTGCATTATAGTATGTAGCTGAGGTCACAATCTGTAGATTAGAACAAGACAAGAACAAGAACACGAGCTCTTTGTGGCTGTATGTTGCATTATAGTATGTAGCTGAGATCACAATCTGTAGATTAGAACAAGACAAGAACAGGAACACGAGCTCTTTGTGGCTGTATGTTGCATTATAGTATGTAGCTGAGATCACAATCTGTAGATTAGAACAAGACAAGAACAGGAACACGAGCTCTTTGTGGCTGTATGTTGCATTATAGTATGTAGCTGAGATCACAATCTGTAGATTAGAACAAGACAAGAACAAGAACACGAGCTCTTTGTGGCTGTATGTTGCATTATAGTATGTAGCTGAGGTCACAATCTGTAGATTAGAACAAGACAAGAACAAGAACACGAGCTCTTTGTGGCTGTATGTTGCATTATAGTATGTAGCTGAGGTCACAATCTGTAGATTAGAACAAGACAAGAACAAGAACACGAGCTCTTTGTGGCTGTATGTTGCATTATAGTATGTAGCTGAGATCACAATCTGTAGATTAGAACAAGACAAGAACAAGAACACGAGCTCTTTGTGGCTGTATGTTGCATTATAGTATGTAGCTGAGGTCACAATCTGTAGATTAGAACAAGACAAGAACAAGAACACGAGCTCTTTGTGGCTGTATGTTGCATTATAGTATGTAGCTGAGATCACAATCTGTAGATTAGAACAAGACAAGAACAGGAACACGAGCTCTTTGTGGCTGTATGTTGCATTATAGTATGTAGCTGAGATCACAATCTGTAGATTAGAACAAGACAAGAACAAGAACACGAGCTCTTTGTGGCTGTATGTTGCATTATAGTATGTAGCTGAGGTCACAATCTGTAGATTAGAACAAGACAAGAACAAGAACACGAGCTCTTTGTGGCTGTATGTTGCATTATAGTATGTAGCTGAGGTCACAATCTGTAGATTAGAACAAGACAAGAACAAGAACACGAGCTCTTTGTGGCTGTATGTTGCATTATAGTATGTAGCTGAGATCACAATCTGTAGATTAGAACAAGACAAGAACAAGAACACGAGCTCTTTGTGGCTGTATGTTGCATTATAGTATGTAGCTGAGGTCACAATCTGTAGATTAGAACAAGACAAGAACAAGAACACGAGCTCTTTGTGGCTGTATGTTGCATTATAGTATGTAGCTGAGGTCACAATCTGTAGATTAGAACAAGACAAGAACAAGAACACGAGCTCTTTGTGGCTGTATGTTGCATTATAGTATGTAGCTGAGGTCACAATCTGTAGATTAGAACAAGACAAGAACAAGAACACGAGCTCTTTGTGGCTGTATGTTGCATTATAGTATGTAGCTAAGATCACAATCTGTAGATTAGAACAAGACAAGAACAAGAACACGAGCTCTTTGTGGCTGTATGTTGCATTATAGTATGTAGCTGAGATCACAATCTGTAGATTAGAACAAGACAAGAACAGGAACACGAGCTCTTTGTGGCTGTCTGTTGCATTATAGTATGTAGCTGAGGTCACAATCTGTAGATTAGAACAAGACAAGAACAGGAACACGAGCTCTTTGTGGCTGTATGTTGCATTATAGTATGTAGCTGAGATCACAATCTGTAGATTAGAACAAGACAAGAACAAGAACACGAGCTCTTTGTGGCTGTATGTTGTATTATAGTATGTAGCTGAGATCACAATCTGTAGATTAGAACAAGACGAGAACAAGAACACGAGCTCTTTGTGGCTGTATGTTGCATTATAGTATGTAGCTGAGGTCACAATCTGTAGATTAGAACAAGACAAGAACAAGAACACGAGCTCTTTGTGGCTGTATGTTGCATTATAGTATGTAGCTGAGGTCACAATCTGTAGATTAGAACAAGACAAGAACAAGAACACGAGCTCTTTGTGGCTGTATGTTGCATTATAGTATGTAGCTGAGGTCACAATCTGTAGATTAGAACAAGACAAGAACAAGAACACGAGCTCTTTGTGGCTGTCTGTTGCATTATAGTATGTAGCTGAGATCACAATCTGTAGATTAGAACAAGACAAGAACAAGAACACGAGCTCTTTGTGGCTGTCTGTTGCATTATAGTATGTAGCTGAGATCACAATCTGTAGATTAGAACAAGACAAGAACAAGAACACGAGCTCTTTGTGGCTGTATGTTGTATTATAGTATGTAGCTGAGATCACAATCTGTAGATTAGAACAAGACAAGAACAAGAACACGAGCTCTTTGTGGCTGTCTGTTGCATTATAGTATGCAGCTGAGGTCACAATCTGTAGATTAGAACAAGACAAGAACAAGAACACGAGCTCTTTGTGGCTGTATGTTGCATTATAGTATGCAGCGGAGATCACAATCTGTAGATTAGAACAAGACAAGAACAAGAACACGAGCTCTTTGTGGCTGTATGTTGCATTATAGTATGTAGCCGAGATCACAATCTGTAGATTAGAACAAGACAAGAACAAGAACACGAGCTCTTTGTGGCTGTCTGTTGCATTATAGTATGTAGCCGAGGTCACAATCTGTAGATTAGAACAAGACAAGAACAAGAACACGAGCTCTTTGTGGCTGTCTGTTGCATTATAGTATGTAGCTGAGGTCACAATCTGTAGATTAGAACAAGACAAGAACAGGAACACGAGCTCTTTGTGGCTGTCTGTTGCATTATAGTATGTAGCTGAGGTCACAATCTGTAGATTAGAACAAGACAAGAACAGGAACACGAGCTCTTTGTGGCTGTATGTTGCATTATAGTATGTAGCTGAGATCACAATCTGTAGATTAGAACAAGACAAGAACAAGAACACGAGCTCTTTGTGGCTGTATGTTGTATTATAGTATGTAGCTGAGATCACAATCTGTAGATTAGAACAAGACGAGAACAAGAACACGAGCTCTTTGTGGCTGTATGTTGCATTATAGTATGTAGCTGAGGTCACAATCTGTAGATTAGAACAAGACGAGAACAAGAACACGAGCTCTTTGTGGCTGTATGTTGCATTATAGTATGTAGCTGAGGTCACAATCTGTAGATTAGAACAAGACAAGAACAAGAACACGAGCTCTTTGTGGCTGTATGTTGCATTATAGTATGTAGCTGAGGTCACAATCTGTAGATTAGAACAAGACAAGAACAAGAACACGAGCTCTTTGTGGCTGTCTGTTGCATTATAGTATGTAGCTGAGATCACAATCTGTAGATTAGAACAAGACAAGAACAAGAACACGAGCTCTTTGTGGCTGTCTGTTGCATTATAGTATGTAGCTGAGATCACAATCTGTAGATTAGAACAAGACAAGAACAAGAACACGAGCTCTTTGTGGCTGTATGTTGTATTATAGTATGTAGCTGAGATCACAATCTGTAGATTAGAACAAGACAAGAACAAGAACACGAGCTCTTTGTGGCTGTCTGTTGCATTATAGTATGCAGCTGAGGTCACAATCTGTAGATTAGAACAAGACAAGAACAAGAACACGAGCTCTTTGTGGCTGTATGTTGTATTATAGTATGCAGCTGAGATCACAATCTGTAGATTAGAACAAGACAAGAACAAGAACACGAGCTCTTTGTGGCTGTATGTTGCATTATAGTATGCAGCTGAGATCACAATCTGTAGATTAGAACAAGACAAGAACAAGAACACGAGCTCTTTGTGGCTGTATGTTGCATTATAGTATGTAGCTGAGATCACAATCTGTAGATTAGAACAAGACAAGAACAAGAACACGAGCTCTTTGTGGCTGTATGTTGCATTATAGTATGTAGCTGAGATCACAATCTGTAGATTAGAACAAGACAAGAACAGGAACACGAGCTCTTTGTGGCTGTCTGTTGCATTATAGTATGTAGCTGAGGTCACAATCTGTAGATTAGAACAAGACAAGAACAGGAACACGAGCTCTTTGTGGCTGTATGTTGCATTATAGTATGTAGCTGAGATCACAATCTGTAGATTAGAACAAGACAAGAACAAGAACACGAGCTCTTTGTGGCTGTATGTTGTATTATAGTATGTAGCTGAGATCACAATCTGTAGATTAGAACAAGACGAGAACAAGAACACGAGCTCTTTGTGGCTGTATGTTGCATTATAGTATGTAGCTGAGGTCACAATCTGTAGATTAGAACAAGACAAGAACAAGAACACGAGCTCTTTGTGGCTGTATGTTGCATTATAGTATGTAGCTGAGATCACAATCTGTAGATTAGAACAAGACAAGAACAAGAACACGAGCTCTTTGTGGCTGTCTGTTGCATTATAGTATGTAGCTGAGGTCACAATCTGTAGATTAGAACAAGACAAGAACAAGAACACGAGCTCTTTGTGGCTGTATGTTGCATTATAGTATGTAGCTGAGGTCACAATCTGTAGATTAGAACAAGACAAGAACAAGAACACGAGCTCTTTGTGGCTGTCTGTTGCATTATAGTATGTAGCTGAGATCACAATCTGTAGATTAGAACAAGACAAGAACAAGAACACGAGCTCTTTGTGGCTGTATGTTGTATTATAGTATGTAGCTGAGATCACAATCTGTAGATTAGAACAAGACAAGAACAAGAACACGAGCTCTTTGTGGCTGTCTGTTGCATTATAGTATGTAGCTGAGGTCACAATCTGTAGATTAGAACAAGACAAGAACAAGAACACGAGCTCTTTGTGGCTGTATGTTGTATTATAGTATGCAGCTGAGATCACAATCTGTAGATTAGAACAAGACAAGAACAAGAACACGAGCTCTTTGTGGCTGTATGTTGCATTATAGTATGTAGCTGAGATCACAATCTGTAGATTAGAACAAGACAAGAACAAGAACACGAGCTCTTTGTGGCTGTCTGTTGCATTATAGTATGTAGCTGAGATCACAATCTGTAGATTAGAACAAGACAAGAACAAGAACACGAGCTCTTTGTGGCTGTATGTTGTATTATAGTATGTAGCTGAGATCACAATCTGTAGATTAGAACAAGACAAGAACAAGAACACGAGCTCTTTGTGGCTGTATGTTGTATTATAGTATGTAGCTGAGATCACAATCTGTAGATTAGAACAAGACAAGAACAAGAACACGAGCTCTTTGTGGCTGTATGTTGCATTATAGTATGTAGCTGAGGTCACAATCTGTAGATTAGAACAAGACAAGAACAAGAACACGAGCTCTTTGTGGCTGTATGTTGCATTATAGTATGTAGCTGAGATCACAATCTGTAGATTAGAACAAGACAAGAACAAGAACACGAGCTCTTTGTGGCTGTATGTTGCATTATAGTATGTAGCTGAGATCACAATCTGTAGATTAGAACAAGACAAGAACAGGAACACGAGCTCTTTGTGGCTGTATGTTGCATTATAGTATGTAGCTGAGATCACAATCTGTAGATTAGAACAAGACAAGAACAAGAACACGAGCTCTTTGTGGCTGTATGTTGCATTATAGTATGTAGCTGAGGTCACAATCTGTAGATTAGAACAAGACAAGAACAAGAACACGAGCTCTTTGTGGCTGTATGTTGCATTATAGTATGTAGCTGAGATCACAATCTGTAGATTAGAACAAGACAAGAACAAGAACACGAGCTCTTTGTGGCTGTATGTTGCATTATAGTATGTAGCTGAGATCACAATCTGTAGATTAGAACAAGACAAGAACAGGAACACGAGCTCTTTGTGGCTGTATGTTGCATTATAGTATGTAGCTGAGATCACAATCTGTAGATTAGAACAAGACAAGAACAAGAACACGAGCTCTTTGTGGCTGTATGTTGCATTATAGTATGTAGCTGAGGTCACAATCTGTAGATTAGAACAAGACAAGAACAAGAACACGAGCTCTTTGTGGCTGTATGTTGCATTATAGTATGTAGCCGAGGTCACAATCTGTAGATTAGAACAAGACAAGAACAAGAACACGAGCTCTTTGTGGCTGTATGTTGCATTATAGTATGTAGCCGAGGTCACAATCTGTAGATTAGAACAAGACAAGAACAAGAACACGAGCTCTTTGTGGCTGTCTGTTGCATTATAGTATGTAGCCGAGGTCACAATCTGTAGATTAGAACAAGACAAGAACAAGAACACGAGCTCTTTGTGGCTGTCTGTTGCATTATAGTATGTAGCTGAGGTCACAATCTGTAGATTAGAACAAGACAAGAACAGGAACACGAGCTCTTTGTGGCTGTCTGTTGCATTATAGTATGTAGCTGAGATCACAATCTGTAGATTAGAACAAGACAAGAACAAGAACACGAGCTCTTTGTGGCTGTCTGTTGCATTATAGTATGTAGCTGAGATCACAATCTGTAGATTAGAACAAGACAAGAACAAGAACACGAGCTCTTTGTGGCTGTCTGTTGCATTATAGTATGTAGCTGAGATCACAATCTGTAGATTAGAACAAGACAAGAACAAGAACACGAGCTCTTTGTGGCTGTATGTTGCATTATAGTATGTAGCTGAGGTCACAATCTGTAGATTAGAACAAGACAAGAACAAGAACACGAGCTCTTTGTGGCTGTATGTTGCATTATAGTATGTAGCCGAGATCACAATCTGTAGATTAGAACAAGACAAGAACAAGAACACGAGCTCTTTGTGGCTGTATGTTGTATTATAGTATGTAGCCGAGATCACAATCTGTAGATTAGAACAAGACAAGAACAAGAACACGAGCTCTTTGTGGCTGTATGTTGCATTATAGTATGTAGCTGAGGTCACAATCTGTAGATTAGAACAAGACAAGAACAAGAACACGAGCTCTTTGTGGCTGTATGTTGCATTATAGTATGTAGCTGAGATCACAATCTGTAGATTAGAACAAGACAAGAACAAGAACACGAGCTCTTTGTGGCTGTATGTTGCATTATAGTATGTAGCTGAGGTCACAATCTGTAGATTAGAACAAGACAAGAACAAGAACACGAGCTCTTTGTGGCTGTATGTTGCATTATAGTATGTAGCTGAGGTCACAATCTGTAGATTAGAACAAGACAAGAACAAGAACACGAGCTCTTTGTGGCTGTATGTTGCATTATAGTATGTAGCTGAGGTCACAATCTGTAGATTAGAACAAGACAAGAACAAGAACACGAGCTCTTTGTGGCTGTATGTTGTATTATAGTATGTAGCTGAGGTCACAATCTGTAGATTAGAACAAGACAAGAACAAGAACACGAGCTCTTTGTGGCTGTATGTTGCATTATAGTATGTAGCTGAGGTCACAATCTGTAGATTAGAACAAGACAAGAACAAGAACACGAGCTCTTTGTGACTGTATGTTGTATTATAGTATGTAGCTGAGATCACAATCTGTAGATTAGAACAAGACAAGAACAAGAACACGAGCTCTTTGTGGCTGTATGTTGCATTATAGTATGTAGCTGAGATCACAATCTGTAGATTAGAACAAGACAAGAACAAGAACACGAGCTCTTTGTGGCTGTATGTTGTATTATAGTATGTAGCTGAGGTCACAATCTGTAGATTAGAACAAGACAAGAACAAGAACACGAGCTCTTTGTGGCTGTCTGTTGCATTATAGTATGTAGCTGAGATCACAATCTGTAGATTAGAACAAGACAAGAACAGGAACACGAGCTCTTTGTGGCTGTATGTTGTATTATAGTATGTAGCTGAGATCACAATCTGTAGATTAGAACAAGACAAGAACAAGAACACGAGCTCTTTGTGGCTGTATGTTGCATTATAGTATGTAGCTGAGGTCACAATCTGTAGATTAGAACAAGACAAGAACAAGAACACGAGCTCTTTGTGGCTGTATGTTGCATTATAGTATGTAGCTGAGGTCACAATCTGTAGATTAGAACAAGACAAGAACAAGAACACGAGCTCTTTGTGGCTGTATGTTGCATTATAGTATGTAGCTGAGATCACAATCTGTAGATTAGAACAAGACAAGAACAAGAACACGAGCTCTTTGTGGCTGTATGTTGCATTATAGTATGTAGCTGAGATCACAATCTGTAGATTAGAACAAGACAAGAACAAGAACACGAGCTCTTTGTGGCTGTATGTTGCATTATAGTATGTAGCTGAGGTCACAATCTGTAGATTAGAACAAGACAAGAACAGGAACACGAGCTCTTTGTGGCTGTATGTTGCATTATAGTATGTAGCTGAGATCACAATCTGTAGATTAGAACAAGACAAGAACAAGAACACGAGCTCTTTGTGGCTGTATGTTGCATTATAGTATGTAGCTGAGATCACAATCTGTAGATTAGAACAAGACAAGAACAAGAACACGAGCTCTTTGTGACTGTATGTTGTATTATAGTATGTAGCTGAGATCACAATCTGTAGATTAGAACAAGACAAGAACAAGAACACGAGCTCTTTGTGGCTGTATGTTGCATTATAGTATGTAGCTGAGGTCACAATCTGTAGATTAGAACAAGACAAGAACAAGAACACGAGCTCTTTGTGGCTGTATGTTGCATTATAGTATGTAGCTGAGATCACAATCTGTAGATTAGAACAAGACAAGAACAGGAACACGAGCTCTTTGTGGCTGTATGTTGCATTATAGTATGTAGCTGAGGTCACAATCTGTAGATTAGAACAAGACAAGAACAGGAACACGAGCTCTTTGTGACTGTATGTTGCATTATAGTATGTAGCTAAGATCACAATCTGTAGATTAGAACAAGACAAGAACAGGAACACGAGCTCTTTGTGGCTGTATGTTGCATTATAGTATGTAGCTGAGATCACAATCTGTAGATTAGAACAAGACAAGAACAAGAACACGAGCTCTTTGTGGCTGTATGTTGCATTATGGTATGTAGCTGAGATCACAATCTGTAGATTAGAACAAGACAAGAACAAGAACACGAGCTCTTTGTGGCTGTATGTTGCATTATGGTATGTAGCTGAGATCACAATCTGTAGATTAGAACAAGACAAGAACAAGAACACGAGCTCTTTGTGGCTGTCTGTTGTATCATGGTATATGGCTAAGATCACATTCATTCTTCCGTTGGTTTCTGAACCCCACATGTGCGCCCATGCTGAAGTATTATGTGAAGCTATGTAAAGTGTTATTCCTTTTGTCAACCAACCCTTTGATTGACACTTGACACTTTGGAGGCGCAGTTCTATGGCTCTGAGCAGTAAACAAGTTAGCCTCGGTAAACATGGAGTCTGATTTATTGGTTGTATCACTGAGAAAAAGACACTACACCGTGGCTCTATCATTGGTTTGTATCATAGCGCTGAAAAACGTTTGTTAAGCCAAGTTACCTTTTATAATTTTATAAGTATTGATTATCCGTATAATATTTGTATGCAAATTATAATGAAATAGTGGACAATAAATAGAATCCCGCGGGATGAAAAAAAAAACTTAGCATAATCACTACATTGATTCGACAACACCTAATACAATTAGCCTTTTAGAGGTATGGCGGACACAATAGGAGGGCGCTATTTGATTTGGGTATACCTTTTGTATAGGTGGCAGAGGGACTGATCGAATTGCACTACCCGATCAGTACGTGGACTGTGGTAATCGGTTCTTACATCACTGCTGTTTCAGCTGAAGGTAAGAAATCACTTGTTGAACTGGATATTGCATGTTTCTTTAAAAGGAAATATTGCCTCAAAGGCGCCCAATTTGGTTACAAAAGGCCCCCGTCTTAAAAATTACTACTGTTGTAAAGATATCGAGTATACACGACCAGCCAGTGAAAATGTACCGATTGCCTGGAAATTATTGACGAAAATACTTTCAGGGACGGAAAAATCGGACCGTTTCAAACCGGATAGTTTGTCATTTTCAAGAGATGGAAATACTGATATTTCCAACCATACCAGTTTTTGTACAAACGCCTTTTTCGCCTACAAAGCAATGCGTTCATTTAATGTTGCCAGAAAATGGATATTGGGTTTTCACAAAAAGAAAAATGACACTCTGTGGGGCAAAATGGGCCATTTCTCGCTTCTGAGTTTTCACGAAGAGACAAATTTATTAATCAATTAATATCTCTGTAATTAATTGACTTATCGCTCAGCTGCCAATGACTTGTGAAAATCCGAGAACTGAACTTTAACATAGTGTCAACAATGAATCAACATGTGGTACCGGTATAAATGCAGGTAATATCTTCAATTTAAAAAGTGACCTGATTTTCTTGTAACTTTAGTTTAGTGCGGAGAGGCAAAATTCGTCTGTTCGTGAAAACAGTACTGTGACGATATACAATGTACATTACGGCTGATGAGCTTTTTTGTTTTATCGTTTTACGTCTCTTCAGTAACTTGAGTTGGGTGGTATTGAAATTCAATGCAAGGATTGATGGACACTGACTGAACACAGTATCCTTCCTCGAGCTGATCGAATGATTCTACAGCAACTCACAAGTATTTCCCTTTGAGATTTACAAAACGGTATATATAAACCGAGGAACATTGAATGATTGTCTGAGCAGAAAATGGAACAACCAGGCTACAACATAATCAGTAAAAAAGACATTGAGTATGGCGATGGCGATGGCGAGATCATAAGTCCCAAGGGTAGCAGCAATAGAGTTTTCAAAGCAATGTGGACTTCACCTGAAGGTTCACGTCACCAGGTTGCTGCAAAAGTCTGCGCTCAGTTCAAGGAGGAAGAAGCCAACATTTTGGGTAGAATGCGGCACAAAAACATCATCACGTTGTGTGGAATTGTGAAACCATCTTCCCCTCCTGAGTCTTACATCATCGTGACTGAATATGCTGAAAAGGGATCTTTGTATAATCTTATTTCTCAAAACAGGGACAACTGGTCAGAATATAAGCAGCATGTCTGGATGAAATGGGCACGGGAGGGCGCAGAGGCTCTTGAGTTTATCCATCAGAAGGGACACCAACACGGAGATGTGAAATCTCCCAATTTTGTCATCACAAGTGATGACACCATGAAGATCTGTGACTTCGGCACAGCCAGACAACACGTCAAAACTTCGACCACACAGAGTACCAGGGGCTCGTGGCCCTGGATGGCACCAGAGGCAATGGGCATTTCAGGACATCCTAAAATCACCGCAAAATCAGATGTTTTTTCTTTCGCTGTTGTTCTTTGGGAACTGATTACCGGTCAGGAACCCTTTCCTGGTCAATACCAAGCCCAAATTATACAAACTGTTGCCGAGAAAAAGGATCGACTAGAAATTCCCCAAGACTGCTCTAAGCATTTCAGGATTCTTCTGACAAAATGCTGGGCTCCAGAATACCAGCAGAGACCAAGTATGGAAGAGGTTCTGGAATTCCTTGTTAACCATGAAGAAGATATAGGTGAGTTTTTAAAATGGGGTTCTGTTGTGCGTGTTTGTTCTGTGATGATCAGAAACCGGCTCGTTGAACCGCAAAAATATCCTTGCAAAAAGTACTTTTTCAGGTACGGAGTAGGCCTAACTATAAACGAAGGCCCAAGTTGTTCAAACTTTATCATGTGTTCGTTCTTTTCAATAAAAATGAAAAAATTCCTGTTATATGGTTCTGAATTGTAGAGAACTTGGGTGCGACAGCGAAGAGGGAACAACATTATTCCCGACATTCAGGTAAACACCCGCCACAAATACAACAGTGCATATTTTGTTGTTTTGTAATTTAATCTAATTAGATATACCTTGAATTAGGCTTTCCAAAATGTGACAAACATGTACTATGATGTACTATTGAGGTCACACTGCCTCGGAATTCAACAACACATTGTCATGTTAAACGTGTGCACAGGGTTGATTTTCGATTTTTGACGGAAGAGCTGCCTTTAAACTAGGCCGAGCCGACTGGTTACAACCTGTCGCCTCGGTCCACTATGCGTACGACACGTACATGTATACACACACGTATAATTGCAACCTTGTGCCCGTTTTCAGATTGTTAACCCATTTTTAGACACAATGCGGAATAACTACATTCAGTCAAAAGAGGGCAGTATTTTAAAAATCTCAAATTTTCTCCAACGATTGTTATGCGTAACAATCGTTGGAAAAAACAATATAAATTTCAACTTTTATTGAAAACGACAGCACACCAGGTGCCATCATTTCACAGGATGATAGAGACTGCTATTAACTTAGTCTAGTCGGGTATTTCGTAATAATTGGGAGGATTACCAATTGTGTACACTACATTTAATAGTGGAACCCTACTTGTACCTCAGGTGGCGTATCTAGTATTTTGGTGGCCGTTTTAAGGGTGAAATCGGATGTTTTTGTTTGGGTCTTAAGACAAATTTGATTAATTCTTAGCCGATAGCACACAATTGTCTTGGACCCTACTATCGCCAGATCATGTCCAAGTGTTAAGAAAGGCGATAAAAGGGTCCAAGTTACTCGGACTAGTAAGGTTTGTGAAAACCTAGTCCGAGTAACTTGGACCCTTTATCGCCTTTTTACCATCTCATTAATTGTTCCAGAACCTGCCGCGTGGAATTATCTTTTGTTATTCTGATTTTTTAACCGATTGACGCATATGGTGCTCGATACGGGGCAGAGGGAACCCCCCCCCCCCCCCCACTCTTTTGTGTTGGTCATTGTGTTCCCGGAATCTCAGGAATTCTTTTCAGATCTCTAGGGGGGATGTGTTAGGTAACAATAGTCTGGATAGGGTATAGGAACAAAGGGGGGTACCCCTCTGCCCCATATCGTGCTGGGTATAGATGGACGAGTTGAAATCCTCTTGCCCTGTTACTATAATTATACAAGCACTGTGCAATTTGAATAATACAATTAAGGCAGTGGGACGGTCACAGCAGTGGATGGTCACAATTTGAATAATAAAATTAAGGAAGTTGATGGTCACAGTGGGCAGTACCAGTGGACAGAGCGTTATAAGCAAGGCGTTTCATTGGCTGAGACATAAATGACCGTCCTGTGTACGTTCAAAAAAAAATGAACACTACTTTAACTTCATTAAGGGTACTTGGTTTTTTGAAAGGTTTCTAAAACTGTGAAATAGCATTATTTATAACTTTCTACAGCCGATGAGACCAAAATCGCAGAAAGCTTGGGAAACAAAAGCCTTGTCCAGGAGCAGATGCTGCAGGAGCAGCAGCAGCAGCGGCGGCAGCTGCTGCAGCAGCAGCTGCGGGAGCAGCAGCAGCTGTGGGAGCGGGAGCTGCGGGAGCAGCAGCAGCTGTGGGAGCGGGAGCTGCGGGAGCGGAAGCAGCTGCGGGAGCGGGAGCGGGAGCAGGAGCAGCTGCGGGAGCGGGAGCGGGAGCAGCTGCGGGAGCGGGAGCAGGAGGAGCAGCTGCGGGAGCAGGAGCAGCAGCTGCAGGAGCAGGAGCAGCTGCTGCGGCTGCAGCGGCTGTAGCGGCTGCATCAGGAGCAGATGCAGCAGATCCTGGAGAAGAGGCAGCATGAGCAGCTGGAGGAGCTGCTGTAGGAGAAGCAGCGGCTGCAGGACTACATTGCCAAAACATAGAAATACAACATAACGTTAATTCTCTTGTTTCTTTTGGATGCAGCTGCACCCGCAGTTTCCTCTACAGCAGATACGGAATACTGAATTCAAATGTATGAGTACACTTCTGATTTGAACGTGGAGACTACATGTAGGGCTGGATTATACAAATACAGCATGGTTTGAGGGGAAGTAGTGGGAAAAACTGGTCCCGAGGTGTAGGTCAGCTCGACTACCTCCCGACGCGAAGCGGAGGGAGGTAGTCGAGCTGACCTACACCAAGTATTTGTTTTACTACACCTCATAAATATGACGGAAATCAATGACGAAAATCTCACGTTACTCGTTACTGATCATACTCCGGCCATTGTGAGTGGACATTGGAATAGCCGGTTTCTGATCATACTCCGGCCATTCTGAGTGGACATTAGAATGGCCGGTTTCTAATCATACTCCGGCCATTCTAAATGGAAATTAGAATGGCCGGTTTCTGATCATACTCCGGCCATTGTGAGTGGACATTGGAATAGCCGGTTTCTGATCATACTCCGGCCATTCTGAGTGGACATTAGAATGGCCGGTTTCTGATCATACTCCGGCCATTCTGAATGGACATTAGAATAGCCGGTTTCTGATCATACTCCGGCCATTGTGAGAGGACATTGGAATAGCCGGTTTCTGATCATACTCCGGCCATTGTGAGAGGACATTGGAATAGCCGGTTTCTGATCATACTCCAGCCATTGTGAGTGGACATTGGAATAGCCGGTTTCTGATCATACTCCGGCCATTCTGAGTAGACATTAGAATGGCCGGTTTCTAATCATACTCCGGCCATTCTGAATGGACATTTGAATGGCCGGTTTCTAATCATACTCCGGCCATTCTGAATGGACATTTGAATGGCCGGTTTCTGATCAGACTCCGGCCATTCTGAGTGGACATTAGAATGGCCGGTTTCTGATCAGACTCCGACCATTCTGAGTGGACATTAGAATGGCCGGTTTCTGATCAGACTCCGACCATTCTGAGTGGACATTAGAATGGCCGGTTTCTGATCAGACTCCGACCATTCTGAGTGGACATTAGAATGGCCGGTTTCTGATCAGACTCCGACCATTCTGAGTGGACATTAGAATGGCCGGTTTCTAATCATACGCCGGCCATTCTGAATGGACGTTAGATTGGCCGGTTTCTGATCAGACTCCGGCCATTCTGAGTGGACATTAGAATGGCCGGTCTCCGATCATACTCCGGCCATTCTGAGTGGACATTAGAATGGCCGGTCTCCGATCATACTCCGGCCATTCTGAATGGACATTAGAATGGCCGGTTTCTGATCATACTCCGGCCATTGTGAGTGGACTTTAGAATAGCCGGTCACTGATCAGACTTCGGCCATTGTGAGAGGACATTGGAATAGCCGGTTTCTAATCAGACTCCGGCCATTCTGAGAGGACTTTAGAATGTGGTATTTTTGGCAATATATTCTTTCAAAGTAAGGGCCGAATTTAAACTGTTGTATTTCTTGTCATAAACCTTGCTGTTATGAACGAAGGCTGGAAGAAGTGTATATTTACATGTAAAACATTGTACTCTGCTCTGTACATTTTTCAAGGAAGTCCCTTGTCGTTTTTCACTAACTAAAATGTGGTTACGTTTCATGGAAAGCAGTTATTCAATAAGTTTAACGAAAATACAAACCTTTGTTAATTGACAAAGTTTTAGAAAATAATAAAAAAATTGAATTGAAATGTTCCCTTTCCGTATTTGTGTCAGTACCAGGAGATTTCCTACTCTAAAGTTTGTGCTTTTACTATCTGATTGCAAGTGCAACACTTTTAATACGATAATTTTGACAAAACAGAACAAAGTTGATGTTTTCGGATGAAAAATCGCCTTCATGACCAAATATGAAACTAGGGAAATAGTTTTGAACGCGTTATTGTTGTTTCTGAGCTCAAAGTAGTTCCGTGTGTCATATGCACGGCAGCATATGCAACAGGGGTGAAATAGTCTGGTGCCAACACTCTTTAATATGCCTTTACTGCAGTATTTACAAGGACTACAAACAACAGACTGGTTCCGTAAAGATTACATGCCATAAACTACATGTTTATGCGGCTTATTCCAGAGGGAATTTTTTGTGCTACCAGAAAAAAATACCGCACGGCAGCAAGCTGGATACTCACCGGGATGACGTCACCTAGCAGCGTATCATTTTTACTTCCCGGACGCGCGGCGGAATCGGCCAATGACGCGCTCCAATTTGCTCATGAATATTTATGAGGTGTAGTAATATCCAATAGGCACAGTAGGCACTGTGCCTAGGGCTTACGAAAAAATAGGGGACTATGAAAAATTGGAGGACCTACGAAAATGCCTCAGTATGCCATATACATGTATATCGAGACCCATGAACGCGCACGCACTGACAACGCAAGTTTTTGGTGTCGCCCTTCTGAATGTTCGATTTTGGGAAAGCTTTAAATTAGCTAGTACATGTACATACATGTAGCTGACCCCTGACCGTAAACCGCAATACATATACATGTATACATTGTGCAAAGCCCCAGTACTTTCCAGTGTTATGAAATTGGTGTTGACGTGCCCAAGAAGTGGCGTAACTACAGGTTTCTCCAGCTGACATCCGTGTGCCCCCCCCCCCCCCCCGGGTTCCCTCATTTGAAATCTTGAAATGTACCAAAAAATTCATGCAGTTCCTGTACCTTCAGTTACCCCTTGAAAAAATGTGCGCACCCCCAGGTTTCCCCCCCCCTGAAATTTCACCCAGTTACGCCCCTGTCCCCAGGGTGGAGGGCCTACTAAACACTTAATCCGGCCCTGGTGGAGACAGTCCAGTCATTTTTCCCCCTGATGGTCTTTACACCTACGTCTAAACAGGACGCATATAAACATACAACAGATGATAGACCATCAACCTGGAACAATTCTATGTTTTTAAAAATAGAAAAAAAGTAGACGTTTGGGAAAATGGGGGGATGGGGGGTGCAGAAGCACCCTACACCCCACCCCGGGATACAAGCCTGAATGCTATTATTTAGAAAGTATAATACTAATTTTTACATGTCGTTTTTCAACAAAAAGGCTAAATTAAGATTGACGGTAAAAAATGAACGTGTTGAAATATGGCTATTTTAAATCGGGCAGGGTTCTAAATGTAAACTTTTGTTATAGGTAATGAACCCATCCAGTTTGTTACTGAAGCTAAAGTCTTCGGTGTCTGGACACAAAGCAACATTAAAGGTACACATCGGCCTCAACCGGCCTCAACCGGCCTCAAATAAGCAATTCAGAATCCTGGATTATACTATTTAAAAGGTTCTTGTGAACAAAATTTACCAAAATGTCTTTTCATTAACGAGAAATGGTCAAAAATCTGAAATATGTCAAAGGTTAACGTATATGCTTTTCCAGCCGCAACAACCGTCCACTTTTTGTGACATTATTGCGCAAGATTGCCTGTAGACTGGTGCTTTGCTTAGTACACACAGCCGGCGCCAGTACTTTAATGATCGCCGTACTAATATGTACAGTGCAGTAGAGTGCAGCGTTGATAGATTTATGCGGCAGCTGTGCTGGGTCTTCGCCCCGCCGGCCGCACGCCGTGTCTCGTGAAACATGAGTCCGTCGCCCTCGCCAAATTGAAGTATAATCAAAAATAAAACAATAGGTACAGTTTAGAAAAATAGTCTTGATTATTATGGTTAAATTAAACTGGAATTTGGTTTAGTTATTGAAAGGTTTTACGGCTGCAAGTAAAACTAGCCCTAATGATCACGTGAGTTTCGTGAACCAAAATTTGGTGCAAGAAAGTCACGTAACTAACTTTTTTGTTTTTGTATTTTTAAATACACGAAAACTGGACAATTTCAAGTTGTCGCGCACGGACCTTTATATTCTAATTAAGAAAACCCTTCCAGTCATGGTGAAATGTAATTTAGCGCCTAAAATCGCCCAAGAGGCCGGTGTGTACCTTTAATGGGATGTCCAAGTTAACAGTATGTATAAGGAGGCTAATATGAAGTTGTACACGCTCAGAACGTTAAAAAGATTTGTTTTTTTCTGTTATGAACTGATTGCTGTTTATAGTGGTTATATTATAGACCCGTGCCTGAGTATGCCGATGGCATTCTAGTATAACTTTTAGTCAATCGCAACAATTAGAGTCTGTTCAAAAACGTGCTTTAAAAATCATACTAGGGTTCATGTATTTTTCATATCAGGATTCCTTAATAACTTGCCAGCTTGAACCTCTAGCTGAGAGGAAAGCTAATCATTGTATTAAATTTGCCAAGGGTCTTTCATCTAATCCTCGTACTTAATTCCACCTACTCGTCTGGAGTGTCATGGCTGTATTTTACGTAACAAACAAATTTTAAACCATCTCCTCTAAAACACAGCATTTCTACAATAGCCCAATCCCATTCTATATGGGTCATTCCATGAAGTTGGGTACATAAAGTGTGACATTTTGCCAAAAAAGGGCAATATTTAAACCCTAAAAAATAAATGTTCTACCTTCATCAGTTTTCACTGATCTGGATAAGTTGTTCATGCACACTTGCAATTAGTAGTTTCACAAGTCCAATGAAGGATTTGTATATTGTTTTTTTCACACTCGATGAAGATATGTCAAAATGTGAGTGACATTCCTCCAAATTTGGTGACTTGTGAAACCAGTACCTTAAAATGTCATTATATTCTCTCTGTTTTTATTAATTTGTCTAATTGTTACATTTTTTATAAACTTTTAAGTACATTTTTTATTAGGGTATGAAACTTGCGACTCTTCTAAGAAAGCTGGTAGATATACATGTAGGCCTATGGGTCATTCCGTGAATGAAAACAAAATGGTGTCCGTGTTACATGTGAAACAAAAACGCATTTTCTGACATATTTCCATTGATTTGCCTTAAAAGGGACACATTGCCTTCAAATGTCATGAAATTTTGCTGTTTGGAAATGTTCATGCAAAAAAACACGTATAATGTGTTGTAATTAGCGAGTAGTGATTACAAAACAAAAATTTTGCCTCTGACCCCTGACATGCGAAACAGACTTATTTTTAGTAGTAAATACCACCGTCTAAATAATGCGCAAAATACGCCATAAGTCTTTAGGCTGGTGCCGCAGCCAGTGGCCTTGTAAAGCTATCAGATGATCGCCAGGTACCATTCTCTACCTCGCGACACATATCGCCAGTGCTGCGCGCCGTGCCACAGTACATCAAAATGGATCAACAGAACGTACTTCAACCAGCTGCGACTGGAATTACGACTGGTGAACATGGTCTGCCATTTTGTGGAGTCAAAAATTTGGTTCTACAAAATGGCGGACCGTTATTTGTCACGAAATTAAACCAAAACCACGCAATTTGAAGGGATAGTTATGTGAATCTTTATATTCTACTTTTAAAAAAAGCTTCCCAACCATATCCATTTCAGTTTTATAGCCCAAATCGCAAAATTTAAAGCAATGTGTCCCTTTAAACAAGTCTGCATTTTATGAACTAGTATATATCTCGAATGAAAAGATATGAAAATCAGACCTCTTCAGTAAATATGAGGCATAAAATATGAATTTGTGGATTTCACGTGTTACATGGATCATGGAGGAACCTTCCTCCATGCATGGATACCCTAATGGTGATGTATGTAGTCTACCTTTAAAGGCCTTATTGAAATACAATGTAATATGTAGAAGAAATACAATGTAACTCTTGCGCTACCGTATTGGCTTTTTTAGTTTAAATTCTATAGGGACATACATTGTACATGTAGGCCTAAGGGGAGTATTTCCTGTATACAGATGTTTCAATGCGTTTCTTGGAAACTGCTTTTCTTTGTATGCGATGAGGGGGTCAAAGGTGAAATTTGTAAATATAAACATCAATATACATGTAGATTATCATTATGCATTGTGGCATGCATGTCCGCTCATAGGTTTGATGCTTATATTGCCATGTTTGATGACTAGTGGTCGAACGCCCATTCTAATTGAATTTAACACGTGCGCATAAACTTCTTCGCAAAACCGCCTGGTTAAGACGTACGTCACAATGGTTAAAAGGGATTGTGGGAAGGAATGAGACTGCTTTTTCCTTCCCACAATGCCTTTTTACCATTGTGACGTCTCAACCAGACGGTATTTGCGAAGTTGTCTATTGCTGCGTTCCAATCACGTCGTGGTGTTTTTCGTGTTCACGTCACAAAGTCTGGTAACTCGTATTCACTAGTGGTGAACTGGAGGCGGGATTTTCTTCTCGAGTTCACGACTTGCTTGACGACATGTGCGCGTGCGCAACCATCTCGTAAACTCGAGAAACACGGCGTGATTGGAACGCAGCATATTGTGCGACCACCTTTGTGTTCACACACGCGCGTTAGGTCACGCAGGTCATTCGGGAAAAAGTCATTGTGCACATGCGCAGTTGAAATACTGAACTGGCGTATTGCCTCATAAAGCAATTTCTACTCTAATTTGAATTGGGTAATTGCGACTTTGTAAACAGAATTCTGTGGGTTTTTAACACATTTCTTCTGCTTGCTGTCTCGGTTCCAGAGCCACTTTCTTTACAACAGACTTAAGCTCAACAACATAAGGGCATGTGCTATCCAGACTAGCGCCGCTGCTATGTATAGCGGTTATGTATAATGCATACAAAAGACGCGGATTGTTAAATACATGTACCCATGTGTCTCGCACGCTTCAGCTTCTCCATCATTTGCATAAAAAAGAATTTACTTAATGCTATGCAGTTAAAAAATATGGTTATTCATAAGGAATGTAGAAGATGCTTCTGCTGAATACGCATACGTTTACTTCGTAGCATTTCCAAGTTTTATACATAGGCATATACTAAAATTATTTTAACATGAGATTTAACTTTAAATGTAGTATACAACATTTGCAAACATCAAACAAAAAACTATTGAATTATTACAAAATGGCAGTCTCGAGCATCCGGTGAAATCATGGCACAACTAAGTGGTCGAAATTGTTATTGTTTTCCAACGATTTGTCTTCGAAATTGTCTAGTTCCCCGATCTGATTATTCCCAGACGCGATTATTCCCCGATCTGTTTAAAGTTTTGTGTGCGTGCTGGGAAAACATACCTTAGACAAAACGGACCTGATAATTATCAGGTCCGTTTTGTCTAAGGTATGTTTTCCCAGCACGCACACAAAACTTTAAACAGGTCAGTGTTACAGTATTTTCTAGCATAAAATACCTAGCCCCCAAATCCGTTTATTGCTGAAAAAGCAAATGCAAAAGCAAATGGTGTATACTACCTTTAAGAAACCCCAATCGATGTACATTTATGTAGCAGTGTTAGTAAATAAAACACGTAGATTCATAAAAATAAAATCGTCAAAATTATAATACTAATGTACGGCTACAAACTTCTTGCACGTAATGCCTTGGAATATTGTAGGCCTAACCAGAGTTGTAATCAAGTCAATCACAAGTCTTCACAAGTCACTTTACAATTCTGGTCTCAAGCCATGTAACAAGCTATTCAAACACACTGTATAACAACAGCATTTCTTTGTCATTCATCCCATGTAGCTTGAGCTGACTTGTGGTTGACTTGTGATCTGACTATTGATCTGACTTGTCATTGGGCCTGTGAGGGCCTGACCTTTCGAACCAAACAGAATCTGTTTTACCAGCTATATACATAAAATCGTGAAAACTTGCAAGTAACAGAAAATAACCTCAACATTTATCTCTCTGACAAGGAGACGGTGTGTGTTGACGGTTTGACGGTGATAAGTACATGTATATGACCGCGGAAAACTGTTCAGTAAATATGTACAGGGAATCTCTGCCCAAAATTCTTACAGATGCTGCGTCCGTGGTTTGGGGGCGTGACACACCAAAAACAGATTTAGACTAAATACTAATTTTCAAAGTGAACAAAGAAACTGCCAGGAGCGGGATTCGAACCTGCGACTTCCGATATACCGTACCGGCGCTCTACCAGCTGAGCTATCTTTGTTCGGGTGGGCGCCAGTCAGAAGTCATTCTGTAGAAATATCGGCCCTGAATTTCCAATTTAGACTCAGCAAGGAGCGGGACACTCCTAATTCTTTAATGTAAGCCTACAATCATGGGCGTTGCCAGGATTTTTTTCTAGAGGGGGCAAAATCCCAAGATCATTTTGTTTTCGAGGGTGGGGGGACATTTGCCCACCCCACCACCATTGGCACCCCGGAAACCCATGTTCAGGCCGGTGTAGTATGAATATCCGTCTCCCTGAAAAGCCGACTTGGTGGTTCTCATCTACTGCGCATGCATAAGTGGTGATTAATGGGACAGTGACCGGTCACGTGAGAGGGTTTGACCAATAATAGGGAAGAAAAGTCAATATTTCATTGGAGTCGGATATTCATATGACACTGGCATTAAATTAACAGTAATATGACGCCTTGTCTTCTTTTTCTTTTTCCTTTTTTTTTTTAGTTTCCAGGGGTGAGGAGGTCAAGTGCCCCCCCCCCCCCCCCCCCCCCCCATCCCGCACCTCGCGACGCCCATGCCTATAATTATGGCAATATTAGCAAGTACATGTACATAGGCATGGGCGGTGATTCGGGGGCGATGGGGAATAGGGCCTACCACCATTTTGTCCCCCTTTTTTTTTGGGGGGGGGGGGGGGAGGAGTCTAGGACAGCTAGTTCCCCCTTCCCCCATAGGCGGCGGAAGGGGTGGGGGGTTCCTCTCCCACCCCCCCTCCCCCCACTTTTGGCTGTTCATACAAGAAAAACAGAAAAGGGCAGCAGCCGGCCGAGAATTTTTTTCCCAAACGTCATCCGAATAAATGCATTGTTGAGCGCCCTCTCTGCGCTGCACTGCCAATTCCTACTGACACGGTGACACTGCCTGCTTCCTTTGGGGAATATTTTTGATCCACTATTGAGTTTACATGATTCTCAAGATATGTTAAAGCATTACAAAAATACCAGTTCCTCTACAAGTGATAGACCCAAGACGTAATGACGTTACGCTTTGTTTACACGTGCGCTTTCCTGTGGGAGCCAGGTCAGGGCACCAGACATAGCAACCTCGTTCCCATGGTGTCGAGCCGACACCACAGCTGCTCTCTCACCCTGGTATGGGATCATTTAAATATCCAATATTTTTAGATACGCATGCAAATTAGGCTCCCTGTGAGCGATGTATTCTGGGCACGTGGTAGTCTGATGGCAATTCTTAAACTTCACATCTTCGTCGAATTCACAGCATAGGCTCTTTGGTAATAGATTGATTAGCTTGATTGTAAAATCGTGGAAAAGGCGGCAAACTACGTGCAGTTCATGGGTTCTCAGAATGGTTGACATGGTTGAGCATCAACGAAGCGTCATTTATCTCTAAATGAAAAGGACAAAAAACAAAGTTACATACCCTTGTACGCGTGGCGCACACTCGAGGCAAATTAGGCTTTAGACTTCATTTCGTCAGTTTTGATAAAGCCTAAAAAAGGACAGGCTTTCGCCGGGGCAACAGGCCTCGGACTGCGGCATGACATGGCGTGCGGCGTTTGCTGTTGGCACAAAGTACTCCTAGAACTATGAGGTTCCTGACATGAACCTCATAGGAAGACGCCGATTTTTCCCATAGGCTAGTACAGCAAGAATAAGAACGTCATTTCCATGCAACACGTTTCTACATTTTTCGCCGTGAATTACTTCATGGCTGCCCCCCCAAAAAATAATATGCCGCATTTACATCCTCACCTTGGTTGCGCCAAGTCAATTTTCGCCTGAAACGGGTCCAATTTGCGGGGAAAAAAAGAAAAAAAAATGCAGTCGTTCCGAAGCGATCACACACGCACACCATCGATTAAGCCGCACACACGAAGCTCCTGTAAGATATCCCAGCATGCATCCAGCCGGGTAATGTGCGGGGGGGGGGGGGGGGGGGGGGGGGGCCGTGGGGCGGTCAAGTCATGATTATTCATCGAAAATTCGAAGCGCGGTACGCGGATACGGCAGTTGCCTGCCGTCGCGTACCGCGCTTCGAATTTTCGATGAATAATCATGACTTGACCGCCCCACGGCCCCCCCGCACATTACCCGGCTGGATGCATGCTGGGATATCTTACAGGAGCTTCGTGTGTGCGGCTTAATCGATGGTGTGCGTGTGTGATCGCTTCGGAACGACTGCATTTTGTTTTATTTTTTTTCCCGCAAATTGGACCCGTTTCAGGCGAAAATTGACTTGGCGCAACCAAGGTGAGGATGTAAATGCGGCATATTTTTTTGGGGGGCAGCCATGAAGTAATTCACGGCGAAAAATGTAGAAACGTGTTGCATGGAAATGACGTTCTTATTCTTGCTGTACTAGCCTATGGGAAAAATCGGCGTCTTCCTATGAGGTTCATGTCAGGAACCTCATAGTTCTAGGAGTAGGCACAAAGGACCAAAAACTCACCGTTTCGTTCGCAGCTGGAGCACTCTGACCAGGAGATCTGAGGAATAATTTGCTACAACCACTGCTACTACATGCACGCCAGTTTAGCGATGTTGACCCTGTGCATCCTCCACCGTTTTATGGACCTTCGTTCCACAACTTAACTTCGGCATATTGTGTCACTTCGTGTGAAAGCTACGGTGAAAGCAATTGCGGAAAACTTTTTTTTGTCCACTGACTCTCCAGATGTGCGTCCCACGTTTGTCGCTTTTGGAACAGTTTAACTTCAAGATGCAAGTATCAGATTTGACGGGTGTATTTTTTGAGGGGCTGGGCGTCACCATTGCAGACATTTCAGAGAATATATACTACAGAAAAGTCACTAACGGTAAAAAATACCAACAAAAGTTTCACTTTTGGCGCGGCAAACTTTCATCAAGAAATACAGTGGAATCACCAACTGTACGGTTTTAATTTCTCTATATGCTAATAAGCTAATGCTGTATTTTCACTATCCAATCAGGGCACGAGTAAGGAGTTCCCATCCCAGGGCTTACTATTGGAAACGAGGTTGAAAATAAAGTAAGCCATGGGAACGAGGTTGGAGACATAGAAAAGCACACATGTAAACAAAGCGTGACGTCATTACGTCTTGGGTCTATTCCAGTACCTCATCAATGGGCTCAGTTAATCAGATTGGAGGGCCACCTTTATACTGCTCGAAACCAAGACCAAAAAACTAAAAGGAATGTCAAAACCAAACATTCAAAGCCACTCAAGATATTGAATGTTAATTGTCAGAGCGTACATGTACGTGCCAAGTCATCAGGTTTTCTTCTGTTTCTGGATTCTGAGGGTCCCGATATTATCGCCGGGACTGAATCCTGGTTACGTAAACGCGCCACCGGAATACAACTGTAGCGTGCCGAGGGGAGCGATGGCAACTATAATCCTCTTAAAATTTCCTTAACCACAAACAAACCAAAATAATGACAAATTGCAAATTTTTGAGAGCTCCTTTTTCTGTTTATGTTACTACATAGCGCATTGGAATTTAACAACAAAATAATTCATTTCCGTGACAAATTCAATAAACTTAAATTTCGGCATACAAACGTATTCAGTTTTTCTTAAACTTGTATGCAATCTAAAAAAAAGAAATATGAAATCCCAAAATTACAAAAGTGAAGCATCTGGCTTCCTTTAGTTTAGTCAAAATTACTCACAATTTATTTACTACGCGCAGATTCAATTAATAAGTACAAATCACAAACAAAATTATATGCTGGCAAAATTAAATCAACGCAAAATCTCGGATTTAAATGAAGTATTCAAGACAGTTTCAATTTGAAGGTGTGCGACCAACGCAAAAAAAAAAAATACAAATTAATAAATTTAATATGTAAACATCTGACTCGATCTAACAAATCAAACACACCCAGCTGCTGGTAAGAACTGATCATTTTGGAAAACCCCCTTTTTGTAAGAACATCTGAGCACCTGTGATATCCAAGCCATGCCCAATTTTGCAATTTTAATTAAATAGACCAAAGATTTTGGTTTATTTGAGAAATGCCAAAAAAGTACAGATTCTACACTTGCCAAAAAGAGAATTGCTCAAACATGTTAGAAAAACTCTTAAAAGATTAACAATTAGGCCCAAGGCCATACATGTACTTGCACTCACATGTACATTATATGCCTAGGTCTTGTGGCTAATACAAAAACAATAACTTGACAAGTTCTCACCAGCAAAACCTGAAAATATCAGCCATCCGTTTTCAATCCCCATAAATCCCATGTCAAGGAGTTGCAAAATGACTTTTAGAAACCTCTAAACTAATTTGGTCTCACCATGGAGGAAGGAATCCATGGTCTCACACAATCAAAATTCTGGAAAACAAACCGGTCGCATGGCCACCATGCCACACCCGGGCCCTCTCACAGCCCAACCAATTTTCCTGTAAAACAAAAACCCCTCTAACATGGACCTTAAATATAACTACAAAAATACAATTGCAACTCCTTAATCCATGGCGATAAAGAGGATAAATTAAGACGAGGCAACTCACCAAAAATAACAGCAAAACTCGAGTCTTAGACCCAACAAAAAAAAGCACAACATACTTGAATGGAGGCAGGGCAGCAACTGCTGAATTCAACATTTTCAGCAAAAGCTACCTTGCCAAACGAGGGCAGCACAACATTATTTAAATTTAAATGACGCCCTCTTGTGATAATAAAACAACATTTGTTACACAACCATAAACAATAATTATACTCAATTGCTGTTGATTATATTTCGCCAATTCCGGAGAGACTCACCCTGTAGATTGTTCCTTGTGATGCAATCTGATCCACCCTACGCAGCTAATGGAATCAACCTTATTAGTATGCAAAACTCTCAACGACTGCTACATATACCCAGTGATCTCTGGAATCGCCGTCTTTTGTTACTTGTGTGCAGTCTGATCGTAACATCCCGTTTACTCTCTTTAACTAAAGTAATTAAGACTAAATTTAACGACATGCCTCTAGATTTGCCTTCGAAAGTCCGCAAGCGTTCTTCGGCTCCGGCTACGGTTTCTCGACCTCCGCCGGACAACGACGAGCAACTCCCCGTCGATATCCTGGCCTTGGCGGCGAAGGAAATTGGTAATGTTGGTGAAACTGAACCAGGGCCTGGCAGATTTGGCCAACCCAGATCTTGGGTTGGACCGCCATCTGAGTGCCAAACTTCTGTCCACGTGCCGTCGAGGACTGAAAGTTTTTCGGGTAGAGGGGTGTCGTCGCCGAAGCCCTTCCTGGCCCACTCATCTGCTCCGTCAGAACGTTTTTTCCAAGCGGGGTCCGGCTCCGGCTCGACTCCCGTGCCTTCGGCTCAGGTCGGCGGCGTGGCCCCCGGTGACAGTACCGGCGGGCTCTTTCAGTCTGGGGATCCATATTCCTCATGGGCCCAACAGCAGCGACCACTGTTCATGCAGCCGCCGCCTTCAATTCCGCCGTGGGGACAGAATTTTCCACCACAAACTGTTGCCCCGGGCTACGCTCCAGGATACGCTCCAGCTCCCGGCTATGCTCCAGCTCCCGGTTTGCCGTATTTCTGTAACCCTTGGGGTATGCCGACACAGTGGTTCCCGCCAGCCCAACAATCCCACACCGAACAGCCGTCGGCTTCACTGACCGCTACCGGACGACGTCATCGATCATCCGGGAATGTGAAACCTCAGCCCACTCCTCGCGATTTAACCGACGCCATTTTTGATGCATCAGAACGGTACACCGTGTCTGACCCGCCTAGCGCAACCAGTGACAGTGACGGCGAGAAATCCCAGGTTTTGGCAGCATCACCTTCCAATGTTAAGGTTTTTCGTAACCCTCATCGCAAGGACTTGGGTAATCCCATCTCGGAGAAGGTTCTGAAATGGTGGGCAGAGCTCCGATCTCATCGTCTCTCGTCTGAGGATTTCAAGGAGGAGGTTAGTACCCACTCCGTTCCCGAGGAACAGGAGAAGTATTTTTCTGCCCCTGAATTACCTACCGGTATTAAAAAGGTTTTCCGTCAAGCCAATTCTAGTTCCGTTTCTGTTGATGATAAGCTTCGCTTATCCCATGGTCATGTCCTCAAGGCGGCTCTCCCTTTCTTGCGACTTTTCGATGCCGTGGCTGACCCTGATTGTCCTGAGGAGATCTCCAAGGAGAATGTGTTACAGTTTTTGTCCTGCGGAATTATACTCCTCGGCTCAGCGAGCCAAAGCTTGGCCCTCTCTCGGCAGCATGCTTTCGATGACATTGTTGACAGGAAATTTGATGTCATCAAGAAGAATTCGCCATCCTTGAATGAGCTGTTTGGTGCGTCCGTTTTGAAGGACATCGAGGATACTGAGAAGGTGAACCGGTTGGCCGCGAAAGTGACCTACACCAAGCCTAGGCCCTCCAGTTCCAGGGGACGGCGTTATTCTCCATATCAGAATTTTGCCAGGACCGCCCGATGGAGACGCTTCTCTTCTTCAGGCGGAAGAGGTAGTTCTCATAGGGGTACCTTTCAGAGTTTCTCCAGGGGTGGCACCTCCTATGGAGGTGATAGAGCTAAATTTGCCAAATCCTCGCACTCTCAGAATACAAAAAACTAGCTCATATTGAGCCTGCGTCCGGTGTACATATTAATCATACAGTGTTTTCTCACCATATTTGTGCTCCAACCTTTTCTGCACCTCTTGCTGGTAGACTGAAGTTTTTCACTCAATTTTGGAGTTTGATCACCAATGATCCTTGGATCCTTAATGCCGTTTCCGGCTATCATATAGAATTTCTTTCTACTCCATTTCAAGTTCGTGTTCCTACGCCTCGAGCTCAGTCTAAGCGTCATGAATTTCTTTTTGATCAGGAGGTGCAAAAGATGTTGGACAAAGGGGCCATAACTGTTGAGCTTCCAGTTTCAGGACAATTTATTTCTACTCTTTTCATGGTCCCAAAAGTTTCGGGGGATCTTCGCCCGGTTATTAATTTGCGTCCTTTAAATCATTTTATTGCATATCACCATTTTAAGATGGAGAACATCTCGGCGGTCAAAGATCTTTTGTCCAAGGACGATTGGATGACTACCATTGACCTTAAGGATGCTTATTTTACGGTTCCTGTGTACTCCCTCCATCGTAAATATCTCCGTTTCTGTTGGAAAGGGGTTCTTTATCAGTTTTCCTGCCTTCCTTTTGGCCTTTGCAGTGCCCCTCGCACATTCACAAAGATTTTGAAACCCGTCGTGTCCTTCCTCAGGGAGCGAGGAATCCGTTGTGTCATTTACCTTGATGATTTTTTAGTTCTTGGTTCGTCGATGCAGGAGTGTTTAGGCAACACTCACGAGACAGTTGATCTTCTTCAGAAGTTGGGTTTTGTCATAAATCATAACAAATCTTCTCTTCGCCCATCACAGAACATCCAGTACCTGGGATTTGTCATCGATTCGCAATCAATGACCCTTTCCCTCAGTCAAGCGAAAATAGACAGAGTCATCCGCCACTGCCACGAGATATTGGCAGCAGAGTCCACGTCGGCACGCGAGGTTGCCAGTTTGCTGGGCAGGTTATCCTCGACGGTTCAAGCGGTGTTTCCAGCTCCGTTATTTTATCGTCACCTTCAGTTCGACAAGATTTTAGCCCTTCACAAGAGCGGCGATTACGAGTCCCTAGTTTCTCTTACCCCGGAGTCCAGAGAGGAGCTCCTTACTTGGACTCAATATCTACAGTCTTGGAACGGTCGCAGTATTCTTCGTCATTCCCCAGATCTCACAATGCAGACAGATGCCTCAATGATGGGTTGGGGAGCCTGTCTCGACAGTCAGAAAGTAGGGGGCCGATGGTCGATGATAGAACAGCTGAAGCACATCAATTTCCTGGAATTGTTGGCAGTCTTTTATGCTCTGCAGAGTCTTCTGAAAGATCGACACGATCTCCAGGTTCGTCTCCAGCTAGACAACTCCGTAGCAATCGCCTACATCAATCACATGGGCGGTACACACTCCGCGGACCTTGCACGTCTGGCCATCAAGATCTGGCTCTGGTGCCTCAAGCGAAGCATCTATCTGTCGGCGCAACACATTCCCGGATCACACAACGTCACTGCGGACCAATTGTCCAGGGTTTTCAACGATCGGGCAGAGTGGCAACTCGATCCCCGGATCTTTCACAGGGTCATGCTGAGGTTGCAGTTCTCCCCGCAGGTGGATCTGTTTGCAACCAGATTGAACACCCAGTTAACCCATTTTGTCTCCTGGCAGCCCGACCCCCTGGCCTGGAGAGTAGACGCTCTCCTTCTCGACTGGAAGGGAATCCAGGGTTATGCTTTTCCTCCATTTTCTCTCCTCACGAGATGCTTATACAAGATTCGGGAGGAGGCTACAGTGGTCCTGATTGCCCCGGTATGGAGGACTCAAGCATGGTACCCCAGGCTGTTGGAGCTTCTAATCGATTTTCCTGTTATCCTGCCCCGGACAGCGGACCTGCTTCGTCTTCCGCACGATCATCGCCTTGTGCATCCATTGACGAATCAGCTAGACCTGGCCGCATGGATGTTATCCGGGAGAACTTGCAGTCAGAGGGACTTTCACTTGCAGTGTCCTCCACTATTCTATCCTCCTGGCGGGAAGGGACTCACAGGCAATTCAACTCCGCTTGGAAAAGTTGGAATAGCTGGTGTCTTCAAAGACAGGTGGATCCGGTTCATTCATCTATAGCTGATCTTTTAAATTTCCTGCAAGGTCTCTTCGACAAGGGTCTCCTTTATAGGACCATTAATGTTTACCGTTCGGCCATCTCTTCCGCTCATAGTTTTGTGAATGGTGCTCCCATTGGTCAACACCATTTGGTTACACGTTTTTTCAAAGGTATTCTCACACTGCGACCTCCTCGCCCCAGATATATGGTTACCTGGGACGTCACAACAGTCTTGGATTTCATCAAGTCCTTACCGGACAACAGACGTTTGTCACGGAAGCAGCTCACCTTAAAGCTGACTATGTTGTTGGCTTTGGTAACCGCTAGCCGTGTTTCGTCTTTGACAGCGATACATCTTCACCAGATGGTCAGGCAGGCGAACGGCGCTTATGTTTTCTGGCTTGTTCACCCTTCGAAGCGTGTTTCGGTCGCTAAACCGTTTCATAACTTAGAAGTTCATCCTTTCCCGGCTTGCAGGAATTTATGCCCTGTTCGTGCTCTTCAGGAGTATCTTGATCGAACTCAACATTACCGGGGTGAAGGTAGTTCACAATTCAGTCAACTACTTCTGTCTCATGCTAGGCCTTTTCACCCAGTAGTGCCTTCTACTGTTTCCAGGTGGCTACGAGACGTCATGTCTCTTTCAGGGATTGACACTTCCTCCTTTAAAGGTCATTCGACTAGAGGTGCGTCTACCTCAGTGGCAGCTCAGGCAGGTGTCTCCATGCCTGATATCCTAAAGGCGGCAGATTGGTCTTCGGCCACCACATTTGCCAAATTTTACAATAGGTCTTCCTCCTCTTCGGAGTTTGGCCGAGCAGTCCTGGCATTGTCATCGGCACAGATGCTTTGAAGTCTACAGGGTGAGTCTCTCCGGAATTGGCGAAATATAATTCCCCAATTAGATAAAGGTACTTACCTGCAATATAATTAGAATTATATGAGACAATGGAGGAGAGACTCACGCTCCCTCCCTATGTCTCTTTTCTTTGTTTTATTTTTTCTTTCTACAGGTCTTTGACCTTTACACCCTCCCGAGCGCCGATGACAAATACCTCCATGCGATACCGTACCGTCACACAGCGACAAGCTTCAAAAAGACGGCGATTCCAGAGATCACTGGGTATATGTAGCAGTCGTTGAGAGTTTTGCATACTAATAAGGTTGATTCCATTAGCTGCGTAGGGTGGATCAGATTGCATCACAAGGAACAATCTACAGGGTGAGTCTCTCCTCCATTGTCTCATATAATTCTAATTATATTGCAGGTAAGTACCTTTATCTAATTGGGGAATTATTTAGTGCCGATTTTGGTTGATGATAACTCAAATTTGACTGGCGTTTTTGTGGAGAACTTTTCAGAATCATAATCTCAAGAAATAATCATGTCAAAAAACCAAAGAGTTCTCTTAGACCTGGCCAGGGGGTCGGAACGGGATGAAAAGCAAGATTTTACCCCATATGGCCTATCGGCTAAAAAAAAAAAAAAAAAATGAACCTATGTCACTGAGCAACATGCAAGGACAGCCGTGATTGCATACGACTTCTCGAAAATGAGCAGCGATAGTTACCGCGTCCATAGTAGATATAGGAATTAACATTGGCCATCTCGTGCAGTGATCTGTAAACAAGACATATCGATTACTGGAAGTAGTTACAGGAAGTGGACCTAAAATGTCAACCCTAACTCTTTCAAACGGTTCAGCAGTTTTCATGGTATAGTGGCGTAACAACGTTATGTTTGGGCGTTTTTGTTTTAGCACAGGAATCACAAGATCGTACCCAGTTATCTATGTCTGGATGCATGAATTTCCAAAAGTATTTTACTGTAAGTCCTATGAAATCCAAAATGAGCTGACAATACATGATCATGACAGTGACAAAGAAGGTCTGTGGTATATACATGTACATGTATAATTGAACAATGTCTCGCTCAGGTAATCTTCGTGTCTGAGGAGTATACCATATGATACAAAATACCATCATAGACAAAATATTGATTAGCTTCGGACTAGGTCTATCATAGATTTAGCAAATCATCTTTCTGTTGTTCTTTCCTTACTTCATCCAAGTCAAGATTTTTGTGAACATCTGGTATTTAACTTAGATACTTTTCCATCCTTTGACCAATACGATTATTAATTATACTGATACTTGACATTTCGAGGTTCTGTTGTCTGACTGGATTGTACATCACTACTTGCAGCTAAATGTTCTGGATGGTCATTAGAACACGTGTGTGGATCCACTGTTGACTGTAAGTTAACAGAAATTCGCTCATCTTCAACAGTGTTGCACCAGTATCAATCAAACAATTTACAGTATCTGCACCGTGGGGGACTCCGGTGAGCCCTGCGTATGAGCTAATCGAACGGCACAGGCCGGGTTATAATCCGAGTCGACCCAATAATCGAACGCACCCTACTACTACTACTACGACGGGAGGCGATATTCTTCTCTTTTGCTACATGACGCGACGGTGTCGAATGTTGCAAAACATCTGAAATACCCACCCCCCCCCCCCCCCCCGCGCGTTTTATTGTATTTATGCACAATTCTCATGCATTCCCACAATGGGAATGATGGAATGATGGAATGATGTAATGGAATTCCCCGCCGCTAAATATAGATTTTTAACCGAAGCATTGTTTTGGCGCCATTTTTGCAGTACTGGTGCTGTGCTACCTCGGTACGCGTACGGGTCAGTAGTTCAATCGTATCATGTAGCTTGCTATTCATAGCGTCGACGGAAAAGATATCCACCGTTACCTACGTTTAACAACAAGTAAAGTACGTACTATCAATATTTATATTATTTGGTCAGGCCGTCAGAGCTTGAGTGTCACGTTATCCCTGAGTAAGGTGTGCTTGGTGTATAGGGCAGTAACGCAGGCCCTATATACATGTAAGTACATGGTATTCCCTTTGTTTAGGTTTTGCAAGTTTATGCCCATCAAAAAAGGTGACAGAGTTCTACAAATTGATCAGAAGGTGGATTGTAATAATGGTACGTGTCACATCACTGCTGTTTCAGCTTGAGGTAAGAAGTAACTGGTCATCAGTGGCGGATCTATGGGGGGGGGGGGTGTTTTGGGGGTTTAAACCCCCCCCGGCCCCCTTGGGCTGAGAATTATTTTTGAAATAACCAGTGTCGGGTGTCGAAAATTCGGCACGCTGGGGTGTGTAGGCCAATCACCTCAGATAAACCCCCCCCCCCCCCCCCCCCCTTAGTGAAAACCTAGATCCGCCCCTGGTCATAATAATGAATGGAATCATGTACTAATTGTGGTGGGATTGTTTGTTTGTTTATGAATGAAAACATATAGGACAACGTTAGTTTAATTTTGAAGGTCCTTTGTTTGTTTGTTACACTATTACTGGAGTATTTGTAATATTTAGATTTGTATGTTAAAGGAAAATACTCATTAAAAATATGTCTATACCCCGTCCATATGAAAAGAAGGACATCCAAAAGTAACAACAATTATATTAGCAGATGTTTTTCTTCTCGATGTTGTTACAATTTGTTGGAGCCAGTTTCCGGTCAGGATCCCCTTTCTGGTCAAAAATGCGAACATGAAATTTATCATAAAAGTTTTGCTGAGAAAAAGGAACGACAAGAAATTCCCCAAGATCCATGCCCTGGCCCTAAGCATCTCAGTAATCTTCTGACGAAATGCTGGTCTCCGGAATACAAGAAGAGATACGGTATGGAAGAGGTTTTGCAATGCCTTGTTAAGCATGAAAGAGATGTGGGTGATTATAAATTGAGTTCTGTTGTGCGTGTTTGTTCTGTGGTGATCATAAAGCGGCTCTTTGAACAATCCTTGCAAAAAGGGTACGGTATACCTTTTATGGGTACGGATTAACCAGCGAAGGCCCAAGTTGTCCAAACTTTATCATGTGCTGTTTCATTGCATCAGAATGGGAAAAAATATCCCTGTTACATCGTTCGGACTTGCAGAGAACTTGAATGCGACAGCGAACAGGGAACTTGATGAACATCACACTTGTTCAAGCATAAAAAACACAGTTGACAAGCAACAACTACAAGGCATGTTTTATTGTTTTGTAATTCAGTCTAATTAGATATATCATGAATTAGGATTACAGAAATGTGACACGGCGAAATATTGAGGAACTGTTTCAGAATCAGGTGCGGCGGAACACTTTTGAAAGGGGGGGGGGGGGGAGGAGGGGAGGGGGGGGGGTGGAGGGGGGAGTGTTAGGCCTAATGGAGATGTAACGAACGGTGAAGTATAATTAGAACAGTAGCAAGGTTAGCCAAATGGGATGCCGGAAAGTAAACGTTCTTAACAGTCGACTTTTAATAATATTAAAAAAATCCTAAAAACGTAAAAAGGAAAAGTATGTACAAAAGGATGCGAGACTCAGGTGCAGTTCGCTTAAACCATGGGTAGGTTTCGTTTGTCTATGTCGTCATCTCCGTGTCTGTAAACTCTTATATTCCCTCGTACCGAACTTGGCAATGATTGGATCTATAAACTGGTCATCAAGCTCATCAACAGGCACTCTTCCGAACGGTTTAAACCCCCTTCTCCACGGGAATCGTCTGTCCCTTGTTCCGCCGCCTATGCTCAGAATTTAACAAGAGATGGCCATGTTTAACGTGTGCACAGGACTGATTTTCAAAAGAGGAGGAGCTGCATGCCTGTTTCCACCTTTGTCCTTTCTTGATTTTTAACCTTTACAAGATGATTGGAAATGCACGAAATGACATAATATCATAAACTAACTTTAATTGTAGTGTACACGATTGGTAATTCTCCAATATTTTTTTTTACTGAATTATTACGAAATACCTCACTAGACTGTAAGTTAATAGTAGTCTCAATCATCCTGTGAAATTATGGCACCAGGTGTGCTTTCATTGTCAAGAAAAGTGGAAATTTATATCGTCTTCCAACGATTTCCAGCTGAAAATCGTTGGAATACTGCCCTGTAGCCTTTAGTCCAGGCGCGCGTGGCTACCCGGACGAGTGGCGCGCTGGACATTCAGTGCGCGTCACGTGTCCAGCTGGTAGCCGGCCACGCGCACCTTGACTAAAGGCTATCATCCGCCCGACGGTTGAAAACGAGCGCCGTTTTTCTCTCGGTGTTTTCGCCATCCAACAACGCAAAACTTTGAACAGGTCAGTGGAACGATATTTCCTATAAATTACTAACCCCCAAATTCGCCCATTTTTGAAAATGGCAACAATGACCAATCATGTACACGGTCATTAAACTCCATTAAGGCACTCCGGTCTTTGAAAAAGGCTTGTAAAACTGTCACACAGCATTCTTTGTACATTATATTTCCACAGGAAGCTGCATGGGAAACCAAACCTCTAACCAGTAAAAGAAACAACGCTTGGCAATGAAAGCTGCACAGAATGGTAAATACAATTAGACCCATATAGTCCCATACAATCATGTCCCATACGTTCCTGACTCAAGTAGGAGATCTTAGATCCTTTTCTGAGATGGGGCCTCCATCGGTCAGGTAATAAGCTGTTAATACCTGCTAAAATCAACGTTGAAACTAACGAAAACTGCACGATTACCATGAATGTGCACTGTAAAAAATAGAGCCGTATTTTTACGGGAAATTCCTGGCAGTCGGGACGCCAGGAATATCCTGTAAAAAACAGGGGACATATTATAACAGGACGGGCTGTTTTTTAACGACTTTCGAATACGGTCGGTTTACGTTACTGTCCCCTTAAAATAACCTTGCTATTCCCATAAAAAGGACGGGATATATGTTGCTAGAATTAATCAAGGTTGCCGGAATGTAACTGCAAATTTACAGAAATGTATGAAGTGATGGGAACCAGACTAAATACTTGTTACAAATTACTATGGGTAGAGTGTACAAGCTACGACACTTCAAACCGGATATGTCATGATTTAGCTTTATGTTAAGCTTTTCCGGCGAGTATGATAAAGTTATGAACAATTTGAATATTTGAATACGACAGGAGATGTGATGCGATTCTGAACCTATGTTTGCACGAAATCTAAATTCGATTGTGGAATTGTTTGAATAATTACACATTATGGTCAAGAAAGTGTATTTTTGGTCTAAACACCACAACTTAACATGACTTTTGTGAACACAAATTCCCTCAGTTCCGAATGGTCAATTGTTGCGGAATGAGATTCATGCAGGATAACAGTAGATTCTCTGTAAATAAATAACACTTCGTTGGAGTTACTGTATATTTAGAGCAAGTGTTGTATTTGGACAAAGTGGTCATGTAAATTTACATCATCTTTATATTAACTAACAATAAAATACGAAAACTACGGACGCGTGATCTTTTCTTGATCACAGTACCGTAATGTTACGTCAAAAATCCATTAAACTAAAATACGGCGATTGTTTATGTTTTAGAGGGAAAACAACTTGTTATTTCACGGAATTTGTTTACAGTGATGGTGACTATGTGCCATGACAAAGAAAAAATTACACAAAAGAGGGCAATTTTCGTAATACAGCTTCACCAGTCGATCTCGGAGATCGCGTTATGATTGTAAAGATCAACCAATCCCTCTACTAACAGCAGATACAATGTACCATTGTGGAAGAATGAGGCGACGACACCTGAAGTCATGGATACACTTCTTATTTGAAGGTGGAGACAGTCCACTGTCATTTTCTGGACGCATACCAACATTCAACAGCCTGGATCAATTCTATGTTTTTAAAAAGTGAAAAAAAAACTGACTTCGGGGAAAATGGAAGGGCTTGCGTAAGCACCTCGCACCTCCAGGGTACAAGCTTCAATGTTATTAAGAAAGTAAAATACCCATTTTTAACTATAGTCTGTTGTTTTTCACCAGTCACTGTCTATCGGAATGTTACTCATAGTTGTGCATTCATGTCTCATGCGGGGCCAAATTGGGTTATAAATCGATTTTTGGTCAAGATTTGTGACGTTTTAAAAAATGAACGTGTTAGAACTATGTCTAATTTTAATCGTGCAGGATTACTCTACGAATCCCTCTTATTGTTTTTGTGTGTGGGTATTGTAGATACACTGGACCTTAACGATAAGTTCTTGCTGGGACTATCGGAAAAGATTTCAACAAAGTGGGACAAGTTAAGCATCAACTTGGAGTTTTCACGTGCCGAGGTTGATGCATATCGGAAGAACAATTCCAGTGACGTGGTGATGCAGTGCCACGCTATGTTGGTTGATTGGAGGAACAAGCAGGAGAACGATGAAGAAACGAGACAAGTACTGAGTACAGCTTTGTCAGAAATGGGCCGAAAGGATTTGGCACTGCAAATATTACGTAAGTACAAAATAATGAAAGCAAGTGCACGACATGACATTATTTGCTCATGTCCATTATGACGCCCTATTTAAATCTCATCAAGAGCACTCCGTGTTTTGAAGGGCTAACAAAACTGTTGAAAACATCATTCTGTACTTTTTTTTCTCCAACTGATGGGACTTACAACGCAGGAAGAAAAAAGCGGGGGAAAAAGCAACGCTTGGCATCGAAAGCTGTAAAAAATGGTAATTACAATTTCGCCTATACGGATAAAACTATGATTGTAGGGCTGTTCATTTTCGAATAATTTAGTATTCGATTATTCGAGACTGGCTTGACCGAATATTCGAATATTCGATACTCGCCGATCAAGTCAGGCGTCTACTGCAACTGCATGCCGCGCCGGTAAAAAGCAGCATGCAAAGCACGCCGGTGTTTTACATGCGGCGATTGATATTAGAGACCACCCGATGGAAATTTGTGTGCATCATATCAAGATCATTACGAGTACGTATAACGTTCTGCTAACAAGAAACCAAACTCCAAGTTTTTGCAATAGTTATTTTAGAAGTGTCAAGGATTTTACGGTCAGGAACCATAAACTTCTGTCAACAACAAATATGACACTGTGAAGTGCCGTAACTTTTCTATTAAAATAGCATCATAGTCGTACATGTATCTGTACGTGCATATATATCTTTTTCGAATATTCGCTATATTCGGGACAGCCCTAATGTAGTCCTACACATGTACCGCTGTTTGTTAATTATACGAGTTCATGCGCACGCCAGGCTGAAGTAACATGTCTTAGATCCTTTTCTGAGATGGGATCTTGCTCCATCGTTGAGGTAATGTCGATGATGTTACCTGCTAAGATCAACGTTAAAAAGAAAGAAAACTGCATGACTATATGGCCTATCCCGCATGTGGATTGTGTCATCACACAGAAATACAACATCATGAAACATTGGCAATTCCCTTGTTTCTTTTAGATGCAGCTGCACCCGTCGATGTCGGAGATCGCATTTTGATTGGAAAGATCAGACGATCCCTCTGCAACAGACATGGAAGAATGTGGCGGTGCAATCTGAAGGCATGGAAGCACGACCTATATCAATTTAAAGACAGTCCGCTGTCTAAAACGAAGGGCATATTTTATTTCCACGGTAAACTGATAGATGAAAGTGGAGTACCCATCTACTTCATTTACTTTGAAAAGACACTTAAGAAATGTAAGACAAAACTGCAGATGATAGCAAAGAGTAAAACAAAAAAACCACTGTGCATGCAGTACTTCACAGTAGAGGATCAGGATAAGGGGAAAAGGAAGAAAGGAGAAAGTAAGTACAAATTGAAATTCAACGAACATTTACATATTAGTTGGGCTTAACAAAATATTAACAATTATCTAAACTCTTTCTATACACTATAATATATTAAAGTTAAAAATACTGAAAGTAGGCATCATACACTGTACAAATGGCGTTTAGATTCTAAACACATTTCTAAACACATCTTGTACCCACTTTTTTCACACGTTTAGTCAACATGTTTAGATTTTGCCTTTCTGTGACATGTTTAGGTTTAACGTGTTTAGCCTAGCTCTTGGAGACATGTTTAGGTTAAACATGTTTAGTGTGCTTCTACAAGGTTGGGGAAACACGTTTAGGTTACAATGTGTTTATCGGGGACGTGTTTAGCAATTAAATGTTCTTCATATTGGCTAAACATGTTTAGCGTATTGACTGACAGTGTTTAACCATTGAACATTGGCGTTTAGGAATTGGACACGTAATATTTAGCTTCTAAACATGTTTACAAACTAACAGCAAGATTGTGTTTAATTGCTAAATACAGTTTTTAGAGTGTAGCACTTTAAAGACTAACTATAATAAAACAAAAAATATGCCATAAGCTTTCGTAGTTACAGCTACTTCATCAGATGCAACTTTTTTTTTAATAATAGTTAGTCTGTAAAGTGCTACCTTCAATATATATCTAGCTGACTAACACGGCAGTAAACAACTGTTCTATATTAAAGTGTTGACTTTAAGCAATCGCGGGAAAACCTCGCTTATTGAAATAATATTGAAATAATATGTAACAGAAATTGGAAATAGCCAAACCCCAAAAACTTTTGAAAAGTGAATCAAAGGTTTTGCCAAAAGTACCATAATGACTGTTTTTAGTTAAATTATTTGAATTCTGTAAAAATGCAGTATTTTTTGTATATACAGATCGGGAAAAAAATATTGGACCACCAACACTTTTATCACATGTAAGTGTATCTCTACGCGTACTTGTGTTTATGATGCACAAGCCTGTAGTTTCTTCCAGGCATGTATCGGTATTGAAAGAAAACTAAAAACGGCAAAAAACACATAAAATCACGGTGTTTTGTAATAGTTTTAGACGATGTTTGATCAATATGGATACTGTTAGTGGTCCAATATTTTTCCCCAGAGCTATATGTTTTAAAGCGCTGCATGTAAATTGCTTTTCTTTGCACGCGATAAGGGAGGTCATAGGTGAAATAATTATGTAAATGTCGTATCAACACAGCGTACCGGTGATCATGTGCATTGTAGCATGTGCTCATAGGTTTGATGCTCATATCATTAACATGTTCGGCGACTATAGGCCAAAGTCCGGTTTGAATAATACATGTATTTAGAGGCAGTGTACACGATTGGTCATTGTTGCAATTTTCAGAAATGGGCAGATTTGGGGGTTAGTATTTTTATAGGAAATATCGTTCCACTGACCTGTTCAAAGTTTAAGGTGGCAAAAAAAAAGAGAGAAAAACGGATGATAGCCTTTAGTCAAGGCGCGCATGGCTACCTGGACGCGTGCGCGCCCCGAATGCCAGCATGTCCGGGGCGCGCCACTTGTCCAGGTATCCACGCGCGCCTTGACTGAAGGCTACAGGGCAGTTTTTCAACGATTTTAAGCTTGAAATCGTTGGAAAACGATATATATTTCCACTTTTCTTGACAACGACAGCACACCTGGTGCTATAATTTCACAGGATGATTGTGACTACTACTAGCTTACAGTCTAGTAAGGTATTTCGTAATAATTCAGTAAACAAAATTGGGAGGATTACCAATCGTGTACACTACCTTTAATTCAAACCACATAACTTACTAATACCAGTTGTGACTGTCATACATTGCTTGGTTATAACCTCAGCTGTCTCCAGTAGAAGGGTTTTCCGACTCAACGACTTTTTTGAGAGACTATATTTCTTTCGCCCTAGTACCTTGAAGCTCCTTCCTCCACAAAAACGGTACTAGAGGGAATGAGGTTGAATCTATCATGAAAGCTTGAGCAAAAGTGGTTACCAGTACTTCTCTCGGGGAGTTTGTTTCCTGTCTTGGTCATACAAGACTTGATTACCACATCATTGTTAATGTTGCTAATTTTCTTCATCGAAAGCAGTGAAGTTCTCATACGCACTTTACGCAGTACTCATTTTTCCAAAGCAGCTTTCTACTCTAACTTGATTTGTGTATCTGTGACTATAATTCCGTGGGTTATTAAAATTTTTACACATTTCCCTTGCTTGCTCTCCGAGTTCCAGAGCAAGTTTCCTTACCCAGGGTAAAGCTCAACATCACGAGGACATTGTGCTATCCAGACTTACCGCTGCTCCTGGTGTATAGCGGTGTCAATGGGTTTGTTTTTGCATTCAATAGGGGACCTTTAACAATAGAGGACAATAGGGTCCCCGGTTGAGAAAGGTCCCCGTTTGAAAATCGTGTACAAAACCAATGAGGGTCCTTGCCAAAAAGTTAGAGTATGAACAATAGGAGGACAATATAGGAGGTCCCTGATTGAAGGTGTGTATACACACTTGTGTGTGTGTACATACTGTCATACACACATGTGCGTTTTACTATACTTGTTCCCTTTGTTTGTACTTTAACTTTTTCCGAACAGCTCCCATAAGGTTTGTACACGAAATTCTCCCGAGGACTCGGCCCAAGTCCTCGGTGTCATTGTTATCCCAAGTCCTCTATCGCATAGCTTAACCCGCTCACACATACGGATTGTTAAAAACCCATTCAGGTATCCCACACACTCACACATTTGTATCAAAGAATTTACTAGTTAATGCAGTGCGGTAAAAAGACACCAGTTATTCGTAAGGAATTTAGAAGATGCTTCTGTTGAATACTTTTATTATAATTAGGTGTGTTTTTCAGTTTTGCATTTACATGTTTTTTTAATTTACTTGTACTTCGTGGCATTTCCTAGTTTTATGCATGTACATACGACCATTTTAACACGAGATTTAACTTTAAGAAACCCGAATTCATGTACATGTATGTAGTAGTGTTAGTAAGATAGATTAATGGAAATAAAATCGTCAAAATGAAAATAATATACGGCTACAAACTGCTTGTTATCTGTAATGCCCCGGAATCGTATATAACTGATAAAAGTTACGAGGCCCTGACGTTTCGAACCAAGCAGAATCATTTTCACAGAAAATAACCCCAAAATCTTTCCGACAAGGGAGAGGGTTTCTGACTACGGTTGCGCCATTTTATTAGTTTCCAGCCTGCGGGCCTGTCACGGTGAAGCCCTGATGTTACAGCTTGAAAAACTGTTTGAAAGGAAAAGCAACGTTTCAAGAATGATTCTATAATTGTTTTTGCAGTCTGTATGCATGCTGGCGCGGTCAAGCTCCATAGCCCTGAAAGCTTTACAGTCACTTCGCACAAAAACCACTTCGCCCTCAACCACTTCGCCCAAACGCCACTTCGCCCAATTACCCCTTCGCCCAAACGCCACTTCGCCCAAATGCAACTTCGCCCAAAAACTACTTCGCCCAATTACCACTTTGCCCAAAAACCACTTCGCCCAAAAACCACTTCGCCAATGCCCGATCTGTATGCCCTATTTTCATTTCATTAGTTCGTTTACATCATCCCTCATATCAGTTCAGATGTTACATTATAAATGTTACAAAAAAGACATTATACATTTTACAACATTTTAAAAAAACCTCTATGAAAATACATGAATTAACAAATCTTAATAATTTGAATAACCACTTGATGAAAATGATTGCCCACAAACGAATAAGAAAAGCATGGTCATCCGTCATAATTATGCACACCGACGTTCGCTAATTTGAATACTTCAACCGTCAAAGGATGTCACGCAACAAATGCAGTCTTGAGTGCACCAAAACGATATAGAATGTCCCTAAACGAAAACGAACATCACGAACAAAATCTTGGGTGCTTAACAATTGAAATTGAATGCCCAAACAGGGAAAAAGAAACCTTAATTTGATCAGTTGTGTAAAAACCACGCGAATTTGAATGACCAATAACAAAAATGATCAAAAAAATCATTCGCAAATTGGCCGGGAAAAAACCTATTATTACAAACACGACTATGAAACGCATACAAATATTAGTATTTACATACAAGTACATTTACCAATACACACAAATATATTTACACAAATAAATCTGCATATACAATAAGGTTTTAAACATTCCAGTATAAGTCTATTGTCATGGTTACTGCTTTACGGGAAGGGCGAAAAACCCTTAAAAAATAACCTTCAAGGGGAAAACACTAAGGGGAATCAGGTTGGCGCAGTGGTTACTGTCCCCGCCTTTCACCGCTCAGTGGCCCGGGTTCAATTCCTGCCCTGGTCCACATGTGGATTGGGCTTTCAGTCCCTACCTGATTCCGTGGGTTTTCCCCAGAATATTCTTCTGGGGTTTTCCTCCCACCTCTAAAACTGTAACTTCTTCTCATTGTCTTCTCTCTACATGTTTCTTCAGGCTTTCGAACTACAGTGCCCAGGGCGCTTTTGAGGAATCCTTGGTTTCATTACCAGAAAGAATTAATAATAATAATAATAATAATAAGTCATTTTGTTAAGACTTTTGAAAAACACGGATATCCTTCTTGGGTTTAAAACTCTTCCAGAAAAATGGCAGTTGCGTTGCAACGGCGGCGGAACAGGGGGGGGGGGGGGGGGGGGGGGGGGGCCGAGGGGGAATCCCCCCCCCACACTTTTTCAATTTTTGTGAAATTCCCCCCTCCCCTACTTTTGGAAGTTCCACATAAAGAAAAACATAGAAAAAGGCAGCACCCCCCCCCCCCCCCCCCCCCCCACTTTCAAAAGTGTTCCGGCGCCGTTGTGGCGTTGTCGTTTTTTTCAAAATGTCTCAGTATTAATAGAAGGCCAAGTGGTGCTTGGGCGAAGTGACTTTTGGGCGAAGTGGCTTTTGGGCGAAGTGGTTTTTGGGCGAAGTGGTAAATGGGCGAAGTGGTGTTTGGGCGAAGTGGGATTTGGGCGAAGTTGCGTTTGGGCGAAGTGACCGACAACCACATGCTTATTGAATGGGCGTCGGGACTCAGTGGCGGATCTACGGGGGGGGGGGGGGGGGGGGTGGGGGTTGGGGGTTTAAACCCCCCCCCCCCCCCCCCTTGGGCTGCTCAGTGAAATTTTTCCAGGGGGCATGCTTTACGGTTTAATGCCCCGGACCCCCTAGCAAGGCGTGGCAGCCAATTACCTCAGGTAAACCCCCCCCCCCCCCCTTAGTTAAAACCTAGATCCGCCCCCGGACTGGGTGTTCAAGAAATGATGCATTAAATATGCAAACATTGCAATTCAATGGATTTCCCTATGAACAAATTAGGCCTATATAAAAAATTGAATTCCTTTTAACGAAATTAAACAGCACTTGGGGACTAGACTGCATTCTATTTAGTCTTCTTAATTATTGTATATTAGTTAGGCCCCCTGATTAGGCCTACATGCTGCATGCAAAGATTGGTCTTTGGGCCTGTGTATTAAAGAATTAGGAGTGTCTTCTCCGTCATTCTCAATAAGCCAGTTCGGTATCTCAAAGGTCAAACGTTATTCGGGATAAAATTGCTGACGTAATGTCTCGCCATGTTACGCGAACGCCCATTCTGATCGAATTTAACACGTGCGCGTTGTGCGACCCCCTTTTGCGTTCACACGCGCGCGTTAGGTCACGCGGGTCATTAGGTATATAAAATGTCATTATGCACATGCGCAGTTGAAATACCGAACTGGCTTATAAATATTAGGGGCTGTTTTTGTGTGGAATATGTCTTACTGGAAAGCTTACTGACGTGCGCAATGCTAACAAATTAAGTGTAATTCAATTTGAATATTATATTTTTTTCAGGGTGCTACGCCCAACAAAAAGCACGGAGATAGCATAGGCCTATCAGTTTCCGGATATTTTATAGTTGCCTACAGTGTTAGCAATATTAATTAATTAATTAATTGCGGAAACCCAAAAGCGGAAACACTAGGCCAATTTGTAGAAGCGGTTTTCTTTGGAGGGAATCACCCAAAAATTATTAACGGCCCCAGAAAACGTGAAAAGGAAGTGAAATGTACAAGACAAGCTTCATAGTCTGATTGGTGTGAAGTTTTGAGTAAGTTTTCGAAGTCGGGACATTCTATCGACTTGTTCCACTCAAGCCCTTGAGGGCGCTCGTCGTCTGGTTCCACATTGAATACTTGTACACATACACTCATGTCGGGTCAGGGATCAGACCAATTCTTCAGCGGCAGCTCCATGTGCAGCAGGAAAATGGCGGTTATTTCCAATAAGTTTGTCTTTTTGGTCGCGATTTTCTGCTATTTATGTGAAAGTAAAGGCCACAAACTCAATGTGCCGAGGATTATGTTGCCTTATTTTGCCACAACTCCGATTAATTTTACTCTGGAGGCTTCTGATGGATGTTACAAGTGGTGAGTTTGTTTTTCAATTCTGCCCGTGCCATTGTATTGTATTTTTTTTTGTAGGCTACATCATAAATTATGACTCGAGCAAGTTCGGTTGGGCGACTAGAAAGAAGAGTGACTAGACTTAACCATTAGTCAATCTAGATGTCACTTGAACGCTGCTTGGTTTGATTAGCGGCGATTGTTGATGCCTTGTGTAGTGTGGGACCCCTCTTTAGTTTTGATCAAAATAGAGTCAAGGGTATTTTTTCTCATTCCAAAATGACTTTTTTAACCTAAAGCAGATTTCTCTTAATTCTTTTGACATTTTCTTTTGTAATTTGAACAGTTTATTGCGGTAGAAAATCATGAAAATGCAATTTTCTTAAGCGCTTTACGGCAGTTGCCATGCGAATCAACGCAGTTTTGCGTGTTTACTGTGCGTGCGTCGCGGTGATCGCCATCTTTTATTTTCGAGTTGCTTTTTGTCGTCTTCATCGCCGCTTTACCCCAAAATTTTTCTCAAAAACTAAAACCCTGCCCTTTATCAACGGCATACCTGTTGGTTTGTAATGTTGCTAGGCCTAACTAGTTTGGCAATTCCATTAAGTTTAACCTAAAAGTGGATTTTTGTTTCCTTAGGCGGTTAGGGAACAGGGCCCTACACACTACACAATCGTCTGACTAGCTACACTATGAATTTCAACATCGTAAAATTGTGGTGATTATGCAGTTTTACCGTGAAATTGTTTTTCACGGCGATTACATGGCAGATTATCGGTGAAATTGCCATAAACAAATCCCCTGGCGTGACCTGATAAGGACACCTTGAGGTCAAATAAAACACCGTGAAAATGCAGTGAGTCCCTCCCTGCAGTCTAGCTCATTAACTTTGCAGTAGAGTTTCATGAATCATGATGATTAATCATATTTCAGGCGATCGTCGCGATCAGAAGTAGCCTCGGCCAAACCTATCGACGGCAAGGATGGACAATGTTCCCACACGGCCAAAGTGACCGCTCTGTCCACTCACCCTACACAGATGACCAGTGTGATTTTTGCCGAGGAAGAAGGTTTGTATAAAATGACCAGCTCGCCAAATGAAAGAACCGGGGTGAGTGTGTAACTCGACGTCGAGTTACACACTCAACCCGGTTCTTTTCAGAACCACACTTCTTCCTAGAAGAGATTTATTTCACATGGTGTTACCCGCAATCTCAGTCTCTCTCAAGTACCAATTTATTCCCGGGTGGAGGAGAAAAAAACTTGTGACAAAGTGTCTTGCTGAAGGATATGCAGCACCATGACGCCTGGCTGGGCTCAAACCCACAATCTGTAGTATCTTGAGTCCACGACACTTTACCACGAGGCAACGACACTCCACAATTGTATGCCTTTCAGTTAAACTGTTATCACCGAATACGTATGGCTTTTCTCTTTCAGCGAGTGGCCAGATAATCCGATGTGACGTGATCGTGGATACCATCGATCTGATCGATATTGTGACCACCACTCGGGTGCTGTATCTCGGGGATTCGCCGGAGGAATTTGAAGTCAGGGCTCTGGATGACGAAGGTCTGTTCAGCATTTCACAAAAATTATCAGAAAAAAACATGGAATTGCCGACTTATCCATACTGGTGTCTTACTACTTGGTCATACTTCACATAAGTTAGGCATCTTAAAACATGGTTGTCTTCCATTTACATTAACCCTAACGTCCTAGGCATTACTTTGGTATAAAGAACTGAGTACTACAGAATACTACTTAGTATTTTGTAGCACTGAGTCTCTCTGTGACTGATGAATGGGTGTGTAATGACAGCAGTCTAGATACTGGCAACTACAAAATACTACTTGTACATTGTAATAGTGGTAATACAGGTAAGTTACTGGTTACTACCATTTACTAATAGGATGTAGTAGAAAAAATGTATCATCTCTGAAAACCAGTAATTCATACTGTGTTTCCGCCTTAGATGATAAACATTTTTCCTCTAAACCCAGCAACCGTAGTACTACATATTGCTACGTACACTATTTGGGTTGAAGTACCAAATACTAAAAATGACTACAGGCATTGCACACAAGTAGGTGAGAGTACTGCATACTACATTTTACTACTAGTAGTATTTTGTAGCATTCGGTGACGTTAGGGTTAATGACACTCACACTGCTAAATCCAACAAAATCCAGAAATGGTATAAAAGTTGTTCAAATTTGTTGGATTTAGCAATCATCACAAAGTAGGTGGTGTTGCATATTGTATTCAGCAGGATGGCTGCAAAATGCCAAGGCTGATGTGTGCATGTAGGTGGAACACTGCAGGAGCCAATACAATTTGGATGGATTTTGTTGGATTTCAGTTGTTGGATTCTGCAGTGTACCACCTGCCAAATCCAACAAAATCCAACTGAAATTTGACTAGAAGCGTGCTTCCACCCTGCTTAATATGACACAATCCAACAAGCAGAACATCTTTTTACCATTCTTCAAGCAGACCACAAGGGAAACTGACCAGGTAAATTTGAATACATTTTCAAAGTGAAGAAAGAAAGTGGCAGGAGCGGGATTCGAACCTGCGACCTCTGTAACACCATACCGGCGCTCTACCAACTGAGCTACATGTATCTTGCCCTGTGTTGGCGGTCTCCCAAATTGTTCAGTGGGCGCAAGTCGGAAAACAAACCCAGAATGCCATTATAGGCAGGGATCACGCCCAATACAACCTGGAAAGCGACATTGCGGTGATCACTCAATGAGGATACAACTTTTTTTAATTTATATTTTTTACCATTGTTTGATCTTATTGGATTTAGCAGAAATAGGGCTCAGGAAAATGATTAATCCCCGTCAATGTCTCCTTGTTCTAAGAATACCCCTTCGTGAAGTGAAGCGAAGCAAGTGTCACAAATTTCATTGTATTGTGCGCCATGAGCGTCTTGCTTGGCGCCTTATAAATGTTCATTATAATTATTATTAATTAAGCGCAAGCCAAAGCCAGATTTGAGAAATGCCCATAGTTTCTTGTCTCAATTTGAACTGCTGTTTCTTAACATGCTGCCACGAACATACACTGTACAAGGACTTGTCTATTTCAACAGTCTCATTGCCTATTTTTCGTGTGTTTTTCCCCCAATGCAGGGAACACCTTCAGTAGTTTGCAAGGTCTGGAGTTTGAATGGTCGCTGCTTTCTGACAACGACGCCGACATCGTGGTTGATGCTAAGACTATTCTGAGGTAAACCTTGAAACCGCATTGCATATGGGTCCTTCCATAAATTTGGAGTCCAAAAGTGTGACATGTTACACCTGACCTGTGTAATTTCCCATCAATTATCATTAAAATTGAATTCACACTATTTTTTACTTGTTTGGCAGGTACTTTGCTTTACATAATCACTCTTTGAAGGCATTGAAGAATGTGCCCTGAATTGTATACATGTCACTACATGTATGTAACAGGGACATCACAAATGTCACACTTTTGGACCCCAAATTTATAGAATGACCCATGTACATTTAACCCGTTCCTTACAAGTTACTCCACAGGGCCACACAGCACCCCTGTTGCTTACCAATGTTGAGTTTACTTGACAAAGGAAACCACACACACTAGAGCATCCAAACAACAGATATATTCACCATGTTTCAACAACCTGTAGTGCTTGTGTTTTTTGCCGTTCATGTATGATTCCTTATATCAACAGAAAGAGCTCCTTCAGATCTTTTTAAATTTGAAAAAAAAAAAAATTGAAATCTGGTGCAGTCTTGGTAAAAAATTACATGTAATCGGTGTGTAATTTAACCTTCAGCAGGTTTTAACTAAGTGACAGTACATAGTATTGCAAATGCTACATGTGCAGTAACCTCTGACCTGTATTTGACCTTTGACACATGTTTGGAAATGATGGTAAAATACTGTGCTCTACATGACAGTATATAAAATGGTTCCTAACAACGATCATAATGAAAAAAATGTGGTTTTGTAACCTTTGTCCTGTGTCTGACCTTTGACCTAGGCTGGTGACCTATCATGAGATGCCCTACGACCCGCCTAAGTACATTGAAAGGATGGAGGAGCAAGGCAAGCAGGGAGATCGCATCCTCATCGAGGGCATCCGGGCAGGGTCAGCAAAGGTCACCGTCAGGTTGACCTCTCCTGGCTTCAAGGTACATGAACTTTGACCCCAGTTACAAAACTTACCGGTACAAGGCAAAATGCAAGAATATTTTTAACTTCTCTGCCCTCTTCCTTTGTAACGGCCACATGGTGTTTTTAATTTTGCATTTTGCTTTTCTTCTCCAATGCCATAACAATGCAAAGGGTAGAGGAAATTCCTGCCTTTTGATATACATATATTTCATGCTTTGAGTAGATTGAGGGGGTGAAAAAGCTATCTTAAAAAATAAAATGGGGCAGCCCCATTGGAAAATAATGCCCCCTTGGAAAATATTGCCCCTTGGAAAATATTGCCCCCTTGGAAAATAGTGCCCCTTGAAAACATTGCCTAGCATGATGTAAAAATAGAAGTAAAAAAGGAGGGGCCTCCTACCTTTTTTGAAAATGACATATCAAGTAGAGTATTATGAGCGCTTGTTTTCTGTTTTTTTGCTGCTAGGATGTCAAATCGAGTGTAACCAGGGTTATCGTGATCGATCACCTGATGCTCAACCCCGCCCATGACATTTACATCCTAGTCCACGCCCAGATTAGGTACCAAGTTGAAAAGATGAAGCAGGGAAAGATAACCGGTGAGTGCGGCGGCATTTGTTTAATCATGGAAAACACGGAATATGCCGGGCTTTGTGTGCAGAGTTCTTACAGACCTCTGGGAAAACCTGGAATTCAGGGGAAATCTGATGTCACCCCGCCGTGGCACAAGAGGCCATTTTCCAACTTATGGTTGGCAATTAAAAAAAGGCCATTATGACATGTATGACACCCTATGTGAAAACACGCATTGGACTGTTTCATGTAAACAGGGCCAAACAAATCTTCATATATTTTTTTTTTGGTTGGCTTCTATTATGTCAATATTTTTGTGAGTTATTTTCAGAAATATTAATTTAATGTTGATGAATAACGATGAAAAAGGAAATGTTGCTTCTAGAAATTCCTTCTATCTCATTTCTTTCCACTTGCTATGTTTAACAGGCTGTATCGCTCACGGTCCGCCGATGAGCGATTTCAAAGGGCGCGCTCTGTCGGATCCCCAGGGACAGTAAATAGCATGGTGCCCTGTTTACAAATAAACATGTTTACTACAACGCTGGCGATTCGGGGGACGCGTCTCGCCTTGTTGCATAGCTGCTCACACGTAGCGATATCGTACTATTGAGCTCGAAGGATGTGACAGTTTCTAGTGAAAAGTTACGTATATTGCTAGATTAAGAATGCCTCGTGAAGTTAGAAAACACTGTTGTATTTGCATAACAGGAGTAAGTTGTAGATTTTGTTTGCATCTAGTGTATATAAGAACGATATCAAACCTTGGCTTTTGCTTCAAGATGAACGTGACTGAAGGTGATCTGTACACAAATATTTAACACACAATGAACTTGTTTTATAAGTTCTGCTTGTACGAAATAAAGTCGTTGTAAAAGGAGCCAGATGATTGAAGAGGTAGACAAAAATCATATCTAGCAGTTTCCTACAACTTCCAGCGCAGCCAAGCTCGGGTAGGACTACTCCGTCAGCGGCAGGAACACGTCCCTCAACCCCAGCAGCTTTGTATGATGTTGCTGCGCAGCGCGCTTGGAATATGAAAAGAAAAAAAACAAGAGCATGCAACAGCATCCCAAGCAGCAGGCTTGAAAGTTTTGCACTCAGTTCTCAAGGGAAACAATAAGTGGATTGCCTGGCCTCATGCTAGAGACTTTGTGGGTTTTTTCTTTAAAACCCTAGAAAAAGAAGCAAGGCAAAAGTTGTTGGGAAAACGACGAGCAATGAGATCTTCAACAGATGTTCAGATGTTTTTTTTTTTTTTTTTTTTTGGGGGGGGGGGCACTGCTCACTTCAGCCGAGTTATGGATGTTAGAAAATATGATAAAACACATCACAGAATCGGTTGCAACAAACATAATGGTGAAAAGCTTCAGTGATACATTATGACTGCATATTTCAAAGTGGTAAAAGTACAAAATTTCACCTTAATGATGAATGTCAAGGACAGTCACTCTGTAAATCACTCAACTTGTTGGGAATATTCGAAGGTGGGAAAGATGATGGGATCAACATTGATGCAGCATTCAACCCCGTTTTTGAGGAACTTCTGAAGATCACTGGGGCATCTTAAAGTTGCAGCTCCCAAAAATTGAAGGTTCATCAACAAATCAGAGAACATTTGTGTAGGCTTTGTGAAAGTTAAATAATTTTTCCCTCTTAAGTTATTTACTTTTACATTTTTCATTCATATAAAAACCATTCTGTCCGAGGAAAAAAAATATTTAACACACAATGAACTTTTTTTAGAATTTGAGTCATGTTTTAATTTGGTTGCAAATCATACAATTTACTTGAAATTGTAAAGGTAACTTAAATTGTACCTTTCTGGAAAAATTAAGGGTTTTTCACAAAACCATGAAAGTCAATAGTCAAGTCTGGTCAATTGTAGTCTGGTCAAGTGGATTCATGAAAATTCACGAGGATCTCTTCTCTTTGGCGAGTCAGATCTTTGAGTCATTTGCCCTGTTTAAACAAGACATGGGTGTGATAAGAGGACCCATGATAGCAACTAACAAGAGATCGATATCCGATGCAAGTCCATGCAACATGAAAACAGTGGCATAACTTGGGTTGAACTGGGGGGGGGGGTGGGGGTTGACAACACCTGAGTGAATACATTTTTCGGGGGGGGGGGGGCTGAAGGCAACAATGTAATCGTTTTTGTTGAAGATTTTAAATGGGGGAGAGGAGGCGGCACGTGTCCCCCATGCACGCCCATAGTTACATGTAGGCCACTGTATGAAGCATGTACATGTATTGTACTTTGAACATCCTCCGCAAATATTTTGTTCAGTGCTACTTTATGCAATTCTTTATGAAGTAATCAGACGATGTATGACTGGGCGTCTTTCTTAAGCATCCCCTGATGGCGGTCATCCATGTGGTACTTTGGAGAGAAAAAATCAAGTAACCAGACGACTTAGGACTGGAAGACTTTAATTACTTTAGCACTCTTTGATGGTGATCACCACTGTTTAATCAGAAGAGAGTACTACTTCCCTTTGATGGCAACCTGTAGAGTCTGCTTAATTTGTTTCCCGCAGCGAACACGAATAGGAAAGAATTCAGAATTGGGGTTCCTTGTTTAGTTATTTAAAGAAAAGAAAATAATAAAAAATAATCTTCTAACTTGGATTTCAGGTACAATGCATATACAATGTATTGTGGAAACTTGAGTAATCTGGATCTATAGCAGGGCGAAGGGATTAATCCAGGGGGGGGGTCTAGTTTTAGCTGAAAAGGGGTGAAAACTCGGGGGGGGGGGGGGGGGGGGGGTGTTAACAATAACAGGTATGCACCGCTTTTGTCTGCATAACATTAAACCTGCTTCCTTTGAGTACATCAAATAGGTAGTTTATGCAGAAATAGCATGTGTGCCTCCTGCATGCCCTCTTCCATGAGCACAGAGAGCTTAACCCCCCCCCCCCCCCAATAATGCTGGACCTGCCCCAGTAATATTAAAATGGAAAGATTTTACTTAAATAACCCCACAGCAAAATCTTGGAAAACAAATTACTCTCCTTGATAAAAACTATCAAAATATGTGGCTCAGCCTGTTATTTCAAGATTTATGTCAGCAAAATCTGTAAAAATGAGGCAGAAATCAACATGTGCCAACTTGAAAAACATATGCATGTAACACAAATAACACAAACTTTCTTCCCCTATATTGCACAAACATTTCCCAAAGTTCTCAAATTCCCCAAAGGTTGTGCCAAGTGTTTATACAATTCTGAAAACAGACGGATGATTCTTTTCCAGAATTTGCTTTTCCTGACCGATTTTAGTAGGATGTATATACTGAAGTAAAATCTTTCCGTTTAGTGTTTATACAAAATACGTGTAGAATTCATCGTGCATTGAGTACATGTACATTCGCTATGCATGCTCACTACGTTATATTGTACATGCTCTAGTCTTATCTTGCCACCACAAAGCCTACTTACAATGTCGAAATTATGCCGATTGTAACACCCATCAGCATGTTGATGAACGCTGGAATAAATCTACTTCCCGTCCTTTTGACCACGAACACGACCAATCTGTGAATACATTCATTTTCCACGTCCAAAACACCCACAGAATCAACGCTGCATTTCCCGCACGCACAATGTTGCCACGTCAGCCATTTTTAAATACCCACTGAACGTCAGCACGTGCGAAGACGCACATAAATCGCAAGGATTCAGTGGAAAAATGCTCCTTTTAAAAATATTGGCCAGGGGCAAATGGACTAAGCCAATGTTTTTATGCAGATTTTAGATGTTCAGCTAAGTCTTACAGGTATAATTGAAGTGAGTATTGAAGCCATTCGTCGAGAAAACAATTTTTGTTGCACAACAGCTGTTCTCCGTCTCGGGAAATTCCACGGGTATGAGTCATGCATATTTGACCTTGGCACAAACAATGGTGTCGTGTGACCAGGGGATGCGGAGTAATAAGCCGAATCACTTCGGGGTTGTTGCCAAAGAGTTCCTCCACACACAAAAAATAGATTTTGGCCCCAAAAATCCTTGGATCTGGTCTATCTAAAACATTTTGGGGAGGGATAAATATCGATGACGTCATCACTTAGCAAAAAGAAAGTCAGCAGAGGCAATTTTTGTGCAGATTTTTCTCTTCTAGTGGCCGGGAGCGCCAGCTGTTTATGTCATGATCGTGCGATAGACGAAAGTTGAAAGGTCACGTACAAGAGAGGGAAAGCTGAGTATTGAGCTATTTCGGTAGTTTTGGTGAAAAAAGGGGATTTTTTATAGGCCCAATAATTTATTTTTAATAAGTAATTTTCTTAACTTATAATTCGATAATCTGAAGGCCGATTTTCACCATTTTTAAAAGGTAGAGTTAGGAACTTATGCATATTCATTACATAAATTTCCCGGATGTAGGGTGTTCCCCGTGAGGAGAAATCCATTCATGAATTTCGTTATGTGTTTTTGGAAATCCGAGTCGGCACATGTAAACAACAAATAAAAGGGCGCCCTCTGTTGGTTTGCACAGTCGAGTTCAGTTTGTACGCGCGAAATACAAATTGGCGGATCGTGCGCTAAGTGCACTTCTGTTGAGTACGCCAAATGTCAAGATATCTCAAGAACACAAAATGCCACAGGGGTCAAACCTACACCAAATTAAATCATATAGGATGTGAAAACTTCAACTATGTATGTAGCTGATTGTTCAAACTTTGTGACATAATACCCATTTTTCTACAGACTGTCATATTGATTAAACTTGGCGTTACTGTTCTTGTGCATTGTGACTTTGACTGAGGGTGAAAACTGTCTTGATCTCTTAAAAAAAAACTTTTTATATAGAAACCATTCATCCAAAGAACATGGTGCAGCATTTGTAATGTATCATAACTGCAAAACCCTTTGATTAATTGGAGTGAAATGTTGCAGAGATAATTTTATAAAAATTTCATAAAAATCTGTTACTATTTGCTGAAGTTTGAGGTGGAGTGAAAATCCCCCCCAAACACCCCCCCCCCTAAAAAAAAACTTCTTGTGAAACAGTCTTTAGACCATTCAAAGCACAATGTATTCGTAATAGATTTTGCAAAGTCAAACTTGGTTTTAACTTAACCCTCCTATGCACCTGGCCAAAATCGACCCAGTTGTTGTACAGATCAAAACCTATCAAATGACAGATTGAAACACACACAAACTGTCAGAGTTGATGTTTAGAGTTTTTGATAGGCTGTGATAGTTATAAGTGTAGGAGGGTTAAAGAGGAAGTTCAGTGGTGAGAGAAGTCTGCGTCATTTTTCATTTTTATGTTGATCACTTATTGAGAGCTATTTTTAACAAGCCCCCTCTAGCCCGCTGGTGCCATTTGTCTAAAAGCCGTCGCTGCGGGGCAGCAAGCAATTTGACGTCGTAGGATGAACTCCCTTAGGCACAAAAGGGGAGTTCGTCCTATGACGTCGATTTGTTTGCCGCCCACACGACTTTTAGACAAATGGCACCAGCGGGCTGTGCTGCGCTGGATGGGACTTGATAAAAAAAGCTCCCAAAGGCACTTTTTTTTGTATTTCATGGCAAAAATAATTTGCTGTTTTATTTTACAATACGCAGTCTACATAAAAATAAAAAATGACGCAGACTTCTCTCAGCAATCAACATCATCTTTAAAATAACAGAATAAACTCCCATATTGGAAATTTGCCCTTGCCTACATAGTTGTTGCCATGCCGTCAGCCCAGTACAAGCTTGAGATTCGCAACAGTGGAATAGCCAGTCTAGAGGATGCCTCATCAGCGGTTACCGGTGTATCGCTGGGTAGCACCGAGGTCATACTGAGAGACAAGAGTATCCTTTCGAATCAGTGTTTAATAGTTTTTGTAGTGTGTGTCTGGCCTTGTCAAACTAATACCAAAGTGTACATTTATTAATTTTTTTATGGATATCGCCTAAAAGTGTATGAAGCAATGTTTGTTAGTGCTTTCTAAGAGCCTTTTTGGAAAAAAAATGCACAGGCTTACTCGAGCGGGACTCGAACCCATGACCCGTCTTCCAATTTACATCTTCCCGACGCAAATTTCATCTTCTGAATGTTTACGCGGTACCTGCTGCTACATCGGATTCGAATCGGCCAGCCGACTCCAGCAAGCTCGGTGGTGGAGTGGTTAAAACGTCTGCACTAGTAAGCAGGAAGTCGTGGGTTCGAGTCCCGCCCGAGTAAGCATGTGAATTTTTTCCCGCAGGCTCTCGGGAAAACACTGATTATACAGTGCTTGATACACTACGTCGGGATACGGCAAAAAACGTGTCTTCCATTTACTACCAGTTGGAGGAGAACAATTGTGACGAAGTATTTGTTTTCGTCAAACAATCCACAAGGGAAACTGACTAGGTAAATTTGAATACATTTTCAAAGTGAACAAAGAAACTGGCAGGAGCGGGATTCTAACCTGGGACCTCAGGGTTACCGTACCGGCGCTCTACTAACTGAGCTATCTTGCCCTATGTTGGCGGTCTCCCAAATTGTCAGTATCTTTGTTCGAATCCCGCTCCTGCCGGTTTCTTTGTTCACTTTGAAGAAGTATTTTTTTGTTACACTGCTGTTTCCTTAAATGTAGTGTACACGATTGCTAATTCTCAAATTCTTTTTACCTAATTATTACGAAATACCTTACTAGACTGTAAGTTAATAGTAGTCTCAGTCATCCTGTAAAATCATGGCAACAGGTGTGCTGTCGTTGTCAAGAAAAGTGGAAATTGATATCGTCTTCCAACGATTTCCAGCTGCAAATCGTTGGAAAACTGCCCCGTAGCCTTTAGTCAAGGCGCGCATGGCTACCCAGACGAGTGGCGCGCTGGACATGCTGGCATTCAGGGCGCGCGACGTGTCCAGCTGGTAGCCACGCGCACCTTGACTAAAAGCTATCATCTGCCCGACAGTTGAAAACAAATGCCGTTTTTCTCTCGGTTTTTTCGCCATCTAACAACACAAAGCTTTGAACAGGTCAGTGGAACGATATTTCCTATAACATACTAACCCCCAAATCCGCCCATTTTTGAAAATTGCAACAATGACCAATCATGTACACGGCCTTTAACTCTGGGTGTCAGACATCAAAGATGCAGCCAGCATGCCTAGCTCTACGATTCATGTCATAGAGCCAAAGTACCTAGGTAAGTCCTAATTTATTTGTTCAATATGTCATACTACAGTTGTTGCAGTGTTCCTGTAACCAGTGTGGCCACGCCGTGCGTTGAGACGAATAATTCAATGCACGTGATCAACAATCCACCAATCAGATGGCAGGGATTTATTCAGGTGTTGTCCATAAAAGTATATGTGACAATTAATATCAATTTTCTATGTGAATGATTACCATTTCCAAATCAAGATGTAGAACTTTTTGTACAAATGCAGAAATACCAGGCCATTCAAGTTGGAATTGAACCCGCGTACTCTAACATAGTGGTGCGGGTGTCTCACCCATTCAACTACTGTACCCGGAGATGGACAAAGGTGGGTTATATCTCTCTGCAGAAATAGTTTCGGATGGTGTCTAATGCGTTTTTCTCTTACATGGTAGGATTTGTGGTTCTTCCTGGTAAGAACTGGGTGCTAGAGACGGGACGACTGTACGAGATCCTAATCGAGATCTATGACAGGGACAGTCATAAGATGTTCCCCTCTGATATACCAGTAAGCTTTCAGTAACAATTTATGTATCAGTGTCTGTCTTTAGGGCTGTTTGTTTGTCTGTCTGTCACACTGTTTGTATCAAATCGTTATCCATGTACAGTGGAACTCTGCAATACCGAACACCGCTATACCGAACATTCGGCTATACCGAACACCATCCTTGGCTCCCAAATTTTATGTACAAAACTTACCAAACATTGTTGTTGAAAAAAAGGCAACGGATTTTTACAATGTACCAGGTATTTGGGCTGTTTGTAATTCCCAAACGGCCGCAGCTTTATGTTGAAGAGTGACAGGTGGCTAGTATTTCCCCAAGGAATAGAAGGGAAAAGTCAACTGTTGCTTTAGAATTCGGTAAGCTTAATAGAAAGTATGAAATTACATGAATCAATGGCCGGCACATGTTCAAAGTCGTCCTTAAGTAACCGTCAGGGCGTGCAGGGTGACGTGCTGGACAGTGAATGGACAGTGGTTTCGTGTCTCCGCGTGTGGGTGCGAGAAATGCTACTACACTGACAATGGTCAAAAGAGGGCGCCGCTAATGCGTGAAAACCGCAAAATTTAGGAAAATATGTAGTGCAGTTGAATAAAATCTTCAATTGCAATCAAGAGGGCACACTTTAAATACGACGGAAGAGGGCGCTATTTAAGAGAACGAACGCCATGTTGAAAATCGGCTGAAAATCGCTATACCGAATGATCGCTATACCGAACAAAATCTGTGGATCCCGCGATGTTCATTATAGCGGCATTTCACTGTGACAGGACAGCTGTAAGATATAAGAACTGATCAGGCCTTGCGCTAATTTGTTTACGACTATTTAACTACATTTCACTAGCCCGTTGCACCATTTGACAATAACAAAATGTCTCAAGAAAACAAATGCTCAAATTATGGGCCGCCAATAGGTTCCATAGTAAAATAGGTCTGAAAAATAATGCTGGGAAACGGCAGTTTTAGTGTGAGAACAAACAAAATGCAAAAGAAAAAAGAATTTGAGGAAATTACACGAGATAAATTGGGGATTTTGTCTAACAAATGGTCATCCTTTTTGCTATATTCACTTCATATCATCGTTTCATTATAGGTAAGTTGCGGATTTTTTGCCAGCAGTTTTTTTGCAACCTCAGAAGTAAGTTTGACTAGCCCAGGAGCAGTTGTGACTAGTGTTTCAGGGTTCCCACGGGTCATGGAAAATCCTGGAAAAAAAAGTTGTCCTGGAAAGTCATGGAAAAGTCATGGAAATCAAGATCATGCAAGGGTTATTTTTGATGGGCCGCTTTTGATGCGAGGAGGAGGCCATTATTAATTAAAACTTATTTTCAAAAGCTAACGAATGGTGATCGGTTCATCAGTATCATAATACCAAACAACTTTTCTCTGCAAAATGGCGTTAAATGTCATGGAAATTGTCATATTTTAGTCCTGGAAAGTCATGGAAAAGTCATGGAATTTTGTTTTTAGATTTCTGAAGGAACCCTGTGTTTGTACTCCGGGCTAGTAACTAAATCAAGCCCTACTGATAAGCTTGCGTTTATTGCATGTGGGAAGGAGTAATGATAGCCACTTTTTTTTGCAATTTGATACGTATCACAATACTTTTAGTATTGTGCAGAAATTTCATTGTCTTAGTATTGTGCAGAATGTCATATGGGGCATTCAAGTTGGAAATGAACATTATGTACTCTAACATACTGGTGCGAGCGTCTCACCTATTCAGCTACATTCGGAGGTAGATGATGGTGGGTTATTAATATTTCTAATTCATTTTAGTAATAGTTTTATCAACCTATCAATCAAACCACAAGAAAAACTGACCGGGTAATTTGATTGTGAACAAAAAAAATACCAGGAGTGGGATTCGAACCTGCCACCTCCGGAATACCGTACCGGCGCTCTACCAACTGATTTATCTCACCCTATGTTGGCGGTCGCCCAAATTGTCAGTGTCTTTGCTCAAAGGGTGCTAGCCAGACGTTTTTGTTTTTTTGGGTGCCCCGATCTTGGAACTTTCTTTCCGGTGTTGCAGATTTGTTCAGCTACTAGCCCTGTGGTCGAGCAGATTTTTCCCTGAAATTTAGGCCCTGCTCTTCAATGTCTTTGCAGTTTTAACGCTATCTCTACATATACAGGTTTATATAAAATGAAGTCTTGGAATGATAGAAGCCTGAATTTCTGGTGAAATCAACCCACTCGTACATTTGTTTTTATTGAAATCACCCAAACAAGGCTGAAAGCCACTCTAGCTAAAGGGTTACGATCAGAGGTGGTTGGGTTGGCGATATTTTAAATTGCCAACCCTACCAACCTTAACCCTAATTCCCTAAGCATTTTTACTAGAAACCTTCCTCAACCCGTCAAATTCCAACACCATGTTTGACTGTTGCTGTTAACAATACCCAACCCGTCAAACTCCAACAGCCCACTTGCCATAACAGTACACAACCCGTCAAACTCCAATACCCCCTTTAGCTGTTGGGTTTTGATTGAGTGGGTACACTTGGCCAAATGCACAGCATGAACAATGGGGACATACAGTACCCATCCCGTCAAAATCCAACAACTGTATTCATGTGCAAAATATTCAAGCCCTAATTATGCAACATACTCTATTCAATGTATGTGTTCCTTAGGAGTATTATGTAAGACACCATACAAGCTGTTGATTCCATTGTTTGTTCTACCTCCGTACCCCATTGTTCAGTGCATGTCAAACAAAACATACAGCCACACACACATCCCAACACCAGAGCTCTATGTAGCCATTGCTCGAACCAACCTTCCCCAGTCAGTCAAAACCCACCCATGTGTGTTTTCCTATACTTATGAGGACCATGAATGGAACCCTTCTTTTGTTCCCTTTGTTTGTACTTTAACTTTTTCCGAACAGCTCCCATAAGGTTTGTATACGAAATTCTCCCGAGGACTCGGCCCAAGTCCTCGGTGTCATTGTTATCCCTAATCCCCCATTGTCCCAAGTCCTCTCTCGTATAGCCTAACCCACTCAACACTGTTACTATGCAGCTACAGTACCCATCCCGTCAAAATCCAACAAAATCCAACACCACATCAAACATACACAGTACCTAACCCGTCAAATTCCAACGAAACCTGGTGTTGGAGTTTGGCTGGATGGGGATTGTTAGGGTTAATGTTTCTTCTGGGCCCAGATCTAAATAGAGAATAATTCTTCATCAGATTCCAGTGAAATTATTCAATTTTCAGACCTGTAGACCCAGGCCGGGGTAACTCCTCGTTGTGGGTCATCAATCCGGATTTTTTTTACATTTGGTTTTAATTCCACTATTCGGTTTCGATTGTGGAAACCGGATATTCGAAAGCAACCTTAAAACAAAAGTAAGGCTTCCATTTTTTTGGGACACAGGCTATTAGAAAACAACTTGAACATCCTCCAATTATCTTGATGGTCTCTGATGCACTCGCTTGTGGTCTTCTTGGTATATGAATAGCCCGCCCATCCATTCTTTTTCAACATTATAGCCAATGTTTTTGTAAAGGCCCAGTGGTCACTGAATCCTGCAAACTATATAGAGTCATTGGGAGGGCTTTTCATGCGGCACCTCACTCATCACTTTTTGTTGGCATGACTATGAGCTAGATGAGAAATCAGATAAGGCCAAAAAAATATATAGTTCTGCTTCCGATTACATGGCATTTGAAAATAGGGTAGGTTGGTAGGGAATTATTTTTTTTTGCCATTTTTATGTTGTGCTGAGCAAAGGTAGTATTTACAGCATTTATGTTTTTTTTGTAAATTTTTGTTGTACTTTTTTCCCCCGAAAAAAGAATTAGGGTCGGGGCCATTAAAATAGGGTAGGTAGGGTAACCGGAAGCAGAACTATTTTTTTTTGTGGCCTAACCATTACTCGGATTGAATAAAATTAGGATAACCAGATTTTGAAATATCTGATTTTTCCCACTGCTGGTAACGTCCACCACTCAATAATTGCAACACATACATGTAATTGTCCAAAGTCACACGATGGACACTTTACGGACACTTACAATGAATACCCATATCCTAACCAGCAAGATAGGTACTCATCCTGCCGTCTAGACGATCGATTTGGGATACGAGAAGATGATAGTAGTAATTTCCAGCCCTCTCCTTGTGAGGTATTTCCTTTGTTGCCTGCCCAATTCAAGTTTCCAAATTGACTTTGTGTTTTACCGTTTTCAGTGTTGTGTTTAGGAGTGTTTTAACCCTTTACCCCTGTGGGACTTTTACTGGGAAGTGTCCTCAACCTGTCAAAATCCAACACTGTGCTATAAATAGGGCTGTTCATTTTCGAATAATTTAGTATTCTAATATTCGAAACTGGGTTTGACCGCATATTTGAACATTCGATACTCGCTGATCAAGTTTTTCAGTGTATGCCGCACCGGTAAAAAAAAACATTGCACGTAAAGCACGCCGGTGTTTTACGTATGGCGATTGATATTATGGACCGTTCAAACGGCATTTGTTTGCATGCCCCTGTTGTATCAAGGGTTTTACGGACGGGAACAATAAACCTCCGTCCACTAAAAGTTACGATTGACAAAAATGCGGCATTTGACACTGCTAAGCGCCGTAACTTTTCTATTAAAATAGCATCAGAGTCGTATCTGTATTTGCATACATGTATATATCTTTTTGAATATTCGAACTGGCAAAATGGTATTCGAATATTCGCTTGACGATCGAATATCAAATATTCGGTATATTCGGGACAGCCCTAGCTATAAACCTATGGCACATTCTTTGGACTTAGACTAGGGCTGTCCCGAATATACTGAATATTTGAATATTCGATCGTCAACCGAATATTCGATCGTCAACCGAATATTCAAATATCTTTTTGCCGGTTCGAATATTCGAGAACAAAATATGCAAGTACAGATACCACTCTGATGCTATTTTAATAGCAAAGGTACGGCGCGTAGTAGTGTCTTAATGCCGTATTTTTGTCGACGGTATTTTTTTGTGGACCGAGGTTTATTGTTCCCATCCGTAAAACCTCTAATAATTATTTGCTGCAAAAACCCAGTAATTGTGCACATAAAACACCAGCGTGCTTTGCGTGCATCTTTTTACCGGCGCGGCATTCAATTGCAGCTGACCTGTGGAAAACTTGATCGGCGCCGTACCGGTATCGAATATTAGAATATATTCGGTCAAACCCAGTTTTGAATAATCGAATACTAAATTATTCGCAAAATGAACAGCCCTAACGTAGACAAATTGGGGCATCATAGCTCCATGTAAAGTAATGGTGCCAAGGCGCTACAGTCCTGAACCCATCAAAACTCAACACAACCTGCTGTTGGAGTTTGGCGCATTTTGGAGGGTTAGGGGTAATGAGAAATGCAATTCATGGGTGTGCATTTACAGGTGGTACGTGAATCGGATACCTGATTAAATACAAGCACGGGTACCCACGTACCCGTTAAAAGAAAGCCAATCCCAAAAATCAAATTTTAGAAATTGCTGTTATTTTGTTCGTAAAGGTCCGCACATTAATACTACCACAACGGTGCATCAGTGCAGCAAGATGCAAGTGTGTAACCTGGTTTTCATTTTCAAAATTCCCCACAAATGACATTCAAAACTTACGTTTTCATTGTCTGAGAAATTACATGTACTAAGTAATATGTTCGTTACTTCGGTTACAGGTACTCTATTCCATAATCTGGAACCGATTCCTGATATTAACGGTCGGGTATCGGGTACCCGGTTCGGATGGACAGCCCTACTCTAACGTACTTTTGACCAATGTGTTCGGCAAATATTCCATTTTCTGAGAATTTTATCTTCTGTTCTATAAATTAACATTGTTTAAGACATCTGTTGATGTCCCTTCAGTTGTTTCTGATTGTTAAGATTATGTTGTTCTTCAGAATGTTGTTGTTGAAGTAACATCTTCATAACATTTTAGTCCATTGCTTGCTAAATTTGAATACAGGTTTTCCAGTTGTAACTTAAAGGTGCTGTGTTTTAATTTAGGGAGCACTGCCTAACCCATATTCGGGCCAGGCCGTTGAAAAGCCTGGCCACGCCCGGGGCCTTCTGGCTTTTCGTCTTGCTATTGTGAGCCACAAATCACCTAACAATAGAGCAACTACTGTGGCCTCGTGGCTTAGTGTACCGAACTCAAGATCTCAGTGATACTGCAGATTGTGGGTTCGAGACTGGCTGGGGTCATGGTGTGTGTGTCCTTGAGCAAGGCACTTTATCATAAGTTGCTTCTCTCCACCCAGGAGTAAATGGGTACCTTTGGGGGCAGTGATGGTTATGTGTTTGATTAGCCCATGTGCGCTTAACTTGCAGCCGGGGCTGTATACTCCTCAGGGAGTTGAGAATGCTTCAGGAATGATTAATGGGCCCGATGAGCAGGGGTAATAATATTGTAAGCGCTGTGATATAGTTTACTATGTTGAGCGTTCTTAAATGCCGGTTATTATTATTAATCGATAAAGCCCTGCCTCTGCCAGGCTAGGCCGGGCTGTGGCCCCTCCCACACTAATCTGTATAGTGATTTCTTTTGTTGTCATTCCATTCACGGGCCGGAGATCATGTCTGGGTGAACAATGGGAGCTGGCCAGACTCCAGCATTAGTGGGCAGTTTATTGTGTACAACCAGGGGATTAGAGAAGCCCGAAGGCTCGGGCGTTCCCAGGGCTTGGCCAGGCTTTGTACCGGCCAGGCCCGACCATGGGTTAGGCAGTGCTCCCTTAACAGATTTTTCTCTACTAAGGAATTGCATGTACATGTATGGAAGAAAACTGCGTTTGAATGAGACTTGTAGGTTTTCATGGTGGACATGAACAAAGTATGGAAGGTTTGCGGTAACACCACATGGGTCCGCTATACCCTTGACACTCTGTCTTTGATGTTTATCCCAACTCTGCCCCACCCATCTGTCATGTTTCAGTGAGCGCACAGCATCCTACCTGGCAACTTACAGAATCTCCCGTCTCAACGGTTCACCGAGCTAATCCTCGAGCACTAAACCTCTTCTGTCTGGCTGTTATTAACCCTAACGTACATAAATCCATCAAAATCCTTCCCCTGTTTTGGAGGATTTCGGTGGATTCAGGATACCCTCCATATTGAAACTTGGGGGATTTTGATGGATTGAGGATTGTAAGCCTAGTGTTACTGCAGTTATTTCACGACTGTTCCGTGCATTTTTATTGTTGTACTTGAACAGTCTTTGTAAAAGCGCCATTCAGCCTCGTCTGCGATGTATAAAAGAACATACAACATTGGGCAGCTACGCACTGTTTCGTGAAATGGATCGCAAGGATGTAGCATACATGTAGCTGCGCAACATTTTTATAGCGCAAGTCCTACGCCATGGCTTAAGTTACGCACTGTTTCGTGAAATCGGCTGCAGAACATGCCAAAAAAGGGATGCTGTTGAAAGGCTCATAACTTTTCTAATGCTCAGATTAGCAATTCAGTTTGAAAAGAGTTTTTTTTTAGGGTAATACACTCTAAAATCACGGACATCAGCTTTAACAAATTGTTCATTAGAAATTCTGCTTTGAATCCCTTGTGTTTGTGATTGATGGGAGGCTGATATACCAAAAACAGGCTGTGGTCCTTTTCATCGCACTTGGAGCCTCCCTTTCGTGTAAATATAAAAGCTTCATGTGAAAAAGCTCCATCTATTCATTATACACTCCCATTCAAGAACAATATAATTGAAACATGAATGGATTGAGTACTTGCAGGAATGCGCATATAGACAACAACCGACCAGGTGGTCTTTGTCAATCCGCGGCTATGACCGTTGCCCGTATTCAGGAGATTAAACTCTCTGGTCCGTTATTCTTCCTTTGCAGAATATTCGTATCCAGGCGGACTTTGCTAGCGAATATTTTGAGGTGTTGCACTCGACAGTCAACGGTACATACCACTATGTCCGAACACTGAAGAGCGGCCTGACGGAGATTGAGGCTGCGTTGGTGGCCATAGTCAAACCTGTAAGTATACGTGTATTGTATTACTACTGAGGACACAGGAATAAAGAAACAATGAAATCATTGTCCTATGATGGAGGTCCTTTGATGAACAGGTCCTCTGAGGTACAAGCGTGTACTTATAGTCTATGGGAGAATGTTTAGAGACAACAGAAGACAAAGCCTTTTCCTCGTTACTATAGAGTAACGAAGTGATGATGTCAGTGCAATGTTTGGAGCCAGAATACTTTTGTTATTTTGTGTGAATGTGTTTCCATGACTGGCTGTTAAAAAAAGGTGCGTTCGAGTAGCTCACCCGGATCGACTCGGGCGAAGGCAGATGGGTTTAATAGCCACGAGAGCTGGGCTAATAGAATGGTCAAACGCCCTCTCCTGTTGATGTCACCTAGCACTTGAGTCGGCGATTGTGTAGTTAGGGACCCCTCTGTATATTTGATCCATTTTGAGTCCAGGTTGTTTTTATCATTCCAAAAGGAATTTATCAACCTAAAGTATACTTCTCTAAATTCTAATGACATTATTTTTGGTATTACAGTTTCTTGCGGTAGAAAATGCAATTTTATTAAGTGTTTTGCGGTTAATGTCTTGCGAATCAATTCGCCATCTTTATTTTTCGTGTTGCGTTTTGTCATCTTCGTTTTACCCAAAAAAATTCCCACAAAAAATTAAAAACCCTGCCCTCTATCTACGGCATACATGTACCTGTTGGTTTTTAATGTCGCAATCTAGTTTGCTAAGTCCAATAACCGAAAAGTGAATTTTGTTCTCTTATAGGAACAGGATTCTTAACTACACAATCGCCCTTGAGGTCAGCCATTTTCTTAAATGTTTAATTCCCTGCTCCAGTAGAATCTGTGGGTAATCAGCCTTAACTACGCATGCGCGAGCAGGGTCTGTAATGGCTGACCCGAGTGAGCCCCGGGTATGACGTCAGACCTAATCGAACGGCACGGGGCTATAAACCCGAGTCGACCCGGGTGAGCTACTCGAACACACCCACAGGAACACTCAAAATCTCCATTTGTTTGGAGCCAGTTGTCGTGCCAACTGACGTCAGACTTCGGACTTCGGTACTCTATAGTGAAACTAATGAAATGCATCCTTTTGCTTCTAATATTCACTTCATATCATAGTTCCATTATTTTTTACAAGCAGATTTTTACTAGCCCGCCGGGCAACATAAGAAGCAAGTTTGACTAGCCCGGAGCAGTCTTGACTAGTGTTTGTACACCGGTCTAGTAACTGCATTGTAAATCAAGCCCTAATTACCATTTGTATTACATGCAGTTAGGACGAATTCCTTAGTGAGTGTCCTTAAATAGTACGAAAATGGACAATATAACCTCAAAAGGGCCATCAATTTTTGTCATCCATTTTTCTAGCGTATAAAGCGTCTGCTTGTTGTAGGAGTAAGGGGACCATGTACGCTTTAAAAACAATTATAATACCTACCTCCATAAAATAGCAGCCCACATAGTTGTAATTGCTGCCGCTATCCGTTCCATGCACAGATAACCCCTCAGGGATATTCCAGCTTCACATGTTTTCATAAATCCACTGGTGCAACTGTTCATTTGATGGGATTGTTGTACAGTCTTGATTATCCTACATGGTCTCCCAGAAAGTCTATGACAATGTTTGTGATTTGCTTAAACGTAGTATACAACATTTGCTTTTGCTGTAATTGTCAGAAATAAATAGATTTGAGGGTTAGTATTTTATAGCGTGCTAGCAAATACTGTAAATGGCCAGTCACACTGACCACGATAACGATGACTAAAACGATGCGAATAAACGCTCTCTATTGGTGGGTGGAACGCGCGCGTATTGCACGCCCGACAATTCCACCAATCAACGGCGTTCAGTCTGATCATTTTCGTTACCGTCGATGTTTATCGTGGCCAGTGTGACTGGCCCTTAACACTGACCTGTTTCAAGTTTTGTGTGCATAGATGCTGGGAAAACTGAGAGAAAAAAATAGTCGGGGAATTATCAGGTCTGGGAACTAGACTATTTGCAACGATTGCCGGCCGACAATTGTTGGAAAATGATATAGATTTCCACTTTTCTTGAAAACGACGGCACGCCAGGTGCCAGATTTCACAGGATGCTTGAGACTGCTATTTACTGACAGTCTAGTACGGTATTTTGTAATAATTCAGTATTTTTTTTTTATGTTTGTAAATGTTGTGTACTACATTTAAAACACATGGAAGATTGAGCATAAAAAATATCATTGTTTTTCTTTTGAGTTTGTTCTCTCTGGGAGAGGGGTACTCTCGTGAAAATTACAAAAATAGATTGCTTAGCTTTTCAAACATTTTCATTTTTCAAATCCTGTTCATTTGGCTGTCCATACATTTCTTAGGACGGGGAGTTGGAGACGTTCAAGATTCCCATCAAGGACACCCAGGAGGCCGAGATATTTGATCCAATCAGAGTGCAGCCAGCCGTGCTCGTGTTTCCATGGCAACCACAAAAACCGAGTCCGTATCAGTACACGCTCAAGGTATGCAGTTTGCAATAAATTTTCTTTCAAATACTGTTCCCGTTTGTCTTTTCCAAATGGATGTCAGATTACACACTTGAAGTATATATACTAAAGTCATGTCCTCGTGGAGTGATCCCACAATATATTTCCTAGGTTGTATCGTAAAGTTTTAGAGCATGTTCCCTGGCTATACGGCATTATGGGTTTATGACTTCTGACTGGCGCCCACCCGAACAAAGATACGGACAATTTGGGAGACCGCCAACATAGGGCAAGATAGCTCAGTTGGTAGAGCGCCGGTACGGTATTCCGAAGGTCGCAGGTTCGAATAGAGTACCGAAGTGATGACGTCAATCAGTGCAATGTTTGAAACCAGAATACATTCTAAACTGCATGTGTTTGGAACCATTACCGCGGCAACTGACGTCAGACTTCGGTACTCTATTGCGCTCCTGCCAGTTTTCTTTGTTCACTTTGAAAAAATCCTTAATTATTAACATGTTTTGACTCTAGTTGTAAAATACACTTTAGGGTGGAGTGGTTAATCTGTGGTCGGGCCAGGTCAAGCCCCTGGAACGCCCTGGCCTTTGGGCTTCTATAATCCCTTGGTTGTACACAATAAACTGCCCATTTATTCTGGAGTCCGTGGACTCCCATTGTTCACCCAGACTTGACTGACAGCTGAGGCATCTTTTGATCCTGCCGTGAATGGTTACAGATTAGTGTGGGAGGGGCTACAACCAGGCCAGGCCTGGCAGAGGCCAGGCTTTATTGATTAGTTGATGCTCTATTGTTAGGTGATTTGTGGCTCACAATAGCAAGAGTAAAAGCCCGAAGGCCCGGGCATGGCTGGGCTTTTCAAAGGCCTGGCCCAACCACAGATTAACCACTCCTCCCTTAACAAAACACCAACCTGGTGGTCTAGTGGTTATTTGTGCGATTTTAATTAACCTTGCGGTGAGCCATGGCGCTGTTTATTACAGTATTACAGTTTTTAACCCTGCAATGTGCCACATCAATGTCGGCATTTACATGTATACAACTATTTGGGGCTTGAAATCTATTTAGGCAGTGTGTGAGAGTATTGTGTTCACCCACGGAGCTATACATACAGCAGTGCAGCTATTACACGCTAATCACACGTACCAACGTTTTTAGCGCTATAGCGCGTTGGTGGTCACAGAATGAAGTTCAAGCACTACATAATAATTTCCCATCTCAGGCATCTGGGGGGACGGGCACTTACATCTGGACGTCCTCCCATCGCAATGTCGGAACTGTGAACGTCCATGGGACTGTTACCACGGCAACGGAGATGGGCATGACCAATGTGACGGCCGCAGACAATCGCAACCCTGCCCACTTTGGCCTGAGCAAGGTAAGCCATATATTCGGGAGCAATTCATATTGTCCACTTGCGGTATCCATTGCGGTACCGCTGTTTTTCTTTGCGGTGCCGCATTCCTTACCCCAAACCCGGCTGGGAATGCTAAGCCAGGCGAAACAAAAATCTCATCGAATATTTTTTATTAGGAATGTGAAACTTTTCCTAATTTTTTTACCCTTCCTCCTACTTTTCCTACTTTTTCCTATTTTTTAACCTTTCTCCTACTTTTCCTACTTTTCCCTAATTTTTTTAACCTTCCTCCTACTTTTCCTACTTTTTCCTATTTTTAACCTTCCTCCTACTTTTCCTACTTTTTCCTATTTGTTTTACCTTCCTCCTACTTTTCCTACTTTTTCCTATTTGTTTTACCTTCCTCCTACTTTTCCTACTTTTTTTCTTGAAATTGCTATTTTTTCCTACTTTTTTTGTCCCACAACTCCGAAAAATCAAATCTCATTAGTGTTTTTCTTAACAGTGTTACATGCTGTCGTATGAAAATCACACAAAGAAGGGCTTGGGTGCAGGAGTACTGCAACTTTACTTCCAAGAGCTTAGTTGGGGTGGAGCACAAGTGTTGTGAGTACAGAACATGCCAAATGAGGCTTGTGATGCTGTGGAGATGTACTGTATTATGTTCGAGGACAAGAGAAGAAAAGAAAATACAAAGGAATCTTTCTTGTCTTTTGATAAAATCAGTCCTCGGACGTAAAAATATGTTCTTAGTCTATGGGTTTGTGTTATATTAAAGGAACAATAGGCAACACAAAGCATTGTCCTCAGTAGTATAGGAAAACACGACTGTGTGGACATGGGTGTGTGTATGAATGCAACTACTCCTGAAAGCTTGCAAAAGTCCTACTTTTATACAAATTTTGTCCTCTACAAAGTCCTACTTTTGTCCTGGTTTTTGATCCTACTATTCTTCTACATTTTGTACTTTTTGACCTGGGTCTGCTTGAAAGCCTGTATTGGTCTGACTTTACCGAAACAAACTGCATCCCCGAATAGATTTTCAGATAGATCTGTGTTTCTTACCGAGTTTCAGGTGTACGTGCTACAACCCAGTGATATGGCCTTCCTAGACACTACAGTGGAGGCTCTAGCAGGCTCGACCCTGGACTTACCCCTGGCTGCATATACGCTCATTCCTCGCAGTAAGTGCACGTACGGTACATTGCATTTGAAAGTTTACCTGGAAATGGGAATTTCTCTTCATATCTTTTCTCTTCCCAGGGAATTCAATTTTGAATTTCACAAAATGTGAACAAATTTTCCCTCAGTGGGAAAACATTTTCAGTTTTTTTTTTCTCAAAAGTGTAAAAATAATTTCCCACTTGAATTTACAGGGGAGAAAAGTTACGTGCAAAGCGCAAATGTTACTGCGAATTCTTTTCACAAAATTTCCCATTCCCATTCGTAGTGTTAACTTCAGTTGCAATGCACTGTGCTGATATTGGTTCACATTCGCATTTATATTTCAGGTTTCTCCATGGGTAAAATTGAATGCCGGTGTCATATGAATATCTGACTCCCATGAAAACCGGACTCCTTTTCCCTATTATTGGTTAAACACTCTCACGTGACCGGCCACTCTCCTAATTATCTTCACTCGGGCATGTGCAATACTACCAATGAGCCCGTATTTCATAGTGACAGAAATTCCAGTCTGCAGCTCGTAACTGTTGACCCTTTCCTTACCAATGTTGAGTTTACTCGACAAGGAAACCACACACCAGAGTATCCAAACAACAAATATATTCACCATGTTTCAACAAACTGTAGTGCTTGCATTTTTCGCTGTCCATACATGATCCTTATACCAACAGAAAGAGCTTGTTCGGATCTTTCCAATGATGCTATCAAATTCATGTGTCACCATTACAATATTTTGGGAAAACTGTATCCGAAGTTTACCCGTACAGTTATGTGTATGGAGTCCCATTGGTTCATGTGACAAACAACTTTCTTGTTTGGCCAGAAGAGAAAACAGCCATAACTTTGCTATTTTAGCAGTTATAACTTTAATTTTTACACCTTAGGAAAGAGACATTTTCATGGAACAAACTTTACACACATGTTCCTTTTCAATCAATTCTTGAGGGCAGAATCTTTGGCTGAAAATACCATTCAACAAGCAGTCAGCTGCTTTTTCTGCGTAAGTGGTTTTATGCTTGACTGAACAAAGAATGTGGTACTGGGGGAAGATAAGCCAATGAACAATGTGGTAAGGAGAGAGTTTTAAAACTGCACTGTGGGCTTTGGCATGTGATCTGGCAGCACGAAATGAGTCTTTTTGTTAATAAAGATTCTATGTTGCAATCTATTTTGTGTTATTTCATGCACAGCTAAAACTAAAGTGCCAATGACGGACTGTTCCACCCTCTCCATAACGATCAGCTTATCAGATACCTCTGTCTTCCAGCAAACGGACGGTAAGATGAACAAGTAAAAAATAGCGTGAAGTCAATTTTAATGAGACTTGATTGGAAATTACCAGGTCAGGTGTAACAGGGACACCAAAAAAAAAGTTACACTTTTGGACCCCAAATTTATGGAATGACTCTATACACAGATTTGTATACATGTACATACGTGTTCCACCTTTCCTTACCTTACCTAGGTACCCCTGTTCTGATTGATGGAGCTTGCCGAATGATCCCTGTGAGGGCGCTAAACCCAGGTCACACCCAGGTCACCGTTACCTACGAGCAGGGCTCCCTGCGACTGCAAGCGTCCATCACCGTCGCTGCTTACGTACCCTTGAAGGTAAATCAGTGATGTATACTACCAAACTCTGGGCTCTAATACATGGAGCTATGATGCCCCAATTTGTCTATTAAAGTCCAAAGAATGTGCCATAGATATACTGCACAGTGTTGGATTTTGACAGGTTGAGGACATTTCCTAGTTTCAAATTAATAGTTAATTTCGTCAAACAAACCACAAGGGAAACCGATCGGGTGATTTGAATGCTCCAGTTTCTCTACAAACTGCAGGTAAACCGAAGTTTGAAAATGACTAAAATGTGATTGACTGGTAATGTGAGATGAGTATGAAATGAAAGGTGGAATATTGACTGACAATAAGTATTAACGGAATAACTTGCAAACGTTGATTGAGGAACAGGACATGCCAGATTCCTACTGTATTCATGTGCATCAACATTTGCACACTGCACATAATAATAATGTAGACCAATTGAGTGCACTCTGTACATGTAGTGGGTTTTTTTTACGTCCAAAATACACAATTTTTCCATAATTTGGGGTGAGATTTGTCAGGATTTGCCCTTGATTGCTGGATTTTTTTGTCGGGATTTCAGAATCTCTTTTGCAATCTGGAATTCCTGAGTTGTTGTTCTAAAGGTGTTTTTTTCCTGTAAAAGTGGATATAGACCATTAAAAACGGATATTTTAAGGGGGTGCCTTTAGGCAAATCTAATTTATATGTTCATCTGGGGTCCTCGTGGATTTTTCATGGATTTCGTGGATTTGTCATTTCTGGCCAATCTCACCCCTGCATAATTTGTTAGAGAGAAAGTTCACGATTGCCAAAAATTTAAAGATTGGATTGAAAGTGGAACTGCATGTATTAGGCCATCAGCCTCGGTCCAAGAAATGGGCCACCGGTATCAAATGATCGAAAGGAGCAATACTCGTAGCGATTTTTGGCAAGGTATGCACACCTAGAGTTGGAAAATGTGTGATAGCATTGCAGCGTGAGCGGTGGCAGCTTTTTGGGTGCTATAACTTTTTCAATATTTGTTTTCAAAATGGCCACCAATATGCTTGTTACCGGATGAATTATATGTTTGCTGCCATTGAAAAAAAAAAAAAAAGGGTGATAGCACCCAAAAAAGCTGCCACCGCTGCAATGCTATCACATATTTTCTAACTACAGGGGTGCATACCTTGCCAAAAATCACCATGAGCATTATTCCCCTCATTTGATACCGACCAACCCCCCCAGGCTGATGGCCTACATTTGTATGCTGTTTTTTTTAGTTCGTGCATCATTGTCACAAACAGAAAATGACCAAAAACATTGGTACAGTTAAAGGGATGTATGGCGTCGGTGTAGTTTTTGTTGACTGCTAAATCCAATAAATTACAGCAGCTTTCTACCAGTGATGTAGTCGAGACCATGCACAGGACCAGGCACAAGACCAGGCACAAGACCAGGCACAAGACCAGGCACAAGACCAGCACAATACCATGCACACAAACGTGTATCGACCTCCAAACGTGGATGTCCTATTGTTCCCTCTTTTGTTTGTACTTTAACTTTTTCGGGAGACTCCCATATGTTTTGTACATGATCTCAATCGCGGACGTATTCTTGGAATCGTGGGCGATATTGTTTCCTTTGTTATACGTTCACGTTTGTTTGGGAGAACAAATGCAGGACCACGCACAGGACCACGCACAGGACCACGCACAGGACCACGCACAGGACCACGCACAGGACCACGCACAGGACCACGCACAGGACCACGCACAGGACCACGCACAGGACCACGCACAGGACCACGCACAGGACCACGCACAGGACCACGCACAGGACCACGCACAGGACCACGCACAGGACCACGCACAGGACCACGCACAGGACCACGCACAGGACCACGCACAGGACCACGCACAGGACCACGCACAGGACCACGCACAGGACCACGCACAGGACCACGCACAGGACCAGCTTGTTACAGGCATAAACCTGAAAAAGGAATGCTTTTATTACGGTTCATTTGAATAGCTTGAGACTTGAATTAAGACTGAAGGTCTTGTGATGGTCTTGTGTTGGTCTTGCAGGGTCTTGCATGGTCTTGTGATGGTCTCGACAACATCACTGCTTTGTACCAGCCTTGTTAACTTGACTTGCTGATTTATTTTTTACTTCAGACTTGACTTGACTTGACTTGGGAAAAAAATGACTTGGGACTTGACTTGGCTTGAAAGAACATGACTCGTGATTTGATTTGACTTGACTTGAATAAATTTGACTTGCTGACATTAGCCCTTTCATTAAAGGAAACATTTGGGCGTACGTACGTACGTGTATCAGTTAAACAAAAAAAATGCTGAGCCTACAGCACATAGCGAGCTGGGGGTGTCCAGTACGTATGCGGGGCCACAGCGCTGGCTGACTGCGTGGAGAATCGTCAAGACGGCATGCCAGGTTGATTTTGTACAGTGCATGCGTGCCAGCCTATGCATAGTCATTTGTCATTGGAATTTTAATTTACTATGTTCAACAATTGAGAGACTTGTTACTTGAATTGGAAAAAAATGACTATAAGGGACTTGACTCGACTTGGGACAATTTGATTCGAGACTTGACTCGACTTGGGACAATTTGACTCGGGACTTGACTCGACTTGGGACAATTTGACTTGGTTACAACACTGCTTTCTACTAATGTTCGATTTTGTTGGATTTAGCAGGGTCAGGCTTAATGATCTTACCACTCATAGCAATTTTAGGATGAATGCTTTTTCTGTCTCCAAGGTAATGTGTTTCTTCTGCTTCCATTAGCGGTTTAACATTTCATTGTTCTGCAAGCAGTTTCCAAAAAGAAATTACGCCCCAAAAAAAGACGCCAAAAAACAATTACCCCAAGGCCGGATGACGTCCATACTCACCATTTTCTGCATTTTCAATCCATTGTTGGATTATTGTGTTCATTATGCTTAGCTGCAGAAACCTTTTGTGTCCAACCGTGCTCAAGAGGTTAAGATTTTTGGTGAGATAGTTTTAGAGTTAGTGTTGTTGGATTTAGCAGTCAACACATACTATATGGTGTGTTGGATATTGTTTACAGAAAACGTTGGATATCGTTGTTTAACCCTAACCCCCCCCCCCCCCCCCCAGGGTGTGTGGAAATTCGTATTGATATTGATGGATTCAGCAGTGTTAGGGATACAGAAAAGGTTTATCCCAATATCATTAGGGTTGAAAAGAGCATGAAACAGTTGAATGTAATAATGCACACGACCATCCCTTGAAAAATGCGCCGTTTGTGTAAAAATCATTGACTGAGTTGGAAACCAGAAGTGTGCGTAGTTTTTCACCAATGATTTTCAGACAAACAGGGCATTTTCAAGAGATGGTTGTGTAATTATTATTGTTTACTTTGTAATGATATTCCAACCATAGCACACGGGTGAGATTTGTCAGGATTTTTCCTGATTTCAGGATTTTTTGTCGGGATTTCAGAATTTTTAAAGAATCTCTTTTTGCAATCTGGAATTCCTGTGGCGTTGTCCTAAAGGTGTTTTTACCTGTAAAAGTGGATATAGACCAATAAAAACGGATATTTTAAGGGGGTGTCTTTAGGCAAATACAAACTATATGTTGATCTGGGGTCCGCGTGGATTTTTCATGGTTTTTTTGTGGATTTTTCATTTTTTGGCCAATCTCACCCTTGATAGCAGTTTTAAGATGAAATCTTTTTTCTCTGCCTGCAAGCTATAGTGTTTTTTTAATTCTTAAAAAAACTTTCTACATTAGACAATAATGGTTTTTATAATTCTGATTGCATTTTACTCATATTTATGTAGTACAAGGAAACATTTCATATTGCCAGATGCGCGCCGCTGTTTTTCTTTGCGGCGCCGCTGTTTTTCTTTGCGGCGCCGCTGTTTTTCTTTGCGCTACCGCTGTTTTTCTTTGCGGCGCCGCTGTTTTTCTTTGCGGCGCCGCAGTTTTTCTTTGCGGCGCCGCAGTTTTTCTTTGCGGCGCCGCAGTTTTTCTTTGCGGCGCCGCTGTTTTTCTTTGCGGCGCCGCTGTTTTTCTTTGCGCTACCGCTGTTTTTCTTTGCGGCGCCGCTGTTTTTCTTTGCGGCGCCGCAGTTTTTCTTTGCGCCGCCGCAGTTTTTCTTTGCGGCGCCGCAGTTTTTCTTTGCGGCGCCGCTGTTTTTCTTTGCGGCGCCGCAGTTTTTCTTTGCGGCGCCGCTGTTTTTCTTTGCGGCGCCGCTGTTTTTCTTTGCGGCGCCGCTGTTTTTCTTTGCGGCGCCGCAGTTTTTCTTTGCGGCGCCGCATTCCTCACCTCAAACCTTGCTGATGAATGAGGAAGGAAGCCAGGCGGCTTGAATAACTGAATAGTCATGACGTTATAAAGACTGGAGCTTGGAGCTCATTAATACTGGTATTGCAAAAAAAAACGCAGTACCGCATTGATACCGCTTTCAGACAATATGAAATAATCCCTAACCTGTGTGCTTGGCATAAAATTTGCCCCTGGTCGTTCATACATATAATATGCTGTTTCCTAGGTGTTGGATCCAGAGGGTGTCGCCGTAGTTACGCCTGCTGCCTCCAAGACATTTGTGCTGACGGGAGGACCCCAGCCGTGGGTGCTGGACCCATCGCGTTACTACGAGACGTTGGTTGCGGAGCATCCGGACTGGGTGTCTAGCAAACACATCAAGATGTTTGGCGCAAACAGTAAGAAATCAGATTTTTGCCCCTCCCGACATAGTGTCAAGCAATACGCTGAGTGCTATCCAAAAGGTTGTGGAAAAAAGATGTACAGTCGAACACCTTTATAACAAGGTCCTTGGGACTTTACAATTTACCTTGTTATAACAGGTACCTTGTATTATCAGTAATGGGAAAACCAAGAAAAACAAAGACTCGGGACCTATTTTTTTCCTTGTTATAAGCAGGATGTTGTATTAACAGTGCTCTTATTATCAGGGTTCGACTGTACCTTGTATTATCAGTAATGGAAAACAAAGAAAAACAAAGACTCGGGACCTATATTTTTCCTTGTTATAAGCAGGATGTTGTATTAACAGTGCTCTTATTATCAGGGTTCGACTGTACGGGCTTACTCGGGTGGAACTTGCTGCCATGAGCTCCGTACACAGCTCGTTAGATGAAGCCTTGATGCCATCTCGTGATTGGCTAGTGAGATTCTGTGTACTTTACTATTCTGGGGTCAGCTGGCCAATCAACAGCCAGTGTAGGTACAGCGCAGTCAATTTCTAGATGGAATTTGTGTCGGCTAGCTGACTCCAACAAACTGGGTGGTCGAGTGGTTAACCCCTTGACCTTGGGTATCATTTGGGGGGCGCCGGGGCACCAGATCGGTTTGTGCAGCCAAGCGAAACGGAAACAAGAGGCTTGTGCAGCCAAGCATAACGTACACAATACCCCAATAATGGATTGAAAATGCAGAGATTGGCACAAATAGAAGTCAACCGGCCAGGTGGCAATTTTTAATCCGCACGTCAACCGGTATTTGTGTCAACCAGTGGCAAGGGGTTAATACGTCTAGTAAGCAGGAGGTCGTGGGTTCGAATCCCGCCCGATCAAGCCTGTGAATTATTTTCCCACAGGCTCTCTTAAAGCACTGAGCATACAGCAGGTGTTGGTAGTCTAAACAGATCAGTGGAGCGCTTTGGCCTCGTGGCTTAGTGTATCGGACTTGAGATCTTGGTAATACTGCAGGTTGTGGGTTTGAGACCAGCAGTGAGTCATGGTGCTTGTGTCCTTGAGCAAGACACTTTGTCACAAGTTGCTTTTCTCCACCCAGGAGTAAATGGGTACCTGTGAGGGCAGTGATGGTTATGTGTTTGATTAGTCCATGTGCGCTTAACTTGCAGTCGGGGCTGTATACTAACCAGCGAGCTGAGGTTTCAGGAATGATTAATGCGCCCGATGAGCAGGGGTAATAATATAGTGCCTTGAGCACCGTTGTCTTGGTGGATATGTTGCGCTTTACAAATGTCCGTTATTATTATTACCATCAGTACTACAAGGGGCACCATGTTTTTGTCAACCAAAATCTCAGGAACTCTCATTTTAACAAAATATGTAAAAACTATTTATTATTTACAGAGAACAATCACGTCTTCAGTGTGGTGTGTCTTCAACTCGGGGAGCAGACGTTCACGGTAACCGTCGGCAACAGCCTTACCGCCAAGAACCAACAGCCTGCCATTTCCAGGGCTACAATTAAGTGAGTTTTTACAAACCTCGGGTAAAAAAAACCCCCTGTTTTTAGTACTTTATGTTCAGGGAACTAGACTAGCTGGCTTGCACCCGTTCACGGATATATAACCGATTGCAAACAACTAACTAAATTTGGTAAATTGGGGGCAGTATTTGGAAGAAAAAAAATCAGGTTTTTGCCAACAGTGGTCAAGTGACAGCACATTTAGGTTCCATGATTTCACAGGATGCTTGAGACTATTATTTATTAATAGTCAATGGCATAAGTCATTTACTAGTTTTTTTGTTTTTTTTTATGTTTGTTTGCAAATGTTGTATATTACCTTTAACCCTCATATACTAATAATTATACAACACCTGAATAAATCCCAGCCATCCGATTGGTGGATCGTCGGTCACGTGCATTGAATTATTCGTCCAATCGCACGACGCGAACCCGCACCGCCAAAAAAAGTTCTATCACATGGCTCTATCAAACGGTAACGCGTTTGATAGAACTTCCCCGCCGCTACAACACGGCTATCATTAGACTGGTCCCCGGTTTCTCCGTTGTCCTTCGGACTTGAAATGTATATTATATATATATGGGGACCGGGAACCAGTCTAGGCTGTCATTCATTCACACAAAATGGCGGACGGTGTTTCCGAACCGCGGTTTGTTTTCCTAACAGACGACGAAATATTGGAACTCGTAGCCAATGCTGAGACAAATGAAATATGCAGTCAAACGATTAGAGGAATTTGCAAGACACGCAGGAACAACAATTAAAGCTTTAACTGATTCGGGACTGGACCACTTTTTCATTTGTCGCGGTTTTATGCGGGACTGAGAAGGTAAACAGCATGTTGTACACCAAGAAATCCATGCATGCAATCTGTCGGATTTATTCAGGCGTTGTATAAAACAAATAATGAATGTTTCACATTCGTGCAATGGTAAGAATAATTTCATTCGGTGACAGATGGAATGTCCCATTCCACTCGGCTTCGCCTCGTGGAATGGAACATTCAATCTGTCACCTCAATTAATACTGTTTGGGCCCATAACATTAGGGAACTCTCAAGTAATTTGCATACCGTTTCTAAATCGCACTGACGCCTATAACCGAAAACTGGTTCTGTTGTTTTTCTTTGGTTAATCATTTTGGAGGTTTGAGTATTTCATTATGGTGCATAATAGAGTACTGAAGTCTGACATCAGTTGGCACGACAACTAGCTCAAAACAATGGAGATTTGGACTGTTCCTTTGTTAACAGCCAGTCATGCAAACACATTGACAGAAAATAACAAAAGTATTCTGGTTCCAAACATTGCATTGACGTCATCACTTCAGTACTCTATTCCCGCCTATTTTCTTTTTTCCAAAGAAGAAATTCACAGGCAAGAAACAAAACCCAACCAATTCTTTGGTATGACTGTTTGTGACCACCCAAACACATCCCCTGATCTGTGGGTGTTGTACAACAAAAGTGTCTTTATTTCGTCAAAGGTTCCTGTGTGCGTCGCCAGTCAGGCTACAGCTTATTCCCGTCATTGCTCAACCCCAGCTGGAAGAACCCTGCCCAATCACACTGGACTCCAATAATCAGGTAGGAACTGCAAGTAGGAAGAGCAAGTTCGATCAGGGGCGTGTTTACGCGACTGTGACCAAAAAACATGTTTCCGCTTTGGTCATTGGTTGGGCATTTTGGCGTCTTCGGTCATGGTTGCTTGACGTCATTGTTTCGACCAAACGAGAACCAAAGGTTGGAGTTGGTTCACCGGTTCAAAATAGCGGAAGATACTGAAACGTAAGCAGACGATATTTGTTTTATTCGTCCCAAAAATTAGTGAATTATGTACGAGAGCCACAAAGGCACAGCCCGTCGTGTGTAAAGCATGGTAATCGTCTAACCGACGTCTTTTTCTTTTCAACCATTCCTCTTCTTCGACGTCATTCACCAGATACTGAAACTCTTGCACAACTACTCGCTCTTCCGCCATGTTTGTTTACTATCGGTCAATGACAGATTCTGGTTCTGCGTTTTCTCGCGCCTGCGTAAACACGTTCCATCGTTTTGACGTCACAAACATGTTTCAGGTTGGGGTCGTGAAAACACGCCCCCAAAGAACATTGGTTAAACGAGCGTGAGTGGGATAACAAATTTATCTTCAAGCAAACTTGACGCCAGGAAAGATGGAACACGCACGGTGCTATGCGCGAAACCTGTACGGTGCTGTGCGCGAAACCTGTACACATCAATAACAGTCGGAAGAAACAGGAGCTATCCGGAAAAAACGTAACAAGTGTGCGCCGAAACAGACGTGACGATCCACATGGGACGCAAACGCGCAGCTTTTGAATTACCAATAGATTATGCAGCACTGCGTTTTGCGTATCGCGCAATTCGCAGAATTAGAACAGCGCAACCCACGGAGTTATTATCACACTCTCAGCTGCCACAGATCGACCAATCAGGATCGAGGATTCAAGTTTGCTTGAAGATAATTTACATTGCAGTGGTCTCAAAGATGATCAGGGCGCCCTCTATTGACGTAATTTCTAAAGGGGGTGTGTTATCTATGCAGGTTCTCTAATGCATATATATATTCAAAACCTTTTCGTCATTCTCAATGCATTGTGGGTATGGAGGCCAAACAAACCATGTAATTTATACACAAACCTATGGCACTGTGAACCAGTCCAAATATTAATTGATTTTATGCTAAATATCTGTCATGAGTTGAGAAATTACTCTTTTCGCATGTCTTTGCATGGAACATATGGAAAATACTGATCAGAAAAATCAATTTTTAATAGCAGTAAAAATAAAGAAATAATTGGGGAATCCCTCTCAGGGTAACCAGTTACTGATGAATGCAACACCTCTGAGATTAGAACCGCTAATAATTTCATATTATTAGCCAATCAGAAGAGGATTTTACAACCATGACAACCAACATGTGACCAATGCGACCAATCATGTCCCTTCTAATTTGTGACCCGCTCTGGAAAAAGGTATATTATGTCGCAAAATATGAAAAATGAGTTTTATGTATGTTTGAAAAGCCCCCAATGTAAGCTTTCATTTGGTACATGATAGAGCTCCAAAGCCCTTTCCGTTCTGGAGATATCGCGTTTTTGCATAATAATTAGTTCTATGGAGTTCAAATTGCACAACAGAGAAAACAGGCTTTGAAATAGCTAGTTCTAATACAATGCAATGGAACAATGCAACTCTAAAAAGGTTATTTTTTCACTTTACTCACTGAAATCTACATTGTTGTGCACCAAACCTAAAACTTTAGATATTTACGATGTCATTAAAGACAAAAAACAAAAAATGAATTTTGACGAAAAATTTTACCCTCTCAACGTTGAAAGGGCCATTACACGTAAATGCAAAGCGGGACTTATATCACCTTTTTCTGGAGCGGGTCACATTTGCTTGCTCTTCTAATGCCAGTAATGGCTGATACTGTTCCCATGATGTTTTGAGGTTTATTGACGGTTAAAGGGTTAAATACATGTACCTACTCTAACCAAAGTTTAATTCTAAACAAAAAATTAGTATCTTGATTATGAGTTACGAGAAACCAAATTCGTGCTAAATATTGTCATTTTCTATCCATCATTATTAATTAACGGACGAGAGAAAGATGCTAATTAAATATTCAAATTTCGCGCTTTACTCCAAAGTTCTCCCCCTGCTGCCGTCGGCGGCGCACTTATAGCCTTGACGTCATCGTGTGTAGTCATCCAGACTAAACTGAGATTTGGAATTGAAATAGTAGGCTTACATGATGGGATACAGAGACTAAAGTTTATTCAATATGTATACTGTGTAAATACTGCGTACTCATTTATGAACTTGTACCAAGTAAAACGATCGGACTACACACCATGACGTCATGCGCAATAAATGCATTACGCATGACATGTAAATGAGGGATGAGACGCTTTTTTGGACGATAGGATTTTCTAAAGTGAGCTAAATTTAAAAGGACAGTACAGTGCTCTCTTTTTGACATATCTGTAGACTGTCAATAATTTCACATTTTTCAAAGCGTTCTAATGGTTGAGCCATCTTGACCCATAATTGTCAGTGTCTTTGTTGGAGGTTGCTAGTATTATTCCAACATAGGGCAAGATTATTGGTGGAGCACCGATTCCATATTCCGGAGGTTGCACATTCAAATCCCACTCCTGCCAATTTCCTTTGTTCATTTGGAAAAAAAGAGGAATTCAATAAACTTCTGTATTTTGCATGTTTTCATAATGAACCGATCCAGTGAGCGTCGCCCGATGGTGTTCTGACCAATCACATTCGTGGTCGGACATGCGTGCACGCGCATGTGACGCGCGCGGCTGCAACATGCAGTTTGGCATTGGAGAGGAACACGTGTTAATTGCCCATGTGCGTAATGGGCGGGGCTTGCTGGATCGGTGTATTGTTACAGCTACCACAATATTTCTGTCGTGCTATTTCTTTCCCCGAACAATAGCAAAATTAAAAATTAATATTTGAGCGGAATAAGACACACTTTATTATCTTTTACATTTTGTTCTGCTATATTTGGGGTGAATTTTGGCACGGTTGTCCAGCAAGTTTCCACAAAGCAACAAAGACAGTTGAAGGTTTGATTTGTTTGTGATCTTCCGCCATTCAAGCGTAATTCAATATATAATCGTAAACTAATCGTAACTCACCGCCTTTGTGAAACAAGCTGTCTTTGTAAAATAGTTAAAAATGCCCGCTGCCAATGCATAATAGAGCGTCCAAGTTTCACAAACCCATGATCATGTTTTTTTTGTGAACTTCTTTTTAGACAGACTAGTCTAGCGTCGGACTCTGTCTTTACCCGGTATCAATGTGAATGATACATGTACGGGGGTCAGCTGAAAAGTTTGTAGGTTGACTCTGAAGGAGTAATGCCAGATCAGTGAAACTTAGCATGCATTTTTTTCAACCCTTTTGATAACTAATTGCATGCTGTTGGAATCTCCCGTGAGAGAGTTGAGAACATTCTGAGTACAGAACTTGGAATGTCAAAGGTTTCTGCTCGGTGGGTGTCGCGTCTTCTGACCCCTGATCAAAAGCGCACCAGGCTGGTCATGTCAAGGGATAACTTGGAGCATTTTGAAGCAGATCCAGCTAATTTCATTGAACGTTTCCTAACCCAGGATGAGTGCTGGGTCCATTACTTTGAGCCAGAGACAAAGAGGCAATCCATGCAGTGGAAACACACGTCCTCACCCCCTCCAAAGAAGGCCAGGGTCATTTTGATGCCAATGTTTGTCCATTTTTATGAAATCGTCTACGAACCACCAAATACGGCCTTACCTGGAAACAAACAATGCAATTAGTTAGCAAAAGGGTTGAAATAAATGCATGCTAAGTTTCATTGATCTGGCATTACTCCTTCAGAGTCAACCTACAAACTTTTCAGCCGACCGTCGTAGATTAATTGAAGGTAGAAGTCATTTTTCTTTTATTATTTGGGGGGGGGGGGGGGGGGGGGTAATTGGTCTCACCAAAGGTTGAAGTTAACCCACCTGGTTCTATAGGTCTGAAAATTGGGATAATTTCTTTGGCATCTATTGAAGATTTATCCTCTATTTAGATCAGGACCCAGGAAAACCGTAAAGGTGGTTGGGCTGGCAACCTAAAATGAAAACAAATTATTATAACAAAAATATCTTCAACATGTTTTTACATTAAAATACCGGGTTTCTATTTTTTAAAAGAAACCCATATTTTTCCAGTTTTCCAGCTCAGCCCAGTTAGAAAAAAATATTAGCCTAAAAATCGGACGCCGCACACTTTGTAGCTTTTTTGCTCGGAAGTACCATATTTTTTTCAAAATCTGCCTGGATTCTGAGGTCGACTTACATGCTCTGAATTAATAATTCCATGCTACTGCTAGCCAGTAAGCAAGATTCCTGTTACGCTTAGCACATAAAAATGCTTAACCCGGGTATTAAGTAAATTGTGCTTAGTCTGCAGAATCCCTACAGAGTCTGCATATTGTCTGGGGGCAAAAAAAAAAAAAAAGTCTGAGTCGATTCAAAAAATGTTGGAGTCACCCAAGTCTATGTTCAATGTGATGAAAATACCTCGTGGGGGCTCTCAGCATGATGAAATAATGAATGCGAAAAAAGAAAAACGGACAGAAAAATTCAGCACTGCAGTAGGATCTTCCATATTGCTTTTACTGATGTTCAAGTTCTGCAGAAATGTGTGCTTTGAAAGTAGTGGTGGAATATAAATCTCCCCCCACCCCCATCTCAAAAATGTTTTGTAGCACCTGTTAAACATACTGTAGATATTAATCACAAGCCGAGAAGAAATATGCCCAAAACTTGACCCACTGCCTATTATGGCATGCAAACATTTGCAAAATAATTCCTGCCTCAAATATTTCCTTTATACATTATACGTGTACTCTGTATTCTGCAGAGCATGCAGAATGCACACAATACAGAGTTGAGCAAAACAACTTGTACTCTTTACTTGCCTCTTGACTGTGCGTCTAGACTCTGCTTGAGTGCACTTGAAGAACTTTGTCTGCAGACTAACTGCTCATTCTATCATTTCTATGTAACCAAACATTGTCTTCAGACTTTCTGCAAACATTCTGGAGACTTTCTTCAGTTGTGCTGGCATTCTACAGACATCGAATTTATTGACTGTCTGCAGACTCTCTGTACATTGTTTGCAGACTCTCTGTACATTGTTTGCATACTCTCTGTACATTGTTTGCAGACTCTCTGTACATTGTCTGCAGACTCTCTGTACATTGTCTGCAGACTCTCTGTACATTGTCTGCAGACTCTCTGTACATTGTCTGCAGACTCTCTGTACATTGTTTGCAGACTCTCTGTACATTGTCAGACATTCTGCAGACATTCTTCAGACATTCTTCAGACATTCTTCAGACATTCTTCAGACATTCTTCAGACATTCTTCAGACATTCTTCAGACATTCTTCAGACTCTTTCTGCTGTCTGTCGGTAGTCTATTGATTGTCTGAAAATATTCTGCAGAAATTCTATAGACTTTCTGCACTACATTCTGCACCTCGTAAAACAAATCGCAGAATGTCATTTTAGTCCTCGGATGTCCATTAACAAATGTCCTGCCTCATATTTTTGCACCAGCTCCCGGTTCTCAACAATGCCGATCTGGACATCATGGTGCGTGCTGTGGACAGTCACGGCAACTTCTTCCACAACTTCTCCTCAGTGGGAATCTCATGGGCCAGCTCGGACAGCTCTTTAGCCGCATTCCGGGACCCGCTGACCACGTATTCGGATGTTGATGGTGACATACGAGGCTCCAAGGTCCTCAAAGGTTTGTCCGCCAGTACCAAGACGCTGTAACATTTGTGACCTAGCACCATTAAACAGATGGAATATATCTAAATTTGAAAATTGAGATTATTTCCTGAAAATATGAGTTGTAAGATTTTTAACCCATTGCGGCTGGCTGACGGCTGTAGGTGGGGTTTGAGGAGAGACGACTGGGCCAGTTGATGTGTTTTTTACCGCATTCCCGCACATATGCAATTGATTCATTATTCAACTATATTGTTCTTGAATGGGAGTGTAATGAATAGATGGAGCTTTTTCAACCAAAGCTTTTGTTCACACGAAAGGGGGTGGGGGAGGTTGGGGCTCGGAGTGCGATGAATAGGACCACTCTATTCAGTGTGGTGCCTATTGTTCGCAGTTCAACGCTGTTTCCGACGCAGAATAATAATGTACGCGTGCGCAATATTTACATATCTACAATTCAGACTATAATGCCTACCTTTTTCCTGATTGTGTTCCCCAGCATGGGAGGTGTGTCGAATGAGTGATAAACTTGGCTCCGTGACCGTCACTGCATCTTCCTCGACCTATGACCCTGTCCTCTTCAAGAAACATAACATCCAGTTGCCGGTAAGTTTGTACACTTGAAGACAAGTCGTTTAGACAGTTGTGTTTTGTCCGCAGGTGCCGTCATTATCATATTACCAGTGCGGTACGTTATGTAAATACGCCCGCCGTTCGTGAAGTTCCGACATGTCTAACGACTTGACTAATATGTCTCCGGGCGGATATTCAAATAGGCCTATGCAACCAGCGCATGCATTAATCTCCAACCCCCTTCAAAGAATGAGGGCACACCTGTTGTAAATGGAACTCTATCTGGCGCTCACGTGCACCTGTACGGCATTATAACTAGCTAGATGTGTATTGTATCCCTTGCGCAATGCGCCTTGTGGTTAGCTTCTGACCTAGCGCTGGCAATACTGATTTTTTTCGTAGTCTATATTTTTTCCCGCTATATCGCTGATATGGCGATAAAAATCGTCTACAAATGATAAAAATGTTGTGTAACGCGTAGGCCTAAACAACTTTCAAAAACTTAACACCGCCAAAGCTCTCTGTCACAATCGCCACTCAGATCGTCCACCCATGGAGGAATGGTCCACTTTTTTACCAAGTCATATTTCTTTTATTCAAGTCACAAGTAATATTTTTTAACAACTTCCGAAATTCTTGAAGTTGAAGCCACACATACTTTTGAAGTTGACATTCATGTAAAAATCACGCATGTACACGTATCATGTACACGTAACGTGTACACGTAACGTGTACACGTATCATGTACACGTAACGTGTACACGTAACGTGTACACGTATCATGTACACGTATCATGTACACGTAACGTGTACACGTAACGTGTACACGTATCATGTACACGTAACGTGTACACGTAACGTGTACACGTATCATGTACACGTAACGTGTACACGTATCATGTACACGTAACGTGTACACGTATCATGTACACGTAACGTGTACACGTAACGTGTACACGTATCATGTACACGTAACGTGTACACGTATCATGTACACGTAACGTGTATGCTTATTTAATTGATAGCAGCAGAGATGGGAACCAGTCTACAGTGAGTACTCCATTGGGTATATTTTGATGCATGACTTGGGGAGAATTTGAATAGGTCTGTAGAATTTTAACTCTCTCGATCTCAGACACCCTTATTTGCATTCCAAAGATGTATTGTGATTTTATATACAAACATTACTTCATCGTTTTGAACGTTTGAAGGACATTACATAAAGCATTTGCCAAGCGTTTTTAGCGAAAAAGAGGAATTCTTGCTACGCTTTAATTGTACATTTAGGCCTATAGCAAAGACGATTGCAGTCGTTGTAAGATGATGTTTCTTCCTTCATGTTTTTATATCTGATCAATAATGTGCAGCCCGGTACGGCAGTGCTTTGCGAAATGCCGAAAAACCATAAGAACAGTCTATGAAGTATAGAATATCCACTCTGTTGAACAACGGATGACAACATCTAAGACAAAACATAGGCCGTATGGGTATAGGGTTGAAAAACAGACTAATTGAAATGCGGGAGTGGAATTGCCAAAAGAGCATTAACTTTAAATTTTCCTTTGTTTTTTATTTAAAAGTAAATTTTGATTTTCAATAAATTTCCTTGACCCACCCACCCACATTTTCGAAAAGAAATCGAAATTTTTAAACATTGAACATTTTGAATGGCCGCTTAGTTGCAGTGACAAAAAAAGAAAAGGCGGTGTGGTCCTACTTTTTCACCTGGGTCTGCCTTGAAATCCCGCACACTTTCTAGTCATTAGTTTGTATCGTTCAACCGTGTCGTCCAGCATATTCAACCATGCATGCAGGTAAGAATTGAGCTTCGCACGTCTGTTCGTGTACATCTCCTTTAAACACTTCCTCACAAGCTAATTACATTTGCATCGTGTGATTTGTCCCAGTTGAAACTCAACCCGCTGAGTGCCTCGCTGGAGCTCAACTTGGTCAACGAGGCAACGATAGAGCCGGAACAGATCGCTATTTTCAACCATCCGTCCAACAGGGTAGGTGCCACAAACAGCCAGTTGATTAGGGCTTGGTTAATGACCCATGACATTACACGCTTCAGAAGTGACTACTTGATGTATATGAGCCATTACATCTAATGAAAACAAATTAAAGTGAAGCATCTCCATTTGGCTAGGAGGTTTTGGAAAGACATTTCTTTTCTTTTTTAACTAACCCCTTACCCTACTAAATCCAACAAAATGAACAAAGATACTGACAATTTGGGAGACCGCCAACATAGGGCAAGATAGTTTAGTTGGTAGAGCGCCGGTACGGTAACCCAGAGGTCGCAGGTTCGAATCCCGCTCCTGCCAGTTTCTTTGTTCACTTTGAAAAATCCAAATGTGGTAAAAAGCTGATGTAATTTGTTGGATTTAGCAGTCAACACAAACTACATGGTGTGTTGGATATTGTTGTATTCAGCAGGGTAGCAGCTAAATATACCTGTTGGATTTTGTCATATTTAGCAGGCTTCTTATTTACGTTTTGTTGGAAACGTCAGACTGGCTAATGAGGGTGATTTGAAAAGTTGCACTTTATAGTAAAAACATGTTACCAGCCAAAATTCCATGCGAGGTGTACGACTTGTGACTGGTTCTCGGCTTAGTTTTGCTCAATAGAAAATCTGCCGAGCAATATTCATTGATAAGCGGCTCCATAAAATTGGGCTCGGGTTATGCCGCACAAACTCCATTATCTCATCAATCAAAATGAATCATCCAATGTGATTTAATTTGCCTCGGTACTAGATCATAACTCAAACCTGCAAAGTATCGCACGACGGATTGAGGAGTTAGCGCCCCAGTAGTTTAATATAACTCGATGGTTATAAATCACTTCTTAAACCCTAACTACCCAAAGCCTTACAAACTCCAACAGCAGGTTTCGCCTAATTTTCATGGGTTCAGGACTGCAGGGCCTTGGCACCATTACTTTGCATGGAGCTATGATGGCCCAGTATGCCTTGGCACCATTACTTTTCACATGGAGCTATGATGGCCCAGTAAAAATGTATTTTTTTTGGTAAGATTAACCAGGGTTAGGGATTGGTTTTTTGATATTTTCTGATGGAAATGGCAATATCCCCCTCCTCCCCCCCCCCCCCCCCCCCCCCCCCCCCCGTGACTAAAAATGAACCAATGAGCCAATGACTTTGGGTTATCAACTGGGTCATTCTATAAATTAGGGGGTCAAAAAGTGTGACATGTTTTGGTGTCCCTGTTACACCTGACCTGTGTAATTTCCCATCAAGGATCATTAAAATTGACTTCACTTTGCTAGGAACCATCCTCAGTCCTCTGCCCTGCCCCAAAAAATGCATTCACCCTCAATCCTCTAAAATCCTCCTGTTTCTCAAACACCATTCACCAGCAATCCTCTAAAATCCTTGTAAAAAGTTGTAAAATGGGCTGAACATGTAAAATTGGCTCCATTTGAAAAGTTGAAGTCCAATTGGAACCAAATGTGGGGTTATACATGTAACATGGGACCCTACATATGTTAATGAAGTCCAAGGTCACATACCAATGTCAAAGGTCTGAGGTCATTTGAGGTCATTTGAGGTCAAGTTATAAAAATCGGCTTAAAATGTAAAATTGCTCTCATTTGAAAAGTTGCAAATGCAATGCAGTGACCAAAAATAAAAGGCGACGTGTGATCCGCGGATCACCTTGTCTTGAAACACCATTCATCCTCAATCCTCCAAAATCCTCAAACTGCAAGGAGGATTTTGGAGGATTGAGGTGGGTTGGGGTTAAACAGTCGGTGTGGATTTTTTCTTAAAGGTTCACTTCACGCTTCTGGGCGGTTCAGGCCACTTCCTGATACGGCCCAGCCTGCAGGGAATAGCGGAGATCAACTATGACGACAAGAAGAAAAAGATTGAGGTCAGTGCTTTGCTATCCGTAACCTTACATAAAGCTACAAAATACTACTAGTAGTAAACGGTAGTATGCAGTACTCTCGCCTATTTGTGTACAATGCTTGTAGTCATTTTTGGTATTTGGTACCTCACTGCAAATAAAGTACGTACATGTAGTAATATGTAGTGCTACTGTTTGTTGCTGGGGTTGGAGGGAAAATATCCGTCATCATCTAAGGCGGAAACACAGCATGAACTACTGGTTTTCAGAGATGATACAATTTTGTATCTTCGCCATCCAATTAATTTTTTCTATAAATGGTAGTACCCAGTAGCTAAAGTGTCAAGGGTTTTACAGACGGGAACAATAAACCTCCGTCTGCAAAAAGCTACCGTCGACACAAATGCGGCATTTGACACTGTTAACAGGCGTAACTTTCTCTTAAAATAGCACCAGAGTCATATCTGCACGTTCATTTATATTTTTTCGACTATTTAAACCGGCAAAAACATTTGAATATTCGGTTGACGATTGAATATTCAAATATTCGAATATTCGGTATATTTCGGAGAGCCCTCAGTGCTGTAGAATACTACATGTAAGTTGTATTTTGTCGTGCACAGGTCTTCTCACCAAATTAATGCCTAGGGAGTTGAGGTTTATTGAAGTTGACCTTTAACCCCTTGAGTACGGGTGTTATTATGTGGCGCCGGGGTGCCATGCTGGCATGTGCAGCCAAGCGAAATAGACAAGAGGCTTGTGCAGCCAAGCGTAACACACCATAATCCAACAATGCATTGAAAATGCACAGATTGCGTGTATAGACGTCATGCGACCAGGTTGTAATTTTTGTGTTTACGTGTATAGACGTCATCTGGACGCAAGGGGTCATAGTGCTTCATACTTTGAGTACGCATTCAAACATCTACCGAACGTGCAGAGAACTTGCGCAATCAACTGATAGCGTTAACCCATCCCTGCATGATCGTGCAAGTTCTGCCCTGCACGATTGGTCGATGGCGAACCCGTCCTATGAAGTTTACCGATCAGGCCAACCTGTCCCTGCATCATTGCGCAAATTTGGCCCAGACCGCCCAGCAATACTGCTTTTCTGACAGGGTCGGTAGATCGCGCAAAGTCTGCGGTGCACGATTGGCCGATGCTTGTGCGATCAACTGATGCTTGTGTGATCAACTGATGCTTGTGCGATCAACTGATGCTTGTGCGATCAACTGATGCTTGTGCGATCAACTGATGCTTGTGCGATCAACTGATGCTTGTGCGATCAACTGATGCTTGTGCGATCAACTGATGCTTGTGCGATCAACTGATGCTTGTGCGATCAACTGATGCTTGTGCGATCAACTGATGCTTGTGCGATCAACTGATGCTTGTGCGATCAACTGATGCTTGTGCGATCAACTGATGCTTGTGCGATCAACTGATGCTTGTGCGATCAACTGATGCTTGTGCGATCAACTGATGCTTGTGCGATCAACTGATGCTTGTGCGATCAACTGATGCTTGTGCGATCAACTGATGCTTGTGTGATCAACTGATGCTTGTGCGATCAACTGATGCTTGTGCGATCAACTGATGCTTGTGCGATCAACTGATGCTTGTGCGATCAACTGATGCTTGTGCGATCAACTGATGCTTGTGCGATCAACTGATGCTTGTGCGATCAACTGATGCTTGTGCGATCAACTGATGCTTGTGCGATCAACTGATGCTTGTGCGATCAACTGATGCTTGTGCGATCAACTGATGCTTGTGCGATCAACTGATGCTTGTGCGATCAACTGATGCTTGTGCGATCAACTGATGCTTGTGCGATCAACTGATGCTTGTGCGATCAACTGATGCTTGTGCGAACGATAGGTTGCATGAAAGTGTAGCGCCATCCCCTGATCCCGGCAGCACAAAATGAGAATAAAGTTGCACTATGGCTTTCTGAGTTAAAAGCAGAAACAATTTTTTTTTTTCACTGAGAAGTCAATTTTAGAATATTAACAACTGTATATATTTGAAAGACTCTATTCCATCATATTCCAAAGAATTTTAACTGAATCTCTTCACGAAATATTTTTTGGGTCTGATTTGTTGTTTTTTAACTCGGGTTAAAGTGTGCACAGATCACTAACTTTGAGCTTCATTTTCTCAAAACAAGGGGTCAAGACTCTGATAATTTTAAAAGGTTGTACATGTATTAGGGGCTAGGAACGAGATACCACAACACACAATATATCAAATTAAAGCTTTTAACCTGTACTTTCAGGAAATACCATCATCTTGATTTTCAAACTTTGCTACTTTATCCCCATTTCGTGGGAACAGGTCACAAATGTTACTATTTAAATTTGCGTCACTTTTGAGAGTCGGAATTCTTGATAGCAATTTCATTCATTTTGCAGGTGGCGCCCATTCATGATGGTACTTTGACCCTGACGGCCTTTGACCTTTGCCTTACGACCTCCCAGCATGCTTCAGCTAAAATCCACATAGCAGGGGTCAACACCATCGAGCTTAAAGTCGTGGACAAGGTACGTCAATGTGTTTGAAGAAAAATAATTATATGATTTATCTAAAAAAAACACACAAACTAAGTAAATTGTTTTTGTTATTGATTAACCCTTGATTACCACATTGTTTATTGGCTTATCTTCCCCCAGTACCACATTCATCCAAAGAATTCACCCTCAAGAGTTGATTGAAATGGTAAATGTGTGCAAAGTTTCTTCCATGACAATTACTCTTTCATATGGTGTAAAAATAAAAGTCATAACTGATAAAATAGCAAAGTTACGGCTGTTTTCTCTTCTGGCCCACTTTATCAAACAGGAAAGTTGTTTGTCACATGAACCAATGGCACTCCATACAAAAGACTGTGGAAGAAACTTCGGATACAGTTTTCTCAAAATATTGTAATGGAGACACATAAATTTGATAGCAGAGCACCATTGGAAAGATCTGAAAAAGCTCTTTCCGGTGGTTTGAGGATGAAGTATGGACATCAAATAAACACAAATACTAGAGTTGATTGAAACATGGTGAGCATATCTGTATCTGTGGTTTGGCTGTTTTGTCAAGTTTCTTTAACATTGGTAAGGAAAGGATTAAATAGTGTCATATTTCTCACTCAGCACTGATTTTTTTTAAATAAGGCAAAAAAAAAAGAAATTGTTGCCCTCCGCGATCGACCCTAAAAGTCACAAAAGTCTGGTAGGAATTTTCAAAATCTCACCTTTTATGCAAGTCGCCCATCACAAGGCCAAGGGCCACTCGAGGTGTGGGCTACAGAGGAAAGTGTGGAAGAACAAGCCCCTCACACTGAAACAAGACAAGATAATCTGATCTCTTCACAGTATGAATAGGGTCGGGATGGGTAACTAGTCCACTGCAAGGCATTAATAATGCCTCTACCCATATTAAGCGTAGAAGTGCTATAGCCCAGGACTGGGCTCGAACCCACAACTTGCAGAATTACCCGCAGACCAGGAATTCAATGCTCCAAACCACTAGGCCACGGCACTTCCACAATAATAATAAGCTTACTTTTTGCCTCCCAACTTCGAGTTACAGGACATGTAGTATTGTTTTCATGGATGGTTAAAATTAACCAAACCAACCTCCCTCCCAATTTTTCCCATTAAAGGGCAACACAAGTTTTTTTTGGGGGGGGCCTTACTCAGTGTTTTTTGGTGTTGCACCCTGAATAATACAATTTTACATTGAATTGCTAACATTAGATACGTAACACACACATTTTCCTTTTTAATCAGTTCTTGAGGGTGAAATCTTTGGTTGAAAATACAACCATTCAACAAGCAGTCAGCTGCTTTTTCTGCTTGAGTGGTTTGATGCTTGACTGGTTTTACGCTTGACTGAACAAAGAATGTGGTACTGGGGGAAGATAAGCCAATAAACAATGTGGTAAGGGAAGGTTTGAAATGTTTTCCTAGTGAGTTTTGTTTGTATTTTCAATTGATTCATATTAATTTCTCAGCCAATCAAAACAGTTATACAATCACATTGGTTGCATTTCAAAGTCATACCTCTCTTCTGATAGGTCCAAGTTGATCATGACATCACGGCGGCAGTCCAGGTGCTAGACTCCACCGGCCAGCCGCTGTCTGTGTCCTACTTCCCGCTGATGAACCTGGTGCCCAAGCCTGGCTCGGACATCGTGACAATAAGGTAGGCTGGCCTCGGAGACTACCATCTTGATTACGGTTTTTATACTACATTCTTTTGTGTCATGCTTTTTAACCCCTTGACCCCGGATTTCATATGGGGGCGCTGGGGCACCATGCCGGCTTGTGCAGCCAAGCATAACGTACACAATACGCCAATAATGGATTGAAAATGCAGAAATTGGCGTGTATAGACGTCAACCGGCCAGGTGGCAATTTTCAATCTGCACGTATTTGTGTCAACCGTACGCAAGGGGTTAAAGCAATAGAGTGGTCCTGTTCATCGTACTTGGAGCTCCCTTTTCGTGTGAATGAAAGCTTTGTTGATTTATTTGTTAACCATATCCAACATACAATGTAGGGCTGTTCATTTTCGAATAATGTAGTATTTTGATTATTCGAGACTGAGCTTGACCGAATATTTGAATATTCGATACTCGCCGATCAAGTCTTTCAGGCGTCTGCTGCAACTGCATGCCGCGCCCGTAAAAAGTTGCACGCAAGGCATGCCGGTGTTTTACATATGGCAATCGATATTATAGACCACCCGATGGACATTTTTGCATTGTATCAAGATCACTACGAGTACATATAACGTTCTGACAACAAGAAACTAAACTCCCGCCTGAGTTTTTGCAACAATTATTTTAGAAGTGTCAAGGGTTTTACGGTCGGTAATAATAAACCTCTGTCCACAAAAAATGCTGCATTTGACACTGCTAAGCGCCGTAACTTTTCTATTAAAATAGCATCAGCATCGTATGTACATTCATATACATGTATAGTTTTTCGAATATTTGAACCGGCAAAAAGCTATTCGAATATTCGGTTGATGATCGAATATTTGTATATTCGCTATATTCGGAACAGCCCTAATCTAACACCAGAAGAACTGCCAATTACAGGAATGGGATAAACAATTTTTTTTAAAGAAACACAAGCGTAAATTATATTAAACATTAAAACCATTCTCTATATTAACCCTGTGATGTGCGAACTCATTCTGTGAACACCAACGCAGCACGGCACTGTAAGCGACAGTGCGTGTAATTAGCGTGTAATAGCTGCACTGCTGTCTGTTTGTATAGCTCCATGGGTGAATAGATTACAAGCCCCAACAAGTTTATACATGCGGACATTGATGTTTACTTTTGGCACTGCTCAAAGCCCTTGAAAAGCTGATACATTGCAGATATCTAGCCGCTGACACCCCCTCCCACCCCCCAATCAACCATGCAGCCTTTTGTTTGCCTCATTACATATGGTGATCTCTCCTACATGTACTTTTATGTCGAGT